>JAJAGQ010000025.1:32500-716883 GCA_029783415.1 Anisodus acutangulus | reverse complement strand
TGCTTCTCTCCTGGACGGATGGCGACTTATGTAGTGGTCGGCCTTCCTACCAGAATGCCTTCTTGGTCGAAGAGCCCCTTTTTGACTAGTAAGGACGCAGGAAGCAAAAAAACACGCACTAGCTCGATATTGGATAAGCATGCTCTGTCATGCCTCCTTCCCCATTGATGACATCGGGGTCTACTACTCCCAATACCTTCTTGGGCTTGTCTAATTTCTACCCGAGAGCTTCGATCTGATGTCTACCTCAATATCAATTCTTCAGCACCTGCGTCCATCCTAAACCTTCCGGTCTGTCTACTGATTATTTCTTCCTCGCTTCTACTGGATCTTCAAAATTTGGACACTATGGATCCTGATCGGACCCGGATCTATTTCTGATGGATCGGATCTGGATCTTGGATTTGAGATCCGTATCCGGTCCAAATCCGACCCGTGGATCTGTTTTTTTATTAAATATATCCATAACCTAGAATGTAATTTTATAAGTATTTTCTTAAATTTTTTCATAATTTTCGTATTTTACATTCAGATTTGGACTTTATTTTTTAAATGGTCCATACGTTTAAGCCCATAATTCTCAAAAGGCCCAATAAAAAACTAAGCGGAAACATATCTCGAACAAAAGAAACCCTACAAATTTCTCACCATCACTTGTGTTCACTCTTCGAGATATTAAATCATCATAGATATCTGAACTGTCATATTTGTTAGGCCATATCACATCTTCAATGGAGAATTCTTATTTCACAAATAGAAAGGATACTTCATACCATATACAGAAAACAAGTTGTTCATAACACCTGCAATAAATGTGAGAACCCTTATAAGCAACATAACAAAATATAAGGGACAAAGGACGAAAATAAGCTCATACCTATGAAGAGAATTACATAACGGAGCATACGAACATTCGTCTCTATTTGCAGAGCCCAAATTCCACCAATGAAGATGATAAATCCTGGAAAATCCAGTTTGTTGTGATCAATGACTGAAGACAAAATAGCGGTTGTATATCAAGTACTAAAACTTATTAGGATCCTGAATTTACAAACCGATGCAAAGTCCGTGAAGTGTCCACTGTTCAAGAAAGTAAAGCAAGGTTAAATTACACAAATAAAAAGTAAAACTTGATATAGAAGAATTTTATGGACCTGATTATTTGCAATCATTATTCAACATATAAATGCAAGATTTTCTTACATAGTTTCATACATTTTTTTGCAAGGAAGAGCACGATAAACAAAGCAACAATAAAACAACCAACAACTATCATTGCAGTGAGAACATTTGTCGATGCAAACCATTAAAACAATGACTAACCTCTCAATTCTCTTAAATTTTGTCACCTGATATATATATCCAATACAATCAAATTGAATTTTCAATCTCAGGCGTCCAGTGGATTCTATTTTTCAACGAAGAGGCTTTTGTTTAAACTGGTTAGATTTTACATGTGGATCCAGATCCGATCCGTGGACCCGGTGGATCCGGATTTGGATCTGATTTTTATGGACCCGATGAATCTGGATCCAGATATGAAAAACGGATCTGGATCTGGATCTAGTAGGATCCGGTCCAGATCCGATCCGTTGCCATCCCTAAGCATAATAAATCTACTGAAACGCCAACGAGGCCACACGACTATTACACATACACAACTGTCTACAAGCCTCTAAGGAATATACTGACAACAACTGGTCGGGACAGGGCCCTGCCATACCCAACTATATACATATGCACAACTGTCATACCTATCAACTCACTACATAGCTCCGGAAGAAAGGAGCGTGACAACTCTAGATGTGTCAAGTCCTACTATGTGGAAAGCATCTGTATCCCATCCCTGTACCTGCGGGCATGAAACACAGTGTCCCCGAAAAAGAGACATCAGTACGACTTTCATACTGAATATGTAAAGCAGATAACCAATATAAATAGAAGGTACAAAATATGAGACGAGGGTACATAAGTCAACTTTAAACTCATAACAAGCCTCGGAGGGCCTACCTGTCATAATCATGGAAGTGTATATGCATGCATGTCTATAAAAATCTAGTCGCTTAGTGGACCAATCGGAGTGACTCAAGGTCGTTATCCTCTGATTATTGTCATGTAACTGTGTCTGTATTACTAACTGAGAGTCATTAATGATCATAAGAAACATAAGGTTTTAAGAGATTATTAGGTCGAGCAAATGCTTCGGGAACAGAACAACAATAGTTATAAATGGCAAAATATGATACAAAGTAATCGCCAGCTTTAAATTTAAGAGTAGAGCTCCTTTTGAAGGGGCGTTGTGGTTATACTTATTCGTCGATCGTGCCAAAAGAATAAAAGAGTATGCCTTAACATACCTTGTCCTTGACGCAACAATCGTCCTACGAGTCTTCACACTTCATACATGTGATTATCTATATCATATAAAAATCGATATCAATGTTGAATCCAAATTCCATAGAAAGATTCATGTAAGTATCTTATCGACAACTTCGAATACCTCGGATTCTTAAATTCCTTTACAAAGAATTCTCATATAATTCAATCTCACGACTCCAATCCAAAAATACAATTTCCATAAAATTTCAGTTAAATGTTCTTCAACAATCAGCCTTACAATTCCTTAAACCGTACTTTCCTTAATCCATAACATACTCGATCAATTCCATCATTCAATTCAACTCATACTTAGAGTGAAACAACCCATCAATTCATATTACGAAGATTTCACAAATTTTGCGATGTTTTGATCAGGAAAACTTTTTCATAACTTCTTTCAAATCATCAATTAATCATAAACATAGATGGAGGAGGGTGAATCTTACCTCACCGCATCAAAGCCTTCTTAAAACAACAACTTGCCCCGAATTCGAGGATTTCCAAACCCGATTCAATAAAGAGGAGATAGTTTTTATGATTATCCGTGATTAGTAGCGTTAATCTTACGTAATCGACGTATGAATTGCTCTTAGGATGATTGGGGATCTTGGAGAGAGTTTGGGGAGAGGTCAAGGTCTGTTAGGGATCAAAAATGGCAAGAAAATCACAAGACCCGATTATAAACCCGTCACAAAATTTCCACCGCCACAATTTGACGGTGGGATTGACGGTTCGTCAATCTGGCCGTCAACTTGCCTTATGAGATTTCAAAATCTCAGAATTTTGACGGTTCAGTCTGCACTTTGACGGTCCGTCAATGCACTTTAACGGTCCGTCAACTCCGCCGTCAAAACACACAGTTTTCTGATTTCGTCGAACATATTTCCTTTGATCCGTTTATCTTCCACACACTCCGGAACTTCCATATTCAAGCCGTAAACCTTCATTACCCTTTCGTAAGGCCGTACCTTTTTCTGGAACATCGGTATCCAATCAACGTCACGACGGAACACGAAACTATGGGGTGTAACATAGCCCTTGGCTGCTTTTGGGCTGTCGCTTTCACCCAGCTGCAAGTCAGTTTGTCGCTCGTCCTTTAGCTCCTCTTGTACTCCAAGGTGCATCCCATGTTTGTCTAAAACTCCCTCCATGGCTGGCAAATTGTTGGGGCCACATAATTGGCTTGTAGAAGCTTGCTTTTAACTCTCCCCTTGGTCTAGGAGCGGGAAATTCAATACGGATGAGGGTTGGTCGTTACAGTCATGCTTTTATTGACTAGGAAGCTAGTATCAAACTGTTTTTCTTTCCTTCAACTGGTGATTACTTCTGCAGGCATTTTTCACAGACAAACCAACTTTTGGAAAAAATGGGAATACCTCCCATTGAATGGCAACTATAAGCTGCTTCTCAAACCATCAATTTTGGAATGCTAGTGCCGCAGGGATTTTCCACCAAGAAGTGATTAGGTATGTAGAAGTATTGCTTTACTAGGTCCACTTAAATTATCGTCTGATATCTTCATGTACATAGTAGCTATGGCTGGCAACTGCTTATTCGCAATCCGCCTTTTTGGCAGTGGATAATTTCCTGACAACTGCAACCTTGTAGCTCATTAATGTAGTTAATTACTCTTTTTTGGGATGAAGTAGCTAATTACTTCTTTCATAATCATCTCTTATTTAGTGTATGCTTTTGGTTGGCATCTGTTCAGCAATCTTTTCAGAGAATGATGATCTTGTGTCTTTTCCTAAAAATAATGATCCTGTGAAGTGGAATAACGATTTCGCAATACTTTCAAGATGTATCTAATAACATGGAGAATGACCATTGAAGATGTTTTGAAGGATAACTTCTATTTTTCTGAAGGTTTATCCATAAGTTGAACAAGAAAAGATTTAATGATTAAGTTCCACGTGGTGTTAGTAGTGAGTGATCTGCGCGAGTCACTTTCCACACATGTTCAGCACTGATATCAAGAAAATAATGTGGATGTCCAGACCTTTTTATTTTGGATACAGTGATAGATTTTTTTTGGGTTTCAGGATGTATAAATTGATGAAAGTTCTCAAAACAATCATGTAAAAGTATTTACAATCTAAATGAATCTTGTTTCATTTTCAACGACTTTCTGTTTTTTATCTTGTTTCATGGATAATATCAGAAAGTCCCCACAGCCCACAGCCCGGGACCGGACGGGCGGCGGCGCGCGCGCGGGCTTAGCCATGAACCCAAGCACATCTAGGTCTTCCCTCCTTTAAACACATGGGATACCCCTTTGGGTCCCAAACCCTTTACCAATTTGAGACTTATATAGAGAGCAATTCTTCCTATTCCCACCGTGGTAGATTTGTCCCACACCACATTTTCATGCCTCAAACACCTTACTTCGTGGACCAATATCTCTTTCATTTCTCAACGAAATTAGACGATTCTTGGCTCTATGGTCATCTACTCACTTCGTAGATCATGCATGTGCGAAGAGACAAGGTCTCCAACATGCGGAACACTAGTGTTTAATTCATCACAGATGGGTGGACGCATCTCCCAGCCAAAGGCTAATTTCCAACATATTATGTGCAGCAATGTCCAGAAGATAGGCCGAGTATGGTATCAGTTGTGATGATGTTGGGTAGTGATGTTGCACTACCTTTGCCTAAAGAGCCAGGCTTTTTCAATGGCAGAAGTCGAATTCACTGAAGCTGACAGTTCATCTAGCAAGCATGGCTAAACGTCTGTCAATGAATTAAGCATCACACAGTTGGATGCTAGATAGGAGATAAATTTTCAGGTCATTGTTCTTTTCTTCCAGAGGCTATGAGTGTGTTTGGATTGGCTTAAACGCTGGTCAAACCTGCCTAAAAGTATTATTTGGTGTTTGGCAAACACCAAAAGTGCTTGTGCTTTTAAGCCAAAATCATAAGTTGATCACATTGCTTTTAGCTTAAAAGCTATTTAGGTTTAATCAAATAATGTAGCTTACTATATCCTTACATTCATTTACTAGTTTTAGAATACGCGAATTGCACGTATGTGATGAGTAAATTAAGAAAAGATCGTATACAATTAGAAGAATGAATTATGTACAATAGCAATTGATGTTTGAATTGGTCCAAAATTATATTCATTTAAATGACAAGAAAGAGTGTTATTACTGACTTACTAGTTGAGCTCAAAATAATTTGATATCTTCCGAACATGCACAAATGAATAATTTTTAGAGTTTTAATTACAGATAGCAAAGCAAATTGCTATTTGATCTCTGCTTTTGTCAGTTTTCTTTTTCAACTAAAAGATAAAACTATGTACTTTTGTTTTGTAGTAATATATCATTGATCTATCTTAGGAGTAGTTTTTTTTGGTAGTTAATTATCTCCTTTGAGTTTTCATTGTGCATCGGTTCTTTTTCGATGGATGTAACTTGAATCGAGTAATTTTGATTTTTAGGTAGTTTAAAATGTTTTAGGTAATAACCAACTATCATACCCGTAGTAGTAGTATTACTCTTGTAGTTTCTTGTCCTTCGATTTTTGTTACTATCTGTTGTTTCTTATTCTTCAATTATCTTATTATACTAGTTTTTGGACATGTATGTTGCAAGCGTGTCCCATTCAAGAAGTAAACTGCATAGAAATCATGAGTAACAAAAAAATAATAATTAAAAGTACAAGCTGAAATCTATGAACAATCAGCTTATTCAAATGACTTCTTTGTTGAACGATAAATGATTAGATATTGTCTGAACCTGCAAAATCAAACAACAAAAAGCCAATGAACATCCTTGCTATTTGCATTTTGTATTGCTTTTCAAGCCTCTTCGAATTTCTAGAACTGTAATCGCCCATTCTATTACAGATTTCTTCAACTTACTAATAGGTATATTTTTCCCAACTCTTCTTCGCTTCGCATTTTCATTGACCATGTAGTAGCTCCGAGGTAGATCCAAGAACAATTTATAGTTGAAATGTAAGAACGTTTTTTTCTATGTAACTATACCCTTAAGAATTTGAACGGCCAATTACAATATATAGTTGTAATATATGAGTAATGTACACATCATTAATTTTTGTGATTTGACAAAAGACGACCAACTTAATATGTATGACGGTATTACTTTACAATTTTTAATAGTAACTACAAAAATTCGAAGGAAAAGTAAATGTAGTAAACTAATAGTAACTAAATGATGCTTCATTAAACTGTATTACAAAAAATACTCTAGCAGCCACTTGCAATTGACACACAGAAATTGCTCAAGATTTTTTTAAGCAATGCTCAAGTCTGTTCCTCCTCCCTCTCTTTGTTTCCTCCTCAATGTGAAAGATTTGCTGGTTAAAAAGTTTTCAAATTTCAAATAATCTAGATAGAGTTGCATTGTTATATAATGTGTTGGTACTCTATGGTACTTTATAAAGCAGTATGAGAAGTAAATAACTATTATAAGTATTCGAAAGGATAAACAAATATTCAATATTCAGAAATTGAATCTTGTTGAACAAATAGGCCAATCTTTAAAACTGCTGCAAGCTTGTTGTGTCTTGAATCTTGATAACCTGAAATCAAGAAACAACTAAATCTGGATGGTTACAACGTTATGTGTTGAGTCGAGTGATTGCCTTCTGTCCTTAAGACAAGATTGCCTCGTATATATGCTTTTACGTTAGCGGGCAATAGTCTCCCAAGATAAAACAACACTTTAATTTCAACGCTACAAAGTCAATAGGTTGAGCCTGACGAAGAAAACAAATATGAATCGACTTGCTGAAGATATGGAAAAGGAAGGAAGAGTTTCTATCTTCTCTTCTATTTTGTTTCTGTGTATATAGTGTCTCTGTTGTGTATATCTTGTGTATATGTGAGAGTTTGCTCACTGTTTTTCAGTCACGAATTGCACTGATTTTCGCCATTGGTTTGTGCTATTTTTCGCCACTGTTTTGAGCTGTGTTTTTCTGTGCTATATTGCTGTCTTTTCCAGTCAATATCTGTGTTGAATTGAGCCAAATGAGGCTCAATATATAGCACGGAGAAGGGGCTGTACCACTGTCCAAAACATGACTGTTAATGGCTATTAGGAGGGCATTAAACAGCCAAGTAATGGTTGTTAATGGCCATCAAGAGGGGCTGAATTATGGACATGAAGGAGGGTGATAATGGAGGAGTTAATCAACCAAGTAATGGCTGGTTAATGCTCCATAAAACAGTCCAACGGTAGGCAGAAAGTTTTCTACCTTCCGTCACCCCAAAACCAACTTTCCAGAAACTCTGGGACCAAACTGTAAATATTGAAACTCCAGGGACCAAATTGTACATATGAAAGAATCCAGGTCCAAACTGTACATATAAAACTTCAGGGATCAAACTATATATCTGACAGTTCTCTGGTCCAAAAAGATAAAGTCCCCACGACCCGACGGGCGGGCGGCGGCGGCGCGCGTGTGGGCTTAGCCTTGAACCCAATCACATCTAGGTCCTCCCTCCTTTAAAAACATGGGATACCCCTTGGGGTCCCAAACCCTTTACCACATTAGAGACTTATATAGAGAGCAATTCTTCCTATTCCCACCAATGTCGTAGATTTGTCCCACACCACATTTCCATGCCTCAAACACCTTACTTCGTGGACTAATATCTCTTTCATTTCTCAACGAAATTTGACGATTCTTGGCCCTACGGTCATCTACTCACTTAGTAGATTATGCATGTGTGAAGAGACAAGGCCTTCAACATGCGGAACACTAGTGTTTAATTCATCAAAGATGGGTGGACGCATCTCCCGCCAAAGACAAATTTCCAACCTAATGCATATATGCAAAGTTCAATATCCTAGCAAGTGCATAACATCATTTTAATTTTAACTTTTTGAACTGTTTAGTTGTATTAATAAGTATTATTCGCTCTGTCCCAATTTATGATATGTTTCGCTTATGGAGATTCAATTTAACTAATCTTCGAAACTAATTTAGATTAGAATGACTCAATATTTTTAAATTAAAATTTAGATATTCAGAAACTATTCAAAACGTACTACAAATTTCAATTTTTCTCATGTCAATACGTTAAAAAATACATTTTAAATGTAGCCAAAGTTCACATGGTTCGAATCTCAATAATAAAAAGTGTCACATAAATTAAGAGGGAGTGCGAACAAATAAAATTTCTGATGGGTCTGAGCTCGTTGCCTCTATTTTGGGTGTAAAATAACAGTAGAGGTGCTTGAAATATTTGTATGAATTTTCATGAGTACTCGTAGGAAATGAAAATGAGCATACCTGATATAAATTTGCAGCTGGTTTTTCTAATGGTGAGAGTTATACATGCTCTTGATTGATATGTCCATTTATATAGGCAGATTAGTGAGCAAATTAAATTTAACATGTCAAATAAGGCAATTCTTTATCTAGTTAATTTGGTGACGGAAGCCAAAAGTTTTTCAGTTATAGGAGGTGAAATGGCTTGTACCATGACAAAACATGTATTGGAAAACTTGTTTATGTTCTTGCTTCTTTCTATTGATCAACCAATAATAGCAGTCAATGCTATTATAATGACACTTTTAATAATAAGAGGAATTTATGGCAAATGTTAAATGTTAGCTGCAAATGGGATGTGGAGTAACTTATCTGTAATTATTTTAGGTCCTATTTGAGTATCTCGTTTTGCTTTGTGTGTTTGGTATGAAGAAAATATTTTCATTCATACCAAACACACCCCTAATGATCAAGTTTTTCCAAAATCCATTTTGTAGCCCTAAATAAATCCCAATCCATTTTCTAATCTCATTTTTATGTTTTTTACAATTGTTTGTCTCTTATTTTTCATCATATCTTAATTGTCTCTGTTTTTTATTATTTTGTTTGTTTCCTTTTAATTTTATTTTTTGTTTAGTTTATCTTCTGCATTTTTTGTTCTTTCTTTATTTTGCCTTTCTCTTCCTTTTGTAAAGATAAAATAAAATACAAAAATGAAAATATTAAATAAATATTATAGATTAATAAAATATAAAATTAATTATATAATTAGATTACAACAAGAACTAATATAAGAAAGATACTAAAGTCACTAGCTTATTTATTAAATTTAAATTAATAGAAAATATATTTTTATAACTTTTCTCTTGCGCAAATGAAAGCAAAAGTTATATATATCTAAAATATGACTCAATTCTTTTTGTAATTATTTTTATAATTTGCTAAATATGATATAAAAAAATAGCAAAATTAAGCTTAAGCTCTATTTGTTGATTTCTTTAATATTTTTATTGTATATTAAATAGAAGCATGGTAAAAGTGTTAATAAACTAAACATTTCAAAAATTTGAACCTTCTTTGATAATGTAATAGTTTATCAATGGTCCTCATTTTGTACAACTCAAACCTCCAAAACCTAAAATCCTAATATTTTCTTGCAACCCTTACATCACCTTACCACACATTCTCTCTATCTCCCCCTGTCCAATCATATGTATAGAAATTGTATCATTGTAGTATAGAATATGTATCACTATTGTATATGTATGAAAAATGTATCATTGATGTATAGAATATGTATCCCTACAGTATGTGTATATAAATTGTATCATTGTTGTATAGAATATGTATCAATACTGTATATGTATAGAAACTGTATCATTAATGTATAGAATATGTATCCTTGCAGTATGTGTATAAAAATTATATCATTATTGTATATAATCTGTATCGTTGTTGTATAGAATATGTATCGCTACTGTATATGTATAGAAAACATATAATACGAATATAAGATGTACCATTGTTGTATAAAATATGTATCCCTACCTTATGTGTATAGAAACTGTATCAATATTGTATAATTTGTGTATAATAAATTTATAATCAATGTATACTCACTAATTATATATATTATACCATTACTATACACATATTATACATGTTTTAAGGATGTAGTTTCAAAGTCCCCGGAGAAGAGAAATAAGAATAGGCCTGTAAGGCCAAAACAGCCAAATTTAGGTGACAAACTTCCAATATTTAATTCTCATGTGCAGCATCCTGTTGTGTAGTTGTTAAATAAGGCAATGCCTTATGGCTCTCGGATTTGGGCATATTTGTCTCTCGGATTTGCTGGCCAGATTTGGCTCTAATTCTTTTGGTAATTGTTAATATTAGACAAGGTAAGAATCTTGTATATTAGGAAAATATATGTGTAATATATTGTAATAAATAGGTTACCATAATTAGGATTGTAGAGTTACCATAATTGTAGAGTTAGAATTATGGTAGAAGAAGGCTTTGTAACTTGTATATATATCTATTCAATCAATGAAAGTAATCAAGGGGATTATTTCTTTCATGGTATCAGAGCCTAGGTCTAAACAAAATTTTTTTTCTCTCAAACTTTTGCCTCCCTTTGGCCGAGACCCCCCCCCCCCCCTCCTCGGGTTTTTCTCTTCCAAAATTTCGTCTTCCGCTCTCAAAAACCTCCCTTAAATTTTCCCTCCTTCTTTGTTCTTTCAATATGTCTAAGAACAATTTTCACCCTGCCTTCACGGTTTCCAATATCAAGCTCAATGTCCCTATTGTCCTTGAGATGGAAAACGTCCAATATGCAACGTGGGCGGAGTTGTTTAAAATTCACGCTATATCTTATCAAGTTCTTCATCACATCATTCCTCCCACTAGACCTCTTCCTGCGGAGGATCCTGAGTTATGGATTACACTTGATGCTACCGTTCTTCGGTGGATATACGCCACTATTTCGGTGGACCTTCTACAAACGATTATTGAGCCGGATATCACGGCTATGGCTGCATGGAATAGATTGTGTGACATATTCCAAGACAACCAACATTCACGTGTCGTCACACTCGAGCAGGAATTCTCTCTCATTCGAATGGATTAATTTAACGCTTTGCAGATATTGCAAGAAACTAAAGGTTGGCGGATCAACTCGTAATGTTAGCGCACCAAGAACAAATAATCGCCTAGTTCTACGATTGGTTGCTTGGTCTTTCGGAGGCTTATAATGGTGTTGGAACTCTCCTTCACCAAAGCAACCCTCTTCCCGACTTCCATCAAGCCCGCTCTATACTAACGTTGGAAGAAGCCGGTTTGGCTAAGCGACTCACGAGCAAGCCGATTGTCATGGTGGCATCCTCTCCTAGTCTTCAGGTTTTGTTAATAATTGGGCCAAAACCATAATAATGGTGGCGGCGAGAATAATCGCAAATAATAACAAAAATCGCGGGGCAAACGCGAGGTTCCTGGTGGCGGTTCCGGTAGTCAACAAGCAAAGGCGGTGGGTCCCGGAACAGGTACATTGGCCCACGCCGCCATGGGCGGCTGGGCCAATGGCGTGGGAACCCGCATACAATCCAAAGAATTTCGGTGGCGGTGGCGCTGCCGATACCCAGGCCCAATACCCGGTGGCGCCATCGCCGGCTGGCCCAGATGAGCCAGCAACAACACGCTACTACCAGGTGCACCACGGACAGAGTTCTGGGCCCGACCATCGCAGCCCATCATGCAAATGCAGGCCCCACCTGACCGAGCATCGAGGCCGCGATGCACATACCGGGTTATCTCAACCGGACCCAAATTGGTATATGGACAGGTACACCACTCGGATGACTTCCGAATCGGCTCTCTCATCTTATTCCAATTTGAGCACCCTCGGGATAATTGTTGGTAATGGCAGTTCTATTCCAATTCTAGGGTATGGTCGAACGTTGTCTCCCCCCAATCCACCACTCCTCTTGAAAAATACGTTACATGCTCCTAAATTGATTAAAAATTTAGTGTCTGTCCGAAAATTCACAAATGACAATTCTGTTTCCGTTGAATTTGATCCTTTCGATTTCTCTATGAAGGATTTCAAGACGGGGAGTCATCTCATGAGGTGTGATAGTAGGGGGATATGTATCCTATTATGCCCGATTTCAGTCCATCGAGTCCAGCCTTGCCGTCAGCTTTTGCAACCATCTCTCATTCCATGTGGCATGCTCGTCTGGGTCATTCGAGATCTATTTTATTAGTTTTAGATAAAAATTGCTTTATTTCTTGTAAGGGTACGAGTCGTACTCCACTTTGTCAGTCTTGTTCTTTAGGGAAAATTGTTAAGCTGCCATTTGTAGACTCTAATTCTCATACTTCAAAGCCATTTGAAATTATTCATAGCGACTTATGGACATCTCCTGTTCTTAGTTCAATGGGTCATCGATATTATATTCTCTTTTTAGATGATTATTCTAGATTTTTGTGGACGTTTCCAATTGCGAATAAATCACAAGTGTTTTCCGTCTTCATCAAATTTAGAGCGTTCATTCGTACTCAATTCGAAAGAGAAATAAAAAAATATTCAATGTGATAATGGGAAAGAATATGACAATAGGGAGTTTCGGGAGTTTTGTGCTAATAATGGGATAAATTTTTGTTTTTCGTGTCCTCATACATCTTCACAAAATGGGAAAGCCGAACACAAAATTCGTTCCATAAATAACATTGTCCGAACTCTCTTAATTCATGCCTCTGTACCTTCATATTTTTGGCATCATGCTCTACAAATGGCCACATATCTTCTTAACATAATTCCGTCTAAAGGTCTGACATATTCTTTCCCCCTCAAAATCCTATTTAATAAGAACCCTTCTTATTCTCATCTTCGGATTTTTGGGTGCTTGTGTTAGCCGTTATTCCCATCCACCACAATTAACAAACTTCAGGCTCGGTCTACCCTCGTGTGTGTTTTTGGGTTATCCGTCGAATCATCGTGGTTATAAGTGTTTTGATTTATCCTCCAAGAAAATCATAATAAATCGCCATGTCATTTTTGATGAAACCCAATTTCCTTTTACGAAAGTTCATACTCCCGAGCCTAAGTATAATTTTGGATGACCAAATATCCCAGTATATTATTGAATTTTTCAGGACCTCTCCGCACTTAAATCCTCCAATGGCCCATCGCTCATGGACCCAATGCAAATCTGCCTTGATAATTCCAAAGAATCGAAGGCAGTTCCAGAATTGGGCACCACCTCGAACTGGTCCACCCGACGAGTCCAATCAGTTCGATTTGGGCGAAGGGCCATTTGCTCTTGGCGATCCGTCAGCTGGGAAAATTCCCAAAATTCTCTCAATTCTTCTCGAGTCATAGACCAGGTCACTCAAGTCGTGAGGTATTTTTACACCTAAAAGATATTTTAATTTACATTAGGATGTCTCTAAATCCCTTGTCCCTCAATCGGTTTCCGGCTTTAAATGACCCTAATTGGAAAATTGCTATGACTGATGAATATAATGCTCTTATTGCTAATAAGACGCTGGGAGTTGGTGCCCCGTCCCATATGGTATTAATGTTGCTCGGGTCTATGTGGATTTTTGCTCATGGAGAATCTGATGGGTCCTTTGCTCGACATAAGGCGACTTGTTTGGTGATGGTAAGACTGGCGAGTTGGAATTGATCAAGGCGGAGACGCTTAGTCCGTGGTCAAACCGGGCTACCATTAAATCTTGTCTTTAGCTCGACTCTTTCAAAGACTTGGCCAATTCCATCGATTGGATGTCAAGAATGCTTTCCTACATGATTTGACCTCAAGGAAACGATCTATATGCATCGGTACCGCTTGGGTTTCAGGGGATCCCAACCACCTAATCATGTCTGTTGTCAAGAAATCATTGTATGGGCTTGGTCTCCAAGGGCCTGGTACCACGAGTTTGTGAATTTGTTTCAACTATTAGTTCACTCACGCAGTCGATAATTCCTTGTTCATCTACCGCATGGTTCGTTCTTGGCATACATCCCGTCAGACGTGGATGATATCATCTTTGACCGCCTCTTGAGATGCCTTACGCCAGCCTATCATGACCATGCTCGGGATTACGAGTTTGCTATGAAAGACTTAGGGCCTTTGAGTTATTTTGGGGATTGCAGTCAAGCCGTCCATTGGTGGGTTATTTACTGTCTCACTTGGAAGTATCTTTCTGAGATCATCGAGAGGTTGGGGATGTCATCCTGTAAGTCCACCTTCACGCCATAGCTTGATGTGCAAACCCAAAACTAAGTGCCACAATAGTGCACCATACGAGGACCCGACCCGCTATCGTAGTCTCGAGGGAGCCTCCAAAGATCTTACCTTTACCGGGCGGATATTACATATGCGGTTCTCAGCAGTGTGTTTATTCATGCATGATCCCAGAGTTGAGCACATGAATGCAATCAAACGATCATTCGGGTATATTCAGGGACACTAGACTATGGGTTGCACTTGTATCCGCTATCTACATCCACACTTGTTTCCTACACGGATCTTGATTGGGGTGGTTGTCCAGACACCGACGGTGGACCAGCTCTGTATGTTCCTTGGCAACAACTTAGTCTCCTGGTCAAAGAAACGTCAGGCAACCTATCACGCTCAAGTCGCGAATTATCGAGGGGTGGCGAATGTGGTCTCCGAATCATGTTGGCTGGCATAATTTGCTTTTGGAGCTTCATTGTCCTATTCGTAAGGCAACCTTGGTATATTGCGATAACATTAGTTCCATCTACCTTCGGGTAACCAGTTCAACACCAACGTACTAAGCATATCGAAATGGACATTCACTTTGTCCGCGAAAAGGTTGCAAAGGGTCAAGTTCGCGTATGCCATGTCCCGTCGCGTTATCAAATTGCAGACATCTTTACAAAGGGTCTACCCGCGGTTCTCTTTGAAGATTTTAGGGATAGTCTCAGCGTTCGAAGACCGCCCGCTATGACTGCGGGGGTGTGTTAAATAAGGCAATGCCTTATGGCTCTCGGATTTGGCCATATTTGTCTCTCGAATTTATTTGGCGTCAGATTTGGCTCTAATTCTTTTGGTAATTGTTAATATTAGACAAGGTAAAAATCTTGTATATTAGGAAAATATATGTGTAATATATTGTAATAAATAGGTTACCATAATTAGGAATATACACTACCATAATTGTAGAGTTACCATAATTGTAGAGTTAGAATTATGGTAGAAGAAGACTTTGTAACTTGTATATATATCTATTCAATCAATGAAAATAATCAAGGGGATTATTTCTTTCGGTAGTCTTACTCAACAAATAGCTTAATTAACAAGCTGAAGAAGAGATCAACAATCTTCAGGAGCCTAACAATCAGGTTAATCCAATCAAATAACAGGGTAAGTCAAGCTACGTGATTGAATTTTTTTTAGTTATTTCTCTTGATTTATTTCAACAAGCAGAAAAGCTTATTTTTAAACGTCAAGGATCATTAGAGTGCACTAGCCATTCATATTCTATGGCATACAGTTCCTGCTAATTTCTCTTCATCTCCAAACAAGAACCATTGAAATAATAATTACATTTGGTAATATAAATAAAAAATTGAAGAAGTAGAGACAATAAAATTGGACATACAATTCCAAGATCAGTGAGAACGGATTCCAGCAACAAGGAAAAGCTAAAGCCTAAAATCAATATTGAAAAGGAAGACTAGCTGTTACAATATTTTAAAAATAAAATAGATGTCATAACCTGATAACTATTTCTCCACTAATTTTCTCTTCATTTTGTTGTCACTTGGATGGAGAATGGTACAAAGAAGATACAGAAAATCGTGGCTGCAGCGGTAATGATCCGAAGGTGGGAGAGAAAGTGTATGGTCATATTTTAGGTATGGATTAAAATTTATCTTTATTTTAGGCCTAAGGCTATTTCGGATCATTTGCTTAAACTTAAGCCCTTTTAGACCTTTTCTTTGTGCCGTGACCATGTCCTTTTCCCTTATATTTAATTCGTTACAAACATAACTAATTTAGAAGGAGGTGAAAAGGTCCTACCATGATGTAGTTGGCTAATATTAAAGAGGGTATAAAATCATTTAAGTAATAAGTATTACAGGGAAAAGTAACTCCAACAAATTGAATAGGCTATATAAAGGTGGTAGATGCACGCAGTTACACCACCAATTTCTTATCTAAATAATTCATTGTAAGGTATTTAATGATCTAATAATATTTATTCAATGTAAGTTTACTTTTTAGGACAAAATATTATAGGAATAGTTTTAGATTCAAGGGTAAAATGATCGTTAATATTTGATGGGTAAATTGATCTTTCAATTTTTAACTGGGACTTTCCACTTTTAAAATAGTATAGATAGATTGTTGTAGTGAATGTTTATTTTTTTCCAACATACTTTGTCATGCTTTCTTTATTAGTTGTCATGACCTCTTCACTTCTTTATTTTTTTTTCAAACTTCTTTGAAATGATTTTCTTTGAATCGAGGGCCTATCGAAAATAACCTCTCTACCTCCCAAGGTAGGGGTAAGATCTGAGTACACTTATTCTCTCCAAATTCCACTTGTGGGATTATACTGGATATGTTATTGTTGTAGGTAGTAACTAACAAGAATAAAGAAAGAAGGTCAAATCGTAAATCCTAAGGGCATTTGGACTTGTTTGTTATAAGGATAGTTAGCCTAAGCTTGAGAGAAAACCTTATTCTGAGTGCTTGAGTGTTAAAATAAAATAGCAGACGTTTTGTCACCTAAGGTCATAGTAGTAACTCTATACATATGTCCTTTTTATGTAATTTGTGATACTCTATCTGTCTTAGAGTAGAATTGAACTGTCTTGAGTGAGACTTGTGCCATGTGGGATGAGATCTTTTCTTGTATATATTCCATATTAGTCTAGAACTTGCCCTGCATATTAAAGCGAAATACTAAGTGTTGCTCAGCTTAGGAGATGATGATAGACTCTCTTTGAATGTTTCAATTTTTTAGCATGTTCAGATATTGTTTATCACTAGTTAGCCCTTTAAGCATGTAATTATCTTTTATTTGGTATCCGTATATTTGTCTTGACCTGTTTATTTGAATTCCTAATTTTTGTATCATGCTTCATTGAGCACTTAAGCATAGACTGAGATAAAAATGATAAATCTGAAGAAAAATGAGGGTTGAGTGTAAAGGTGACTAATGACAATGATAGATGCAAGTGATGAAAATAATTCACTCTTAGAAAGAATGTGACATGAAAAAAAGAAGATAAAGAAAAATAATTGAAAGAAAAGAAACGTTCTTGATATGAGGAAACAAAAAAAAGGAAAAGACTTGGGAAAATAATTGATAGAAAGAGGGCTGAAAATAAAGTGAAGAATAATAATGGGTTTGAAGTCATATAAGTGCGAAAGTGCTTAAGGAAGTGTCAGTCATTAATATATAGTTGTCCTACCCATTCCGTAGTCAACATTACAACCCGTTTAAGTCCTATTTGATTATAGAGAAGCATACTTACATTAATTGAGATGTATATAACGGGAAAGTTTATCATTCTTTGTGAATGCATGTGATTTCATTTGTGAGTTGAGTGTGAGTGTTGATCATTGATGAAATATCCTTAAATTACATTTGATTCTTTGATTTGAGTGTGTGGACTATTTTTGTGACATTTATTTCAAGACAGATAGGTGTAGTTATAAACAATGAAAATCCGAGAAGAATTTGCCCAAGTTAGAGGATTAAATAAAAGGATGCTCATGCTAAAAAGGATAAAACACCAATTGATACAAAGACAAAATCACACTGAAACATTAGTAAAATACTATAGTGATTTAGTAGAATTAAAGAAATTAGGACTAGCAATAAAGAAGCTGAAAGATTATGAGAAATAAAAGAAGAGGCTGACTTAGCAGCGATAAGTTCTAATTTAGACGATGTTATAAGAAACTATAGAATATTGATAGATCTCAACACTGAATTAGTCCGAATAAACCAAGAAATAACAGTTAGAAAAGAAGAACTACGGATGACGATAGAACACTATGGATGAAAATAGACTAATAGATCAACAAAATAAATTAGAAGAACTTAGAATGATAGCAGAAAAACCCCTTACATATAATAGAGATATAAACCAACATATAATAAGTTGCAGAATAAATATAGATCTAATAAATGAAAAAGATAAAAGCTTACAAGAAAATGCTAAAGAAGTTTATGAACAGGAAAGTACTATTAAAGAATTAAAAAATAAAATAGCATTAAAAGACGAAGAGTTAAGACAGAAGGAAGAAGAAAATATGAAACTTCTAGAAAATAAATTAAGAGAAATAATCAGAAAGGATAATGAATTAAATGATCTAAATGATATAATAAAAATAATAATATAAGTACATCAACTTATTAAAATATGGATAAAGGAAAGGAAATAGTAGAAGACTCTAAAGAAACATATTATCAAATGAATACATATGAAGGAGGATCAACACAAATATTAAGCTTTAAACCAGAAACATATCAGAAGATACAAGATGAAAAAGAAGAATTATCCATAAAGAAAATATTTTTTAAAAAATGGTTTGAAATAAATAAAGAAATAAGGTACATAGCACACAAGCATGAAAATATAGTAGATACAATGAGTGTAAATGGAAGAACGAAAATAAACTTGATAACAGATGAAGTAATAAAAAGAGAGTTATCAAAACTATCTACTAGGGAAGCTAAAAAATATAGAAATATATACTTTGGAGGAGTAGAATTTACTATAAAAGTATACTTTTAGAATAACATAGATACACGTATACAAATATACATATTAGATGATAGGATATTAGAAAATCTACAAGATGCTTTAATATCAGTAGTAAAAGGAAATTTAATATATCAGAAATTAAAATTTACGGTACAACCAGACTTTAGTATATCATTAAAAGATGAACACAAAGACTTAGCCTTAACACTATATTATAAACTAGATGGAATAACAATACCACCAGAAAGTAAGGTCCTAAGTATTGAAACAAAAATGATATATGCCCTAACAGGAAACCACCATGTAAAGAAACAACATGAAATGAATATATCAATACCAAGAATGTACCAAAAATATTAGAACAAATAGAACATAAAGAAAATTCCAAAATAACTATAGCAGAAGAAATATATATGGATTTTAATACAAGAACCCTTACACCTTCCAAAAGACTAATACCAAAAATAGAAGGATCTAGATTAAGTATTACGAGAGAATCAACAATGTCACGACAAACTAGTGTCATACAACCTCGAATATTAGATTTAATAAATATAAACACAAACAGATTAAAAATTAAAGTAATAATATTTAAAGGTATGATAATGATAGACTGTATAGCTGAAGTAAATACTGGAGCTATTCAAAGTTTTATACATATAAGTAAAATTGATGAAAATGATTGTGATTTAATAGACCCACAAACTTATAATTATCCTGAAAATGAAAGAGAAATAATAATTATCAAAAGAATTAATTTAAGATTCAAAATCCAAGATTTAAAGTATAAGATAAATATAGGAGTAATAGAATATGATAGTTTTAATGAACTACTTCTAGGAAGTGACTTTTTAACCATGATAAATTATAAGATAAATAATAACGGAATTGAAATAAATGACCAAGGGAAAACAAGATTCATAAACAAAGTATGAATATACAAAAAGAGATAATAGAGAAAAAATTGAAATTAAAATCAATAAAAACGGCTTTATCAGAAGAAATATTCTCACAACTTAAATACTTAAAATACAAGGCAAAAGAAATAAAACTAGAAGAAAAGATACAACAGTTAGAGCAACAATGTGAAAAGCTTGATAAAATATGGATAGATATGGGAAACGGATGGAGGAAAAGAATTAATAATCCTGACTAACCCTAACGAAAAAATTACTGCATTATGGGAGGAATATGTAGTAAAAGAAAAAATGAAGAATACATTAATATTAATGGATGAAATAAAAGAAAATCAAACTAAAATGCAAGAAATACTAAGAGAAGAATTAACAAAATTATGGAATATATCTGAGGTACCAACATTTAAAATAATACTAGAAAAACTAAACGTATTAGTAGAAGATAAAAGTAAAGATAAAGGCAAACAAGTAGAAGAAGATGAACATAGTACGAGCAAAGAAAACACTATAATTAGCACTACAACTCAACAACCAGAAATAGTACCAATAGATGCTTGGAGAAGGAGTAAAGAACCAATAATGGTAGATATTAGTAAAATAAAACCAAGATTGCCAAAGAAAGTAGAAAAAATATTAGATAGCTTGGAATATTAAGTAAGAAAAGACAATTTTAAATGGAAAATCAAGAACCTAGTGTACTTACGTTTTTAAGAAACCATGGAAAAATATACTGGAAAGAGAACGATACAAGTATGAACTAATGAAAAAGAAAGAAAACACCACATCAGACAATAATTTAAAAAGTGAAAACATGTACTTAAAACACGTAGAGAAAACAACCAACGAGTATTTAAATCTAAAATTAGATAAACAAGAATGAAAATTATGTGAATTAGAAACAGAAAACACCAAATTAAAAACACACAATAATGAGGAATGGTACAACAAATATAAAAAATACAAACGCAAATTTAACGAGACAAAGAAAGTATTAAAAGAAACCAAAGTAGAATTAAAACAGACAAAAGAAGAATTGAAAGATGTAAAACAAGAATTAACTGATGTAAAACAAGAATTAGGAGAATTAAAAGATGAAATAAAAATACAAAGAGAAGAGATAAAAAGGTTAAAGGGAAAAAAGAAAGTAAGAAGTGATAGAACAAGTGAAGAAACTACAACTAGTACTGAAAAGACTGAGAGCGATACTAACGAAGACAACAACATTGAATTAGTAAACCAAGAGGTAAAAATAGCAGAATTCATAGAAGAGGAAGAAGACTCAGAAATAGTAAAAGAAAATAACCAGATAATAGTAGCCTTACAAAAAATGAAAAGTGTAAATGCAATCATAGAAGATGAATCCGAAAGTGATATAGAAGATGAATTTAATAACCCTATAGAAACAGAAATAGAAATACATGATATAATAAATGAAGATGCAAATGATTACCCAGAAGAAGAATTAGTAGATCCCAACCTGGAAATAATAAATAGAAGACAAACTAGATTACCAAATCATATACCAGTAGGACAACAAGCTGAATTTAAAGAATTTGTAGGATAAATGGCACAAAGCGTAAATTACAATGGATATTTCTTAGACTTAGACAATGTTTATGATGAACAAGAAATAGGAAGAAGAATAAATGATTGAAATCTTGGAATGTATATAGCATTAATGAACTCCACACAAACAGAAAACCTAGAATATATGTATGACTTGATATCTAAAACATTAATTGGAAAAGTAGCTTATTGGATAGAATCCATAGCATACCAATTAAGAGGAGAAGTATTTAGCCATGCAGGAGATTGAAAATCTATGCTAATAATATTTGATATCATACTAAAAAGAGATTTTTAGGAGAAAAATGGTTGGTAGCACGAGAAAATGTACTTGCAGAAAGAAAAACTGAGATAATAATGAATTTAAATAACATGAAATGTTGTAAAATTAATAAATTACCAGAATACACAATAAGTTTTAGTAAGTTCTTTTATGAAGCAAGATTCTTGCCAGAAGAAGGTTTAATATATCAACAACTTTATTATGACCACCTACATATACCTTATAACACAGAAATATCAAAGGAATACACACAACTAGAGCCAAGAGAAAATACATTAGGAGAAAGAATAAGAGTACTAAGAGCATATTTAATGCGAAAATGTGAAGAATACAGGATGCAATAAAAGATTTTTAAAAAATAAGAAAATAGGATTAAGAGAGGTATGTGGATTTAGGGGAAAAAGATTAGTATTCGGATGTGATGATAATAAAAGAGAAAAGAAATATAAGAAAGGCCATAAAAAGAAATACCAACACAAAAGATATAAAAGATATAATAATTATAGCAGACAAAACCAACAACCTTATAGGAAAACGAGATTTAAAAGGTATAGAAATACCCCTGAAACCAGGAAAAAATTCAAGCATAAGAGAAAATTTAGGAAAAGAAAATATGTAAAACCTATTGAAGAAGAAAAACTTAAAGAATGTAAATGTTGGAATTGCAATGAAAAAGGACATTATGCTAATAAATGCCCGAAGCTAAAGAAAAAAGGTGTAAAATATATAGACACTACACAATTTATAATGAGTCTACAACAAATAAAAGAAGAAAATAATAATTGGTACGAATATGAAGATTTTTATGTCAGTCAAACTGATGAAGAAACTGAATCAGAAAACATTAACTTTGTTAACCAAGACTCAGAAAGTGAAAACAGTTCTACATAAATGAAGTCGCAAGAAGAAAGAAAATTACTAGAAGAAAGAGATTACTGGATGCAATATGAAAGGTATGTTCGCAATAAGCTTATTACGACTGCTAGTGAAACAAGAAATAGATACTATATTGATAGGTACAAAAAGATTACAAAAAGCCTTAGCAGAATAGGAGAAAGGTTAAGTGAGATAAGATGGAAGAAATTACTAGAAGAAGTAAAAGAAATGGAACAAGATGAAGAGCTTCAACAAAGATTAAGAGAAATGAATTTAAAACGAAATAATAATTAGATGGTAGCAATCTACATAGAAGCTCATATAGAATACAAACCTAATAAAATGATAAAACAAAAGATTTTTATTGACAGTGGAGCAGAATTATGTCTAGCAAAGAAAGAAGTATTAGAATCACACAGATGGAAAAGATCTAAAACACATAGAACAAAAGTACCAGACTTTAACGAATAAACAAAAGAATTAGATATAGTAGCAGAAAATATGAGATTCGTATTAGGGAAGACAATATTTAGACTACCAGTTATATACCAACTGAATGATATGAAACAACAAGTATTGTTAGAGAACAATTTCCTAGACTACTTCAAAACGCAAGTGATAAATAATAATACTTTCAGCCTACAAACACCTTGTAATAAATGGATAATACTAAAGAGAATATTACCAATACATACACTAAGAATATGTAATATAAGGTCAGATAGGAATAATAACCTACAGTTATTAAGAGAAAAATACCTCAATATACTAAAAATAAATTTTGGAGAAAATCCGATGCAACTATGGGAAAAAGAAAAAATATATGCTGAAATCAAACTAATAAATCTTAGCGATATAGTTAGATCTAAGCCTATTAGATATAGCCCAACAGATCAGAAGGAATTTGAAACCCAACTAAAAGAGTTATTAGAATTAAAATTAATACAAGAAAGTAAAAGCTCACATAGTAGCCCAGCCTTTTTAGTTAGAAAACATAGTGAACAAAAAAGAGGAAAGGCTAGAATGATGATTGACAATAGAGAGCTAAACAAGAAAACTGTATTTGATGGATATTTTTTACCATACAAAAGGAACCTTATTAATAGATTAGGGAATAAAAAATGGTTCAGTAAATTTGATTGTAAGAGTGGATTTTGGCAAATAAAAATAAAAAATGAATCAAAAGTTTTAACAGCGTTTAGTGCCCCTTAAGGACACTACAAATGGAATGTACTACCCTTTGGATTAAAGAATGCACCACAAATATTCCAAAGAAGAATGGACCAAGTGTTCAGAAAACTAACAAAATCCTGTATAGTATATGTTGACGACATACTAATATATAGTGTGATTTGAAAAATCATATAAAACATCTAGAAGAATTTATAAAAGCTGTGAAACAACATGGAATATTATTATCTGAAAAGAAATCTGAAATCTTCAAAAATATTATAGAATATTTGGGATACATAATAGATAATGAAGGATTACAATTACAGGAGCACATTGTAACAAAAATAAATTTTTTTAAAGATAAATTAGAGAGCAAAAAGGAAGTACAACAATTTCTAGGAGTAGTAAACTATGCCTCAGACCATATAAATGATTTACCACTTTGAGAAAACCATTACGGGAACTAACTAGAAAAAATATAACTTTTGAATGGAAGGAAGAACATACTAAAGCCATAAATAAAATCAAAGAAAAAGTGAAAGCCTTGCCGAAACATAGAATACCAACAGAACTGGATCAACTAGAACTTTTTACTGATGCCAGTGATATAGGATTGGGAGCAGTCCTCATAGCATATGATAAAGAGGATATAGATAAAGAAAAACCACTAATTTGTGGATATGGAGGCGGAACATGGAAGCCTAATGAGAAAAATTACCAAATTAACAAAAATGAACTATTAGCAGTAAAATTTGGAATAAAGAGATTCCATTAGTACCTATTACCAGTTAAATTCGTAGTTAGAACAGATAACACCCAAGTAAGAGCTTTCATTACAAATAAAATAGACCCTTTCCTAGAATTAAATAAGAGAAGAAAATGACAATCATTCTTTTATTGTTATGATTTTATTGTCAAAAATATATCCGGGACTAAGAATATTCTAGCTGATTTTCTTAGCAAGTACAACGATGTCAACCAACAGTGACAAATTCGAAGAATATATTACCAATGTTACAGGAATCATCAAACAAAACCAAAAATTATTACAACCAAAATGGAAGAAAATACACACTTGCTAGAACAGCTGACAGAAGCCTTTGAAGACTTCAAAACCCTACAAACCTTGAAATCTTCACAAACCCCTACAGAAAAACTAAAGACTTTCACATCTAAACTTGTAGCCATGCCAACCACTATACCATCACCCATAACAACATCGTCTTCAACGGCAGTAACACTGTGCGACAAACTGAAATTCTCACCTGAGTATATTACAGCTTACGAGCAAATTAATAAATTTTATGATTATAAATCAAACCCACACATTTTGAGAAGTGCAAAATTAAGCAAATACCCAAGGTTTTTATGCAATGAAAAATCAAACCCTGATATAGTTCTTAAACTCTTTACTTACGGATTTATAGATAAAATACTAGTAGATGAAACTTTTTATAATATTGCTAAATTACCCAATGTTTTAGTAGAATCTGCTAGGTTAATGATGGAATCATTCGGAAGAGGTATCTACGGTATACAACTGTTCGACGCCTCGACAGACTTAACATGAAAACCTATCATTATATGCCATCAACTATTTAAAACATGATGGAATAACAATATAAGCGGAGATGACAAAGACCTGAAAATGAAAATACCATGTACTATAGAAAGTTTCAAGAATGGCTCAGTGCCAAAAGAGCCATAGGACTATCAACCCTGAAGTAAAATATTGAAGATATGCTAAGAGCAGGCAAATTCAGTATTATTGGAAACTCCAAAGGAGGAGAAACTGAAGAAATTATCACACTATACTACAACAATGAGGTACTCTCACAAGATACCACACGCCTTACCAACATGCATGATAGAATCACTAAGATGGAGCACAAACACTCCAATGAGACAGTAGAATAGTACAAACTCTTAATAAACTAGAGGAAAAGGCATGTTATAAGCATAAAGGAAGATACTACGCAGGTTACTATGAAAAAAGAAGGATCACCTAATGCTTTTTGAATGAAACGACCCAATGTAGTTTAAACTACAGAAAGCCACAATGTAACAAATTAATATGGCCCAATGTAGTTCAAACTACAGTAAAGCCCATGTATTATCATACTACTAAAAAGATACCGTTCCTATTCTATAGGAGTATCAAAAAATTAAAACGATATCGTTCCTATTCTATAGGAATATCGTCGAAGAAATTTTTCCCCATCTTTTAGTGAAAAGAAGACAGACAAAAGATGCCTCTGTGCAAAGAAGACACCTGTAAAGATGCATGTGGAAGAAAGAAAAAGCCGTCGGACCCACAAGGAATCAAAGACAGAAGATGACAAGCCAACAAATATTGAAAATAATGACAGCAATGAGAAACAACTTTAAGAAAAAGTATGAAAGGATAAGAGACAAAGCACTGTTTGCTTTAGGACTTTTGTAACAATAATGTATCGACTTTATTACTTTTTCAACATGCCAATAGTGAAAGGCAACCGAGGTTATCTATATAAAGAGCCTCATTGTAACATCTGAAATCATCTTTTGAAATACACAACTTCAAAACCTTTGAAATACTCTCTCATGTCTAGCTAAAAACCCTTCTAGTCTATAACCAATATCACGATTAATATCATAATACCAGAAGATAGATACTTTGATAGATTATACTTAAGAACCATATTAGTCCATAAAACACCATCTCTTAAAAGAAAATTTAAGAAAGAGTCTGTCGAGCAACTCCCAACATCTAGGCCATTTATCCCGTCACCAGTGAGGAAAAAAGGGAGGCAGAACCAGGGTGGATTGAGTATCTCCGGTGATCTTAATATTCTGCTAAGAGGTATGTTTTCAGACTATGTGTTTCTAATTATAATCTTGATAAGTATACATCTCTGCAATTATGATGTTAAATGTTGATAGAAGGTTATAGATTGTTATTTAAAAAATGAATTTTGAGTTAATAATACATACTTCCGTACTACATGCTTTATATTTGTTAAACCTACATATGAATATGTTAATATGTCATCTATATTCCTACCCTCCAGGGTTGTTAGATGATGAAAAGATCCGCTATGAAAATGGTATCTTACATGATGATCCGAAAGTGTTATTTTGACGATTTGATATTTTGTGAAGTCTAATTATTGGTATCAACCTATGTCATGGGTGTTAGGATTATCTAGAGTGCTATCCTGAGTGATAATTGTGAGTTTAGAGTGTAGGAGTTGCTTGATGACAAGCAAAGGTTAAAGAGTGGGATTGTGATACGCCACTAGTAATACATATTTTTAGCTACATTCCGCCTTATATTTTGATATCTTTTCTTGTGTTTAAGTTCATTTCGCTCATTTTATTCTCAATATTTGTGTTTTACTGTGAAGGAGATTTGGTGAAAATCTGATAATTTGATGCTAAAAGAATTAGAAATGGGCTTTAAAGTATGAGTAGAAAGCCATAAGAAAGAACACGATCAAGTCTAGGACATGAACACCAAGTGTGCATGATAAAACAATGCAAAATGAGAAGTCGCACGAAATAAGCCTAGTGTATATCTAATACGTTAAGGGCATTTCTTACCCTTTCTCTAAAAAGAAAGAACAATCTCAATATGCCAAGAAGGTTAAAAGTAAGAAAAACGTCCAAATTTGCTCTTGAACTTTGTGAAATGGTCTGAATTTATCCTCCTTTAATAGTTGAGTTCAAATATACCCTTGTTATTACGAGATTGGTCCAAATACACCCATTTTCACTAACAACGGAAGCGTTCCAACACATGAGCCTTTTATTAAATTTGCACTTAAACTATGCTGAATGATCCAGATTTACTCCTAAACATTGAAGAAAGGGTTAACTATTTCCACAACAACAACATCGTCTTTTTTTCAACACTCAGAACCTCCAAAGTCAAGGTCTCTATCCCCGAAAAATGAACATCCTTTAATACTCAAATCATCCCAAATGGAACTTAAAAATGATCAATTGCACTATTAAGTTGAATTTTCACCTATACCGGAACTCGATCAACACAACTCCATAACCAATACTTCTTAAATCATTAACAGTGATGCGAGTGCTCCACATCATTCTTCAAATGCTAAAACAAACGCAGGTATACAATACTTACCTTCTAAATCATTTGCAACAATATTATAGCGGTCAAGATAGGGATACAATGGTTGCGAGTCTGTGATCATACGACATAAGTAAAATGGTGACATAAAAAAGTGGTGAAGATGAAGGTGTGAGAGAGATCATACGAATGAGCTGCATCTGTGTGGAACTTGTTGGAAATTTAGTAATGTGGAATTAAGTATATCCCATTATTTATGACTCAAACAATTGGGGCCCCGCATGTCGAAAATGTCATTTCCACACACGTGCACATGTAGTGCCAAGTATCATAAATTTAATTAGTGAAAGAGATATTGGTACGTATGTAATACGTTTGAGACATAGAATGATGGACGGTTATTGGCCAAATGACAAAGTATTCCACATTGGTAAACGAAGGAAGAAGTGTAAGATGAAACGAGTCAAAAATTGCCACAGAGCTGTGAAGGGCCAAGGCGCCTCCCAGGCAGGGCCGTGGCGCTAATTGGGTGGCTAGTCACTAGAGCCGCGGTGCCACGATGCTAATTCACAGAGCCGCGACGCTTCGGAGGAAGAATGCTGCGATGGGAAGTTGGAAAGTTTTGACCTTTGGGCTGGTTTTGGAGCATTGAATCTCCATTACTTGGCACATGAATTCAGCTATTATTTGGCTGAATGTAACCCCTCAATAAGTGTCCTTACATTGGTTATTGAAGACCATTAGTTGGCTAGTTGAGGGGTCATCTCCTTACACTATAAATTGAGGCCTTTGACTCAATTGTTGGAGACTACACTTAGAAAATACTACAGAATTTCTGAATTCATCTTCTTCCTCTCTAACAAGTTTACTATACTCAAAGTTCTTCAAGAGTAACACTTGAGTTTCTTTTGCTCAATTGTTAAGTTGATGTTGTATCTTGGGAGACTATTGTCTGACAACGTAAAAGGAGATATACGGGACAATCTTGTCTTAAAGACAGAGTGCCCTCACTCGACTCAACAAATCACACAAGGAGTTTATTTCACTCTTGATTTCTAGTTTTGTTGTAATCTTTAGTTTATCCTTTCTAGCAATTATAATATTTACTTACTTCCCAGTCCCTGCAATTGTTGTATCCCACAATTTTAAGACAAGAGTTGTTGTAAGTGCTTAGAAAGATAACTGGAAGAGAATAACTCGCTTCTGATTCTGCTGCTACTGCTACTCAAGGCAACCCCTCTGCCCTCCCCACTGCTCAAGGCACACCCAATGCCTTCCCGGTTGCTCAAGGCTCATCAAACGCCTTTTCTGCTGCTCAAGGGAACGTTGCCGTTCCTCCACCCGCTGGATTCCACCATGAACGCCCAGAAAAGTTCATGGGCTCCAACTTCGAGAGATGGAAACAGAAGATGTTATTCTATCTGACTGTTATGGGAATGACTCGTTTCCTAATAGAAGATCCTGCACAAGCTGGAGATGAAATGGACCATTCGCCTATTGAAACGGCTGAAGGGGGCCAATATATCCATGTCATTAATGGCATGAAGATGGTTCTTGATGTATAGAGTGATAGTGATTTCATGTGTAAGAACTATATTTTGAACTGCTTGTCAGACCCTCTACATGGTGTAGTGCACCGTAGGCACTGCCAAAGAGCTATGGGAAAAACTGCAGAAGAAGTACAATGCACAAGATGCATGTACTAAGAAATTCAAAGTTGGAAAATTCCTAAAATTTCAAATGGTGGATGGCAAAACAGTGATGTCCCAAGTCCAGGAATTCCAAATGATTCTACATCACTTGGATTTGGAAGGCATGAAACCAAATGAGAAGTTTTTGGTTGCATCACTGATTGAAAAGTTACCTCCCTCGTGGAATGAGTTTATGAGTTACTTAAAACTCAAAACAAAGGAAATGACCTTTGAAGAACTTATTATCAAACTCCAGATTCAGGAAGATAATAAGAAGGCCTTGCCTAGGGGTAAACAACCCGCTGAGGCAAAGGCAAATCTGGCTGAGGCCAAAGGGAATCCAAGCAAGAAGAGCAAGTTGCAGAAAGACGGTAAGACCCAAGCAGCAGAGAAGTTCAAAGGAAACTGTCACCACTGTAGGAAACCTGGTCACATGATCAAGGACTACCGCAAGCTCAAGACTAATCAACAAGAGAAGGCCAAGGATAAGGGCAAGGCACATGTTAATGTTGTCAAAGACAAGTTTGTGGATGACATGATTGAGGAGTTCTCAGCGGTGGTGCTAGAAGCAAACCTTGTTGAGAATCTCATGCAATGGTGGACGGACACAGGTGCTACTAGACACATCTATTCCAATAGAGATGTCTTCTCCACTTATACACCAGTTACAAATAAGAAGTTGTTCATGGGTAACAACGCTTTCTCTGACATGCTGGGGGTAGAAAAGGTAGTCCTGAAGATGACTTTTGGAAATGAGCTCACTCTGAAGGAGGTAATGCATGTCCTTGAGATTAGGAGAAATTTAATTTTAGGTCATTTATTGGTTAATGCTGGTTCTAGGCTAGTGTTTGAGTCCAATAAATTTATAATCACCAAGAATGGAAGGTTTGTGGGAAGGGGCTTCTTCTATGAAGGCCTCTTCAAAGTTAACACCATGTCATATTATGTGCAAGCAATAATATTGAAGTTTCTTCTTACTTGCTTGAGTCCTCTAATTTATGACATCATAGATTAGGACATGTTAATTACAAGTCCATCCAAAGGTTGGTAAAGTTGGAGTTGTTGCCGTCTATCGATGTAAACCCTCAACATAAGTGTGAGGTGTGCGTGGAGGCAAAACTCACAAAGATTCCTTTTCGATCCTTCAAAAGGAATACCGCTCCTCTAGAACTTATTCACACAGATATATATGATTTGAAGTTTGCACAAACTAGAGGGGGGAACAAGTACTTTGTGACATTTATTGATGATAGCACAAGGTATTGTTACCTTTACTTGTTGAAAAGTAAAGATGAATCCTTTGAAGCATTCCGACGTTACAAAGCAGAAGTTGAGAACCAACTTAGCATGCGAATTAAATCCATTTGTAGCGATATAGGGGGAGAATATGTAGCGCCATTTGAGGAATATTGTGCCGAATCAGGCATTGTTCATCAAATGATGACTCCATACTCACCTCAGTCGAACGGTGTGGTGGAATGTAAGAACCGCACATTGAAGGAAATGATGAATGCCTTGCTCATCAATTTCGGTCTTCCACAAAACTTGTGGGGAGAAGCCATCCTTACCGCTAATACGATTCTTAACAGAGTCCCACATAAGGGTAATGACAAAACTCCATATGAATCATAGAAGGGAAAGAAACCCACCTATAAATATTTAAAGATGTGGGGTTGTTTGGCAAAAGTCGAAGTACCCAAGCCAAAGCAAGTCAAGATTGGGCCGAAGACTGTATATTGCATTTTCATTGGATATGCAAATAACAGTAGTGCTTATCGCTTCTTAGTGCATAAGTAAGATATTCCAGATATCCACGGGGGTACAATCATGGAATCAAGGAATGCTCAATTCTTTGAAGATACATTTCCTAGAAAGGAAAAAAACATAACCTCTCGTAAATGAAGTTATGAACAAAGCTCTCAGGAACTGGGAGTCGTTGACTGCCCGGATCTAGATGGTTCAGATCTAGTGGACTTCAAAGTGATTGAATATCCGAAATCTAGTGTTCCAGATGCTCAGAACTTGGAGACTCCAGAGATGGAACCATGGCGAAGTATAAGGGCCAGGAAGGATAAATCCTTCGTTCATGAATTTGTAGCTTATATGGTTGATGACGAAACAAGGACAATTGCTGAAACATTGTCAACTCCAGAGGCACCGCTTTGGAAAGAAGCTATTGAGAGTGAAATAGACTCCATTCTGCATAACCATACTTGGGAGTTGGTTGATCTTCCTCCGGGAAATAAACTGTTGGGTTGTAAATGGATACTCAAATGGAAGTATAAAACTGATGGGTCTATAAATAAGTACAAGGCCAGATCGGTAGTCAAGGGCTATTGGCAGAAAGAAGGCCTTGACTATTTTGACACGTACTCTCCGATGTCTAGGATGACGTCCATACGAGTATTCATTACGATCGCAGCATTGCGTGACCTTGAGATACACCAAATGAATGTCAAGACAACCTTCCTAAATGGTGATTTGGAAGAAGAAATTTATATGGAACAACCCGAGGGGTATGTGGATCCAGGGCAAGAAAAGAAAGTCTGTCGGCTTGTCAAATCTCTGTACGGGTTGAAACAAGCCTTGAAGCAATGGCACAAAAAAATTGACAGTACTCTACTATCGAAGGGTTTCTCCATTAATGAGTGTGACAAATGTGTCTACATGAAAGGCAATTCTGACTCGTTCATCATAATATGCATGTGCGTAGATGACATGTCGATCACAGGGAGCAGTCCTAGCTTGATTCTAGAGACTAAAAACATGTTGAAACAATGCTTCGACATAAAGGATATGGGTATCACAGATGTCATCTTAGGGATAAAGATCTCTAAGATGTCTGATGGACTGGTCTTATGTCAGTCTCACTACATCGATGATGTGTTGAGAAAGTTTGAGATGTTTGACAGTTCGCCTATAAAGTCACTACTGGATAGAAATCAAAAGTTTGATAAAAATCGTGGTGCACCCGTATGCCAGGAGTAATATACACAGGTGATTGGGAGTTTGATATACATAACAAACTACACCCGACCTAATATTGCTTATACAATCAACAAGTTGGCTAGGTTTACCCATAATCCAAGTAATGATCATTGGAAGACGTTGAATCGGGTCCTATGATACCTAAAATACACGCTAACTTATGGGTTACATTATTCGAGATATCCAGCTGTACTAGAGGGGTACACTGATGCAAACTGTATATCTGATATAGAGAACACCAAGTCTAACAGTGGGTATGTATTTACAATTAGTAGCGGGACTGTGTCTTGGAAATCCTCTAAGCAAACTTGCATCGCCCGATCCACGATGGAATCAGAGTTTATCGCTTTAGACAAAGCAGGAGAAGAAGATGAGTGGCTTCACGACTTCTTAGAGGATGTCTGTTGTTGGGACAAACCCGTACCTTCTGTAATGATCCACTGCGATAGTCAGTCGGCTCTAGAAAGGGCTCGGAGTTCTATGTACAATGGAAAGTCTCATCATATTCGGTGGAGGCATAAGACCGTTAGGCAGCTGATCACCACGGATATAATATCCATTGATTACATAAAATCAAAGGATAACATAGAGGACCCATTGACAAAAGGCTTACCCAAAGATTAGATGTTCTGCGTATCTATGGGAATTGGCTTAAAACCCAAGGTATAAGGACCAACACGGTGGTAACCCAACCTTTCTGACTGGAGATCCAAGGAATTATGTTCAATGGGAAAACTAAGCTGTAAGGGTTCAGTTGAGCGCTTCGGTGGAAACATGAGCACTTAGGATAGTGATTTCTGTAAAGTAACACAAAATCCAAATCCAAATCCATTCCCGCGATAGATTATAAGTGTTATCTGCAGTGTGGGTAAAGGTTATGTTTCCAAAACCTTTAATGATCCTCACCAGTTGAGGATAGGTTTGGGGAAATTTTTAATTGTTCCTAACACTTGTAAAGTGGGGGTATAGTAGGATACCTTGTAGGAGACCACCTATTTAAGTGCGAGGATAGGCCACCTCAAATGAATGCACTTAAGAATCCAAGAAGTGTCCATGACCACAACGGACAAAACATTACGAAGAACATAGTAAGGGAAGTTGTTGTGTTGGTACCATTGATTTGGCTTACACTAAACACTGCCGGTTTAAGACATCGCGTTCACCGCGCAGTAAGTCCGATGGTATTTAACTATGGAAGGTTCAAAGCGGAAGCTACCTATCCAGATGCAACATCGGTCCGCTGAAAGATTGCTGGAAAATGCACCATGTGAGTGCGCCAAAATTTCTTTCAAGAGGGGATTGTTGGAAATTTACTAATGTAGAATTAAGTATATCCCATTATTTATGACTCAAACAATTAGGGCCCCGCACGTCGGAAACATCATTTCCACATACGTGCACACGTAGTGCCAAGTATCACAAATTTCATTAGTGAAAGAGATATTGGTACGTATGTAATACGTTTGAGACATAGAATGATGGACGATTATTGGCCAAATGACAAAGTATTCCACATTGGTAAATGAAGAAAGAAGTGTACGAAGTGTAAGATGAAACGAGTCGAAAATCGCCGCGGAGCCGTGAAAGGCCGTGGCACAACACCGTCGGAGCCGCGGCGCCGGAGCACCGTGACGCTAATTGGGTGGCCAGTCACTGGAGCCGTGGTGCTAATTCAAAGAGCTGTGTCGCTTTGGAGACAGAATGCTGCGACGGAAAGTTGAAAAGTTCTGACCTTTCGGCTAGTTTTGGAGCATTGAATCTCTATTACTTGGCACATGAATTCAGCCATTATTTGGTTGAATGTAACCCCTCAATAAGTGTCATTACATTGGCTATTGAAGGCCATTAGTTGGATAGTTGAGGGGTCATCTCCTTACACTATAAATTGAGGCCTTTGGCTCAATTGTTGGAGACTACATTTAGAAAATACTACAGAATTTCTGAATTCATCTTCTTCCTCCCTAGCAAGTTTACTATACTCAAAGTTCTTCAAGAGTAACACTTGAGTTTCCTTTGCTCAATTGTTAAGTTGATGTTGTATCTTGGGAGACTATTGCCCGACGACGTAAAAGGAGATATACGAGACAATCTTGTCTTAAAGACAGAGTGCTATCACTCGACTAAGCAAATCACACAAGGAGTTTGTTTCACTATTGATTTCCAGTTTTGTTGTAATCTTTAGTTTATCCTTTCTAGCAATTGTAATATTTACTTACTTCCCATTCCCTGCAATTGTTGTATCCCACAAAACTTTTGTATGCTTTATGTGGAGTAATAATGGTCTTACACTGTTATTTTTGGTAGTGGAGAGCATCAATTGTTACATTGGTGATTGTTTTGGAACAATGACAGATGGTGGCTAATAAAATTAAATTTTCACAAATTTACAAAGTTCTAAGGGAAAATTTGGATAATTTCACATAGTTTAAGGGCAAATTCGACCTTTTTCCCTTCTAGAAAGGCACATATTTGAAAAGTAGGCAAATGATCAAATTTGCTCCTAAACTATGCGAAATATATTTTTCCTCCGTTAATGGTTGGGTCAAATATGTCCTCACAGTTACTAAAATGGGCTAAATTTGCTTATATTTTTAAACGGATGAAGCTTAATACCTGGTGATGCAACATGAAAATGATCTAAACGGTTTAACAAAAGTAGGATTCTGTACCTTTGAAACCAATCTAACAGTGGTGCAGTTGCAGTTGATTGGTTTATACAACTAAGTAGCTTCAAGAAAATCCTTTACAGTAGCTACAATATCATCTCCAATCACGTCCCAAGACTTCTTGAAGAAATGAGAGTTAAATCCATCACAATCTGAAACTTTAAGATCATCAATATCTCAAGACTGGTGCAATGAGCTGTAATTGGTGAGTCCTATTCAATACAACACCTTCCCTTATAACGTCGGGTGAAATTGCTGAGAGTTGGCAATCACATGACACCACTAGTTGTTTATAGAAACCAATAACTTCATCCTTAATATCCTCTTCTCTGTAAAACTTATTACTAGAAGTAGACATTAAGTTTCTTATGTGAACGTGTGCAATTCTGCTTTCCAAACTACCATAATTGTTTTTTTTACTTTTAACAGAAAAAGTAATCATTTTTTTGAAGTATGTATCACAGTATTGACTCCTTTTCCATGAAGAGCATGTCTTTACAATTTAAATACTGTGTAGATGATAGTTCAGACATCTCATGTCTAACTTTGAGTTCACAAATATACTCAATCATTTTATACATCAGAAACATCTAGCATTAAGAACAGACTAACTCATTTTAATCACATGCTATCATTTGATGCGTAGATATGTATTTCACATTCACCTCTTTATGTACGATCATGTCTCTAACATAATTATACTTAATGTCAATACGTTTCGTCTTTCCATGGTACTTTAGATCATTTGGGTAGTCTATTGCAGAATGACTATCACAATTGATGGTGACAAGTTCAACAACATTCTTATACACATCAAAGTGGACCAGAAATGTTTAAGCCAAACGACTTCTTGCACAACTACTGAAAGTGCTACAAATTCATCTTCCATTGTCGATAAGGCTATGCATGACTGCTTCTTGCTACTCTATGTTATGACACCACTGTTAAGCAAGAATACATATCCAGAGGTGGATTTTCTTTCATCTAAATATCCTTCTCAATCAGCATCAATGTAGCCTTTGAGTTGTAGATCATTTCCTTGGTAACACAAGGAATAATCAATTGTGCCTTTAAGATACCTTAATATCCTTTTAACCACATTCCAATGTTCTTGTCCTGGGTCAGATTGAAATATGCTAACCAATGCTACGACATAGCATATATCAGATCTAGTATCATAACATACATTAGACAACTGATGGCGTTGGCATAATGAACCTTTCTCATTTGTTCCTTCTCTTGTGGAGTCAGAGGACACATCTTTGATACGCTCAAATTGCACCTATTAAATGGCGTAAAGCAGACGTTGTCAAATATAGTAACCCAACTAGGTTGGAGTCGAATTCCACAGGGAATAGGGTGAGAAAAGGTTACTATTGTAGTGTAGTACTCGACTTTAGATCTTTATTCGTATTCCGGTATGGTTGTAAAAGATTGTGTATTCTACTAGCTATTTTGACTTGATTGTAATAAAGTTAATTAAGAAACCAAGGTTGTGTCCCCTCTAGATGAGATGTTATTCTCTAGGTATTACTGTGATATACTTCTAATGGATTGTCGTATTGTATGCACTTAATCGCTACATGATTTCCTAATATTTCTCAATAGTTAGGAAGCATTTCTCTTTATGATTTTTCCAACTATAAAAGAGTAAAATTAAGAACGATTAATTATGCCAAGTAAACTCCTCTTATTCCTAAGTGAGTTTATTAAAAAATAGTTAACGTCCCGAGCTCTTGTTACTTATCCCTACCAAACCCTACTCACTTTTCTAAGTAAAGTAAAGTTTATGACTTAAGTTAAAGTTTGCAATCATTAACCGCATGAACGAATAAGGAATAAGTAAAAACTAACAACCCATTATGAATATATCAATATTAAATACCCATTCATATAACACCCATCATTGGGTCCACAACCTTAGTATTAAGTTTAGCTACTCATAATGTTGATTACAATACAAAGCAATAAAAAATTCATTAAATCTTACAATGGAATTACGAAGATGAAAAGATGGAATCTTGTCTTCGAAAGCTTCCACAAATGCTAAGTACTCAATACTATGAAGTAAAGTCTCAAAAGAGATGATATATGACCCACAAAATCTTAAAAACTATTTATACAAGTCCAAAAATGCAAAAATAATTGTCTAACAAAATTGCCCCAACGACACCAAGTACGGACCATACAATTAAGTACGGTCAGTATAAGCTTATACGGTCCAATTCTAAGCTAAATTGTATGGCCCATACATATGAAGTATGGTCCGTACAATTCCTTCGTCTCTTTTGTTCAATGAAAAGGCCTCCAATGTACGGTAGGAAGTACGACCGTACAAATAAGTACGGTTCGTACAAATCAACGATACCAAGTTTTCTCCCAAGTTGAGCAGTCTGTCTCAAACTACCCAAATGTATGCCACAATGTACGAGCCGTAAAAATAAGTACGGTCCTTACTTGTCTGACTTCTATGGACTTAGGTGAAATTTCCTTGTTCTTGCCTTTTGGTCATCAATTACTTGAAACATAACTAAAACACATCAAAACGACACAAACTTGCATAAAAACAGATAAAACTTATCGTCAAAAGGCATCAAATGTGTCGTAATTCTACGTCATATCAACACCCCCAACTTAAAGTCTTTGTTTGTCCTCAAGCAAGTAACACAACACACAATACTACACAGACGCTCAGATATCTCAAAGTAAGAATGTCTACAGTGGTTTTGGCAATTAACTATTGGCACATACTTTGTACAAATGTGACTCTATCCATATCCTCATTACTACACAAGATGTATGACTCAAAATTATTGCAACTCACGATGAAGCTTCAATCAATGACATTAAGTTATTAGAGGAACCATTGTGCACATGAATCTCAATCTCTGAAAAGTCAATCAATTTTACAAATATACCAACCCTTATGACCTCACATAGACCAATGAATGTCCCAAACACACATATATATGAATAAACAGGACAAGAGACTACAGAGAAGAGAAACACTCACACTCACAAAGAAGTTCTCAAACTACATATGCAAATTCCATATGCTTGCCTTTAGTTTCAATGCCTTCTACTTCAAACAGTTCGGCTGTGTTCACATTAGGACTTTTTCAGGCTTGTAATATAAGATTAGGATCGGGTAGGATATATATTTCGATGATAGTAACGTACGCTCCTTGAACACTACACTTTACTCACCTTTATGACCTTTCTTCCCTTCCTTTTGATCTTGCTACCTTGGTGTGGGTTATCAAACTACTTTATTTATATCTCTTTTTGTGCAACATTTTCAACATTTTTTTATTTTTTTCCAGCTAATTATTTACAACAACCACACAGTCTCATTTACTAGGTAACTCACATTCACCCCAAACATAGGCTTAGGCCTCATTTTCCCCATATTTTAGATGTCACCCCCAATATAAGCTTTTAGCCTCTTCTTTCATCATTATGAATTGTCAAGGAGGGAACATGTGTAAATAATAGGGATATTTCGAACAAAGGGTAAAAACTCATTAGCGGTTAGTCAAAGAATACACTTACAGGCTCAAAATGAGAGACTAGGGATACTTTATATACACGGGTTAGGCTCATGAAAGGAAAAATGGTTCAAAATCATACAAACAAGGCTTAAGATCATTTCAACAACTCAACCATCTTTAGAAACAAAGCATGACTAACCAGACAAGTTCTAGATTGCACGTATAGAAAATGAACACATACTAACAACTCACAACACAATGGCATAAAGATTGTTCTACTAACTCGATTTGACTTCCCCATTAAGCATTCAACACACAAGGTAACTCAATACTCTCAATGTCATAAAAAGAATCATGCATGTCAATTAAGCAACACATTTTGAGTACACATCACAAAAATTAAGAAGGGAGTATTTCGATTGCAAACCATTGTACATGCCATAAGTCACAAATACTTTATTATATCTAACCACAACCCAAACATACCCAATTCAACATAAATAAAACCCCTTAAAAAATCATACATTGTCCCTAATGCATCAAAATAAGCATAATAGGGTAAGAACTACTTGAGGCGCCCTAGGTGTGATGCTCATATCGAGACTGTGCATCCTCTGAGGTAGCATCTGCAACATCAACAAAAGTGGACTCTATAACTGGGACGACAGACTCAACATGTAGGGGTAACGGGATAGGAAAGGTCAACCCAGCTGGTACGCTACTAGACGAGGCACTAATAGCCTCGCTGGTGAGTGATATGGAGTGACTATCAAATATGGAATTAAGAATGTCTAGGCATATGTTCTTCTTCTTCTCTCGGTGCAGCTTAGTCCTCATCATCTCCTCATATCCTCACCCGAAGGATCTACCTTATCCCATTTCCGTTTGTCTCTCATATCTGTGGGGGAGTCCTCATCATCTATCAAATTTTTGACACGTATAAATGATGTTATATTCTCGTGTGTCGTCCAAGTGGGATTTTCCAAAACAATCTGATCCGGGCCTGTATTTATTGCACAACGACCCTCAATTGTTACGGCTCCTCCCTAAGTGTTCCCGGATCACCACCCAAGCATGTTCTCTCAAGTGCGGCCAGCCTTACCTCAAAACCATATAGTCTGGCATATAGTAATTCATGAGACTGCTCCGTAGACTCTCATAAAGGTCCTACAGCTTTGCTAATCTCCTTCTTCACAAACTTATGAATTTTCCCCATAATAATGGTTGTCTGCTTATCATCCCTTTCTGCTTTGATGGAAACTTGTTTGAAATTTTCTTTGGCGAAGGCAAAAGGATCAACCACCCTGAGTGGTCGAGGGAGTCTGACCCATTAAAGGAGTAGATATAGTTAGAGTCGGTGGCACAGTAGTGGTGGCAGATGCATTCTCAGTGACTGGGGTAGTAGTAGCAAGAGATGCCTCTATGGTGGCATCATCTACGACCCTAAAAGTAGGCCCGACCAGAGTCTCTTCATGTCCCCCAATCGACTCTGGTAATGAATCATCAACCTCCTGGGCTTCCCTGAGGGTTTCATCTTTGTTTTTTCTCAAGTCATAATCATGCGCAGCCGGAATACAGTGATCTCAATGAGGTAGACTTGAAACATTCGCTCCCCAACAGAGTGTAGTGATAAGGCATGAGAATATCAATGAGGTAGCCGACTGTGGTGCTTTCTCACGAATCTCCTCAACGGTGATTCTCCCAACATTTATCGGATAATGGGACATCAATGCTGCGACTGTCACAGCTCGATCCAGTGTAAGGGAATTATTAGTCTGGGTGGGAATCAACCTGTAAAGCACAAGACTTTACCAAAATTTTACCTAGAGTGTCAGAGTCCTTTTGTATATCTTTTCCTACCTATTCTTTAACCAAAGCGACAGATCATCCTTAGAAATCACCGTAGCCACCCACTTAAGCATATCTATCAACTTTATTCTAATTCAATTTATCATTCAGTTCAGCTTTATTTGATGGTTCAACGTACTCATCCCTGAAGTAGAATCTGTTTATTGCATTGCTAGAGATATCTACTTTGACGTTTCAGACCTCAACTTCATCTAGTCGTGGGACTTGCTATATTTGTTGACCCATTTTCTTCATTTTGTTTAGAGTGGCACCATATGAGGCATATAACTCCCGAACAATAATCAGGAAATACTCACCAATGGGGTCATTGAAAATCTCAAACTTGTAAAACTGTAATGTCTCAACCATGCAAGGGAAATCCTCTAACCTAGAGAAGCTGATCTGTCGCTCCTCCCATATACTTGGTTGTTGATTCATTCCCTTCTTCATCAATTCTAATCCCTGGTCAAATAGTTCTTTAGACCCCTCTATAGAAAGCCTCATGCTCTTTTTTGCAATTTTCTTACTCTGAGTTTCTTGCACCCTTGCTTCTTCAAGCCTAGAGAGATGATCAACGACTTGATTTTCTAAACCTTTACGGTCCTTGACTTTGAAGTCAAATTCTTGTATCAAAATAACCCAATGAATCAATCTAGGCTTAGCTTTATTATTTTCCATCAAGTATCTCAATGCTGTATGATCTTATACACAACTAACTTAGAACCTTACAAATATACCAGAATTTTTTGAACGCATACACAATCACCAACAACTCTTGTTCTGTTATTGTGTATTTCAACAAGCAGCATTGAGTGTTTTGCTAGCATAGTAGATCGGGTACATGATCTTATTGTGCCTTTGACCAAGCATCACTACAATAGCAAAACCGCTAGCATTACACATCAGCTCAAATATCAGTGACCAATCCGGAGATATAATAATAGGAGTCGAAGTGAGTTGCTCCTTCAGTTCTTCGAAAGTCTTAAGTCACTTCTTCTCAAATACAAATTTAGCCTATTTTTCAAGAAGCTTGCACATCGGGTTTGTGATTTTTGAGAAGTCCTTAATGAAGCGTCTATAGAAACCATCATCTCCCAGGAAGCTGTGAACTCCCTTGACAAGGACAGGTGGAAGAAGTTTGGCAATAACATCAATTTTAGCTTGATCAACCTCAATCCCCTTTTCAGAGATTTTGTGGCCAAGGAAAATAATTTCTTTCACCATAAAATGTCACTTCTCCCAACTAAGAACAAAATTGATTTCTTCACACCACTTCAACACTTGACCAAGATGGTCAAGACACTCATAAAAATAATCTCCTACTTCCAAGAAGTATTTAACCATATTTTAGAAGATAGACATACACCGCTGGAACATAGCGGGAGCATTACACAACCCAAAATGCATCTGACTAAAAGCGAAAGTCCTATAGGGACATGTGAATGTTGTCTTTTCCTGGTCCTCTAGAGCAATGTTAATTTAGTTGTAACCATAATACCCATCCAGGAAGCAATAATAGGACCGTCCGGCTAGTCGATCAAGCATTTGATATATATAAGGCATAGGGAAATAGTCTCGGCAAGTCGCGATATTAAGTTTCGATAATCCATACACACTCTCCATCTAGTTACTGTTCTTTATGGAATCATCTCATTATTTGCATTTGACACCATTGTGATGCCGCCTTTTTTCATGAACACATTGCACTGAACTAACCCATGGACTATCTGCGATGGGTGTAAATAACTCTAGCATCCAACCACTTGATAATCTCCTTTTTACCATCTCCTGCATTGGTGGATTCAACCTTCTATGATATTTCACGGTTGGTAAACTATACTCTTCAAGATGAATGTTGTGCTCACAAATTGCAGAGGGAATCTCCCAAATATGAGCTATGATCCACTCAATAGCTCGTATGTACTTCCTCAACGCTTTGAGTACCCTCTTTACCTACTCTTCACTCAATAATGTAGAAAGAATGACGGGTAAAGTGTTATTCAACCAAGAAACTCATATCTCAGGTGAGATGGAAGCTGCTTTAGCTCAAGTTTTGGTGGTTCAATGATGGATGGTTTGGCAAGAAGAGTCGCCCAATTCTCTAGATCAAGAGAAAGTGTCATCGGTTGATAATTATATGAACCTAATATTACAAGCTAATTCACAATCTCTACATACCCATGCATATCATCACTATCAAAATTCACCAAAATAGCAGCTAGAGTGTCTCCTAGACATTTTTCTTCCATCTTGAATTCGACAAACTCTACAATCACTTCCGTTGAATCAATAACTGAAATACTGTCGTAATTACTTGGCAATTTCATCCCTTTGCTCGTTTGGAATGTAATTCCTCATCATTTAACCGAAGCTTGATCTCGTTATTCTCTGAGTCCATGAGTGCCCTTCCAGTAGCAAGGAAATGTAGACTCAATATGATCAGAATTTGTTTGTCAACAACACAATCAAGGATTATAAAATCTGTCGGAAGAAGGAAATCACTAACACGAACAAGTACATCATCAACCACACCCACCAACCTCTTTATTAATTGATCAACAATTTGAAACCTCATACTAGTCGGCCTCGACATACCTAACCCCCGATTGTTTGTAGATAGCAAGTGACATTAAGTTAATACTAGCCCCATTATCATACAAGGCTTTGGCAAAGTCATGTTGACCGATAGTGCATAGACTAGTGAAGGCCCCCGAATCTTCCTTCTTTTAGACCTTGGTGGTAGAAATAATATAACTAATATGGTGAGTCACATTCACCGTATCATGCTTGATAGGCCCCTTCTTGGTTATCGACTCCTTCAAATAATTGCAAACCCTGACCTTTCTTGGAAGGCATCCAGGAATGAAACATTTATAGAAAGCTGCTTCAACTGATCGTAGAACCTTTAACATTTAGCATCTTCAGTCTTCTTCACCAACCTTTAAAGAAAGGGAGGTGATGATTTAAGTAGTTTTGTCAATGGTCTAAGTTCCTATGTCACCTTGCCTTTGCCTTTTTCATTGGTCACCTCCTGAGCCTTTGAATTCTCAGGAACACGGTCAACTTCAACAATAATAGGATATTTTAGGTACTTCGTCAACAACACTTGGCATATCAAGTAGTGCTCCTTCTTCTTCCTCTACATTCTCCAATTCAATTCACTTTCTCAGCCTCACTTTGAAGTGGTTTCCCACTCCGAGTAGTGATAACATGACAGTCAGCTAAGTCACCTCCATTGTTTTTTAGATTCTGAATTGTGTCGCTCATGAGTTGACCTCTCTGATTCAAATTTTGTTCTCTCTAAAGATCTTTCATTTGTGACTCAAGCTTCTGAATAGAAGTAGTATGAGATCCCACCACTTCAGTCAAACCTTTCATCGATTTGTCAATTTCTTGGTTGGCTAATACTCGCTCAATCATGCTCTCTAATCTAGAACTGCCATGATCATTCGAAGGACCCTCTCGCCAATGCTGTGAGTTAGACGATTGAACCTTTGGTGGAATATAAGCATTAGAACTCCGATTCCTGAAGTTATTGTCGTTATTTTGGTTCCTTGGTTTGACCACCATATTCATTTCGCCCGTACTGATTTCCTTGCCCTTATTATTGCAGTTTCCATTGATTCTGATTCTGATAACCAGACCCCTAGTAATTCTATTTCTAATAACCCCCTTGAGAGTTGTTCACATAAATAACATCTTCTTATTGCATCGGTGGTCCCTCAGAATATTGACCATCTTGAGTTTGATACATCCCATTTGGTAGAGTCTGCATCTCATCAATTGCATTCACTTTCTTTGTGTCATCCGCAAACCTCTTGGTCAACAAACTAATGTTTGTAGCAATTTAGCAATAGTTTGGTCTCTCTCTTAGTTCTCTTTTACTATCATATTCAATAACGAAGTACCATATGCAACTCTATCAGTACTACCCGAATGCCATGCTTGATTATATTTAGTCAACCTATCAAGCAAATTAGTTATATGAGCAAATGACTTATCCATAAAACATCCACCGACTGCATTATTGTCTACTGATTATGTTATCGAATCCAGCCTCGTATAGAACTTCTCCATCAAAATATTTTTAGGAAAACCATGATTAGGAGACTGCATGAGATAAAGCTTGAACCTCTCCCAAGCCTCATAAAGTTGTTCCCCTTGGAGTTGTTTGAATTTGAAGATCTTGTGTCGAAGCTCAACTTTTTTACTTGGAGGAAACAATTTCTTCAGAAATAAATTCACGAGCTCAGCCCAAGTGAATAGAAAATTTTGGGGCATCTTTTTGAACCATGCCCTTACTTCACCAGCCAATAAATATTTGAAAACCCACAGCCAGAATGCATTTGGAGAGACTACATTAGTAGTGTGTGTCTGACACACACCTAAAAAATTTCTCAAGTGTTGATGTGGGTTATCATCGATATAATTTTGAAAATAACCCTCCAGCTTGAGCAGTTGATAGATAGAACTATCAATCTTGAAGTTTGCAGAAACGACCCTTGGAGGAACAATAACAGATGCATATTTAACCTCCTAAAGAAGTTCATCGAACACATTTTCTCCTTTGTTATCAAATTCTGGTGGTGGGGGAACTGCATTGCCTCCCCTACTACCATTCGCTCCACATCCTTCATTTGTACCTGCCATATCACCTGGTTCACCAGAAAAAATAAACAAAGTGTGATGGAATAGAAAAAGACTTGAAGTAAAACAAACACTCTTTAGTAATTTCAAACTGTATTCCCCGACAACAACATCAAAATTTGATACGCTCAAATTATACCTATTAAATGGCGTAAAGTCGAGGTTGTCAAATATAGTAACCCAATTAGGTTCGGGTTGAATCCCACAGAAAATAGGGTGCGAAAAGGTTACTATTGTAGTGTAGTACTCGACTTTAGGTCTTTATTCGTACTCCGGTAAGGTTGTAAAAGATTGTGTATTCTACTAGCAATTTTGACTTGATTGTAATAAAGTTGATTAAGAAACCAAGGTTGTGTACCCTCTAGATGAGATGTTATGCTCTCTGTACATGGCCTCATAATATTTCCCAATAGTTAGGAGGTATTTCTCTTTATGATTTTCTCAAATATTAAAGAGTGAAATTGTTAACGGACCATGAAAGGTGGTGGCTGCCTCCGTGAAATTGAAATAGTGAGCAATGTTTGTAGGGTGGTTTTTACAGTACACTTTCACGGACCGTGAATCATTGTACAACCGTGAAATGCGGCCATAAAAGCTATGGCGGTGGCCGACTTTGATGCATTTTAAATACGTTTTGGGGCTGGATTTTGGTCATTTTTTGACCATTTACCACTCCCACTCTCTCTCAAGCTCTTTCTACTGTTCCTCAAGGGTTCAAGGTGAAACCAATTTACTACACTTAACTTTGACATTAAAAGTTAGCTATGGTGAAGAACAGTTCTATGGTGTTGTAGAGTAAGTAAGAGTTGTTGTGAGCTCTGATATACTTGGATTGAAGCTTGAGGTTGCCGAATAAGGTTTCTTACGGTTTATTTTTATGCGGAGGCATAAAAGCTACAAAGAGGTTGTTGGTGATCTAAGTCGGATAATTGTTTTTTAGAGTCGCCACCTAATTTATAGGTAAACTAGAATAACCAAGTTAAAAGAGTTTATTCGGAAAGGTCCGTGAAAAATCCTTTTAAAACCAGAATTAAGGTAAGGGTTCTTGTGATCCCCCGGGGAAGGTGTTAGACACCCCGGTATTAAGGATTCGTAGAATACGGTTGACCTTCGGGTTCTATAGCATGTTTAAAGTTATAAATTGCTTAAAATGTTTATTTTCCGAAATAATTCATGTCATTCATTTCATCTCAAAGTCAAAAAAAGGTTTTAAAAACCTAGTAAAATTTCGCCTAAAAATGGTTCATATAGGGGATTTTAGCCAATTCATTTTCAGACTAAAGTGGACCCAAACTTAGTTTGTGTAGAACTCCACATTATTAGTCTAATGGTTGTCCAAACATTCCTTATATGTTTTTTGCAAATATTTCAAGTTCAAAGGAGTGTAATTCATTTTTGAATGGAATATTTAGAGTTTAGAAATGGAAATAGGTTTTATCCCTTTATCATGCTATTTTTCTAAAGATCACACCATATTCTGAAATATTTCCAAAAACCAAACATTAACTCAAATTATCAAAAAGTTTTGGTGGCCTCTTTTAGAATACCTCAATCGGGCTTGACCCAAAATCAGTCCACAAACACGTTTTATGAAATCCAGTCCGGTTCCGTTTACTTTCCGAAAATCGAACTTGTTCAACTCTTTTCAGCCCATTTTCGTTTACTTTTCAAAATCAAACTTGTCCAAATTCTTGTAAACCCATTTGTAAGTAACAGTTATGTTTTGGTTCGATCTCAGCCCAAAATAATTAAATAAAAATCCAAAATCCCGTCCGATTTCTTATTTTCTTTGAGATATATGAAAACAAAGTTAATTATTTTAAAATCCATTTTATTGACGATTCTAACTAAACAATATACGTATCATTTGCCTATTCTACGTTTTAACCATAAGGGGTTCTAATAATATAAAATATGTTATATACAAGTATTGTACAATATATATATTTATATATATATGAAATGGAAAGAAGAAAGAATTTAGGCTGGTGGGCCTACCGAAGCCCATCAATTGACTATTTTCACCCATAGCTGGGCCTTCGTGCACAGTTACTTCTTACCAGACTCGATTAAAAATATGTGTTGATTCGGGCCTGGCCCAATTGACTGAAGGAAATGAAGAGGCCCAAGGGGGCCCATCCCGCGTGCATGGATAGGGGGGAAAGAGAAGGGGAAAACAAAAAACACAAGTTAGAATGCACCCACACTCATCAAAATAAAACACACATAGATTTATAGATGATTTATGAGCAGATTAAGAAATAATAACTAAAGCCCAAAAATGAATAGCAAAGACAACCCAGATTAAAATAGAGATAACACAAGCATGATAGACAAGGACTGAGCCCAAGTCTCGACAACAAGACAACAAGTAATTGTTCATATAGGTAATGCAAGCGAGCCTGGCTCAAACTAATATGCAGTGTTCATGAAGTGATAGAGAAAGGGTAACACGAGCCCATAATTCTCCTTAAGCTTTTAGAGGAGCAAAATATTATCAATGGGAGATTTTGGGCTAGACCCAAAAGATTCATGAACAAACAAACTTAGTTGATATACACGAGAGTATATTTGGCCTGTATACCTGGTGTACTAAGTATACTCTGTTTTACGGTCAATATACTCCTTGTATCTCACAGGGATATTCAACACATAACAAAGGAAGGGAAAATAACTGAGATAGTGACATGGATACAACACAAACATATTTTTAAACCTTACTTTCAAACAAAGATTTCAATTTTTTTGATCCTAAATGTCCATCTTCATTCACTAGTTCATTTTTAGGATTGATACTATGCATTTTTGTCAAAGGAATTAGCCACAGGTTCATACATATAGCATATAATCAGCCAGGGTAGATCCTAAGTTCCAAACTTCAAACACATAAACTAAGTTAACCCATCAAGGAAACATATTCATTAGAGACGTACCAAATAACTTAGGTTAAGGAGTATGAGCTAAGCTAAACATGTCTATAAAAACACATGAGGTAAGGCTAAATATAATTCTGGTTCTAGGCCACACTTAGGGGGAGACATGATTTATAACTAAGTCACCAGCATGCAAGATGGTTGTGAAAGGGGAAGGAAAACTGTCCCACACTCATTCATAATTCTAAACTACCTACATATCAATAAGAATGCATACATATAACAACTTCCAAATATCTATCCTAGAACCAACATTAGCTGAAAAACTAAGCTAGTTTACTCACGATATCATGTCATCAGGTTCAAATAGAGGCAGTACTTCTAACTACTATATAGGCATGGTGCACATGGTCACATACTAATAGAAGCATATGATTTCAGGAAGAAGGAAATGTTTAACACTTAAGACCAACAAGGATAGAAAAGTTTTGAACTCTTTTCTTTAATTTCTAACTGGACAGATATGCTTTAAAGACTGATTTTCATTTCTTCTTGATAAAACACAGATCATGACAACTCAGGATCCTAGGCTTCTACCTAAACAAATGCTAGGCTATATGGTTTAAACTTTATACTAACAGTTACAACATGGATCTAAGAACATATTTCCAAACAGATGTATATTATGACACTCAGGACACAACTTTATATCACTTGAGATTCTCAAAATTTAACATTTATATGGACCAAATCTTGGTGCAAATAGGCATGTTATACATGATATTTTGAAGTTGACACAAGTGAAATGACTTAAACAAACGAGACAAACAAATTAAGGTCATATTAAGGCATTAAAAGGGATACTTGGTTCAAGATATGGGTAGGGTTTTAGACTAGACATCTATCAGCCCACACAAATCAAAAACACTTTCGTTTTGAGATTCATACAGGAAAAACATATAAACTGAGCCTAAACAAGAATTCCAAACAACTGTAAGGCCACAAGGGCACCAAAATCAAACTAGGGAGATTTGAGGGTCATTTAACACTAAAACAAACTCAGATTTTAATAGGTAATGAGCACAACAACACAGGGAACTCAAGTAAGCATTTGTTATCACATTACCTTAGATACCAAGCCTAACCACTCCAATATACAACATGATTTAGTCAAACATAAGCTAAAATGAGTTCATTAACACTTTTAAGGCATTCTGAGTTCTTAAACTACTTTGTTTTAACTATTTCTTCAAGAAGACATGACAGGCCAAGCCAATACCAACTATTTTCATTTTAAAGTCAGAAGCTGAGATTGAGGTCAAGTATATGGTTCAAGAAAGTTTACACTACCTTATCAATTCAAGCTAACCTATCTAAAACTATTATTCTAAGTCACATGTTACTTAAAGTTATCCTAAACATCCCCTAATGTTATTTCTAGGTTCAAACAGTTCAATATGGTACTAGCCTAGCAATTTCAATCATTCTTATGTCCTCATATTACCCCTTAAGCTCATCATTAGAACAGTTTAACACTATATCAGTCCTAGAACCACACGTTAAGTAAATAAACAAGCTTACAACAATGCTAAAGGTCATTAAACAACACAATACTATTAAGAATAACTTATTTCCACATCTATGTCAATACTAAGCCCACCAAAACAATGATGATAGTTCTAGACTATGCCTAACTATTAAAACAACTTTAGTATATACTAAAGGTGCCATTTTTACCTACCTACTAATTATGATTAAGTAGTAAGCATAAGATTGATCAAAGCAGTCCCTATATGCATGTTTCCTAATGATTCAAAATCTTATCTTAAAATAATTATGCTAACAGTCAATGAATATACACATGTCTAATAATATTTTAAACTAAAAAGACTCACAATTCATATGGACTTTATATGGAATGGCTAGCGGGGTGGTCAGTGTTGTGGAGTCACCTCTGGGCTGTCTGCGGAGTGACTGGTATATGGACTTCATGAGTCCCCCATGGGTCATGACTATCGAGGAGTGGAGGTATTCCATCCTTAGCATGTGTGTATGGAGATTACATTTGTTCAGTGCATTACATTGCATAATTACTCATCGCTACATTGACATATTTCTTGGATTCTAACTTGATACTCTATACTTGGGTTGCTTATTCTTGGATCGTGATAGTGTTTGTACTTGATTGCGAGCATGTCTATTCTTTAGTTTATTTTTTTATATATGTTAACTATTGTCAGCCTATGATACCTACCAGTACATAGTGTTTGTACTGATACTACCTTGTTGCATTTCTTTAAAAGTGTAGAGTACGTGATAGGTTCCACATCCACTCCTCGCGACTGATCCCGAGGATTACTGATGAGTGTCTATGGGAGCATGCTTGATGGATCCGCATCCCAGAGACTCCTTCCTTATACTTGTCCTTTCTTGCATTCTAAGACATTATTCATATGTTGATACTTTGTATTATTCCAGACTTGTAGTTTATTAGTAGTGGCTCTTGTACTGTATGCTTACCAGTTCCTTGAGGATGTTGTTGGTATTTCCGCACTTATGTTATTTATGATTTATACTTCCATTTATTTTGTTCTATTTACTTTATTGTTATTGAATTAATGATTAAGGGATGGCTTCACCTACCAAGGTGGGAAATGGTAGGTGCCCGCACGACTAAGTGATTTTGAGTCGTGATAAGTTGGCATCAGAGCCCTAGGTTACCCCGTCTATAAGTACATGAGCATGTCTAATAGAGTATTGTGGAATGGTACGAAGAGCTCCATACTTTTTTGCGAGAAGCTATGGGAAATTTTGGAAACTTCAATTTCTTCATTCTTTCATGCTACTTTATTTAAATTGGTAACTAGAACGTTCGAATTGGTATCTGGAATGTTCGAATTGGTATCTGATTCATTTATATTCTTTCATAGATGATGAGGACATGAGTTGATATCGCGAAGGACGGTGCACCAGAGCCCGCTGTTGGGGCCCGCGTGAGAGGACTAAAATAAGCTAGAGGTAGTGGCTGAGCTAGAGGTCATGGTGATGCACCGGTTAGGGGCAGGACCCCTATGGCTGAACAGAGACGGGCACAATCAGCTTCAACAGAGCATGAGCCCGAGAGAGAGAGCAGACAACTGGGGAAGGTATGGGGCCAGCCCAGAGTTACCCTGAGGTCATGTCTGACCCTGTATTCTAGGACACTTTGGCCCGTATACTTCTAAATATTGATGCCCAGCATGCCGTGGGTGGTGTCACTACTCAGGACGTCTAACAAGTGATTCTCTAATCTAAAAGATTTAATCACCTGCACGCAGAAAAGGCCCAACATACCTATATATACAACAAGGCTGATACAAACACATCAATCAACTGGGAGAGGTGACAAGGCCACACAAGACTACTATATACAAGGCGACTGTCTACAATCCTCTAGAGAGTATATCTACAATATCTGGTCGGGACAGGGCCCTGCCATATCCAACCACCATATCTATCAGCTCACTAAACAACTTCGGAAGAAAGGAACATGATAACCTTCAGCTGAGTCGAGTCCCTTAGTGCGAGGTATTATCCGTATCCCTATCTGTTCATGGGGCATGAAATGTAGTGCTCCAACAAGGTATCATCAGTACGAAAGAGATGTAAGGCTGAAATTATAAAGAAGTGCAATACTATGAATGAAGCATAAGACTGAAACTGTAACTATGTACAAGACGGTAAATAGAGAAATAGAGAAACAACCTATACTCTGAGTTCCTCTGTGGGCAAGGAATATGCATACTTTACTTTAAACCTTATGTATGTATATATATATATATATATATGCCACACATCGGGGCTACTTTGCCAACTGCAGTGGTGTGCACATATAAGTGCCTACCCGACCGACTATAACATGACACAGTGTCATAAAATAGACACACACACACACACACACACACACACATACATATAATGCATGCAATGACTTTGAAGGGCCATATGAATCTGATCGGAGTGACTCGGTGTCGTTATCGTCCGACTACCGTTATGTAATTGTATATGTATCGATGGGCTAAGTATGCAAAAAAACCATAAGTAGGCATAAGACTCAACTTACTATTAGTCAGGAAAATACTTCTGAAGCAAAACAACAGGTGTCATGAATTATAACAATATGATACAAAAGTAATCGAAAGTTTAACTTTAAGAATAAAGTTCCTTTTGAAGGGACGTCGTTATGGTTACATTTTTTCGTAGATCATTATAAAAGATTGAAAGAGTGAGCCTTAACATACCTTTAACGCTGAACTTGTTCTCGCGACATCAGAACCATACTCCTTTTACACGTTAGTCTACAAGAAACAACAACAGCTCTAGAATTAAACTAAGAGAAGACACGACAACTAATCGTCGAGCGGCAAGCTCACCACACAATGACCTATATGACATTTTTCCCGCAATTTATCCACTAAAACTCCATAACAACAACCATATAAAAATCCATAAATTCCAACCCACAATTCTGCTCAAAATAACCACCAAACACCAATACGACAACAACAACAACTTATATGAATTTCTACTATTAATTTCGTATTTTTCATCCCACAATTTAGCTATGACTTGGACGAATATAAATATCTAGGAGAGAAGGATTGTTACCTTATATTCCAAGAACTATTCTTCCACCTTACATCACTCTGAAGAAAGCTCGAATTCAATAACACGATAAAATGGAACAACGAGATCGAAGCGGTGGGCAAAACCCGTAAGTTGTTTGTGAGAAGAATTAACTGTGTTATCTTAACATATAATCCACATTATTATTTGGTGAGAAGCTCTCGTTGATGCTTCCCCAATATATGCAGCAACACAAATTGTTTTGCTAATTGAATTGCCAAAAAGTTACTCATATGACACTTGATGAATTTTGCCACTTATACGTGGGGGCCCTATGGCCATGTCTTATAATTAGTCACTAAAAAGTGACACCAAGGAGATCCTTTTTGCTGCCACACTTCACCATTCACGTGTACATGTCCCCAATAATTTATGCACCAATTCTAATTAATGGGTTTATTTCCACTATAATTTCTCACTTAATCAAATACACATGTTATTAATTTCTTGATCTCAATTCACTCAAACATTAATTATTTTTAACACACTTCATATATTCATTATCATGATCATGTGATATAACACTAGTACATAGCCTCTTTTGGTACACACGAATTATTGTTTTCAACCATCATCGTCACACTCTTTAAGTTTGAATTCATTTTAGAACTTCATCTCCTTATACAATGAGCTATTCATTTGCATACGTGAATAAGACTAAAATACTCCACGCTTGGATATACTTGCTCATGTTGGATGGTTCAATTTCTTAGTCCAAAAATACGGGGTAATATATCTTGGACCTCATTCAAATAAATGTCAACCCTCGATGAAACTCATTTTCTTTGATTCATATAACTTCTATGTCTGTACTATCATCAGAACCACCCATAAGCTAGGGGATAACCTCATTTTCCTCTACTTATGTCGTCTAACATGCTTTGTAACACACGAAAACACAGGTTGTAACATCCTCCCCTCCTTAAGAACATTCATCTTCGAATGTGGAGGTTTATAAGGATGGTCAACTTATTAGGGAGCCTACGAAAATTTGATATAGTCTCCTCTGTAATTGAGCACTATCTAACACATGCAAACAGTCAAAACCCATTATATGTGCTTCGCAGGGCATACAAATATCATATATAGACATATCAGACCTCACACTGTCATTGTATATCAAATGTAAACATCGTAGGATCATAACTCACCTTGCATGAAGGTAATGCTATTTTTGTCTCTCTATCACACCTCAAATCATAACTAGAAGAATGTTCAGTCACATCAAAACTATTTATAACACTTGTACTCTAGTCCTTTGACATTTGTCTTACCCTCGAGAAAGACTTTGTTCGTCTATGTCGATAAAATTCATCATAAAGGACGTTCTACACTTAATAGTGATGATCTGAATACCATCAACATGGTTCACCTTAAGTTGAGAACTATAGGTCCATAATGATTATCTGCCATCATCAATATGATTTTTCTTAAGTAATGATCTAGAATTCATTTTCGAGACTCTAAAATGTATCCATTCAACTAAGCCTCAATAGAATCTAATTGTTTGATCGATCTTCCTTATATTCTATATCCCTTTGACAATCACACAAGACATATAATTTATCTTATCTATGGGCTATATACTGATAGCGATCATCTAAAGGCTACCCATATGATTTGTTTTCTTGATGCCATAATACATCTCGGTCGACCCTGGATGAGTAGAATAACGGGGTAATGTACCACTATCATAATCTAATGACGTAGTCCCACTACACCTGAAACACATAATTGACTTCGATATCTCAAGACCCCATCTACTTTTACCTCGAAGGTTGTTACCTTATTTTGTTGGACTTTCTCTTAAAGTTGCAAAAGAATACGATCTTCATGCTACTGTTGCTTTACTCATTAGTACTACGGGTGATGCTGCTGTATTTTGAATGACAACTCTGCCATCACATGGGTCCAACAATCAGATCCCAACTGGCTAACTTATATACTCTTGGGATAACTCTCTCCCATTGGTCTAGAGTATGCTAGGCTGCTCGTGGACATACGACTAAGGGCGTCGGCTTTTACATTAGCATTTTTCATAGGGTATAAGATCTCAATATCGTAATCTATTAATAACTCGAGTTATCTCCTCTGTCACACAATTTCATTTCTTCTATTTAAGGCTATACGAAATGCTCTTTTGATCGATAAATATGTCCATATGAGCACTATATTAGTAGCATCACCATACCCCACGTGCGTTATACAACCACTACTAGTTCTATGTCATGGGGCATGTATTTCTTTTTGTGCTTTCTTCTCTGCTTCAAAGTGTAACAATCTCTTTTCTTCATCCGTTTGACACTTGCAAAACCAATGCGTTAACTTATCTTAGTTCCCATGTATCCTAAAACTTGCTATCTACATAATTCTGAACATTATTGTTAATCCTAATTCTCCGTTCATAGAGATAATAAATGAGTTATTAGTATACCTACTCATTGGGTATATACTAAAATACTGAAGAGTTGACGTTAAAGGACAACTTAGATCACTACACCTGGAATGAACTCTCTTTCCTCATCTCTTAGCTGACTTCCAATATAAATTATACTCAGAAATGATTCTCTTATTCACATCAAGCTGCAAACTCATTGTGTCATGTAGCTTTGTGGGATCACAATACCTATCAATGGACTCTAAACGGGCCTTTTTGTCTCGGCGTTCCTTAAGTTCGCAATGTAAAGAAGGGTTCATTTGCATTCTGCTTTAGGGAATTATCATCAATTGGCTTCTAGTGCAGCTGGCTATGTCTTACCTTCTTGGGTCGACTCTTTCCTTTGGTCTTTGTGATAACTATTTTCCCAACGATACACAACCTTATCATTCATTATCTCCTTGTCCATTATGTCAGAACTTCTTGTTTCTTATAATGTTTGAATCGAATATTCCATAAACAGTGTTGTTAGATTTGATATAATCTCATCATCTCTATTCAAGTATCTTTTGTTGACTTGCATCATTTACTCTCTGCTCCCTTTCGGTCCCTTTTTGTTTATATTCTAGAAACAAGACATCATTTCACATTCGACATCTTTTCCCATACTCGGCCTTATGTCTTACGCATCCACTATCTTTACTTATCCCGGACCTTCGCCTCCCTAGGATCAATATTTATTTTATACTAAGAGCGCAATACTTGACTCCGGTGACTTCGAGATTCGCTACTCATCATATTTGACTATTCTTTTGTTGGGTATGTCGCATATGCCTTATATGGAGGAACACCTTTGCCGTAATTGTACTGTTATTCAGTATTATTCATACTAAGGGTCGTTCTACCCTTTTCTCATTAAAGGATTCATGTCTGCAAAGTGTCAATATGCCAGATTCATCATGATTACTGTACTTGAGTTAATTCTTTCATCTTTACGGCTTGGCCCAGGTTCCTTTCACAACCCCATCATTAATTATCATCCATCTCATGGAGTTTTTGGTCTTGTTAATTGATATAAAGGTTTTTATTATATTCTTATTCTTATCCTTGCTTCGTCGTCCCTATTCTTTAACTCATTTCATCAATGTCTACCTTGGCCCCTTTTTAAGATCCGTTGATCATTTTATCATTCCGTCACATTCCCACATCAGACCTTATTCATCATTACTTCCACTCACTTATTTCCAACATTTTGCTTGTATTCGGGGGGGGGGGGGAGGGGGAAACTAGCATTTAACTTATCCAAGTTCCAATCATATCTTGGTTCCAATTTACTACTTGCCCAGGCTTCCCCCCTTAATGGGTATTATATCTTCTCTTAACTCGCCACTCGTTCCTTTAACCTTTATATTTCCGGGTTAAGTCCCTTTAAGGATCCCTTGACTTAACGTGCTCCTTATACTTTATCGTTCATGAGCATCGAGATTCTATTCTTTTGGCTGGGAGGATCTACATACCTTCTTTTTTCCATGGTCCATATCTTTAAAGTGCTTGTACAACTATGGGTTCCACCCTATATTTTGTCCCATTATGACATTTATGGTAGGTTGTCTTCAATCCATTGTTCTTGCCTTCTCGGCTTATAAATTTACACATAGGATTGAAAAACCTTATCTTCCACCGCCATCCCCATACATATTTACTAACGGTAAGGAATGTATGCCTTTTGCCTTTAACCTGCAAAACCCATATTTTCAGTCAATCTTTATAAATTATCCAGTCATTGTGAAGAAGTTGGGGTTTCTAGGTTGGGCATGCCGTCTTGCGCCCATTTCCTTTAACTGTTCCCTGAAATGAAGCTTTATGTAACTCAACTCTGGAAATCCATTCCCCTTATCAATCTTCTGGGGTCCTCCTAATTTCTTGGGCTCATGATTACTATTTAATTCACTCATTCATAACAAATCCTCACGTTCAAGGGACGTGAACTGCTAAGAAGCGAAGAACATTTTAAAAAATATCGCAAACTCTCCGACCATCCCTTTTTGCTTTACAGTGTCTTTCGATCTTATGTCAGCTTGCCACTTCTTACCTAAATCCTGAGATTTTCATACAATTATCAGATGATATATTATCATGAATTGGAAGTTCGTCTAGTATAGACATTCAAATACATGCCACATATCTCGGTACTTGATCGGGTTGGAGGGCTCCATAGCCTTTCTATTTCCATTATGAATTCATATGGTTAACTATCCATTGGACCATGAGCTTCCCTTTTAGTTGACATCATTACATCCACAACTCTTTCTTATCAGAATATCTCACCCCATGGGTAATTCTAAAATAGATTCCAAAATGGTAGCACTCTTCTAAAGTATAAAACAAATCCATACTATGCAGTTAGAAGGTAGATAAATAAGTAAGAAAGTCAGCGATATACCTGTACTCATCTACTCTCCTCGGATATCATTAGAACTCGAAGCTACATCCTCGGTTTTCTCTTTCCTTTTGTAGGCCAACCGAAGACACACTCTTATCTCGTGTCCCCAATCTCCACACAAATAGTAACCTCCTATCCTTTTACGACACGGTCCAACATGCATCTATCCACAAATCTTACAACCTGGCCTAGATGGCCTCACTCGGTCTGAACCACTCCTATTCTGATCCTGAAATATCAAGGGCTGTGACTTCTGCATTGGAATTATTCAAGGACTTTGATCATACCTGACCTGTCACAAGTCTCCATTATGCTGACCACATATCCACAGTCCTCCCGCATTTGATTATCCCCGGTGATTACTAGCTACCTTATGTCTCTTAGTCCTTTTTTTCTCCAACTGAGTCGGACCTACCGAACACCAACTGTCTCCGGTCAACGGGCTCTTTGGGCTGTGAAATCCCTGCCCCTTTTAGGGGTATACCAATATTAATTACACCAATGCGGTATCGTGCCTGAGAGGTAACCAACTGGGTCAATACCTGGACCGCCCTTCTAACATCTTCATCAGACGGTGCTGGAGATATATGTAATGGTATATCTGAAGGTGTGGGAGGTCTCTCTGGGTTCTCTTAATCATGTTTGGGTCAAAGACTGGATAGAAGGGGGGTAGGGGGTGGGGGGATTATCCGTTTTTATCCTCTGATAGGTTAGTCTCGATAGAGGGTGTATCTCTCGAAGAAAACATCACTAAAATCATAAACATGGAAAGGTTTGGAATAAGATACTTACAACTAGGCTCTAGTGAACGATCTAGATCAAGAAAGAAGAAAACTATCTTAAATGCCATATAGCCTCCTATTTATAAGTGTGGTGCGAAACACACCCATAAGAAAGACTCTACTAAATAAGGATTTTAGACATTCCTACGACTGACCTGCTCTGATACCAAGTTTGTCATACCCTAACCTTGGGGGGTATGGCTGACGCCCGGTGCACTAGGACCCGAGCGTACCACTTATGATACCTATAACATACTCAATAATACATGGGCCGAAAAGGCCTCTAATGAGTGATCCTCTGATCTAAAAGACCTAATCACTTGCATACAGAAAAGGCCTAACATACCTATATATACAACAAGGCCAATACAAACACATCAATCAATTGGGGGAGGGGAGGGGGAGGGGGTGACAAGGCCATACAAGACTACTATATACAAGACGATTATCTACAAGCCTCTAAAGAGTATATCTACAACATCTGGTAGGGACAGAGCCCCACTATACCCAACTATGTACATATATACAACCACAATACCTATCAGCTCACTAAATAGCTCCGAAAGAAATGATCATGATAACCTTCAACTAAATCGAGTTACCTACTGTGAGGTATCGTTCATATCCCTATTAGTACCTACATGCATGAAACACAACGCTCCAGCAAGGGATCATTAATATGAAAGATATACTGAATATGTAAGGCTGAAACTATAAACAAGTGTAATATTATGAATGAAGCATAAGACTGAAACTGTAACTGAGTACATTATGGTAAATAGAGCAATAGAGAAACAACATGTTCTCTGAGTGCCTATGTGGGCAAGGAATATGCATACTTTACATTAAAACATAAGTATACATACACATCGGGGCTACTTTGTCATCATTACGTCGCTTTTTGGGGCTATCATCATAAACTTCCCAACTAATGGGTTTATTTCCACTACAATTTCTCACTTAATCAAATACACACGTTATTAATTTCTTGATCTCAATTCACTCAAATATTAATAATTTTAACACACCTAATATATTCATTATCATGATCATGTGATATCACTAGTCCATAGCCTCTTTTCGTACACACAAATTATTATTTTCAACCATCATCGTTACACTCTTCAGTCTAAATTCATTTCAGACATTCATCTCCTTATACACCGAGCTCTTCATTTGTATACGTGTATAAGACTAAAATACTATGTGCTCGGATAAAATTCTCATATTGGATGGTTCAATTTCTTAGTCCAAAAATACAAGATAATATAGCTTGGACCGTATTTCATTCAAATAAATGTCAACCCTCGATGAAACTCATTTTCTTCAATTTGTTTTACTTTTAATCCTAATGACATATTTGTACTATCATCCGAACCACCCATAAGCTTTGGGATAACCTCATTTTCCTCTACTTATATCTTCTAACTTGCACGCTTTATAATGCATAAAAACATGGGTTGTAACATTCCTAGGCCAGTAGCAGACCAGACTTTGACACTTAGGGATCAAGAGATCATAGGTAGGTTCCTAAATATAGAGCCGTGCAGGTTTCATGGTACCCTTAGTAAGGAAGCATATGAGTTCATTATGGATATGCATAAGAAGCTATATAAGATGGGTATTGTTGAGTCCCGTGGTGTGGATTATGTGTCTTTCCTGTTTTACGATAACGCGAAGATGTGGTGGAGGTATTATACTGAGGGCAAACCAGCTGGTTCACCTCCACTCACTTGGGTACATTTCCATTAGATCTTCTTAGAGAAGTATGTGCCGCATACTTTGACGAATCAGCGCAGAGATGAGTTCACCCATTTGAGGCAAAGAGGTATGTCTGTGGCTGAGTAGGAGGCAAAATTCTTATTTTTAGCTCGGTATGTGACACAGTTGATTCCAACGGAGGTAGAGAGGGTCCATAGATTTGTTAGTGGACTTTTGCTTCTACTTTATATTGCTTGTGTTCAGCTTGTAGCTTTGGGGTCTTCCTTCCAAGTAGTAGTGGGTCATGCTATTGTTGAGTCTGCCATAGTTCAATCTTTTAGAGGGTCTAGTGAGAAGAGGCCTCGTCAGCATGATAGGTTTAGCGGTTACAGTCATCGAGGTGAGGGTCAGTCTTCCAGGACCTATCATTTAGCCCTAAGCCATCCCGTTTAGTCTTCATTGCATGCATCTTATGGTGGCCCTTCTAGACATAGTGGTTATGGGGCTGGACAATCTCATATAGGTTCTTTCTCTCAGCCAACCAACCAAGGTAGTCCATCTAGTTCTTTAGCCTCTGTGTATCAACCTCCAGTGCCTTGAGTTTGTTTTGGTTTTGCTGAGTTAGGTCATATCATGAAATATTGTCCCCAAGCTAGATAGAGTGGGACTCAGCAGAGTCCTATGATTCAAACTCTGAAGACTACGACATCTTTTGATAGCTGGGGTTGTTTTTCAATGAGGGGCGTTGCTCAATAAGGACGTGGTGATTGTCATTCTTCTAATGATGGATGTCAGTCTGGTAGGGGTGGTTCCCATGCCTCCATGGAAAGGGCACAGTCTGGTCAGAGTGGCTATAGTGGTGCACATTAGTATGCTTTTGTTGATAGGCCTAAGGTAAAGACTTCTGATGTCGTGATCTCAGGCAATATTTCTATTCGTTATCAACTTGCTATGGTCTTGTTTGATCCAGTGTATACTTTTTCATATGTATCTGCTTATTATTCGGTTGGTTGGGATTTGACTTGTAAGCGCCTTGACTTGCCTATTCATATGTCTACTCTGGTTGGGGATTCTATACTAGTTGATAGAGTCTATCGGTCTTGCTTAGTTACTTTTATGAGGTACGACATGTGGGTAGACGTGATGATCTTGGATATGTTAGACTTTGATATTATTTTGGGTATGAATTGGTTGTCTCCGTACCATACAATCTTGGACTGTCACACCAAGACAGATACCTTAGCTATGCCTGGAATTCCTAGACATGAGTGGAGGGGTACTCTAAGTCCTACTCCGAAGAAGATCATTTCTTATCTCCGTGAGAAGAAACTAGTCAACAAGGGATGTTTGTCCTACTTGACCCATATTCGTGATACTAGTATTGATTCTCCATCCCTTGAGTCAGTGCCTATTGTGTGTGAGTTTGCAGAGGTATTCCCTTCAAATTTTCCAGGTATGCCACTCAATTGTGACATTGATTTCTATATAGATTTGGAGCCAGGCACGCGCCCTATTTCTATTACACCATATAGGAAGGCATCTGCTAAGTTAAGGGAGTTGAAAGAGCAGTTGTAGGACCTTTTGAGCAAGGGGTTGATTAGACAGAGTGTCTCCTCTTGGGGTGCTCTTTTGTTATTTCTGAAGAAGAAAGATGGTACGATGAGGATGTGCATAGATTACCAATAGTTGAACAAGGTCACCATTCGTAATAAGTACCAGATTCCTCATATTGATGACTTGTTCGACCAGTTTCAGGGTGCTTCTGTATTTTTGAAGATTGATTTGAGGTTAGGATTTCACCAACTGAAGATTCGAGCCAAGGATATTCCGAAGATGGCCTTTAGGACTCGTTATGATCATTACAAGTTCTTTGTGATGCCAACTGGGCTTATGAATGCCTCGACAACTTTCATGGACTTGATGAATGGCATTTTTAAGCCATACTTGGATTCCTTAATTATTGTCTTTATTGATGATATCTTAGTGTATTCGAAGAGTAAAGAAGAGCATGAGCGTCACTTGAGGATTGTCCTTGATTATTGAGAGAGAATGAGTTTTTTGCCAAATTATCAAAGTGTGAGTTTTGGCTTCTGTGGAATTATTGGCCCACGTGGTATCAAAAGATGGGATTATGGTACATTCTAAGAATACTGAGGCTATTAAGGATTGGGTGAGGTACACTATTGTGACAGAAATTTATAGCTTTGTGGGGTTAGCTAGTTACTACCACTAGTTTGTGAAAGGATTTGCTTCTATTGTGTCACACCTGACTAGATTGACTCAGAATGAGGTTCTTTTTCAGTGGTCCAATGCTTGTGAAGAGAGCTTTCAAAAGCTTAAGACTCTATTGACTACAACTTCGATCTTGGTATTACCCATAGAGGGTAAGGATTACTCAGTCTATTGTGATATGTCCAATATTGGTTTGGGTGTTGTGTTGATGCAAGAGGGCTAGGTCATTGCCTATGATTCCAGACAGTTGAAGATCCCTGAGAAGAACTACCCTACACATGATTTGGAGTTGTTAGCGGTTGTCTTCGCATTGAAGATTTGGAGGCATTATCTATATGTGGTCCATTATGAGGTGTTTACAGATCATCGCAACCTTCAACACTTATTCAGTCAGAGGGATCTCAATTCTAGGAAACATAGGTGAATGAAGCTTCTGAAGGATTATGATACCACTATACTTTAACATCCGAGTAAGGCTAATGTGGTAGCTGATGCCTTGAGCCGCAAGCCAGTGAGTATGGGTAGTTTAGCTCGGTTGGTTGTTTCGGAGCATCCCTTATCCATGGAGGTTCAGACTTTGGCTAATCATTTTGTATGATTGGATCTTTCAAATTCGAGCAAAGTTTTAGCTATGTTGAGGTGAGATTATCTCTCTTGGAGTAGATTAAGGCTTATCAATTTGAGGATGCTCAGTTATGCAAGATTCGTGATAAGGGGTTGTGCGGTGAGGCCAAGGAGGTCATGATTGATGATGAGGGGGCTATGATGATCAAATGATGTGTGTACGTTCCGCATGCTGGTGGTTTGATTCGTTTGATATTGGAAGAGACCTATAGTTCCCGATATACCATTCATCCAAGTGCTACTAAGATCTACTGTGATTTGAGGTATCACTACTGGTGGGGTCGTATAAAGAGAGATATTGCAGATTTTGTAGCTCGGTGTGGAAATTGTCAGCAAGTGAAGTACAAGCACTAAAGACCTAGTGGTGTGCTTCAGAGGATGCCCATTCCCAAGTGGAAGTGGGAGAAGATCTCCATGGATTTCATTGTAGGTCTTCCGAAGACCTTGGGCAAGTTTGATTCAGTTTGGGTTATTGTAGATAGGCTGACCAAGTCCGCGCACTTTATTCTAGTTCAGGTTACTTATAATGCGGAGAAGTTAGACAAGGTTTACATTCGTGAGGTTGTGTGATTGCATGGGGTTCCTTTTTCCATCATCTCCGATCGAGGTCCTTAGTTTACCTCCCATTTCTAGCGGATGTTGCAGGCAGATGTGGGTACTTAGTTGGATCTTAGTACCGCTTTCACCCCCAGACTGATGGACAGTCTGAGAGGATTATTCAGGTGCTCGAGGATATGTTGAGAGCATGTGTTATTAATTTTGGTGGTCATTGGGACCAGTTCTTACCCTTGGCAGAGTTCGCATACAATAATAGATACCATTCCAGTATTGATAAGGCGCCATTTGAGGCTTTATATGGTAGGAGTTCTCATATTGGATGGTTTGATGCTTTTGAGGTTCTACCATTACAGATTTGTTGAGGGAGTCTTTAGACAATGTGAAGCTTATTCAGGAAAAGCTTTTGGCAGTTTGGAGTTGGCAAAAGATGTATGCGGACCGGAAGGTCCGAGATCTAGAGTTTATGGAGGGTGAGCAAGTTCTTCTGAATATATCACCCATAAAGGGTGTGATGCGATTCAAGAAGAGGGGAAAGTTGAGCTGAGCCCGAGATACATTGGTCCATTTGAGATTATCCATCATATTGGTGTTGTTGCTTATGAGTTGGCTTTACCATCAGGCTTGTCAGGTGTCCATCTGATTTCCATGTTTATATGGTGAAGAAGTACCATTCAGATGGGTCTTATGTAATTCATTGGGATTCAGTGTTGCTTGATGAGAATCTGTCTTATGAGGAGGATCCTATAGCGATTTTAGATAGACATGTTAGGAAGTTGTGGTCTAAAGAGATAGTTTCTGTGAAGGTGCAATGGAAGCATCGTCCTATTGAGGAGTCTACATGGGAGACCGAGTCCGATATGAGAGCCAAATATCCCCAGTTATTTGCTGATTCAGGTACTTTTCCCCCATCTCTTCCTTGTCGCTCAAGGACAATCGATTGTATAATTGGTATATGATGTAACGACAAATTCAGTCGTTATTTGTATTTTGACTATTTTGCCGCTATTGACCTAATTCCCGAAGTTTCCAAACAATCCTAGTGAAAGTTGAAGGAATTAGAACCTTTAAGTGAGGACGTTGACTATAGTTGACTTTTGGATAAACAGACCTTTTTCAGAATTCTGTCAAATCCGCAAGGTCTGGAGGGTCATTTATGACTTGGTGGGATAGTTGGTTCGGTTCCCGATGTTCTCGGGAGTATTTTGACTAGTGGTTGCAGAGTTGGTTTTATGCCTTTAGAGGTTGACTCGATTAAATAGATCTCCGATGAGAATTCTGAGATCACGAATGAGTCCGTAGTATATTTTTATATATGTGTGCATATCTGGTTTGTGTCGGGGAGGTCTCGGGTGATTATCGGATTTCGGGGTTGAATTTGTGAAATAGCAAAACTGCTGGTTTCTGATAACTCTCGTTGGGGCGAGCGTATGGCCGCTGACGCGACAATAGGATTTTTCTTGAACCGCCATAACGGACATGTGACCGCTACGGCGATATATTGGTTTTTATGGTGAGCTGCTATAGTGAGCAGCTCGAACGGGCGCCGGTCCCACTGTAGCAGACCTTTGACTGCTATAATTGATGATGGGAAATCAGAAACCCTTTTAAGTGATAAATTAGACCCTTCATTCTCCATTCCTAAAAATATTTCCTTAAAGCATCTCTAGGGCGATTTGAAGAATTTCTTGGTAATCTTGGGGTAAGCCTCTTTAACCTTGTATTCCTTTAATGACCTTCATTAAGATTGATTCCATGGTAGAAAAACCTAGAAAACCTAGTTAAAGAGGATGCGTTCTACCTTCATAGTGTTAATTGATTATTAAGTAGTGAATATAAGATTAATTGATGAGTTTGACTAATCTAAGTATGAATTTCATTAATAAGTAACTATTAGCCTTGAATTGTCGCACCCCAGCCTTGGTGGAGAATCGACAACTAGTGCCACAATTATGTGAACGACATACTTTGTAAGACACATAACTTACTGTACTCAACTACCTACAAATTGAAGAGCCCAAACAAGTATATTAATATGCCGGCCTACAAGGCTTCAAGTTTACAACGCAACATCACATAACACTACTGACCACAAGTGTCCATCTATCTACAAAATCCTCTAAGAGTGTTTGACAAAATAACTTGGTCGGGACAGGGGCCCGACTTACCTAACTAGCCTGAAAAACTATATCACAAGTGACTCGACTCGGCTACTCCAGAAAGAAGTGAAGCTCACCAAAACAGTGCTGATCAACTGGAGCATCTACTTACACACCTGCCACGTGCGAACCTGGACCTGCAGCGTCCCCGGCAAAAGGGACGTTAGTATGAATAATGTACCGAGTACATAAGGTGAATAACTATAATGACAAGGGATAGAACTTAAAGTAAAACAAGTAACAACAAGTATAGAAAGACTGCCACTTACCTGTAAGCTGCATTCGACTAAAAACGCTTATCAACTATATCATAAAAATACCACAAGTGACTTAGATCTTATCTACTTATATAACCAAGCTTGGTCTAGCAAATACGCTATATTTAGAGCAACAAATAGGCCTCGTAGACTGACAAGTAGGCCCCGGTTGCTGTCAAATAAGTCTCGATGACTAGCAAATAAGCCCGAATGCTAGCAAGTAAGCTCAAGCTAGCAAATAGGCCGCGAGAGCCAACATGTCGCGAACCTCAGCTCAACTAACTTTGTGTGCGTTAACTCATTCAACTCAATTCCGCTTTTAAGGAGATAATCATATGATATATACAATTAACTACAAGCGATGCAACTAGACTAGCTTTCCCCTGAAGGCGAACTAAGTATATAAATGCACAACTAGTGAAAACATGGTACTAATGAAATTAACAAATATGTATTATGATCCTTATTTACAATTATTCTCTTGGAGTGCTTATCTCATAAAGGACAACTAACAATCCCAATTACGGTAGGGCTATCTCGTACGCTACAATGTTTAATAGAGATCTAATAGTTTGGAATACTTTGAACTTAATGAACACAACTATCCACAAGCCGATTCACCTACTATTTACTATACATATACACTTACAATAGAGACAATGAAGGACTATGAAACTTAAGAACAAATTTGTACTCATTGAGCTCTCAACCCAACTATTCACAACACAATCAACAATAGAACAACCATCAACTACAAGAGTGGAATACCTATAACAATTACGCTTCTTAACCTTTCTAGTCAAGTACTCTTTCTATTGAGTCATACCAATTGAAAGAAGGGATAGCGATTACATACTTGAATTCAAATATTTGTACGACTATAATGAGTCAATCTTACTCTTTCGCCTTTTCACCTTGCTCGCCAAAACCATAGGCTTTATTCACTTTACTTCATCTGGAAGAATCCTTCGATTTTCTATTATCCTAAGAATAATTAGTGTTTAGAATTATATAATCAATGTGGCATAATCTCCATGTTTTTACTGTATCATGTTTCTTCAACGTAAATTGTACTCTCTCGTACCTTTTGAAATGAAATATAGAGTTGCTTCCAATATATTTTGTTGCTGCATACGAAGTACATATATTCACGTTGTAATACTAAGATACACATGTTGACCATCTTTTCTTTCTTATAAATTCTCAAAGAATTGGAATAATAAATATACATACAACATCCTTTACACGTGGCTTACTTAAATTCCACCCTTTAACACTTTCTCTTAATTGATTATCATGAAACCACCTTATGATATGTGTCAATTTGCTGCTTCTTTATCCTGAACACGTGAATGTGTATATTAACATAACACTTGTCTACTACATTCTGTTTAATTCCTTTGGCACCAATATTTATCCAATATTTAATCAATTACTCACATAATTAATTATTTGATCTCAATTCATTTAAATAATAATTATTTTAAACACACTTTGTAAACTTAGTATCATGGTAATGTGATATATCACTAGTTCATAGCCTCTTTTTCCATGTGCAAAACATTATTTTCTATCACCGTCGTCCCACTCGTTAAGTTCAAAATTATTTCGGGACTTCATCCTCTTATGCACCAAGCTCTCGATTTGCATACACGAGTATGACAAAAAATTTATATGGTCCGTATAACTTATAAATATTCAGAACATCGACGAAACTTATTTTCTCCGGTTTGTTTAACCTTTATACCCTTGTAACCTCTTTTTTTTAAAAAACTATTATAAAACCTTCTATAATCTCATGAATGACCTTAATCTTTTCAAGCTGATATGAATTTACTATGACACATTCTAATGTTAAAGTATGGGGTGTAACACATTCCTGAGCTACGTTGGCCAATTTACAATGAAACTTAATGTACGAAAATACGAGATGTAACATGAATCTTCCATGTTTGTTGAGAAATTAAACTTGGAAAATCTAGGGTTTGTGCCTAATTATGGGATTTTGCATTGAATGATGAAATTGACCTAATATTGAACTAATTCAGCAATTGGAGGGTAGAATTGAACTTCTAGAATGTTGGGTTACCAGGTTAACTCTTAAATTACCATTTTACCCTTGTGGGCCGTTTCCTCCTTTTACCATAGTTGGTTTTGAATTCAAGGAATAGTCTAGCTATATGGGTATTGTTAGTTTTCATTTCTAACTTATATTTCAATATGACTAGACTACGAGTATAATTGAGACCCGTAGAAAGGCAAGGCTTCGGTGTGATCATTTGTGGCTCCCGCTCGGCATCCAGGTAGGTTACTACTTTCCTTATGGTTAGAAACACATATATAGAGTTAGTTATTATCGGAGAAATCATGTTACACCTTCGGGTATGAAGTTGGAATTGATTACTTAGGTTTGGTATTGTTGACTGATTTATGGCCTTGTTGCCTCTTTGAGATTTATTGTCTTGCTGCCTAGTGTTTGATATTGGATTTGCACTTAGTTACTATACCGTGATTGTGATATAGTTGTAGCTCACTTATCTTGGTATTATCATGATAGAGGAAATGACTTGACTTGATAATGATATTATGATATGTATCTATGTGTGACACGATTGTGATTGATATGATACACTTGATATTATCATTTTGCATTGCATTCATCCTCATTTCCATGATACATTGATATTACTTGTGATTGGTGTTGATGATGATAAGTGAGAAGGAAATATCCGTGATTCTTGCAACATATTTCATAGCGTAACCATATCTGGACTGTGTGCGGAATGGCTAGAGGTGTGGTCGGTGTTATGGAGTAACCTCTGGGATGTGTGCGGAGTGATTGGTACATGGACTTTGCGGGTCCCCCATGGATCATGACTATTGAGGCATGGAGGTATTCCGTCCGTAGCATGTGTGTACGGATATTATATTTGGCTAGTGCATTACATTGCATATTTACTCATCACTACATTGACATATTTCTTGGATTTTGACTTGATACTCTATAATTGGGTTGCTCATTCTTGGACTGTGACAGTGTTTGTACTTGATTGCAAGCATGTTTATTCTTCTATTTCTTCCTTTATATATGTTAGCTAACTGTTGCCGGCCTATGATACCTATCAGTACATAGTGTTTGTACTCATATTACCTTGCTGCATTTTTTTATGAGTGCAGAGTACGTGACATGTTCCACATCTACTCCTCGCGACTGATCCCGAGGCTTGCTGTTAAGTGTCTAGGGTGAGCATGCTTGATGGATCTGTAGCCAGAGACTCATTCCTTATACTTGGCTTTTTTTTGCATTCTCAGACAATATTCATATGTTGAGACTTTGTATTATTCCAGACTTGTAGTTTATAATAGTGGCTCTTGTACTGTATGCAGACCAGTTCCTTGGGGATGTTGTTGGTATTTCCGCACTTATGTTATTTATGATTTATACTTCCATTTATTCTATTCTATTTACTTTATTATTGTTGAATTAATGATTAAGGGACGGGTTCACCTACCAAGGTGGAAACTGGTAGGAGCCCGCACCACTAAGTGATTTTGGGTCGTGACATCCCTAGTGGAGAATGGACGGAGGCCATTAATGTATTGCCGAAAATGACCACACACCCACTACCAAAGGCTGGTATGGCCTGAAACTTTGCCAATTTGGGGCATTTGACCATGACGACTAGGGTTCTCCCTTGAAGAGACAAAATCTTGAAAATATGATAAGGGTTGGGGTGTACACATTAAGAAAATGGAATGGGCCGGGGCATAGTCTACTTGGGCCAGACTCGACCAGCTTAAAGAGAAAAGAATCGTCCCAAAATTGCATTTAAATGAAAATTAAAGTAATGTCCACATTTTGCAAATGTGACCATATTTTAAATTAACAAATAATCAAAAGCTTTTCAATTATAACCGAATTAGATTAAAAGTTTCAATTTAAGCCTAGTTTTGACACTATTTGGAAATTTAAAAATTTAAAAATTTAAATCCCGCAAAATCAAAACAAAGATATTTAAAATTGAGTTGTAATTTTAAGTATCCGATTCAATTAAACAATTTCCCAAATTTTGAAGAAATAAAATATTGATTACTTTGAAATTGATAATATGGACGATTTGCACAATTATCTTTACTTTAATTTTAAAAATTAAAATTAATGATCAAAATAAGATATGATATACATTACATATACCAGATGATATACTGTCAAATAAAGTGATGAAAAATCTCCGGAATAATTTTCTAAAATAATGTTTGCCTTGTAAAAGGTATATTATGTTCCATTCGTGACTCGACAATCCTGAATAATTAAATAACATTATTGGAGGGTAAAAATTATGTGTCAACAACTGCCCCTTCGTTGTTCGGGGATGACAGGACCATCATTGAGCAGCGAGATTTGACTGACCAAGTTTTTAGCCAACCATTTGGAAAACACTTCTCATTTTTGTGCAATTTTTGAAAGTTGTGGTCGGATCCTGGTCTTTGAGTTTCCTACATATCTTAAGCTGTATGAGAATTCAGGCCACTTGTAGTTCAATTCGTGTAATGACCCGTCTAATTTTTTTTAGATAAAGACCTTTATCTGCCTATTTTACCATTCCCATAGACTATATGGGGTTTGTGATGCACGGGGATGGGTGGAACGGATCCTTAGGTCCATTAATATGAGTTTTAGATGAAAAACTAAAAAATAAGAACCTTAAAGTTGGATAGTTTGACTCTAGGTTGACTTTTGAGCATATGGGTTCATTTCCAGTAGTTCCGAAGGGTCTTTTATGACTTAGTCGAGTCATTGGTTTACTTCCCTAGACAATCAAATATATTATGTGGCCTTATTTGTAACATTTGGATATTTGGTTATTCCGGACAATTCTTTAGAAAGTATGTCTTAGCTTGGCTGAATAGGAAATCTGAGGTCGCGAGCGAGTTTGTAGCTAAATATATGGTTTGTGTTCTGGGGGTCTCGGGAGTGTCTCGAGTGTTAGGTGGAAATTTGGCCTAGTTTTCATTTTGCTGGTGTCTGGTGTCCGCCTCGGCGGCACAATTGTTCTCTCATGCGTGTCCTCCTCTATGGAGGTTGGCTCACAGAAGTGGGTTGTGAGCTTTTGGTGAGTTTCTGCCTTGGCGGAGGGATTTTCTGCAGAGGCGAATACGCCTCTGCGGGATTGGGTTTGCTTTAGCACTAGGGCGAGTTGTCAAGTGACTACCCCCAGCGATGTCATTTCACACGGGAGCGAGACCGCACCAGCGGCGCCATTTTCACTAGGGGGAATCGTTGGATCAGGAAACCTAAATAAATTCCTAGGTCAAATCACTTTTTCAAAATTAGCTTTTGTCGAACCTAGAGCTGCAAAAAGGGATATTCTGAAGTTTAGGAGTGAATTCTTCATTGAGGTAAAGAATACCATCCTCTGTGATCTAATTTCTTGATTTAAGGTCCTTTAATAGGGTTGTATTGTGCATGTGAATTGGGGAAAGAGCATGTGAATTGAGGCTTTTCTTAAATTGTCCAATTAAAGGTCCAAATGAACATAGATTTCTAATTAACTTAAGGATATAATTGGCTAGCATGTGTTCATATATTTTGAGTAATAAAGTTTGAGTCTTGATGGCGTGGGCCCGGGGTTGGTTTTGAAGTCTTGATTGTTAAGGAATAATTCCTTGTATTATGTGTAATCCTTATATTAGCAAATAGTATATGTCTATTAGACTTCAATTACTACGAGGTGCAGTGGAAGGGCAAGGTTAGTGCATATATTTGACTGTTTGAGGCTCCTATTTGGCCTAGAGGCATGCTATGATTTACTTTCACTAGACTCCGATAGAAGTACATATTTAGTTATAAATATTGAGATGTATTAGGTGTGTTTGGGGGTCCCAATCAAGCGGTTGTGATGAACGTTTAAGTGGGTACCAGTGTTGAACTATGATGATGGGGGATTTGGGGAATCAACCTTAAGCTAGTTCCAACTGCTGATTGATTGGGCTTGTCGCCATTATGTTGGCTCGTCTCCATACTTGTTATCATTATGCTTATTCATCACACATGCTATGATATGATATCCTGATTGTACTTGGATTATATGTTGATGTATTCTTGAAAGCTTGTGATAATCATCTTTATACTTAGTTGTATCTCATACATTATGATTTCTTACCTTGTATTGTCATTTGCATTTCATGGTTCTGATGATATTGATATTGGAGTGGTATGATATATGCCGGGGGTCTAAAGGACCGGAAGGGTAAGAACACTATGAGATTATGGCAACATGGAGATGATGATGATACATGAGGTACGGGTTGCGCGCCTGCAACAAGTTATTACAACCAAGGGCTGGGCTCAATGGAGAAATTCTGAAAGAGTATATAGACTTCGTAGGTACCCTATGGGTGTGCAGTTCATAAAATTTAAATGTCTCTATACTAGAGGTTAAAGATACCTAGTATATGCATTGCATTCATATCATACAAATGTTATTTAATTAAGTATCTATGGATGGACTTGGTACTAGATTGGTTGTTGATGACTTGGTTAGATTTCTGGACATGAAATGATGGTTAATTGCTCTTTGATACTTGGATTATTGTTATTTAACTCTTCTGGAACTAGATGCATTAAGTGATTATGAAATCTTATTTGAATAATGTGATATGTGAACTCTGTGAACTATTCTGCGGACAACGTGACAATATTTGTATTATTGAACTATTTAGTATAGGACTAATTGGTGTCAACTTGATATTTATCTCTTTTTACGTATATTCCTCCGTTGTCGGCCTATGATGTCTACGTGTGTATGTTGTGTACTCATGTTACACTTGATGCATCTTTTTTTGATGTAGATACAAGTCCCACTACTAGTTCGTGAGCTCGAGTGTGAGTCGGGAGGACGACTTTAGTATTCAGGGTGAGGATGCTACCTCCGGTATGCCTTGGATGCTTTATCCTTTATTCTGTATTTTACTTATGATCGAGAGACATATTCAGATACTTATATTATAAGATTCAATTTTGGCTCATGTGCCTTATTTAAGACTTTTATCAGATTTAGAGCTCTTGTATGATTGACTAGATTTTGGGGGTTATGTTTGTTTCTCAGACTTATATTTCCGCTTTTATATCATGAGAAAGTTTTATCTAGTATTTTGTTTTCTTTCTCTTTTCTTTATTATATCATGTGAATGATTTTGGAGTGGTTCACATACCGATGTGAATTGTGTAGGTGCCACCACGATCCCTAAAAGGGGCCGTGACAAAGCTGGTATCAGAGCTTTAGGTTAAACAATCTTAAATACAAGAACAATTTCTAGTAGAGTCTTGCGAGTTAGTGCAGAGACATCTGTACTTATCTTCGCGAGGCTATGGGACATTTAGGAAATTTCACTTCCTTCATTCCTTTCGTACTAAGTTGAATCAAATTTGTATATGACCTTTGTTCCTATTATCTCACATATGGTGAGGACTCGTGCCCACGTAGCAAGGGAGAAGACACCAGCACCTGCAGTGCGCAGTCATGGTAGAGGACGTGCTTGGGGCTGAGGTAGAGCTCGAGGAGCGGCACCAGCTTGGGGTGGGGAATAGAAAGCCGGTCAGGCTTGTGCTAGGTCAGAGTCCCCTGAGCCATATATTGAGCCTCGGGATGAGTTTCTTAAGGAGGAGATGGGACCAGCTAGGATCAACCTAGATTTATTGCTACTACAGTTCTATAGGACATATTGGTCAGATTGTTACATCTGACTACTTTGGGTGGGTCACACACCTGTGTGGGGGAAGGACAAACTTAGACTCCCGAGTTTCATACTGTTAAGGTTCAGCCAGCGGTGATGTCAACACCCCATATTGATGAGGTTTGTGCTCTAGAGTTTGGTCTCGACTGATTGCAGGGACAACTATGACCTGTGATGAGTAGAAGATTTAGGAGCACTTGTCGAACATAAAGCCTTCTGAGTTCTTTGGACAAACTAAAGAGGATGTGTATGAGTTCATTGTCAGCACCCATGAGAGGTTGCATACCTTGGGTAGTGTTGAGTTGCATGGAGTTAGTTTTATGTCCCTTCAGCTTAAAGGAAACATAAAATAGTGGTGTAGGGCGTATGCTGATTGCCTACTAGCAGGGTCGCCTACACTGTCATGGGTTACATTTTATCAGGTTTTCTTAGAAAAGTATGTGCCTATTAGCTTGTGTTTGAGCAAGAGTGATGAGTTCCAGAAGATTGTGCAGAGAGATTCTACAGTTGCACATTATGAGACTCGCTTCCATGCCTTATCGCGCTATGCAGCACCGCTGATACCTACAGAGGCTAAGAGAGTGAAATATTTTGTTAGAGGTTTGAGCATTCCACTTCAGTTGGCCATGTTGTAGTTGGTAGCCTCTAGGCTTCTTTTGAGATAGTGGCTGAGCATACGAGGATGGTAGAGTCTGTGAGGGAAGGATGCCCAAATATGAGCCCGATTAGAGGACGAAGTGATATGGGCAGTTCAACGGTTCTACTTCTCGTGGTTATGGAAAATAGGGTAGATATCAGTAGTTACAACATGGTCAACCAGTTTAGGCAGCCCTTCAAATTACAGATGGTGTCTCTGCGTGGCAGAGTGGCTATAGTAGGGGCCAGCCTTTGAAAGGTTCTTAGTCTCGATATTCTGACCATGGTGGTTTGGGTTCGTCTATCTTTATTCAATAGCTCAGAGTGGCCAGGACCTATTACGAGTGTGGTGGGTTGGTCATTTTAGGAGAGAGTTCCGCAGTATTGTATTGAGTACATCCCGTGCACCCAGGACTCCAACACAACCATCTATGAGTGGTGGTCAAGTTAGTTGAGGAGGATCTCAGTTGAACCGTGGTGGCCATCAGTCCAGTCGTGGTGGCCATCAATCCAGTCGTGGTGGATCCTAGTTAGAGAGAGATGGAGCTTGTTTGGCCCGAGGTAGCTAGCATGGTACTTAGTCTGATGTAAGAAACATTTATTTCTATGATTTTATGGGTAGGCCCGAGGCTAAGGCATCTGACACAGTTATCACATGTATCATCTCAGTCTGTCACCGGTCTACTTTAGTGTTATTTGATCTAGGGTCTACATTCTCATATGTGTCTGCCTACTTTTCTGGTGATTTGGATATGTGGGGTGATATGCTTAATATCCCTATTTATGTGTCCACACCGGTTGGTAATTTTGTGATTGTAGCTAGAGTTTATCGTATGTGTGTGGTTACTTTTGTGGGGTACGATACCTGGGTGGATTTGGTCATTTTAGACATGGTTGACTTTGATAGTATTCAGGGGATGGATTGTCTATCACCGTACCACGTGATTCTGGACTGTCATGCCATAACAATCACTTTAGTTATGCCTTGTCTTCCGAGGTTAGAGTGGAGGGACGCTCCCAACCCTTCTCCAAAGAAGATCATTTCTTTCATTCGTACTTGGAAGTTGGTGGGCAAGGGTTTTCTGGCATATCTTTCTCATATTCAGGATACGAGTGTAGAGACTCCTTGCATTGAGTCAGTTCTGGTAGTTAGTGAGTTTGCTGAGGTCTTTCCTTCAGATTTACCGAGTATTCCGCCAAACAAGGATATTGATTGCTGGATTGATCTTGAGCTGGGTACTCGATCTATTTCCATTCCTCTATATATATGGTTTGAGTGAGTCGACAAGGATATGGACACGAGGGTTTTAATGCCGAGTCGACACCAAGATGAAGGTGACCAATTTGACAAGGTCTAGTTCAGGGTTTCTAAGTACACGTCCGTGAACAAGCCAAGTAAGGATGGTAGGTAATCTTAAGAAAGACCCTAGGCTTGGGTTTGGTCAGATCACACAAGTTCCGACGTTCACTTGCACCAAGGGGGTTCCTTAAGCTTGGGCTTTGTTAAGTCACAAAGTCTTAACCAAACTTACACCAAAGGGAAACCTTAGCTTGGGTTTAAATAGGTCACACAATCCTAGCATCAACTTACACTAAGGGGTTTGGCTTACACAAGAACCAAAGGTCATCCCAGAGAACCAACTAAGAATCACAACCCCGGGTTGATAGACTTAGCTTTGTGAGTAAAACTCAACTTTTATCTATAATCATACTCTAAATATTTACAAGGTCCTAAGGGTCCTATCTATAGTAGTAAATGGACCTTTAAAGAAGACAAACTAAAGGACACAAACTACATGACAATTTTGGCCTAATGGGAACAAATGAGAACGGGTTTGGGTTAACTTGGGGACAAGGGTGTTTCGGCCTAAATGGGAACAATGGGAAGGGGTTTGTCTTTACTTGGGGACAAATATGAATCTAATCTTTTCACACCCCTTTTGTGGTTCCCATGAAGAAGAATGCATGAACTTGGGCTCTTCATAAATGTCATCTTGTTGAACATGTTTGGAAGCTTCCATTCTTTGTATTTGCTTGATGAACCATTTCGGCCAACTTCTCCATCACCCATTGGACAATTTTTAAGACTTTAATGTAGCCAAATTCATGAACTATTTGGTTCATGAATTGTCTTCTTGGAAGCCTTAACTTCTAGAACATTCTTGTCCTTGCCACCTTGTCTTTCTTACACTCTTCTCGGCCTTGTCAACTTGTAGGAAGAACTCTCGGCCTTGTCACCTTATTACATGGCTCATTAAATGTGTCCTAATGAAAACAAATAGCTACGCTAAGAACTAAAGGAAAACAACAAGCTAAACAAACATGGTCTTCGGCCAAGACCTGCATACAAAGATGAATATAAATATGTTCTTGAATCTTCACGTAACAAGTCCAATTCCATTCAATTTTCCATGCCATAATAAGCACATTATCATAGGTTGATCGACCATCTTTGGAATTTTGGACTTATCCACTCGAGGATCAAATTGGAACCTTGAGCTCACGGGGATTTTTACATCACCTCATGAAAATAATTATCTAACTCATGACTTAGAATTGGCAGCGGTGCTTTTTGCATTCAATATATTCCGTTATTATTTGTATAGAGTTCATATTGACATTTTCATAGATCACAAGACCCTTCAATACATTTTCAAGTAGTGGGAGTTGAATCTTAGGCATAGGAGATGACTTGAATTGATAAAGGACTATGATGTGGATGTACTCTACCATCCAGGGAAAGCAAATGTAGTAGCCTATGCTCTTAGTCGGTGATCCGTGGAAAGTTCAACACACGTTAAAGAAGATAAAAGAACCATGATGAAAGAGATTCACCGACTAGCCAGTCTAGGAGTTCGACTCATGGATTCTGAAGATGGCGGTGTTGTTGTTCAGAACAAGACTAAATCCTCCTTATTAGTCAAGATGAAGGAGAAGTAGTTTAGTGATCCCTATATATTTCAGCTGAAAGAGAGATTCAGAAGAATAAGACTACGGATTTTGAACAAGGGGGAGATGATGGTACTTTGAGGTACCAAGGCAGATTATGTGTTCCAGATGTGGGCGAACTAAGAGAGTGAATCATGGCAGAAGCGCATAACTCTAGATATTATATCCACCCAGGTTCTACAAAGATGTATCATTATGTTAAAGAAATTTATTAGTGGAACTATATGAAGAAGAATGTGGCAGATTTTGTAGCAAAGTGTCCAAATTGTCAGCAAGTGAAAGCCGAGCACCAGAGGCCTGGTGGGTTGACTCAAAATATTGATATTCATGTTTGGAAATGGGAGATGATAAACATGGACTTCATAACAGGTTTACCTCGCTCAGCCCAAAAACATGATTCAATTTGGGTAATTATGGACCGGCTTACCAAATCAGCCCACTTCTTGCTAGTTAAGACCACAGATTCAGTAGAAGATTATGCTAAGTTGTATATTCGCAAAATTGTCAGACTTCATGGGACCTAGTGTCCATTATTTTAGATCGTGGTGCTCAGTTGACAATACACTTTTGGAAGTCCTTCCAGAAAGGATTGGGTACCTAGGTAAATCTCAGTATAACTTTTCATCCTCATACTGATGGCCAGGCAGAGCGTACTATTCAGACTTTTGAGGATGTGTTTAGGGCTTGTGTTATGGATTTTAGAGGTAATTTGGATGATCATTTTCCTCTCATTGAATTTGCTTATAATAACAGTTACTATGCCAACATCTAGATGGCACCGTTCGAGGCTCTGTATGGGCAAAGGTGTAGATCACCAATTGGTTGGTTCAAAGTTGGCGAAGCAGAGTTATTAGGACCAGACTTGGTCTATCATCCTTTGGAGAAAGTCAAGTTAATTCAAGAGCATTTGAAAATAGCTCAGAGTCGCCAAAAGTCCTATTCAGACATGAGGCGTAGACATTTATAGTTTCAAGTTAATGATTGGGTATTTCTAAAAGTTTCACCTATGAAAGGTGTCATGAGGTTTGGAAAGAAAGGGAAGCTCAACCCCAGATATATCAGACCATATAGGATTTTGAGGAGAGTTGACCAAGTGGCTTATGAACTTGAATTGCCATAAGATTTAGTTGTTGTGCATCTAATGTTTCATGTATCCATGTTGAGAAAGTATGTGGGATACCCATTGTTGGTTGTTCCTACCGATTCCATTACAGTTAAGGATGGTTTGACCTATGAAGAGATCCCTGTGGCTATTTTGGATCGTTAGATTTGAAAGTTGAGAACTAAGGAAGTTGCCTCAGTGAAAGTGTTGTGGAGAAGTCAGAATGTTGAGAAGGTTACATAGGAAGACGAAGAAGACATGAAGTACAAATATCCTCACTTATTTGAGGAGTAAGCATAAAATGATCAAGGTAAATACCTTCAGTATCCATATCATATCCCTTGCGTATCCATGTCTCATGTTTCACGTTCACGTATTCAGTACTCATGGCCCATGTTCATGTTTTCATGTAATCATGTCAGTTTAGTTCCCATGTTTTATGTCATGTTTCTTTACGTTCATGTCCTCATGCTATATTGAGTCTCATTCTTAACCATGATCCATTATTCGAGGACGAATAATCCCAATGGGGAGATATTGTAACACCTCATACCTTCAAACTAAGCCTAGTTCATGATTTAGGGGTTTAAGAAACCAAACAGGGAGTTTAAATTCGAAAACCAATTTCAGTTCTGCAGGTCAAATTTTACGCCCATGTTATATGGATCGTAAAATATTTTATGGTCCGTCAAATTGAACCATCGATTTCATTTTTGAAATTTATAGAACTTTGTAAATTCTACGGACCATATAAATTTATATGGCCCGTCGATCCCATCCTTCGAATTCCCTCAAATTTTACAGAACTTTGGACAATTGGAAATTTCAAGATGGTTCGATTTTATGGACCGTACAATTATTGAAGGTCCTGACTCATACCGTATAAAATTTGACAGACCGCCGAATTTGGCCATCAATTCCTCCCGATAGCAAATGATATAAATATGCAACTTTGTTTTGAAAAATCAGTTTTCACTATTTCCAAGCCCTAGAACAAAGATTCTCTCTTCCCAACTTTCTCCTACATCAAGGTAAGTCTCTGTCATACGATTCTAAGTGATTCTAACGTAGTCTCCATGAATTCTATGTAAACCCATTTTTCTTAACCTAGGATTTTCAAGAAAACCCAACTCAAGGAATTAAAGGTTCATGTTTTGGATTCCTTCTTCCAAGTTCAGACCTTTAATACAAGTATTAGAGATATTAAGGTATGTAGAGCTTCTATCCATGTGTAGGAATATCTATGTTCTTCACCATGCCACATTATTCCATGAAATCATGAAATTCCATAACTTAGGGTTTTATTCTAATATCATGATAACCCTAACTACATGTAATATTATATATCATGTCTGTATTACAATTCATCAATTTTGTTCATGATAGGTCATTATGATTGTCATGAACCTGTGCATAATCTATGAACACATGTTTTCAATTCCATGAGTTCTTAATTATCAAGTCATGAATCATTATTACTTAACCTATGAAATTATACATGTTTTCTCACAAGATATATTATGTATTTATATTCATGTTAAATTATCACAGATCATGATTACAAGTTATATTTATGAAATTCATGGGCTTACATGCCAACTATTTTCAAGTACATGTTTTGGGAGTTGCATAGATTACCGAGAAGGCTCTAGTAGCCTAAAACTATGTATGCGCGTAAGATAAGGGTCGCTCCACCCAGAAGATGATACCTTCAGATTTCTGATTAGATCCTTTCATGTCTCATATCCCAGTAAAGTATGGGAGCACTCTGCTGGTCGAGCCAGGTACCAGACTCCACGTACCCATATAGTGATTTCATATTGTTAGTATACTATTATTCTCCCCACAAATATACATATATACAATTTTCAGATTTTATGCATGTTATAATATTCATGTTCATGTCCATATTTCAGTTTCAGTTCATGTTCCTATTATTTCAAGTGTCTTCTTATTCTATCAGTTACTTTACGTACAATATAATTCAAATGTTCTAATGTCCCTTTGCATGGGGCCTATACTTCACGGTGCAAGTGTTGAATTTTAAAGAGACAAATTTGCTTAGTAGGATTGCTTCAATATCAGCTTTTGATGAGTCCCATCTCATTCGGGGTGCTACTCATTTATTTTACATGTCATGATTATTAGTAGAGGTATGCTAAGGCCTTACCCTGGTAAAAAGTTTTGCATACTCATTGTCAGAGGTTTCATAGACTAGTTTAGTATGTCATGTCAGCATTGGTTTTTGGACATATTATATTTTCAGATTATTTCTGCTATGATTATTTCAGACTATTATTTTAGTACATGTTCTACATGTTTAAATCACTATTAGTACATGCTTTTGATGCCTATGTTGACAAGCAAGCCATGTGGTTCGCTTGATCTCATACAGTCAGGAACCGAGTGTCGTATTTTGCCTAGGACATGGTTCGGGGTGTTACAATGATGAAGAGAGACATTGTTGAGTTTTTATCTCGGTGTCAGAATTGTCAGCAAGTCAAGTATGAGCGTTGGAGACTTGGTGGTGTGTCTCAAAGGATGCCCATTCCCGAGTGGAAGTAGTAGAGTATTGTCATGGATTTTATTATTGGGTTACCCAATACCTTGGGAAAGTTTGATTCTATTTGGGTCATTGTTGATAGGTTGACCAAGTCTGCACATTTCATTCCAATTTAGATGACTTATAATGTAGAGAAGTTGGCTAAGATCTATATTTGTGAGATTGTTCGTCTTCATAGGGCTCCTATTTCTATCATCTTGGATTAGGGTACTCAATTTACTTCACATTTTTGGCAGACATTGCAGAAAAAGTTAGGTACTCATTTGGATCTCAGTATAATTTTTCACCATCAGACGGTCAATCTGAGGGGACTATTCAGGTATTGGAGGACGTGTTGCATGCATACATCATTGATTTTGGTAGTCATTAGGACCAGTTCTTACTTTTGGCGAAGTTTGCGTACAAGCTATCACTCTAGTATTTATATGGCACTATTCGAGGCCTTGTATGGTAGGAGATGGCGTTCTCTCATTGGTTGGTTTGATGTGTTCGAAGTTCATCCTTGGGGTACCAATTTGTTGAGGGATTCTTTAGAGAAGGTGAAGATGAAGGTGATTCAGGACAAGCTCCTAGCACCTCAGTGCAGGCAGAAGGAGTATGTGGACCAGAAGGTCTGAGACTTAGAGTTTATGATTGGTGGTAGGGTTCTACTGAAGGTCTCACCCATGAATTATGTGACGAGGTTCAACAAGAGAGGAAAGTTTAGTTTGAGGTATATCAGACATTTTGAGGTCCTTCAGGGAGTTGGGGAGATGTCATATGAGTTGGCTTTACCACCAGGTCTTTCAGGTGTCTATTCAGTTTTCTATGTGTCTATGCTAAAGAAGTATCATGCCGACGATTCTTATATCATCCAGTGGGACTCCATATTTCTAGATCAGAATTTGGAGTTTGAGGAGAAGCTTGTGGCTATTTTGGATAGGTAGGTGAGGAAATTGAGGTCGAAGGAGATAACTTCTATGAAGGTTCAATGGAGGCATCATCCTATTAAGGAGGTGACTTGAAAGACAAAATCAGATATGTGGAGCCGATATCCTAACTTGTTTACTACTCTCGATACATTTCCCCTAGTTCATTTTTCTCCGTTCGAGGATGAACGTTTGTTTAATTGGTAACTGATGTAATGACCCATCCGGTCAGTTTTAGCTAATGACCCTTATATGCCTATTTTACCCTTCCCATAGACTCTATGTGGGGTTTGTAATGCACGGGGATGGGTGGAATGGATCTCGAGGTCCATTGATATGAGTTTTGGATGAAAAACCAAAAAATAAGAACCTTAGAGTTTGATAGTTTGACTCTAGGTTGACATTTGAGCATATGGGTTCATTTCCAGGTTCTGTTTCTTTCGTTAGGTTTGGAGGGTAATTTATGACTTAGTCAAGTCATTGGTTCACTTTCTGAGACAATCAGATGTGTTCTGTGGCCTTATTTGTAATATTTGGATATTTGGTTATTCTGGATGATTCATTAGAAAAGTATATCTTATCTCGGTTAAATGGGAAATCTGAGGTCGCGAGTGAGTTCGTAGCACTGTTTACCTTAGGCGTGCATGTCTGGTTTGTATCCGGGGGGTCTCGGGAGTGTTTCGAGTGTTTAGTGAAAGTATAGCCTAGTTTTCATTTTGCTGGTGTCTGGTATCCACCTCGGCGACACTGTTGTTCGCTCCTGCAAGTCCGTATTTATAGAGGTTGGCTCAGAAAAGTAGGTTGTGACCTTTTGGTGAGTTGCCGCCTTGGCAGAGGGATTTTCCGCATGGGCAAATACATCTCTACGGGATCGGGTTCTCCTTGGGGCTGGGGTGAGCTGTCAAGTGATTGCACCCCAGCTTGGACATTTCACACTGGAGCAAGACCGTACCAGCGTAGTCAATTCCGCTGGGGCAGAATCACTAGATCAGGAAACCTAGATAAATTCCTAGGTCAAATCACTTCTCCAAAATTTGCTTTTCTCCAACCTAAATCTGCAAAAAGGAATATTCTGAAGTTTAGGAGTGAATTCTTCATTGAGGTAAATATTTCCATCATTTGTGATTTAGATTCTTGATTTATGGTCCTTTAATTGGGTTTTATTGTGCATCTGAATTGGGGAAAAAGCATTACGACTTCCATTTGAGATTAAGAGAGTTGAATCTTGATTAAAGGTACTTTAATTATTGTGAATCTGTCTGGCTCTTGTTGATTTTGCTGAGCGGATGCCACCTGCGACACCATCTGGCTCTGTTGATTTGAATGTTGTTTGAGCGGATGCCTCTTGCGACACTGTCTAAATTATTTTTCTTGTGAAGTGTTTGTTGACTCAGTGATATAATATTTGTTGGAGCGGATGCCACATCTGACATTTTTTGACTTGCGTGTAAATAGCCCTCTGGCATGCAATCTGACTCTTGGGAAAGAAGACTGTGGCTTTTGATCGGATTTACATCATTCGGACTTTGGGGTGAATACTGCGGATACATCACTCTGGCCTTGTGAATGAAGATTGTGGCCCTCTGACTAGATTTAGATCATTCTGACTTTCGAGTGAATACTGCAGCCTTTTTGACCAGGATTACATCACCTAACGCTTGGAGTGAAGACTGCAACCTTTAGATCAGAATTACATCACTCTGACTTTTGAGTGAAGACTGCAGCCCTCTGACCGACTTTATATAATTCTGATTCTTGGAATGAATATTGCAGCCTGTAAACCGAAATTATATCATTCTAACACTTGGAGTGAAGACTGTAGCCTTTTGAATAGAATTACATCACTTTGACCCTTGAATAAACATTATGGCCCTCTGACCGACTTTACATCATTCAGACTCTTGAAATTAAGACTAAAACCTTTCGACCGAAATTACATCATTCTGACACTTGGAGTGAAGACTGCAGCCTTTCGATTGGAATTACATCACTCTGACCCTTGAATGAAGCCTGCAGCCTTTTAACCAGAAGTACATGATTTTCACACTTGGAGTGAAAACTGCAGCCTTTCGGGCAAAATTACTTCATTCCGACCCTTGAATGAAGACTACAACCTTTTGACAACAAATACATCATTCTGACACTTGGAATGAAGAATGTAGCCTTTTGAACGAAATTACTTCACTGTGACTTTTGAATGAAAAATGCAACCATTCGACCAGAATTATATCATTCTGACACTTGGAGTGAAGACTGCAGCCTTTCGACTAGAATCACATCACTTTGACCCTTGAATGAAGACTGCAACCTTTCGACTGAAAATATATCATTTTGACACTTGGAGTGAAGAATGCAACCTTTCGAACGAAATTACATCACTTTGACCTTTGAATAAAGACTGCGGCCTCTGACCGAATTTACATAATTCAGACTATTGGAATGAAGAATGCAGCATTTCGACCTGATTTACATCATTCAGACTATTATAAAACCTTCTATAATCTCATGAATGACCTTAATACTTTCAAGCTGATATGAATTTACTATGAGACATTCTAATTTTAAAGTATGGGGTGTAACACATTCCTGAGCATATGTTGGCTAACTTACGACGAAACATAATGTACGAAAATACGGGATGTAACATGAATCTTCCATTTTTGTTGAGAAATTGAACTTGGAAAATCTAGGGTTTATGCCTAATTTGGGGATTTTGCATTGAATGATGAAATTGACCTAATATTGAACTAATTTAGCAATTGGAGAGTAGAATTGAACTTCTAGAATGTTGGGGTACCGATTTAACTCTTAAATTACCATTTTACCCTTGTCGGTCGTTTCCCCCTTTTACCATAGTTGGTTTTGAATTCAAGGAATAGTCTAGCTATATGGGTATTGTTAGTTTCCATTTCTAACTTAGATTTCAATAATGACTATACTATGAGTATAACCGAGACCCATAGAAAGGCAAGGCTTCGATATGATCATTTGTGGCTCCCGCTCGGCATCCAGGTAGGTTACAACTTTCCTTATGGTTAGACTTTGGTTAGAAAATCATATGTAGAGTTAGTTATTATCGGGGAAAGCATGTTACACCTTCGGGTATGAAGTTGGGATTAATTACATAGGTTTGGTATTGTTGACTGATTTATGGGCTTGTTGCCTCTTTGAGATTTATTGGCTTGCTGCCTAGTGTTTGATATTAGATTTGCACTTAGTTACTATATCATGATTGTGATATAGTTGTCTCTTACTTATCTTGGTATTATCATATATAGAGGAAAGGACTTGACTTGATAATGATATTATGATATGTATCCATGTGTGACACGATTGTGATTGATATGATACACTTGATATTATCATTTTGCATTGCATTCATCCTCATTTCCACGATACATTGATATTACTTGTGATTGGTGTTGATGATGATAAGTGAGAATGAAATATCCGTGATTCTTGTAACATATTTCATAATGTAGCCATCTCTGGGCTGTGTGCGGAATGGCTAGAGGTGTGATTGGTGTTGTGGAGTAACCTCTGGGCTGTGTGCGAAGTGATTGGTACATTGACTTTTCGGGTCCCCATGGATCATGACTATCGAGCATGGAGGTATTATGTCCGTAGCATGTGTGTATAAATATTATATTTGGCCAGTGCATTATATTGCATATTTACTCATAACTACATTCACATACATCTTGAATTCAGACTTGATATTCTATTAATTGGGTTGCTCATTCTTGTACTGTGATAGTGTTTGTACTTGATTGCGAGCATGTTTATTCTTCAGTTTCTTCCTTTATATATGTTAGCTAACTGTTTTCGGCCTATGATACCTATCAGTACATAGTGTTTGTACTCATATTACCTTGCTGCATTCTTTTATGAGTGAAAAGTACGTGACATGTTCCACATCTACTCCTCGCGACTGATCCCGAGGCTTACTGTTAAGTGTCTAGGATGAGCATGCTTGATGGATCTGTAGCCAGAGACTCATTCCTTATACTTGGCTTTTTTTTGCATTCTGAGCCATTATTCATCTGTTGAGACTTTGTATTATTCCAGACTTGTAGTTTATTAGTATTGACTCTTGTACTGTATGCAGACCAGTTCCTTGGGGATGTTGTTGGTATTTCTGCACTAATGTTATTTATGATTTAGACTTCCATTTATTCTATTCTATTTACTTTATTATTGTTGAATTAATGATTAAGGGCCGGGTTCACCTACCAAGGTGGGAAATGGTAGGAGCCCGCACGACTAAGTGATTTTGGGTCGTGACATCCCTAGTGGAGAATGGACGGAGGCCATTAATGCATTGCCGAAAATAGCCACGCACCCACTACCAAAGGCTGGTATGGCCTTAAACATTGACAATTTAGGGCATTTGACCATGATAGCTAGGGTTCTCCATTGAAGAGAAATAATCTTTAAAATATGATAAGGGTTGGGGTGTACGCATTAAGAAAATGGAATGGGTCGGGTCATAGTCCAGTTGCGCCAGACTTGACCAGCTTAAAGAGACAATAATCATCCAAAAATTTGTAATATTTAGATATTTGGTTATTCTGGATGATTCTTTAGAAAAGTATGTATTATCTCTGTTAAATGGGAAATCCGAGGTCGCGATTGAGTTCGTCGCACTGTTTACCTTAGGCGACCATGTCTGGTTTATGTTCGGGAGGTCTCGGGAGTGTTTCAAGTGTTTGGTGAAAGTATAGCCTAGTTTTCATTTTGCTAGTGTTTGGTGTCCACCTCGGCGACACTGTTGTTCACTCTTGCATGTCCGTATCTATGGAGGTTGGCTCGCAAAAGCGGGTTGTGACCTTTTGGTGAGTCTCCACCTTGGCGGAGGGATTTTCAGCACAAATGCATCTCTGCGGGATCGGGTTCTCTTTGGCACTGCAGTGAGCTGTCAAGTGATTGCACCCCAGCTTAGTAATTTCACGCTGGAGCAAGACTGCCAGTGTAGTCAATTCCCCTGTGGCCGAATCACTGGATCATGAAACCTAGATAAATTCCTAGGTCAAATAACTTTTCCAAAAGTTGCTTTTCACCAACCTAAATCCGGAAAAAGGAATATTCTAAAGTTTAGGAGTGAATTATTCATTGAGGTAAATATTTCCATCCTTTGTGATTTTGATTCTTGATTTAAGGTCCTTTAATTGGGTTGTATTGTGCATGTGAATTGGAGAAAGTGCATTATGGCTTTCATTTGAGATTAAGAGAGTTGAATCTTGATTAAAGGGTGTTTATGAATCAGTTTACTTTAATTATTGTGAATCTATCTGGCTCTTGTTGATTCTATTAAGCAGATGCCACAAGCGACACCATCTGGCTCTGATGACTTGAATGTTGTTTGAGCGGATGCTTCTTGCTACATTGTCTACCTTAGTTGACTTGTTGGGGTGTGTTTGTTGACTCGGTGATGTAATATTTGTTGGAGCGGATGCCACATCTGACATTGTTTGACTCGCATGTGAATGGCCCGCTGGACATGCAATTTGACTCTGGGGTACAAAGACTGTGGCTTTTGATCGGATTTATATCATTCGAACTTTGGGGTGAAGACTGCGGCTTTTGACTAGAATTACATCACTCTGGCTTTGGGAATGAAGATTGTGTCCCTCTGACGGATTTACATAATTCTGACTTTGGAGTGAATGTTGCAGCCTTTTTGACCAGGATTACATCACCTGACGCTTGGGGTGAAAACTGCAACCTTTAAATCAGAATTACATCACCCTGAATTTTGCGTGAAGAATGCAGCCCTCTGACCGACTTTACATAATTCAGACTATTGGAATGAATACTGCAGCCTTTCGACCGGAATTACATCTTTCTAACACTTGGAGTGAAGACTGCAACCTTTTGAATGGAATTACATCACACTGGCCCTTGAATAAATATTGTGTCCCTCTAACTGACTTTACATCATTCAGACTCTTGGAATTAAGACTGCAGCCTTTCGACCAGAATTACATCATTCTGACACTTGGAGTGAAGACTGCAGCCTTTCGATTGGAATTTCATCACTCTGACCCTTGAATGAAGTCTGCAGCCTTTTAACCAGAAGTACATGATTTTCACACTTGGAGTAAAATTGCAGCCTTTCGATCGAAATTACATCATTACAACCCTTGAATGAAGACTACGACCTTTTGACCAAAATTACATCATTCTGACTCTTGGAATGAAGACTGCAACCTTTTGATTGAAATAACATCATTCTGACCCTTGAACGAAGACTACGACCTTTTTGCCCAAAATTACATCATTCTGACACTTGGAATGAAGATTGCAGTCTTTCGACCGAAATTACTTCACTGTGACTTTTGAATGAAAGATGCAAGCTTTCGACTGAAATTATATCATTCTGACACTTGGAGTGAAGACTACAGCCTTTCAACTAGAATTACATCACTTTGACCCTTGAATGAAGACTGCAACCTTTCGACTGAAATTACATCATCCTGACACTTGGAGTGAAGACTGCAACATTTCAACCGAAATAACATCACTCTGACCTTTGAATAATGACTGCGGCCCTCTGACCGGATTTACATCATTCAGTCTATTGGAATGAAGGTTGCAGCCTTTCGACTGGAATTATGTCATTCTGCCTTTTCGAGTGAAGACTGCAACCTTTCAACCAAAATTAAATTACTTTGACTTTTGGAATGAAGACTGTAGCCTTTCGACCGGAATTATATCATTCTGACACTTGGAGTAAAAACTGCAGCCTTTCGACCAAAATTACATCACTCTGACTTTTGAATGAAGATTGTAGACTTTCAACCATATTTACATCATTCAGACTCTTGGAATAAAGGCTGTGGCCCTCCAACTTGATTTACATCATTTCAACTATTTAATGCAACTCTCATGGCTGAATTATTTTCTTCTTTTCCATTTTTCTAGACTCTGAGAGTCAGGTTGTGCCTTTTACTTTCATGCCCTTATGACATTTTTCCTTTAACCATGGCTCTCATGTTTGGTGTTGTGTCTTTGCTTTGTCGGTGGCTCTCAAGGCTTGGTGGTTGTCTTTCGGTGCCAGAGTGTTTTTATGTTGTACCTGTTTCATTCATGAATAAACAAGTTAGTAGAAAGATCTATTATCTTCTTGATGATGTTCTAGTGACCTGCAATCACAGAAATATCTGTTAGTTTCCTATGCGGTCGATCCATGTCGCCGACTCCCGCTGTGTTGTTTCTCTACTTTTCCGGTTTCGATCCCTCTTTCGGTCCCTGTATAATGAGAAAAAATATTTTGAATAGAGATATTTGAAAATATTTTAGAAAATAGAATTTTGACTAAAATATTTTATATATCTAAAATTTGGTGAACTTAATGTCATGACATATTCACTTTGAGCGAGGTTCTTCAATCGTCTCTGGCGCGCTGCTTTTGCTCTTTGTCTATCTTTGGTGAATTTTTTTAGACCACCTTGAAAAAATTTCCATATGCAGATTTGGATAGGCTGACTCTCGTGCCAATTTGTGTTGAAGGAATTTTTGAGTCCCTCTCAAAAATTTTGCCCCAGTTTATACCTTGTGAGTTGATCCTTTGAATTCTTGATGTCTATGAGGCTTCTTAGGGGTTTCTTTTGTTTTTTGTTTGGTGCGACCGAGCTCGAAGAGCGCCTACGTATCCCATCTTAGGAATCAGGTCAAAACGTAGTTCATAATAAATGTGATTGATTTTTGTAATAATACGATTGAGCTCTAAGAGCGCCTACATATCCCTTTTTGGGAATCAGTTCATTACATAGTTCATATTACAAAGCACTATGGATTTGGATAATAAATTGACCGAGTCTAAAATGGACACCTACGTATCCCCTTTTTGGGAATCAGGTCCTCACGTAGTTCGTTACAATGAAATATGGGGTTTGATAATAATGCGACCGAGTCCGAAATGGATGCCTACATATTCCCTTTTTGGGAATCAGGTCCTCGCATAGTTCGTTACTAGGAAATATGGAGGTTTGATAATAATGTGACCGAGTCTAGAATGGACGCCTACATATTTCCTCTTTAGGAATTAGGTCCTCATGTAGTTCATTATAAGGAATGATTTGGTTTTTCTAATGCAATTACAAGCAAAAAAGTGCGCTTACAAGCAAATGAAAAATGCGCTTACAAGTAAAAGAAATGCAATTACAAGTAAAAAGCGATTACAATTGGGAGGAGTGTGTCTTCATGCGTAATACTTCTTGATTATGTCTGAGTTGATTACTTTGGGCCTCTCTTGGCCATCCATCTCTGCGAGAATGACAGTTCCTCCTGATAGTACCTTGCACACCTTATAGGGCCTTTTCCAATTGGGTGCGAACTTTCCTTTATACTCGTCTTGGTGCAAAAACACATGCTTCAGTACCAATTGTCCTATTTGGAAGCTTCGGGCTCTTACCCACTTGTTGAAGGCACATGCCATTCTCTGTTGATATAGTTGATTGTGACATACGACAACCATCATTTTTTTGTCGATTAGAGCCAGTTGCTCAGATTTTTTCTAGACCCACTCTGTGTCATCTAGTTATGCTTCTTGTATGATTCTGAGTGAGGGTATCTCTACCTCGACTGGTATCACCGCTTCGATACCATAGATAAACAAGTATGTAGTTGCTCAGGTTGAAGTCTGAGTGGTTGTTTGATACCATAACAATATGTAAGGCAGTTGTTCATGCCAACCCTCATAGTTTTTAGTCATTTTCCTCAGTATCCTCTTGATGTTCTTATTGGCTATCTCTACAGCTTCGTTCATTTGTAGCTTGTACGTGGTCAAATTCCGATGAGTGATGCAGAACTGTTCACAAATGTTTTTCATCAGATGAATATTCAAGTTTGCTTCATTGTCCATTATGATCAATTATGGGATGCCAAATCGACATATAATGTTATTGCGCACGAAGTCGGCTACGACTTTTTTCACCACCAACTTGTGAGAAGTAGCTTTAACCCACTTTATGAAGTAGTCTATGGCGACTAAGATGAAGCGATGTCCATTGGAAGTTGATGTCTCTATGGGCCCAATGACGTCCATGCCCCAAGCTGCAAATGGCCAAGGTGAGCTCATGAAATTAAGCTCCCTTGGTGGGACCTTGATTAGATCTCTATGAATTTGGCATTGATGGCATCTTTGCACAATCGGCTACAATCAGTTTCCATTTTCATCTAGTAGTAGTCTGCTCTTAAGATCTTCTTAGCCAAGATGAACCCATTCATGTGAGGTCCACATGTCCCAGCGTGTACTTCATCGAGTAGTTTTGTAGCCTCTACGACATCGACATATATGATTAGCCCTAGATCAGGCTTCGTCCTGTATAGTATTCCCTTGTTCAGGAAGAAACCATTGGCTATTTTTCTGTTGGTCTTATTTTGATTGGTCGTTGTGTTCTCGGATACTCTCCCTTTTGCAAATATGTGCCTATGTCGACATACCAGGGTTTACTATCAGGCTCAGCTTCTACATAGGAACTGTAAGCATGTTCTTCCCTGATGCTGATCTCCAGCGGGTCAATGTGATTATTGTTAGGGTTCTAAATCATGGATGCTATAGATGCAAGAGCATCAACAAATTTGTTCTAAGCTCTCGGCATGTGCCATAGTTTAATTTTTTGAATCTGTTGCATAATCTATGTGCAAGGTTGACGTATGGCAAGATCTTCTCATTCTTGGTAGCCCATTCTTCTCGAACCTGGTGAATTAGTAGATTTGAGTCTCCTATTATGAAGAGTTATTTTATATCTATTTTGATGGCCATACGAAGGCCTAGAATGCAGGCTTGGTACTCTTCCATGTTGTTTGTGCATTAGAAGGTGAGCTTGGCTACCATCGGGTAATGTTTACCCATTTCTGAAACCAAAACTGCTATAATTCTTGAACCTTTGTAGTTGACTGCACCATCAAAGAACATTTTCCATCCTGAGTAAGCTTCAACTATTTTTTCTTGAATTGTCATTACTTCCTCATCTAAGAAATACGTCCTCAATGGTGTGAGCTCTTCATCGATCAAACTTTCTGCTAGCAAATCGGCCAATGACTGTCATTTGACAGCTTTCTAGATCACATATTTGATGTCGAACTCACTAAGAATCATTTTCCATTTAGCCAGTTTCCCTATGGGCATGGGCTGGCGAAATATGTACTTCAAAGGATCCATCTTGGATATTAGGTGAGTAGTGTACACCGACTTGTAATATCTCAGCTTTTGTGCTATCCATGTCAATGCACATCATGTCTTTTCCACTAGAGTGTACCTTGACTAACAGGCGGTGAACTTCTTGTTGAGATACTAGATTGCTAATTATTTCTTTCTTATTTTGTCATGATGTGCCAATATGCATCCAAACGCATTGTCTAACACCGACAAGTACAGTAGCGGGCTCCCTAGCCTAGGAGAGACCATAACTGGAGGGTTGGAAAGATATCTCTTGATGGTGTCAAAGGCTTTCTAGAACTCAGTTGTCCATTTGGTGGGCGCATTATTTTTAGTAGCTTAAGGATGGGTTCCATGATTACTGTAGACTAGCTATGAAGCGCCCAATGTAATTCAGCCTCCCAGGAAGCTCATAACATCCTTCTTGGTTTCTGGCAGTGGTAGCTCTTGAATGGATTTAATCTTTGTGGGATCTAGTTCTATGCCCTTGTGTCTGACTATGAATCCCAATAATTTTTCGGTAGGTACTCCAAATAAGTACTTGGCGGGTTCATTTTTAGATTGAACTTGCGGAGTCTGTCGAAGAACTTTTGCAAGTGTATAATGTGGTCGGAGCCTTCTCGCGACTTAATTATGATGTCATCCAAATATGATTCGATTTCTTTATGCATCATATCATGGAAAATAGTGGTCATCGCCCTCATGTAAGTGGCGCTAGGATTCTTAAGGCCAAATGACATTACACGATAGTGGTATACAACCATGAAGTGATGAATGCCGTTTTATGAGCATCTTTTTTGCTCACCAGTTGCTTATGGTAACCGGTGAAGAAATCCATGAATGACTGTAATTCTTGCTTTGCGCAGTTATAGATCAATATGTGGATACATGGAAATGGGAAATTATCTTTGGGAGTAGCTCAATTAAGATCTCGGTATTCTACACATATTCTAATTTTTTCGTCCTTCTTTGGTACTGGCACGATATTGGCAAACCATGTAAGGTATGGAGTTACTTTTACCACCCCTAACTTTATATGTTTCTCGACTTCGTCCTTGATTCTTATGCTGAGATCAGGTTTGAACTGTTAAGTTTTTTGTTTAACCGAGGTGAATCCCTCGTTGATAAGTAGATTGTGAGCTAGAATATTTGTGATCAACCCGGGCATATCTGCATATGACCACGCGAATACGTCAACATACTCTCTAAGAAAGTTTATCAATTCTTCTTTTCTGGGCGCGTCCAAATGCGCACTTATCCTGGTTTCTTTGACCAATTTATTCTCTACGAGATTTATTGCTTCAGTTTCATCCAAATTAGGCGTATGCCTATTCTCATACTGATCTTCCTCATCGACGAGGTCTTCTGGTAACTCTGTCTCTTAATTGTATTCATCATACTCTTTGTCGTCTATATCACTCGACTAGCTCATCTCGCAACATGTCATGACATTATGAGTTGTTTTAATATTATTACTGAAAAACAACGCAAAACATTGTTAGTGTGTAAAAAAATGTTATATATATGTATATATATAAAAATAAAAGAGATTATTTTTGTGTAAACTGAGGCTTTCATTGATTTGATAAAAAGTACAAGTTGTGGTCCTAAGTCGGATGAACGTCGAGTCATTCCTCTTTTTTGAAAAACACGTTGAAAAGTAAAGGTATAAATGGTTAATGCTCGGGCCTCGCCCGATTTCCACCAGTTTTGAAAAATAAATTTAAAATTTTCTTTCTACCGAGAAGCAAAAAGTGGGGTAGAGGTCCAGTTGGTCAGCTACTCATCTAGGTCAACATCGTGGATTATGGGTGCTTCAAAGCATTCCTCTAGTATAGCATCACACTCTATCTCTTGGAACAACATCCCTAAACCTTCTTCTGGGTCCCCGCCTTTGTGCATGGGCATGTGAACCAGAAATGACTAGTACAAACCCGGAAAAGGCTTTTTCATCTGTGGAGGACCTCTTTTTTTTTGTTTAGCATCACAGGCTTCTGCAGGTCTTGGTATGTACTTGAGGCCAAAGCAATACCTATTACTCGAAATTGACACTGGTTCTCGAATGCTTGGATCTATCATCCTAGGCCTTTGTCGTGCTTGAACCCATTTTAGAGCATAGTTGCGGAGACCATCTTATAGCTAGCGGCATTGGGATTTCGTAATCGTCCCCTCAGTGGGTAGATCCCACAAGTTACACTACATAGAAATCTGTATCCGTCGGGACTACTTCTATTACTGGCACATAGTTGTTGGGGTAGTTGTGAATACTACTTGCTCCATGGATTAAGACATCATGGTCTTCCAAGACGAACATCAACAATTGGTGGAGAGATGATGGAACAACTCTGGCCATATGGATCTATTGTCTCCCTAGTAGGCGATTTTAATTAACACTGATGTCTATAACTTGGAATTCTATGGTGAACTCTGCGGGCCCCATTTGTTTATTGAGGTCCACCTCCCCTATGGGATCATGTTGTGCGCTGTCAAAAACTCTTACATTGGTATGACTGCGGAGTATTTTTCCAATGTCATAGACAAATTGATTCAATGTGGACTCGAGGCATATATTGAGCCCAACCCCATTATCAACAAGTACTTGGGAGATCATCTTTCCTCATCACTTAATGGTGATGTATAGGACCTTGTTATGAGCCATTCATTCTCTTGGAAATTCATTAGTAGTGAATGAGATTTGATGTGCCTTAATAATATGGCCTACTATATCGGTCAGTGTTTCACTACTTGTCCCTGCTAAGACGTGGACTTCATCTATCACCCTCATCACGGCTTGACGATGTTGTGTAGAGCTCAAAAGCAGTGACATCATCGAGATTCTAGCCAGTTTTTTCTACAAGTGTTCCACAATAGAGTAATCTTTCGGCTGCATCCTACTCCAAAAGTCTTCAGCTTCCCCATTGATGATGGGCCTTTTTTGACTGGTTACTTTATGGGGCACTCCTTGTGCCAATTCTTCGGGATTGTAGAATCTCCCTAATCTTGGCATTTCTTGAGCAACGACTACAAGTTCCTTTTTGGGAGCCGGAATGACTACTTGTGGTACCTGGATCACATATGGCTTCTTTGGAGTTGGGATCAATACCTTAAAATTGGGATGCTCTTGAATTGTGAGAGAAGCGATTGTGTGCTCTAGGATTTCAATACCTTATTGGGCCAATGATTGGCATACTACCTAATATTCTTTTCATTCTATCATGTGGATATGGTTGGTACCATGGTTTGGGAGAGGGTTTGTATTCACATTGGGTGATGCGGCCTCCAAACTGATCTCACGTTTGTCAATCAAATCTTGCAACTTATGCTTTAGATTAATGCAATCTTTCATTGCGAGCACATTCCCTTTGGAATGGTAAGCACAAGTTTGGTCGGGTTTCTAAAAGCCACTCCCTGAGTTGGCAGGATTTGGCGGTACAGTTTTGATGAGACCGACGACATTTAACTTGGCGAACAGACTGGTTCACTTTTTTGGAAGTGAGGTGAACATTCGAGGTGGATTTTTCTCAAAGTTTTGACGTGGCAAGTCGTATGTAGCCAGAGGCGGCTGATTATAGTGGTTTAGTTAGTTTTGGGGCGCTTGATATAGAGGTGCACGGACATGATAAATTGGAGATAGAGCTTGATAGGTAGGTATATGTGTTTGGTAGTTTGTTGAAAGATGGTACGGAAATTGCCCGATGAGTCCAATATATATGGACACTGCATTGTACATAACATGTAGGCAAGTGTATTAGGGCCCCCATAGGCAATTTCTGTTGGTCAATTGTTTATGTTTCAGTTATTGATATATTCCTGTTATGCTATTATTTATGCCTGACATACTCAGTACATCAGTCGTACTGACGTCCCTTTTGTCGGGAGATGCTGCATTTCATGCCCGCAGGTTTGCATAGGTAAGGAGACGACCCACGTGATTAGGCTGCAGATTTCAGTGGATTTTGGAAACACTCCTCTCTTTCCGGAGTGTCGGTCTGATTTTGGTGTGATACAATTTTGCGTGTCTATATGGGTATGGTGGGGCCTTGTCCCGACCTGTTAATGATGTATACTCTCTTAGAGGTTTGTAGGCAGGTGTCCTGTGTGTAATAGTCTTGTATGGCCTTTTCGACCTTGGTATATGTATATATATAAGTTTGTTACCTGGTTGTTCATAATTTTCTTTCGGCTTAGTTTGTAATTAATTATCAATAGGGTTGATAGTGTGATTAGCGGTACCCAGCGGGTGGGGTCTGGGTATCCGTCGCGGCCCTCCGATTTGGGTCATGACAGATTCAGAGTTCAGCTTGGTACGCTCGGGCCTGGTGAGGCACCGAGTGCCAGCCACACCCCCCTAGGTTGGGGTATGACAAAGTGGTATCAAAGTAGTAGTCCTAGGGAGTCTACAAAGTTGTGTCTAGTGGAGTCATATTTATGGATGTGTTGTGCACCACATTTATAAATAGGAGACTACATGACATTTAGGATTGGTTACCATTCTTTCTAATCTAAATCGTGTTGTATAGAGCTGAGTCATAATGAGTCAATGTCGAACTCCTATTCGATATGTATTATGAAGAGATGTTTGTAGCCCAAAAGATTATCGCCAGCTAGAGAGCCAATACAACAGCATGTAAGAATATTAGTCGGAAGAACTCTGGAGGATGTTGAGTCTTGAGGATGAGAAGTTAGAAGAGGAAGTTCTGACAGATGAAAGGAACAAGGTGAAAAGAAGATATGAAATCCAAATACCCTTACCTATTCCAGTCATCAGGTATTAATTTTTAGGCAGATATGACAGGTGCAACTCAAAATACGCCAGAGGAAAGTTAAGATGAGTTATGGCTAACCCTATTGATTCTTGCATACATAGATGGTCGTGTGAGACCAAGTTGATCTTATTTGGTGATTTTGTTTCCCTGTGTAGTGTTGGATATATATTTGGGTTGTTTAATAGGTTTCAGATAGTCCTATTTACAAAGGAAACTCTGCTAAAATTTCCAGAACCCTCGAGAGTTGAGAATATCTTTAACATTTGTGGACAAATGTTTCTAAGGGGGGAAGGAAGTTACACCCTGTAATTTCGTGTTTCGTTGCATCATCGATTAATAACTATGTCCCAGGAAGAGGTGAGACCTTACGAAAGGATAATAATGGTTTATAACTTTTTATGGAAGTTTCGGAAGTACGTTTAGGTGAAATCAGGAACAGTGGTAGTTTGACGGGACAGTTGATTGACCATCAAAATGTCAAGGTGAACCGTCAAAGTGCTTGAGATTTTTTTATCCCAGGAGGCAGATTGACAGTCTAGATTGATGGACCATTGATTGTTTGATGGACCATCAATCTGATCGTTAAATTATAGCAGTGGAAAATTTCAGTCGGGTTTAAAAGCGGGTCACATGAATTTGAGCTCATTTTCATCCAAATCAAACCCTAAACATCTTATAAATCCTCTATAAGGAATTCCATAAAACCCAAGATCAATCCCAAGGCAAATTACGCAAGATTAACGTGATAATCCCCGTGGTAATCATATAAATCATCTTTCTCGAATTGAAGCTACTTTGGAAACCCTTGGTGATGGGGTAGCTCACTATTTTAGAAAGGTTTTGCTGCGTGAAGGTAAGATTCAATCTCTTTTACCTATATTTTTGATTAATCGATGATTCGAAGTAAGTTGTGAAAGGAGTTTTGTAATCAAAACTAATAAACATGTGAAATCATGGTGGTATGATTTGTGGGCTATTTTGCTTGGATTGTGAGTTTTTATTGATAAGTAATTTGATTGTTGGTGTTGTAGTAGTTGATGAAGGGGAAGTGATTGTAGCTAGTTGACATGGAAATAGAAGCATGAGAACTATGCCCGCTAGGTGTTCGATGAAATATTTGAATGAGGTTTTCTTATGAGATGTCAATCCGTCGTTGATATAAATCTTTTGTATATTGTAGATAAGAACTCATGGATCATATGAGGACTCATAGAATTCATATAGCTAAGGCAAAAAGGTATATAAGGCCTATGTTTCTTTTCTTTTTGACATGAATCCGTTTTAGAATATCTCCTTTTATTAGAAGCCGAAGGGGGCTAGTTTGCCCCTATATTTCCTAGTAACGGGTTGAGACCGTCAGAGAGATAAGGAGTTGACTCGAGTAGAGTTCTTATATAAGTCCTAAGAAGAAGAGTTAGTAGTTCCTCTAAGATATCCGTAAGCTATCTATATATAAGCTACGAGTTCCAAATAAAAAGAGACCAGAAGGAACGAGCTAATAAACTAGTAGTAGAATATAAGTAAAGAGAAGATGAGATTATACTAGCTAGAAGACCATGTTTTAATAGCCTAGAAAGATGAGTTGGTATGAATATTAGAAGAGGACTAGGATACTCCTTAAAGCCAAGGGAAATAGAGTACAAAATAAAATAGAATAAGTCACGAAAGAGAGTATAGCATACGAGTATATAAGGTACTCATCAGACTTAAGAAGAGTAGAGATATGTGAGTTACAAAGATGAATTTACTAGTATAACGAGATAGTCAAACAAGAGCTAAGATAGTACAAGACTCCCTAAAGCTAACAGAGTAGCTCACGAGGTAGTAAGTATGGACCATAGGTTATAGAAAATGCTAAATGGGCTATGAGTTATAGACGCAAGTACTTAGCTATAGATTGTTTGCTTGATGTGTATGGATGCATTTTCCTTCGGGGCTATGATGTTTCCTTTAGGGCTATTGACACTGCCTTTGAGGCTATGATACAGATATGCACATTACCTTCGGGTCTATACAGGTTGTCTTCGGGGCTATTAGCCATACAAATTTCTTTCAGGGCTATTAGCCATACAGATTTCCTTCAGGGCTATTAGCTATATAGATTTCCTATGGGGCTATACAGACGCATACTTGCCTTTGGGGCTATACAAATATAGATTGCCTTCAGGTCCATTCAGATACACTTGCCTTCAGAGCCATGCAGTTACACACCGAATCCCTTGTGAGGCTGAAATATTTGTTCAGATTGTATACTAGATAATAACGTAATAAATATAAAAAATCAGAGATAGTAAGGATAGTACATAGAGCAGAAACCGAATAGATCGTATAGATAAACAGAGAGGCCAAGCGGTCCAAATGACATCGACTAGGTAAGTTGACTGAGATGTTGTGGTCAGTCCACTCCTGCCCTTACTTTTCAGTAGAGGTTTCCAGCGTATTCATTCATGTTCTTCAGCATTAGGGTTTATATATATATATATTCAAATTGTTTTTTGCCTTACATACTTGGTACATTTATTTGTACTAACGTCTTATTGTTGGGGTGTTGCATTTCATGCCTGCAAGCATAGGTAATCAGTTCAATGAGTTTGCCTAGTAGAGCAGATTGAGATTCAGCGAAGGATCAGTAAGTCTCCATCTCATTCGAAGTGCAGCTGAGTCTAGAGGTCAGGTAGCATATTTTCTGTACAGACTATGGGTAGGTCGGGGCCCTATCCCAACCACATTTGATATCAGTTATCTTTAGAGGCTTTGTAGATATAGGTTCAGTATTTATAGTTTGTCAGTGGCCTTGTTGGCCATCATTTTCTGTTTTATTAAGTTTGTCAGTATAAGTGTTTACAGAGACATCCTTGGCCCACCGTAGCCTTTAGTAAGATCAAGTTTGGCCTTGTCGCCTAGTTAGAGATTACTTTTATAATATGGCCTTAAGGGCCTAGTTTTCCTTCAAGACTCAGATTCAGAGTTCAACTTGGTACGCTCGGGCCTAGTTAAGCACTGAGTGCCAGCCATCCCCCTCTGGTTGGGGTGTGACACATGATTTGGAACTCACTGCTGTGGTTTTTTCTCTAAAGATTTGGTGTCACTACTTGTATGGTGAGCATTGTGATGTCTTCACTTATCATAAGAGCTTGTAATATAGCTTGAAGAAGCGAGAGTTGAATCTTAGACAAAGGAGATGATTGGAGTTGTTAAAAGATTATGACTTGAACATCTTATATCACCCTAGTAAGGAAAATGTTGTTGCAGATGAATTGAGCAGAAAATCTATGGGTACGTTTGCATATTTGCATGCTCATGAGATGTCGATGGGTATGGAAATTCGAAAACTTGCCATTCTTGGAGTCTGACTCAATGAAACTGAAAATGGGGAGTTAGTGGGGATTACTCCAACTAGTATGAAGTTGGAATTTTGGTGAAGCTGCGAGATGGAGGGGAAAATGGTGAGTACATTTACCATTGGTCCTAATGACAATGTCCTAAGGATGCAACGACGCATACGTGTCCCTGATGTTGGAAGCGCATAGTTCCAAATATTCTGTGTATTCGGGATCTGCCAAGATGTATAAATATTTGAAACAACACTACTGGTGGAAGAGCATGAAGGTAGATATCTCTAACTTTGTGGCTAAGTGTTTGAACTGTCAGCAGGTGAAGGCTGAACACCAAAGACCTAGTGGTTTGACTCAGAATATTGAGATTCCGCAATGGAAGTGAGAGATGATTAACATGGACTTTGTTGTCGGTTTACCTCGCACAAAGGCAAAGTTTGATTCTATTTGGGTGATCGTGGACAGACTCACCAAGTCTGCTAATTTTCTTCCTATGAAGACAACGGATACTGAGACGTATTACGCCAAGTTATATTTGAAGGAAATCGTTAGATTACATGGGGTTCCAACATCCATCATATCTGACAGAGGTATGCAATTTACTGCTCATTTTTAGAAATCGTTCCAAGAAGGTTTGGGAACTTGACTGAACTTGTGCACTGCCTTCCATCCTCAGACGGACGAGCAGGTAGAGAAAACTATACAAACTCTAGAAGACATGTTGAGTGCATATGCAATTGATTTTGGAGGTAATCGAATTAACATCTACCTCTTGTAGAGTTTGCATACAGTAACAGTTATCAGGCAAGTATTTAAATGGCTCCTTATGAAGCCCTTTATAGAAGACATTGTAGATCTCCAATCGGCTGGTTTGAACCTACTAAAGTAGAACTATTAGGTCCCAACTCAGTTCACGAAGTAATCGAGAAAGTGAACCTCACTGTGCAATGACTCAAAATAGATCATAGTCGATAGAAGTCTTATACGGACATGAGGTGTCATGAGCTTGACTTTTCTTTTAGTGACAAGGTATTCTAAAAAGTGTCATCAATGAAGGGAGTCATACGGTTTGGTAGAAAAGGGAAGCTTAGTCCTAGTTTTATTGGTCCTTATAAGATTGTGAGAAAAATTAAGAAGGTGGCTTACAAGTTGAAATTACCATCTGAGATGGTCATGGTACATCATATGTTTCACATTTCAATGTTGAGGTTGTATAAACCTGACCCATCTCATATTTTGAGACATGAAGAGATTGAAATCAATGAAGGGTTGACTTATGAAGAATAACATATGCAGATCCTAGATCGACAAGTAAGGAGGTTGACAACAAAATATGTAGCTTTAGTTAAAGTCCTGTGGTGAAACTATAATACCGAAGAAGTGACTTGGGAAGAGGAGGAGGATATGAAGAAGATATACCCTCACTTATTCCCCATTCCAGGTATGTGTTGACTATTCTGGTTGTTGAATATTTGTGATTGATAGTTCAGACTGAAAGTGTAAATCCCTTATTTAATGCATAGGCTTGTGTGGTGTAGTTGTGGGGAGTCCCTATGAGGACCCTATGTCTATTCATAGAGTATTAACTGAGTTTCATTTTGATACAACTTGCAATACTAAGTAACTCTAGTGAAAATTTTGAAGACTTGAGGTTTTAGTGAATATCTTAGGCCATGACTCTCATTCGAGGACGAATGATCCTGAGGGGGAATAATATAACACTCTGAGAATCTGGATTAGGTGTGAATATGTTAAATTAGTATTAATGTGAATTGTGTATATATGAAGTCCTATCAAAGTGAGTTTGGGTTGAATAGTTGTGTTAAGACCAAAGTGGATAGTGAAGTGTGCAGAAATCAATAGGATCAACTAAGTTACGGTAGGTTTGCCTTCCAGCCTATTTACGTGTAAATTCTTTGGGAATTTGAGAAACCTTAAAGCATGAAAGTTGTATCTATCTGAAATACCTTTCCGATGATATATAGTGGAGCTCAAGCAGAGCTGTGAGTAAAGCGTTATGACCGATTTATTGAAAGGATGCAAAGTAGTCCACTAGATTGATATGCCTCGCAAATGGCATATGTGACGCATTTCAGGATGCATTTTAACCCAAAATTTTCATATATTATGTTTGGATATGCAATGGGAAATTCTCTAACATATGGGGATATACGACGCAAACCCAGGGCAGACCAGACCCACCTATAAAAACCCCCACGATGTGATTTTTTCCTAAGTCTTTCATCCCAGTTCGTTTTGGACTTTTTCAGAGAAAACAACCCTAAAGCTTCCCCAAAACACCTAAGGTAAGTTCTTGATCAATCCACATAATTATTACATCAATCTAAAATCAAATTAACCTTAGTCCATCTCTCAAAATCATAGATTCTTGAAAACTGAAGAAAGAGAAGGAGACTTTGGAAAATTTCTTAAAGGTATGTTCTTTGATATTTACTAAGATTATTGAGGGGATTTAGACTAGTGTAGAGTATTGGAAAAAATGAGAATCCATGGGAAATTTACGGGAATTCAAGGACAGAATCTTTAGACATGAAAACCCTAGTTTTTCGCTAAAAGGGGTAAGATGGGTGGAATTAGATTAAAGTTCTAATATTTATCATCCTTATTAGTTATAGAGGGATTAGTGAACGTGGAGGAATAAATTTGCTAGATTTTAGCGGGAATCAAGGTAAGCCTCTTTTCGAACATACTTTTTCATCCTTTAAAAATGGTTTCTTTAGACCGTCATGGAACCTTATGTCACGACCCCTTTTCAAGAATCATGGTGAAACCTACACAATTCCACTAGTAGGCGAACCACTTCCAAATCTCTATGATGAAATAATATAAGTAAAAGCGAAAGTTAACGAAATACTACATAAGTTGGCTCATACTATAAATGCGGAATAAGTAATAAGTCTGAAACATCAATAATTACCCCCAAAGATCTAGTCTGTAGATACAAGAGTACTAACATATGAAGAAACAAGTTTGAGAAAGTGGGCACGCAGGCCAAAACTGTGAACATAGTCTGACTATGTCTTTCAAATACGAGTAAAAGATAGTAAATAGTGGAAGAGTATCCAAGGGTATACCGGAGATATCATCCTCACCCTGAATGGCTGGAATCAACAACTCGAACTCTCAGCCATGTAGTGCTTCGGAGGTAGAAGGTATTGAATCTGCATCCAAGCAGCAAGTGTAGCATGAGTATACAACGTATCCCCCCCCCACGACATCATAAGCCGACAAAGACAAAAATACATAATCAGATATAAATACCAAGTTGACACCAAATAATCCTACACTAACATTTAATGACCAGGTATATCATATAATCACCAAGATGTTTATAAAGTCCACAGTATCTCAAATATCAAATAGCAAGAATAATCCCTTTCAAATTCACAATTCAACCAAGTTACTCAATATCACCCAATGATAGTTTCCATTCACATTATATCAAGATAAGGCAAAAATATGTATGATATGAATGCAATGCATATGTAAGGTACCTTTCTCAACTTGGTATATAGTACGTCAAGGTTTTATTATTATTCGTACACCTATGGGAGACCCGCGAAGTCCATATACCGTTCCTAGCCAGCCGAAATTTGACACACGAATCTGACTAGAGCCCATGACTCATTGAATTGTCTAAATCATGTTGCAGGCATGCAACACCGCTCCCCGCATATCAATTTCATCTCAAGTGCCATAATCTCATATTACTCTTACCTTTCCGATCTCTTAGACCACAGCAAATATCCATACCTCTCTCACTTCAAGTCACAAAACCATAAGTGTATGAATGCAATAACAATACAAGGCAAGATATCATGATATAGTGAGATGCAATCAAGTATAGAGATGATATACACATGCTTTCAAGAGTTCAACAACATATAAGAAAATTCAGTCAAATTGGGATATCAAACGAAAGCATGTGTGATGAGTAACCAAATAATAACAAGCATGGAGACAAGCCCACATATGGTGACGAGCCCAAATAAGCAACAGTCAGAACCAACACAAGGCTGGTTCCCCAAACTTCATTATTACAGTTCAACACCGGTACCTACAAAGATGAGCATGAGCGCTACCAAATAAAGCCTCGAATACATCATTACCCTTCCTTTTTGCCTCGCGGTAATCAAAGTCTATTCACATTTAATACATAGTTAATAATAAGCTAAACATAACAAAAGTAAGACATTAAATACCCATCACGGACCCACGCCACCAAGACTCAAACTTTAATACACAAAACCAAAGATTACATACTAGACAATCATATCCTTAAGTTAATTCAAAATATATTCACATTTGATCCCTCAATTAGACATTAATCAAAAGCCCCAATTTGAAATCCTAGAAATTTTCCCCAATTGAAAACATGCTTCTATAACTAAATTAAGAATTATAACATGATATTCTAACATAATCGAATCCTAATTCATGATATTAACATCATTTAATCCATAAACCTCCATTAAAATCAACCATATAACTCTCTTCCATAAACATAACTCATCTTCCCCAACTTACATAATATGCTAAACCACCATTAAAAGGACTTATAATCATAACTTAAACCATAAAAGGGAAAGAATCTATGACCTCAAGGTTGGAAATTCTCCTAAAGCTATGAAAATACCCTTATGTGGCCCTGGTGTCGAGATTAATTATTTTGGGGAAGAATGTTTTGACCTAGGAGTATATATAGGACACCTGAACAGTGATTTGCCCTAGCAAATTTTACTGCGTTGGAGAGGACCCACTGCGGTGGAAAAGCCTTTGTCGGAGCGGATGTCATTCGACACCTCATACCTCGCCATAGCGGACCTGACTCCGCAATGGCGGAACTTCCCAATTTCCTATCTTTCACTTTGGTGAGTCAACCTTCCGCCGAGGTGGACCCGTCAAAGCGGATATTGGTGCTGCTGCGGCGGACACCAGACACCAGTAATTGAAATATGGCTAAAAACCCCCATCCAACACCCAAAACACTCTTGGAACCTGTACGCGCCCGTTTTTCGACCTGGCTCGGGTCAAAGCGGAGCGCGGACGTGTCCGAGTGATTCCTGGGTAAAGAATTGAGGAGTCGCCACCTAATTATGTTTACGGTGAATTAGGACACCTAAATATTAAACTAAGTGCTGCTATGTAAACTCCAATTTTAAGGTCTGCGAAACTAGCGAGATTCTAGGTAAGGGTTCTTTATTATCCTAAAGGGAAGGGGTTGGGCATCCTTTAAGATCCGCTAACTTGCAGTTATCCGGTCAAACTCAGGTTAATTATTGCTAGAAAAATGCATGTTTTGATGTATGAAGTTAAAGATGTTTGCAAATAATTAGTAAATGATGCATTTTTTAAAAGAAAGATACATGTAGAGAAAAAAAATATGTATTTGTATGGTATTTAAAGAGAAATACACGTAGAGTTGGAAAAAATATGCATTGGTCAATTGAGAGTAGAAGCAAAATTATTTATAACGCCTAAGAAGCGAATCTTTCAAAAATCATCGAGTTGCAAAGATAAAAAAGATAAACTTATTCGGTATGATTAATAAAGCAAATAAAAGATGACAAAAGTTGTTTTTGAAAATCTTGAATACGCGTGACGAGCCTAAAATAAGTAACTAGCGAAGGATTTCTAAGTTTGAATTTAACCGAGCCTATAAATAAATAAGCTAGCGACGGGTTTCAAATCTTAAACTACCCTATGAATTAATCCTAAGTTTGCCTATTCTAAGCATTTCAATAGTTACATAAGTGCGATAAATAATATTACAATACAAAGCGGGATAAAAGCTGAATTTAAAGAAAGAAATAAAATAAATAAACTTCGAGGAATAATTGCCTTTATTTACTTTAATCCCTGCAAGCTGTCAAGAACAAACGGTTAGAAACAGTTAAATACAAATAACTTCATATCCGTATTCAAAACAGTGAATGTTTTGATCGCGGAGGGCTCAGACTTAAATTTTGAAAAGAACACTCCAATCACGTCGTGGCTGCAAACATATGACTAATGTAGTTTATTTTGATTGCCTCGCCTACTAAACGTGTTGGTCTCTCGGGTGAAATAGAAAAGATCACTATAATCACGTCGTGGCTGCGAATATATAACTTGTTGGTTATTTTAGTCACCTCGCCTACTAAACATGTTGATCTCGGATAAAAAGGTTTAAGTCTTCATCATTGCCCAGAAGTTATATTTCCGTCTTTGCAACTGTGGAGGCCTCAAAATCGACGGATATTTTTTCGGCCAGTGTAGTATCGTATTTAAATCAGTAAAATTAAAATTGAAACAGTAAACAGCGGGCAGCAAGCAGGAAAACAGAGGCAGAAAATAATTTCCGGAAAAGACGTGGTGTTTAGTTTAAAACAGTAAAACAGATAAAGCAGGATATTTGAATCTTTGAAACGATTAATTTGGAACAGAAAGCAACGTTTGAAAGGTGCGGTATTCAGTTTAAAGCGATAAAAATGATAAAAGCGATAAAGCGATGTCTGAAGCGGGAGCAAGCTGAAACAGAAAAACAACACCCGAACAGACGCGGTATTTATTCAAAACAGTAAAACAATGATATCCGTCGCAAGAAATTTAAAACAGTAAACTTAATAAAAACAATAATATATCCGTTGCACGGATGTCTAAAACAGTTAAACAAAAAAAACAGAGAAGCGAAACGCAAGAAAAGCGCGGCCTCAATTCAATTTAAATCGGCCTTAATGCGATATTAATAAAGCGAGAAGCGATTGCCAAAGGAACGAGCAGTGAGCAGTTTAAAATATCCGACCCAAATTCTGAAATGTTGGAACCGAAACAGGATTAAGAAGTATTTATGGAAAAATCCGACCCGGATCATGAGCGATGACGAATGAAATCAGAAATTCAGGGTTTTTAGATAACCAGCAAACAGATATGAAAAATGCCATAATCTGGAAATACGCCAAAACCGGGTCGACCCGACCCGAATCAGTTGCCAACCCGAATCAGATTTTTTTTTCATTTTCAGATAACCAATATACAAGACATGAAATGCAAGAAATTTGGAAATTCAAACCGGGTCGACCCGACCCGGGTCAGTAACCCGACCCGAATCATGTGTTCAACCCGGAATCAACTGATTTCATCAATTTCAGTTAACCAATAACAACAACAGCAACAATGCAAGAATTCTGAAAATAATACTCAAATCGGGTCGACCCGACCGGTCGATGTTCCGACCGGATCAGTGGTCCAAACCAAAATCAGATTTTAACACCAAATTCAGATAACCAACATACATAAATATGAAAATGCAAGAATTCTGAAAATAATACCCAAGCCGGGTCGACCCGAAATCAGTGAAGAACAACAAGAAATGCAAAACAGATTTTCGGACTCGGTTTTTCAGAAACCGAATAGAGGCATTTAAAACCCAAGTTCAAGAACGAAACTCACCTCCTTTATTTCAAATCTTGGACCTATTTCGGACTTGATTCTTGAATAACAAGGAAGGCAAATGCTTACAATCAAGAACATAACAAAATATTTATGTATATATGGAAATCTTCCGAAAAAACTTCCAAAAATCTGTTTTAATCCTCCGAAAAATCCTCCGAAATCCCCTCCCAAAATGAAGAACAATCATGGGGTATTTATAGGTGAATTCCCCCCCCCCCCCAAGAATCGAGTTTGAAATTCGAATTAAAGGTAAAGATTTCTGAATTTTGGAAGCGGATTTTAGGAGGTATGGGCGTGGGTCGAAGTGACGGGAGTTGGTGGTGGCAGGGGGTTGGTGATGGCAGGGCGAGGTGACCGGCGACGTGGGGTCGCCGGTATGGGGGGTGTGGGGTCGGCGGCTTGAGAGGTTTTAGGTTTAGGGTTTTTGATTTTTTTGGGATTTTTATTTGTTTGGGGGATTAAAAGAGGGGGAATGGGTTATGGGTCGGGTCGGTCGGGTCAGGTGAGTTGGATCTGGGCCGACGGGGATTGGGTTATTAAAAGGGGGAGAGGTCGAATGGGCTGGGGGTTGTGGGCCGACGGGTTTGGGGATTGGGGAATTTATTTTGGGATTGGGCTTGTGGGAATTTAATTTGGGGATTGGGCTTGGACGAAAAATGGGTTTTAGTTTAGGTTGGGTAGACATTGTATTGGGTTGAAAAAATGAAAAATGGGGAGTTGGTTAAAATAAAAAGGAGTTTAACATAAAAAATATATTTTTTGTAAAAGATGTGAATTATTTAAAATAACATACCGATGTGATAATAATAAAAATATAATATTTACGAAATGTTTAATGCTTAATAAAAGGGAAATGCGGTGCAATTTTGCGAGAATAAAATAACATAGAATTTTCGGATAAATTATGATTATTATAAAATGCAAATGATATAAAATATGCGAATAATAATAATAATACGAAGATATACACATATATGCCTATATTTTAAAATTATTTTAAAAGTGTCAAAAATATTAAAAATTACGAATAAAATCATAAAAGATGGGACAAAATTGGGTGTCAACAGATGCCCCTCTTTGGACGGAGACGATGAAAGAGTTTTCGGCCAAAGAAGTTGACTGAGTAGCCAATTTTGTCCCGATCATCGGGACTGCATGGTAAGAAATAGAATCCCCGGGGGGAAGAAGTTGAAAAAAGATGGTGCACATTCAAACAACAATGCCCCAGTGTCGATTTTGGATGACACTGGTCGTTGATGCGAGAAACTAATGGGAAAGAGCGGATCGACGTTCGAAGTAGGTCGTTGACCAAATTGCTTAGGTTCGTCGTAAGAGATAGTTCCACGCTGTGATGAAGTTCCTGCAAATTAAAAACTCCTGCAAACTAAAGCTTAAGATATAATTAGTGCATAACTGCTGAGAAAAATTGTAGAGAAAATAACTTGGAAATACCCGCATTAGGAGGTGGGCGCCTGACTGGAATTAAAATACCCTCGTTATAAGGTGGGCGCCTGACTGAAATTAAAATACCCTCGTTATAAGGTGGGCGCCTGACTGAAATTAAAATACCCTCATTATAATGTGGGCGCCTGAAATGACGTCGTTGGATCGACGTGTTGTGTTGAAGACGTCGTTGTAATGTTGTTGACGTCGCTGTTGTATAGACTTTGCTGATGTCGTCGTTGTATAGACGTTGATGATGTCGTCGTTGCATAGACTTTGCTGATGTTGTCCTTGTTGTAAAGAATAGTTGTCGTGCTGCCGTAACGTCAATGACGTTGTTGTAATCTTTGTAAAGATAGGCTGCGCGTTGAATACGTCATTGTAATCTTTGTTGACGTTGTTGTAGTCTTTGTAAAGATAGATCTTTGCGTTGAAGACGTCATTGTAATCTTTGTTGACGTCGTTGTAATCTTTGTAAAAGATATTTGTTGTCTTTGCGATACTTGTCGATGGCGTTGTTGTAATGATGTTTCTTTGTTGTAGATAATTTGTTGTCTTTGAAGGCGTCGTTGTAATGTTGTTGAAAATAGTTGATGTGCTGCAGTAACGTCAATGACGTTGTTGTAATGATGTAAAAGATAGCTGCTGCGTTGAAGACGTCATTGTAATGTTGTTGACGTCGTTGAGATGCTGTAAAAGATAGTTGCTGCGTTGCCGTAGAAGATAGTTGTTGCGTTAAAGACGTCATGGTAATGTTGTTGACGTCGTTGTAAAGCTGTAAAAAATGATTGTCGTGCTGCCATAACGTCGATGACATTATTGTAATGTTGTCCTGTTGTAAGAGATGTAAGTGACGTCCTTGCCGTCAGTTTGCTGTAATAGGGTTCCACGTTGTGCTGAATCTTCTGCCGATTCAAACTTATGTGGATTGTGAATTGAAATGTCCTCATGGCACGGGCGAAAATGTGATGCGACGTCTTTGCCGTCGGGTTTGCCGTGTTGTCGTTCCTTGTGATTCGAAATAACATCTTTGTGCAGACATAATAGTCGGGACCCTGTAGGTCAAGATGATGTCTTCGTATAAATGCAAAACAGGAACGTAATCCTTGTAGTGAGTTGTGGTGCTGAAATTCTTTGGGGAATTGATCATAAGTGATGTGGCTTCCCTGCTTTTTCAACCTGAAGAACCTGTACTCAAAGAAAATTTGTGAGTTTGGGGAGGGGCGGTTGATTCGCGTTGACTTTGTAGCTTCTGCTCTCGATAGTTGCATGTCCTGCTGATTCGGACCTGTAGCTCCTGTCTGGTTCCCAGTCTTGGCTAACCGTTAATGAAAACATTTTCTGAAAACAAGTTGTTTATAAGAAAGTATGCTTATCAAAAAAAGTTCTTGTCAAACTCTAATGAAAATATTTGTTGAAAATGATTTGCTTATAAGAAAGTATGCATATATATAAAATATCTTGTCAAACTCTAATGAAAATATTTGGTGAAAATAAATTGTGTATAAGAAAGTATGCATATTAGTAATAAAAATCTTGTCAAACTCTAATGAAAGTATTTGTTGAAAATAAATTGCTTATAAGAAAGTATGCATATTAGTAATAAAAGTCTTGTCAAACTCAAATGAAAATATTTGGTGAAAATAAATTGCGTGTAAGAAAGTATGCATATTAGTAATAAAAAATCTTGTCAAACTCTAATGAAAGTATTTGTTGAAAATAAATTGCTTATAAGAAAGTAGGCATATATGTAAAGAGTTCTGTCGAACTCTAATGGAAAATATTTGTTAAAAATAAATTGCTTATAAGAAAGTATGCATATATGTAAATGTCTGTCGAGCAGTGACATGCGGTGAAACAGAGCAAACGTCTTATCCAAAATCCTCTTAGGCTGAAGACTTAGTTTGCCGATGCTTTTCCATGTCTATCGGCGTCCTCCGGCAGTGATCCCTTAAAAATGCCCCAGTTTCCGATATGTGAGAATGATGATCTTTTGAACGGAAAAATGAGTCTTGTGTAGATTGCTTGCCTGCCCTATCAGGGTGATCAGATGGGTGCATTTTATCATGTACGAGATAAAGGAGAAAATATTTCCTAATGGTGGGACCGAAGCCGATTTAGGCCGTCTACGTATCCCCATGAGGGAATCAGGTCATGACGTAGTTCATGACAAGCAAAGGAGATTTGTAAGGGGTTTTTTCTAAAAGTGGGACCGAGGCTGATGCGGCCGCCTACGTATCCCGCCGAGGGAATCAGGTCATAACGTAGTTCAGGTTACAAGTAAAATGTGTTTCTGGGGAAATTTGTAATCTAGGAAAGGGAACCCGACATGGGTTCTTTGCGTATCCCGCCTGGGAGCGCAATTTTTACAACAGAGAAAAGTATTACATAGAGAATAACTAATCTTAGATATGGTATGTCTTCACTACATCTGCATTGATGGTTTTTGGCCATTCTATTCTGATAAGGTTGCCCGGGACAACTGCGTCCATCTGCTTTTCATCAATCAGTCTCTTAGTAAATTATTCTGTATTCACTTGGCTGCGAAAGAAATAGCATTTCCCCAGTAGAAATCTTGATCGTAGTGTGGTAGCCCAAGAGTACCAATGGCAAACGTCCGTGCCAGCTTGTAACTATCAACCATCTTGATGTTTCATCCAAATCTGGCTTTAACTTATTCCAAAAATGCCTCAATTCTTCCGGTTGTGAGTCTTCCTTATATTCTTCGAAGCCTTGCTTGTTGTTTGGGACTTTGTTTGCTTGTTTCATTATATGTCACATATTGCCGACAAATTAGTTTGCATGATGAAAAAAGAAAAGAAAATTATCAAACAAGACAGATTTTATAATAGCCAAAGCAATGCAGATTTGTCATTTTAAGCTTTCAAAAGGTAGAGGCAAAACACATTAAATGCATATATGTGATTCAGGCCTCAATCTGAATCGCATTGTTTCATTAAATATTAATGCAGTTAACTAGTTTCTGGGAGAAACAAGGCCAGGGCACATGTCCAATTTTCCCAAAACATCTCCTTGCTCTGCATCCCAAATGGTTGAGCTTCTAGCGTAATCACCGAGAATCATATTGCATTTTGCTTCTTCTTCATCAATGAAAAATCTTTTGAATCCCTTCACGAGGTCGGCTGCATTGTCCTCTTTTGATTCCTGAGTGGCGCATGCTTTGACGAATGACTGACTCAGAGGCGGAACAAGTTTTGGTAAAGAAGTATCTCCCTTCCTTCGGAGATTGGTTGATAAGACTTTTCCAAGAAAAGATGATGCCATGATCCGCGGCTTTGGAGGAAGTGCTTCTACTCCAAACGGTGCCCTCACTTGGACTGTAATTATAGGGGTGATAAAGGCCGATGATTCAACCTTTTCCTCTCTCTGGACTGGCACAATGGTTCCTTCCAAGTTGTGTTCTTCATCAACAGTAATCATGTTCACATTGGTATTGTCCTGATCTGGCAAAGGGTTATCATTTACATTAGAGGAAGGTCCTTTCAGTTGGATAACTCCTTCTTTGATCAATGCCTCGATTTTGTCTCTGAGGGCATAGCAATTTTCAGTGTCGTGCCCAGGAATTCCCGAGTGGTACGCACAATGCTTAGTCTCATCGTGCCATTTTGGAACAGGATTGGGGACATTTCCTTGGATAGGCTGGAGTATTCCTGCGATTCTCAGTCGTTCATACAACTGGGCTCGAGGTTCGGCTAAAGGTGTATAGGTTTTGGCTGGCTTTCTTTCGTATTTTGCGCGGGGTCTGGGTGCATTTTGTGGATGAGGTAAGTATGCGGGCTGATATTGTGGGGGATTCGGATAGACAGGCGCTTGAGGCAGGCTATATATTGGATGGGTATGGTAGACAGGGTAGGGACCAGGTGGGTATTGATAGTAAGGTTGAGGGCTTTGGGCGTATGGGTAATAATAGGAAGGCTGAGGACTTTGGTTGTTTTGATTGTAGTAGGGAGGCTGGGGTGATGGCATTTGGTAGGTTGACATTTGATTTGGCCTATGTTTCTGAACTGTCACCACAGAGGACACTCCGTCTCTCTTCCTCTTTACTGCTCCCTCAAATGAGTCTGACTGGATTGTCTCACTCATTGTTTGCAATGCTACAAAGTTTGTAATTCTTCCTGTTCTGATTCCCTCTTCTATGAAATCTCCCATCCTTATAACTTCAGAGAAACTTCATCCTATGACGCTTATCATTCTCTCATGGTATGTTGCATCTTTCAAAGATTGTACAAAGAGAGTGTTCATCTCACTTTCTTCTATCGGGGGTTGAACTTTCGCTGCTTCTGCCCTCCACTTCATGGCGTATTCTCTGAAGGTCTCTGTGGGCTTCTTTTCCAACTTCATCAGATAAAATCTGTCCAAGACTGTGTCAGTGTTGAATTTAAATCTGTCCACGAAATCTTGTGCCATCGTGCCCCAATTACGCCATTTTTGCGGGTTTTGGCTCGTGTACCAGTCGAGTGCTTCTCCTGTTAAACTCCTTACGAACAATTTCATTATGATGGCCTGGTCTTTACCTACCCCAATCAGTTTGTCACAGTATGATCTTAAATGAGCGTGAGGATTTCCTTTCCCATCAAACAAACCAAATTTTGGCACCTTATATCCTACAGGCAATTCAATGTCGGGATGCATGCACAAATCTTCGTACTCGAGTCCTTCGTGTCCCTTGCTGGTTTGTATATTCTTGAATGCCTCTTCTAGGCTGTAAATCTCTCTCGCCACACTTTCTTCGGTTCTGATCCTCTCCCGCCTGTCCATTTCTTCACACTGACCAATTTCCTGAAGAGTCATGTTTGGTGTTGCGGTAGTAAAAGGTTGGGCTTCCATTACATATATTGGCGGCACATACTGCTTGCTGTGATCAGCGATGTGTGCCATCAATATGTGTTGGTCTGCTGGGTGATTTTGCGTGGAAGGGGTGTTTTGAATGAGTGTGGTAATTTGGGTATGTGGAGTTGTGAATGAGGCCGGATCATTTTGTAGCGGGCTTTGTTGTGGACTTGCTTGCGGGTTAGTGTGTTGTGGATTCGTTTTGCATAGTGGCGACTTATCGGGGAGGTTTTGGGGAAATGGCGGTTCAGGAGATGAGAAAATTTGTGGTGCAGTTGTATTCGTCCCTTGTTCAGGGAGTGGGGTATTGGCGCTAATGGACAGGTTGGTGAGATTTTGGAGCCGCTCTATCTCAGTCTGCATGGCTGCCATCTGTTATATGATTGGGCGATGTATTTTTCTTGGACGGTAGTATCTCTATTTTCCGAAGCCTCTGGTTCATCTCTGGAAAGAGTGATAAGTTCCAGGCCAGTCTGTTCGGATGCATCTGAATCAGTCATTTGGCTGAAGGATTGTGCCTTTGACCTCGTGAAGTAGGGATGATCCGCCAGTTTTAGTCAACGCAAATCAACCTTTGGGAAAATAATCTAGACAAAATAAACCTTCTAAAAAAAAAAAAAAATTGAAGAAAATCAAGTTAGTATAAGGCGAGTAATTATTGCTTTAAATAATATGCACATAGTGAAAAAGCAGGAGAAAACAACAAAATGATTGTAAGACAATTAAATGCGCATCCTAATATGCATGGGGCCTCCCTTATGCCGGAGGTGGGCCTAAACGCCAGATATGCGGGATTACTGATTTGATCCAAGCTGCTAAACTGCAATGCTTTGTCGGAAATGAGACAAAATGAATGTACATTTTCCAATTTCAGCATGTCATGATTAGTCTTGGATTAGTCTATCCTTATCACGCTACACATAATATGATGATTGGTCGTTGGGTTGTGAGACCCGTAGACATCTTTGGCGGATTTCTTAATTGTGGAGTCGATACCAAGGATCGACCCATCTAAGGTGTATGCATGCATGACTTAAAATAAAGGGTGGTATAGCTCTATCTTAAATTTTCTAAGATTTGGTGACTAGACACAAGGTTCGAGCGGACTACTCGAGTGAGAAGGCTACGCGGCCACCAGATGGTCCTGGTCACTCCGCATACGCCAACTCTCCTAAAATTTGGTAGATTGAAAGAAATTTGCGGGTGCATAAAACACACCTCGCGTGTAGTGTGTGATAGTGTCAATTTTCAGTGGAAGAAATATGAGCGAAATGCCAATTTAAGATAAGCGGTAAAAATATGGAAATTAAAGCGATTATGCATGCAAAAAAATTTTACAAAGGAAACAAATCAAAGCATTTCATCAAACAAAGAGTGAAAGTAAAGCACAATTATAATTAACCTGAATTTTGCTAAGGTTAAGAACCTGAAAATTCCCAGTGAGTCGCCATCTGTCTGGCGCCCGTTTTTCGACTGGCTCGGGTCAAAGCGGGCCTTGAGGCGTGTCAGTGATTCTGGGTAAAGAATTGAGGAGTCGCCACCTAATTATGTTTACGGTGAATTAGGACACCTAAATATTAAACTAAGTCTTTGCTATGTAAACTCCAATTTTAAGGTCTGCGAAACTAGCGAGATTCTAGGTAAGGGTTCTTTATTATCCTAAAGGGAAGGGGTTGGGCATCCTTTAAGATCCGCTAACTTGCGGTTATCCGGTCAAACTCAGGTTAATTATTGCTAGAAAAATGCATGTTTTGATGTATGAAGTTAAAGATGTTTGCAAATAATTAGTAAATGATGCATTTTTTAAAAGAAAGATACATGTAGAGAAAAAAAATATGTATTTGTATGGTATTTAAAGAGAAATACACGTAGAGTTGGAAAAAATATGCATTGGTCAATTGAGAGTAGAAGCAAAATTATTTATAACGCCTAAGAAGCGAATCTTTCAAAAATCATCGAGTTGCAAAGATAAAAAAGATAAACTTATTCGGTATGATTAATAAAGCAAATAAAAGATGACAAAAGTTGTTTTTGAAAATCTTGAATACGCGTGACGAGCCTAAAATAAGTAACTAGCGAAGGATTTCTAAGTTTGAATTTAACCGAGCCTACAAATAAATAAGCTAGCGACGGGTTTCAAATCTTAAACTACCCTATGAATTAATCATAAGTTTGCCTATTCTAAGCATTTCAATAGTTACATAAGTGCGATAAATAATATTACAATACAAAGCGGGATAAAAGCTGAATTTAAAGAAAGAAATAAAATAAATAAACTCCGAGGAATAATTGCCTTTATTTACTTTAATCCCTGCAAGCTGTCAAGAACAAACGGTTAGAAACAGTTAAATACAAATAACTTCATATCCGTATTCAAAACAGTGAATGTTTTGATCGCGGAGGGCTCAGACTTAAATTTTGAAAAGAACACTCCAATCACGTCGTGGCTGCAAACATATGACTAATGTAGTTTATTTTGATTGCCTCGCCTACTAAACGTGTTGGTCTCTCGGGTGAAATAGAAAAGATCACTATAATCACGTCGTGGCTGCGAATATATAACTTGTTGGTTATTTTAGTCACCTCGCCTACTAAACATGTTGATCTCGGATAAAAAGGTTTAAGTCTTCATCATTGCCCAGAAGTTATATTTCCGTCTTTGCAACTGTGGAGGCCTCAAAATCGACGGATATTTTTTCGGCCAGTGTAGTATCGTATTTAAATCAGTAAAATTAAAATTGAAACAGTAAACAGCGGGCAGCAAGCAGGAAAACAGAGGCAGAAAATAATTTCCGGAAAAGACGTGGTGTTTAGTTTAAAACAGTAAAAACAGTAAAACAGATATTTGAATGCTGAAACAGTGGACTGGAACAGGAAAGCAACGTTTGAAAGGTGCGGTATTCAGTTTAAAACAGTAAAAATGATAAAAACAGTAATCTGAAACGGGGAGCAAGATGAAACAGAAAAACAACGCCCGAACAGACGCGGTATTTATTCAAAACAGTAAAACAATGATATCCGTCGCAAGAAATTTAAAACAGTAAACTTAATAAAAACAATAATATATCCGTTGCACGGATGTCTAAAACAGTTAAACTAAAAAAGCGAAGCGAAACGAAAGAAAAGCGCGGCCTCGAATTCAATTTCGTCGGCCTTAATGCGATATTAATAAAACAGTAAAACAGTGCCAAAGGAACGAGCAGTGAGCAGTTTAAAATATCCGACCCAAATTCTGAAATGTTGGAACCGAAACAGGATTAAGAAGTATTTATGGAAAAATCCGACCCGGATCATGAACAGTGACCCGAATGAAATCAGAAATTCAGGGTTTTTAGATAACCAGCAAACAGATATGAAAAATGCCATAATCTGGAAATACGCCAAAACCGGGTCGACCCGACCCGGGTCAGTGACCCGACCCGAATCAGTTGCCAACCCGAATCAGATTTTTTTTCATTTTCAGATAACCAATATACAAGACATGAAATGCAAGAAATTTGGAAATTCAAACCGGGTCGACCCGACCCGGGTCAGTAACCCGACCCGAATCATGTGTTCAACCCGGAATCAACTGATTTCATCAATTTCAGTTAACCAATAACAACAACAGCAACAATGCAAGAATTCTGAAAATAATACCCAAACCGGGTCGACCCGACCCGAATCAGTGGTCCAAACCAAAATCAGATTTTAACACCAAATTCAGATAACCAACATACATAAATATGAAAATGCAAGAATTCTGAAAATAATACCCAAGCCGGGTCGACCCGAAATCAGTGAAGAACAACAAGAAATGCAAAACAGATTTTCGGACTCGATTTTTCAGAAACCGAATAGAGGCATTTAAAACCCAAGTTCAAGAACGAAACTCACCTCCTTTCTTTCAAATCTTGGCCCTATTTCGGACTTGATTCTTGAATAACAAGGAAGGCAAATGCTTACAATCAAGAACACAACAAAATATTTATGTATATATGGAAATCTTCCGAAAAATCTTCCAAAAATCTGTTTTAATCCTCCGAAAAATCCTCCGAAATCCCCTCCCAAAATGAAGAACAATCATGGGGTATTTATAGGTGGATTCCCCCCCCCCCCAAGAATCGAGTTTGAAATTCGAATTAAAGGTAAAGATTTCTGAATTTTGGAAGCGGATTTTAGGGGGTATGGGCGTGGGTCGAAGTGACGGGAGTTGGTGGTGGCAGGGGGTTGGTGATGGCAGGGCGAGGTGACCGGCGACGTGGGGTCGCCGGTATGGGGGGTGTGGGGTCGGCGGCTTGAGAGGTTTTAGGTTTAGGGTTTTTGATTTTTTTGGGATTTTTATTTGTTTGGGGGATTAAAAGAGGGGGAATGGGTTATGGGTCGGGTCGGTCGGGTCAGGTGAGTTGGATCTGGGCCGACGGGTATTGGGTTATTAAAAGGGGAGAGGTCGAATGGGTCAGGGGTTGTGGGCCGACGGGTTTGGGGATTGGGAATTTATTTTGGGATTGGGCTTGTGGGAATTTAATTTGGGGATTGGGCTTGGACGAAAAATGGGTTTTAGTTTAGGTTGGGTAGAAATTGTATTGGGTTGAAAAAATGAAAAATGGGGAGTTGGTTAAAATAAAAAGGAGTTTAACATAAAAAAATATATTTTTTGTAAAAGATGTGAATTATTTAAAATAACATACCGATGTGATAATAATAAAAATATAATATTTGCGAAAGGGAAATGCGGTGCAATTTTGCGAGAATAAAATAACATAGAATTTTCGGATAACTTATGATTATTATAAAATGCAAATGATATAAAATATGCGAATAATAATAATAATACGAAGATATACACATATATGCCTATATTTTAAAATTATTTTAAAAGTGTCAAAAATATTAAAAATTACGAATAAAATCATAAAAGATGGGACAAAATTGGGTGTCAACAGAACCCCTTGGAGACAAACCGAACATGCTCGTCTATAGTAAATAGTGCTACGAACTCATACCCTCAGATTTCACAAATAATTGAGCCAATGCATACTTTTCTATAGAACTATTTGGGACAAAACCAAAATTCAAAATTTACAAATAAGGCAATAATACATCTGATTACCTTGGTAAGCGATTCAATGACTCGACTAAGTCATAAATGACCCGGAACTATCGAAAGTGACGAAAATGAACCCATCTAGGCACGAGTTAAATTTGAGTCAAACTACCTAACTCTAAGTTTCTAGTTTTGGGTATTTCATTTGAAACTCTTATAAATGGACCTCGGGTTCCATGTCACCCATCCCCGCGCATCATAAACCCCACAAAGAGTCTACAGGAAGGGTCAAACAAGAAAATAAGGGTCTTTAGCAAGATACAACCAAGTAGGTCGTTATTTCAAATACCAATTAAAACAACAGTCATCCATGAACAGAGAGAAATGAAAAGGGGGAACGTACCAAAAGTAGTGAACAAGCTCGAATATCCACTCCGCATACCAGACTCAGTCTTTAAGTTACATCCTCGACAGGATGATGCCTCCACTAAACCTTTACTGAAGCTATCTCCTTCAATCTCAACTCCTTAAACTGTCTGTCCAAAATAGCCACATGCTCCTCCTCAAACTTTAGATTATGATCAAACAGTACTGAATCCCACTGGATAATGTATGAACCATCAGCATGATACTTCTTTAGTATAGACACATAGAAGACTAGAAGGTCCGAAGGCTGTTTCAGATTGCTTGGCTTAGGTCCAAAGGTTGTTTCAGACTAGATAGTCCGAAGGTTGTTTCAGATGTTGGCAAGGTAGGCAGTATGGTGGTTGAAGGCTGTTTCAGATGGCTTGGCTTAAAAGCGTGAATTGGCATTTTGGGAAGTGGTCCCGAAGGTCTTGCGGGAGAAGGTGGTGTTGGTGGTTTGGTATTTTAGTAGAGCTAAGGTTGCAGAAACAACTTGAGGCAGTGAGGGTCCGAAAAGAGGATTCATTGGGATGTTGGGGTGGTTGTTTGTACTTGCGGGTGTTTGTGGTTGGTTGCGGGTATTGAGCTTTGGTGGAGGTGTTTGTGAGATGATATGGAGGGTGGTGATTTAAACAAACAAGAAATTGGGGCACGAATTGTGTACAGATTGTTGGAAATAATCCAAGACACAAACCAAGTCACAATGCGGTCGATATGGGTCCTTGGATGGTAACACGAGGAGTTAATTGCTAGTGTGGGCTCCAAGATGTTGTGATAAATTTCACAAGGACTATCTTGAGGTTTGCTGCCCGCAATGCTCAAGACTAACCTAGAAAGGGTGATCGGAACCTTAGACACAAGGGTGGTTCTCCCAGAGAACCAAGCGACCCTCCCGGAGGATCAACTAAGTATAAAAATACCGAATTGAAATGCTTAGCTAAATTGAGTTAACACTCAAGTTTTTCATTCAACAAACATTGAGTTTTACAATGGCCTAAGGCCTCTATTTATAGTACAAAATGGACTATTCTAGAAGAAGACAAAAGGACACAAATTGCTTGGGAGTTCGGCCTAGTGTGAACATATTTGGAGTGACTTGGAGACCAAGGTGTTTCGGCCACCTCTTCCTCTTCGATAGGCCGAGATTGTGGTCTCCCATGTAACCATATTCATGAATTTGTTAGCTCATAAATTCTCCCAACAACCTCATCTTCTTGGAATGTGTTGGAAACTTCTATTCTTGGTATTTGTTTTGATGATCATTTCAGCCAACTTCTTCATCTCCCCTTGGACGATTTTGAAGACTTTAATGTAGCCAAATTCATGAACTAGTTGTTTCATGAATTGTCTTCTTGAAAGCCTTTTCTTCTACATCATTCTTGTCCCTTGTCCTCTTGGCTTGATCAATTCACATGGCCTAGTCACCTTGTCTTCTTACACGCCACATTAATGATGTCTTGAGGAGAACTAAAAGTTATTAAATGGTTCCCCTATGTCCTAAGGCAATCTAATAGCTAAGCTAAGAACTAAAGGAAAACAACAAGCTAAAAGAAATGCATGGTCTCGGCCAATACCAACAAGAAGGCCGAATAAAACATGTTTCTTTTTAAAATCTTCAAGTCCAATTTTCAACCCCGCTCCATATTCCATGCCATTTTTAGCATATTATCATCGGATGATCAAACATCTTCGGAACTCCGAGCTTATCCATTCGAGGATCAAATTGGAACCTTCAGCTCATGGGGATTTTTATATCAGAAACCTTTAGAAGAACTTTGTCACCCACCATCAACTCTAAATCTCGGACCTTCCAGTCCGCATAGTCTTTTTGCCTGCTCTGTGCCGCCAGGAGCTTGTCCTGGATCACTTTCACACTCTGTAAGGACTCCCTCAACAAATCAGTACACTAAGGACAAACCCCAAAAGACATCAAACCAACCAATTAGATATCGATATCTCCTACCATACAATGCTTCAAACACTGCCATATCGATAATAGAGTGATAATTGTTGTTTTATGCAAACTCTGCCAAAGGTAAGTGCTGGTCCCAATGACCACCAAAATAAATCACGCAAGCTCATAACATATCCTCCAACACCTAAATAGTCCACTCAGACTGACCGTCGGTCTGAGGGTGAAATGTTGTACTAATATCCAAGCGAGTACCCAACTCTCTTGCAAAGTCCACCAGAAATGCAAAGTAAACTGAGTACCCCGATACGAGATGATAGAAATAGGAACCCCATAAGACGAACAATCTCCCGAATATAGTTCTTAGCCAACTTCACTATATAATTCATTTGAATTGGAATGAAATGTGTGGACTTGGTCATTCTATCAACAATAACCCAAAGCTCATCAAACTTGCCCAGAGCCTTGGGCAATACACAACAAAATCCATAGCGATCCTCTCCCACTTCCACTCGAGAGTGGGAATCCTCTCGATTACTTATCAAGAGAGAGAGGTAGTTAACCATTAGGGAAAAGATTCTGGTAATAGATGGCCACCAGCTTGGCCGCGATGAAGATATCTTCACTGAGGATAGCGGAAGGAGACACACCATATGGATGTTGGTGCTCATATTTGACCTGATGGCAATTCTGACCCCGAGATAGAAAATCAACAATGTCTCTCTTCATCCTTCCCCACTAGTAGTGCTGCCTCTAATCGTGATACATCTTGGTAGCACCCGAATGAATCGAATACCTAGAGTCGTAGGCCTCCTTCATAATCAATCTAGTCAAATCTCCCACACGAGGCACACACATTCTACCCCTAATCCTCCAAACACCCTCGCTATCAATCATGGCCTCCTTGGCCTCGCCACTCATCACCTTATCTCGAATCTCGCACAACCCCACATCATTATACTGGTGCTCCCAAATCTAGTCCAAAAGAGATGATCTCGCTTCCACACAAGCCAGAATCCTACCCGAATTCGAAAGATCAAGCCTCACAAAATAGTTGGCTAGAGTCTGGACCTCTAATGCCAAATGATGCTCCGAAACATCCAAACAAGCTAAACTCCCCATGCTAAACGCCTTTCATCTCAAAGCATCTACCACTACATTGGCATTGCCTAAATGATACAAAATCGTCATGTCATAATCTTTCAACAACTCCATCTACCAACGCTGCCTAGTATTCAAGTCCCTCTGATTAAAAATGTGCCAAAGACTGTGTGATCAGTATACACCTCAGAATGGACATCATAAAGATAGTACCTCTAGATCTTCAAAGCAAACACAACGGCAGCCAACTCCAAATTAGGAACATGATAGTTCTTTTCATGCACCTTCAACTGCCTCAATGAATAAGGGATCACCTTACTCTCCTGCATCAACACACGGCCCAACCCAATTCTAGAAGCATCACAATACACCATAAATTCCTTCCCCTCCATCAGAAGGGATACAAATTGGGATTGTGGTCCATAAAGTATTGAGCTTTTGGAAGCTCTGCTCACACTCATTAGACTAATGGAAATGAACCTCCTTCTAAGTCAAACACGTCATGTGAGAAGAAATAGAAGAGAATCCTTGACGAACTGGCGATAGTAGCTAGCAAGACCTACAAAACTCCGAATATCTATCACAGAAGTCGGTCTAGGCCATTCTCTGACTGCCTCTATCTTTTCAGGGTCAACCATAATCCCATCCTTGGATACTATGTGCCCCAAAAATGCCAAAGAACTTAACCAAAACTCATACTTCAAGAACTTAGCACACAACTTCTCCTTCAAAATCCAAAGAACCACTCTCAGATGTTGCTCATGGTCCTCCCGACTCTTCGAATATATCAAAATGTCATCAATAAACATAATAATAAAATAATCCAAGTACTACTTGAATATCCTATTCATCCAATCCATAAACGTTGCGGGGGAATTGGTAAGCCCGAATGACATCACCAAATACTTATAATGTCCATAACGAGTCCGGAAAGCCGTCTTGAGCATATCCTCAGTCCAGATCTTCAGCTGGTGATACCCAGACCTCAAGTCAATCTTTGAAAATATAAAATCACCCTGAAGCTGGTCGAATATGTCATCAATATGCAGAATCTGATACTTGTTTGTGATAGTGATCGTATTCAACTGTCTATAATCAATGCACATATGCATAGTTCCATCCTTCTTTACAAACAAGACAGGACCTCCCCATGGAGATACACTCGGTTGAATAAAGCCTTTACTCAACAAATCTTGAAGTCTCTCCTTGAATTCCCTCAACTCATGAGGAGCCATACGGTACGGGGTAATAGAAATGGGTTGAGTACCCAGCTCAAGATCGATACAGAAGTCAATATCTCTGTCTGGTGGCATACCCAGTAAATCTGAAGGAAAGACCTCCACAAACTCAATAACTACTGGAATAGAATCAAGGCAAGGGGACTCCGCACTAGTATCCCAAATATGCGCAGGATAAGACAAACAACCCCGACGCACTAACTTCGTAGCATGAATATAAGAAATCACTTTCCTATGAGCATGGCTGGGAGTGCCTCTCCATTCTAACCTCGGAAGACTAGATATAGCTAGTGTGACCATCTTGGAATAATAGTCCAGAATTGTATGATATAGTGACAGCCAATCCATACCCAATATAACATCGAAATCCACCATATCTAATATAACCGAATCTACCCAAGTGTCGTAACCCACAAAAATAACTACACACATGTGATATACTCTATTAGCAATCACAGAATTACCGACTGGTGTAGACCCACAAATAGAAATATCAAGCATATCACACCATATCTCAAATTTAGCAGAAAAATAGGTAGACACATAAGAGAAAATAGACCCTGGATCAATAACATAGTAGCAGCTCAATGATCAACTGAGATGATAGTTGTAATGACTGCGTCTGATGCTTTAGCCGCTACCCTACCAGGAAATGCATAGCAATAAGTGTGTCCTACCTCGGATTGAGTACCATGCTGGCCATCTCGGCCTAAATGAGCTTCATTTTTCTCTGACTTGGATCCACCATGACCAGACTAATGGCCACCGCGGCCAAACTAAGATCCTCTTCGGCTAGTCTGACTACCACCTCCAGATGTCTGTGCAAGGGTCCTAGGTGCACGAGAGCCACCTGAAAACTGCCTAAGGCAATCTCTCTTAAAGTGCCCAACCTCTCCACATGTATAACACGCTCTGGTCGTTGAGGGCTGCTGAATAGAGATAGAAGTAAATGAGCTATCATGGTCTAAATACTGAGACTGAGAACCCCTCGATGACTGGCCCGCACTATGTCCATCAGGAATCTTAAAAGTTGCATGAACCGGTCGACTAGGCTGCTACTGATGATATCTCCCCTGATAACCATAACCACATGAAGTAGGATCACTGAACTGTCCATAGAGCCTAGCCCTCTTGTCTGGCTCATATATGGGCAACTTGCCCCTCACATTCTCTTCTATCCTAGCATGCTCAGAGACGGTCGCAAAAGCGGCTCCAGAAGCCATCAAGTGCAGTGTATCCAACTAGAGTGGAATAGTCAACCATCTAATAAAACATCTCACTAACTCCGCCTCAATAGAAAGCAACGGGGCTACATAGCGTGATAAGTCATGAAAGTGAATTTCATATTGTGCCATTGTAGAATGGCCCTCATCAATATTTTGAAACTCATATCTCTTGATCAAATGCAAGCTCAAAGGTACATATTTCTCAAGAAATACTCTATAAAACCGAACCTAAGATAATGGAGGAGCCCCTGAAGGCAAACAATCAACATATGCTCTCCACCACTACTTCACGTCACATCTAAGCTAAAGGGCTACAAAACTGACTCTGTAAGTCTCAACAATACCCAGAGTATGCAATCTCTCATGGCTGCTCACTATAAACTCATATGTATCCTCCTCATGCTGACCAAAGAACTTCTAAGGCTTCATATTCAAGAAGTGCTCCCAAATCTTCCGCTCATCATGGGTTATAGCTGTCCCACTAATAGGTAGGGGACCAAACTCTGGAGCATGAACCTTATCTATACATGGATTTAACATCGCCACAGGCTGAATACTGGGTGTACAAAACTCAAGGGTCTGAGTCTACCCCCCTCCTGCACGGGTATAAGAACCACCCAAAGTAGTAGGATGTACACCTGTCTGAGCAAAATCATCTAGAACACTCAACAACCGGACAAGTGTATCCTGAAGGACTGGTGTAGCAATAAATCAAAGTTGATCATAGGCTGGTCCCACCTCCTCCTCTATCATATCATCTTGAGGCTCAATAGAAGGCTCTGGGGACTTTAACCTAGCATGATCCTGACCAGCTCTTTGTGCTCTGCTCCTAGCTAGTGCTTCCGCTCTAGCTCTACCCCAGCCTCGAGCACGTACTATACCACGTCCACGCACGGCCAGTGCCGGTGTATGTGCCTCCTCTCTCGCCACATCGGCACGAGTCCTCACTATTTGTGAGAGAATAGAATCAAAGGTCATATACCAATTTTATTCAACTTAACATGAAAGAAATGAAAAAAAATGAAATTTCCTAAATGTCTCATAGCCTCTAGAAGATAAGTACGGACATCTCCGCACCGATCTGCAAGACTCTACTAGACATTGCTCTTGTATTTAAGACTTTTTAACCTAGGGCTCTAATACCAATTTTGTCATGACTCCTTTTCAGGAATTGTTGTGGCACCTACACAATCCCACTAGTAGGCAAACCACTTCCAAATATCTAACATGAAATAATAAAAGTAAAAGCTGAAGTTAACCAAACACTACATAAGTTGTCTCATACTATAAATGCGGAATAAGTAATAAGTCTGAAACATCAACAATTACCTCCAAAGATATAGTATGTAGATACAATAGCACTAACATAATACAAAACAAGTCTTAGAAAATGGGCACGCATGCCAAAACTATAAACATAGTCTGAATATGTCTCTCAAATATGAGTAAAAGACAGTAAATAGTGGAAGAGTATCCAAGGGTATGCTGGAGATAGTATCCTCACCCTGAATACCTGGAATCAACAACTCAAACTCTCAACCACGCAATGCTACAGAAATGGAAGGCACTGAATCTGCATCCAAAAATAATGTAGCAAGTGTAGCATGAGTACACAACATACCCCCGTTGATATCATATGTCGACAATTATAGAAATACATAATTAGAGATAAATACCAAGTTAACACCAAATAATCTTATGCTATCATTTCAATGACTAGGTATATCACATATTCACCAAGATATTCATAAAGTCCACAATATCTGAAATATGAAATAGCAAGAATAATCCCTTTCAAGTTCACAATTCCACCAAGTTACTCAATATCACTCAATGACAGTTTCCATTCACAATATATCCAGTTAAGGCATAAGTATGTATGATATGAATGCAATGCATATGCAAGGTACCTTTCTTAATCTAGTATACAATACGTCATGGTTGTCTGAATTATGTTGCAGGCATGCAACTCTGCTCCCCGCGTATCAATTTCATTGCAAAATGCAACTCTGCTCCCCACGTATCAATTTCATTGCAAGTGCCATAATCTCATATTACTCTTACTTTTCCGGTCTCTTGGACCACATCATATCCATATCACTCTCACATCAAGTCACATAACCATGAGTGTATGAATGCAATGACAATACAAGGAAAAAATATCATGATATAATGAGATGCAATCAAGTATAAATATGAAATACACATGCTTTCAAGAGTTCAACAACACATATATTATTTCATATGGCGACAAGCCCAAATAAATAGCAATCTGAACTAACACAAGGCTAGTTTCCCAAACCCCATCACCATAGTTCAACACCGGTATCCACTAACTGTTCATCAGAATCGGCTGAGTGGGACCCCTAAACATGCCCATTACGCCTCAATATTTATAACTAAATAAGTACTTCTATCGGAGTCTCGAAAAGCTAAACCATATCCTACCTCAAAGATGAGCGGCAGCACTAACAAATCAAGCCTCGAATACAACCATCCCCTTTCTTCTTGCCTCGCGATAATCAAAGTCTGTTCACATGTATTACATAGTTAATAATAAGCTTCACACAACAACAAGCAAAACTTTAAATACCCATCCCGGGGCAATGCCACCAGATTCAAACTTTAATACACAAAACCCAAGATTGCATACTCAATTGGACAATAATAAAAAAAAACAATTTGAAACCCTAGAAATTTCCCCCAATTGATCAAATTAAGACTTATAACATGATATTCTAACATAATCCAATCATAATTCATGATATTAACATCATTTAATCCATAAACCACCATTAAAATCAACCATATAACACTCTTGATCTCACCATAAGCATAAAACATCTTCCCCAACTTACATAATATGCTAAACCACCATTAAAAGGACTTATAATCATAACTTAAACAATAAAAGGGAAAGAATCTATTACCTCAAGATTGGAAATACTCCTAAAGCACTGAAAATACCCTTATGCGACGCTTATATTGAGATTATCTATTTTGGGAACGACTTTTCTAACCTAGGAGTATATATAGGAAACGTGAACAGTGATCTGCCCCAGCAAAATTGACTCCGCTGGAGCAGACCTGCTGCGGCAGAAATCCCTTCGCCGAAGCGGATGTTACTTGACACCTCATACCTCGCCACAGTGAACCCGACTCTATTATGGCGAAACTTCCCGATTTCTCATCTTCTTCTTCAATGAGTCAACCTTCTGCCAAGGTAAACCCACCGGAGCAGATACTGGTGCCGTCGCGGTGAACACCGAACACCAACAGTGGAAACATGGCTAAAAACACCATCCAACTCTCAAAATACTCCGGAACCCCCCGTACATAAACCAAACATGCTCGTCTATGTAAACAATGCTAAAACTCGCTCGTACCCTCGAATTTCATAAATAATCGAGCCAAGGCATAGTTTTCTAAAAAATCATTTGAGATAAAACTAAAATCCAAACTTTATAAATTAGGCCACAAAATACATCTGATTGCCTCGGAAAGCAAACCAATGAATCGACTGAGTCATAAATGATCCTCTGGAACTACCAGAAGTGACGAAACCCATAAATAAATTCATCTAGCCATAAGTCAAATTTGAGTCAAACTACCCAACTCTAAGTTTCTAGGTTTGGATTTTTCATCTGAAACTTATATAAATAGACCCCGGGCTCCATGTCACCCATTCCCGCACATCACAAACCCTACAAAGAGTCTACAAGAAGGGTTAAACAAGTAAATAAAGGTCTTTATCAAGAAATAACAAAGCGGGTCGTTACACCTTAGGGGCATCATACTATATTTATATATTCGTGATTTTTCCTATCAAAGGATTGTTGAAACTGATTTATAAAGCTTTGGACTTAGAACATGATTTACCCATATAAGGGATGTTTTAAACTTAATTTCGAAAGCTGGGTTATTTCGTGTATTTTTCCCTGTGAATGGGCTTTGTTGAAATTGGAACATATCTAATGAATTGAACATGATTTCTAAACTATTAATGACTTGATGTACCCCTACTAATGGGATGATGAACATAATTCATAATGAACTAATTGACTTCCATGCCATGGTTGAGATTCAACTTCTATGTTATGATTGTGATTCAGCTATAATGCCATGATTTCTATGGTTTATGTTTGGCTGAGCTACTCGGGAGGAAGGGTAGTCACTATGGATCCTAGTAGGTTAGCCTAGACATTTGGGAGGAGGAGTGGCCATCGATGGTCCATAACCCCAGTGTAGTATTTGCCTAGTTATTCAGGAGGAAGAGTAGCCATTAGGGTCAATAATACCTGATGTGGTGCTTCTATGCAATTGAGGGAAACTTATATGTTCATCCCTTTGTTATATTGACTTGAGCCTGTATTGGCATGTGTTATACTGTGATTTCCTGTGAGTGGCTTGTTGATGATCTTTAATTCATAATTGATAAGACTTAAATGTGATAAACAACATAATGAGTTGAAGTTGATTTATTTCTTCCTAAATAATTTTCATTGATAGTTTTATTAAGTTGATGATTTATTCTATCTCTGAATTTCAAACTGCTTAAATTGACACTGCCTTACCGATCCTTCTTATATTATTTTATTATATTAATTATTGTCCCGAAGACACTCACTGAGTACCCAGTACTCAAGCATACCATTATTGTTTTTTATGGTGTGTCAGGTAATGTTGAGGAGCAAGTTCGTGATACGCACACTCTTATTCGTGGGACACTTCTATCTTCAGTTTTATTATTTTAATTTTCGGGCTGCGTCCCGAAGTTAGACTATGATTTATATCTCACATAGAGGCTCCATAGATATACGTTGATTATGTGGGTAGTCATTGAAGTCATTATTGACTCTTTGGGTGTTGCTACGTTTCTTGACAATGCATTTATATTAAACTTTCGCAGATTTTATTTTACAATGATGTTTATGAGTTAATCAACTATTTATAACTTGTTGAAGTAATTGATGAAGGATTATTAAAAAGGAATATGATGCATATTGATTCATAAGGTGCTTTCGGTGTTATTCATAGCATCGGATGTCTGTTATGTCCAGGGTCGGGTTTGGGGTGTGACATTGGGATTAATATTGTTGATCCGTGTCCAGAACTGCCCTCCTAATAAGCAATTATGGGGAAAATTCAACTTCTCTTTTAATGATCACCCTTCTGATCACTGGTTGGATTCAATTAGGAATGGTAACCCAAGGACCTCTTTCACTAGGATCACTTGGCCTAATCTCTACCCCTTCATTATTTGGACAATTTGGACTAATCGCAACAACAACAATTACTGTAATGCTAAAGACCCAAACTTCATTCTTAACTATGCCTTGGAACTCCATCTCCTAACTGTAAAGGAGCCAGTTTATAATGTTACTAAAAGCATACACATTACTTGGCATAAACCTCCTCCAACCTGGTATAAGTTAAACACCGATGGAGCTTTTAAAAATAGTTCTCAAATTGGTTCCATCGCAGGTGTCTTTAGAGATCATACTGGTGATTGGATAATAGATTTCCATCAGAAATGTTGCACTAATTCTCTGTTGGAAATTTGCCTTTGGCGGGAGTTACGACCGACCAACTTTAACGGCTTAAACACTAGTGTTACGTATGTTGGAGAATCCGGTTCTTCACACATGCATGATCTACTAAGTACGTAGATAACCGTAGGGCCAAGAATCGTCAAATTTCATTGAGAAATGAAAGAGATATTGGTCCACGAAGTAAGGTGTTTGAAGCATGAAAAGTGTGGTATTGTGTTCAATTCTCCCTCATCGGTAGAGGAAGAAAGAATTGTTGTGCATATAAGACTCGAAATTGGTTTGGGGTTTGGGACCCCAAGGGGTATCCCATGTGTTTAAAGGAGGGAGGACCTAGATGTGCTTCGGTTCAAGGAAAGACCACACGCGCGTCGCCGCCGTCCGGTCCGGTTCCGGTTCCGAGTTCCGGGTTCACGGGTCCACGGGTCGTGGGCTGTGGGGCTTCTGATATTATCTTTTTGGGCCAGAAGTACAGTTTGATCCCAGAAGTTTCAGATGTGCAGTTTGGACCAGAATTCTTTCAGTTGTGCAGTTTGATCCCTGAAGTTTCAATATGTACAGTTTGGTCCCTGAAGTTTCAAGATGTACAGTTTGGTCCCTGAAGTTTTCAGAAAGTTGGAATTTCGATTTATTTTGGCTGAATTACTCCTCCTATAATGGCCAAATCCGTTGGTCTTTCTCCCATTAATGTTGGTGGCTTTACTACCTCCATAATGGCCATTATTTGGCTGTTATGGAGGGCAGTAATCAGCCCCCTCCCTCACCTATTTAAACACCCCCTTACACCATTGTTGAGCACAAAAGAATGACCAAGAACATACATATATGATACACGAAAATACAGAAATATACACAACAAAAACAGTTTCTTCCTACACCTTCCAAGGCATCATTTCGTTACTCAATATTCTTCACGGTAGCTCTTGAGTTTCCTTTGCTCAAGTGTTCCATTGCTGTTTTATCTTGGGAGACAAATTGTCCAGGACGTATAAAGGATACATACGGGGCAATATTGTCTTAAGGACAGAGTGCCACACTCGACTCAGCAAAACCAGTTTCCATTTTTCCGTCTTCAACAAAATTGTAATTTCAGTTTTGTGATTATATTGTAATTTTCATATTACTAGTTGAATTATTGAATCTTTGTTTATCCTTTCGAATACTTGTAATAGTTATATACTTCCCGTACTGCTTTATAAAGTACCATAGAGCAAAAACTCCCAACATTCTCTTCTTCATGCAAAATTATTAGCCTTGGAGAAAGGGTTACAGTTTGCCATTGAACACAGCCTCTTCCCTCTGGAGCTAGAACTTGACAGTATTGATGCCATCAACGTCATCTTTAATGGACATGAAATATACTCTAACTTAATTTCATCTTGCAGATGGTTGATGATCCAGAGGAATCAAATGTCAACGAAGGATCTGCAAGTACGACATAATTTTATAGAAGGGAATCAAATTGCTCACAAATTAGAAAAAGAAGCTACTGATCAGTCCAGTACTAGTAGAATTAAGATATATCCTAGGCCTCCAAAATTTTTGTTAGAGCCTTTACGGCTTGATAAGTGTAGTACTATCTTTTGTATCTAAACAATCAAGGAGAATGTTGGTACTCTCCTTGCTAGTCTAGGCAATATATGTGTTCTAAGAGGCACCGTGGGTTGTAATAGTCTGAACTCCTTAGTTATTGTAATATAATACAAGTATCGTTTCTTCTAAAATATATATATATATATATATATATATATATATATATATATATATAAATACATGGATATGACTTAAGAGTGACACACATTTCCTACTGGCACTACACCGCACATTATACACAAGAAACTGCTCGTTTGATCTCTTTTTAGATGTCATGATTTTCCTTATAGCTTCTCCCAAGTTCAAACTTTCACAATGTTCCCTTTTCATTTTTTTGCATTTTTTTTTTATGAAAGAAGTAATGAAACAGTAGCTCAATTTTTCCCCTTTTCTTCCGTTATCCACAACTAAAGGTTCCTCCACACTTGAATCAATTTATATGCTCAACTTCAGCTAAGTACCAAAGGAGGAAATAATTAGGTAAACAAGACATTCATTAATTCACAACAATGGGCTAGGATTTTAATTTAACCTACCAAGAAAAATGACTAATCATTCAGGTTAAAGGGTGTTGTTAAAAAATAATTAAATGTAGGAAAATATCAAAGTTGATTAGGATTTTTAATTTAATTCATGTTTAGTTAGGATTTATAGTCAAATTTATATATGAATAGGCTTTTTATTTTTAGTTAAAGTAGGGTTCGTATTATTATAAAGAGGGATATTGCTAGCTATTTTCATTGTGTGGAAATTGTGGAGAGCATTCAAAGATTTATTAGTTTATGAATAAACTATTTTTCCTTCAGATTGGTATCAGAACTTCTACGGGTAGAGAATTATAGCTTTCGCTGCCGATGGGCGGCACTAGCCAATGTGTAATGCCAGTCTGCCCATTGATTATGTTGGCAAACGTTAGGTTAATGATATATTCATGAAAAACAATCATGATGAGAGGATGGTACCAAAAATATTACAGATTTAAATAGTTCCAAGAAAATATGGAACAAGAGGAAGAAACTTTTCAATAAAACCTTAGAGAATTAGGCAAAAAGAATCGAAAGATGATTAAAGTGAATTAATAATAATTGGAGGTTGATGAAAAGTTCATCAACAGAGTTGAAGGTGTAACACCTCAGATCTTCGGGATAATGTTTGACTTGTACCTTGAGAATTTAACAAAAACTAGAAGTTAGAATGCTTTTAAGAAAGTTATCGAGAGGCTTACCTCAAGCAACCATAGCCCCTTGATTAGATGAGAATTTGGAAAAAGCTTTCTTAATGAAAGTTGTAGTACGTTGACATACCTTTCCATCCATATAAGGACCTGGCTGAACGGAGGTCGGCACAAAAAGATACGCGTGTTATGAAAATGCTGCAGGGCATAGCCACCCACGATGGCCACGCGTCGCGGGGGTGTGAGTCTGAAATGGCCACGCATCACGTGCCCAGTGCGTGTTGACGTGCTCTATGAACCTTGCTTGCAGAAAACCAGGCGACGCACGTGCTATGTGGGCCTAGCGCACGGGTCGAGTTTTCGGGTCAATTTTCCAAATTCCATATTTAACTCGTATTTAAGGTTGAGGTTTATTTCCCTAACTCCCCCCAACCACGAAAAACACCCTAGAAGCAGAGAGATAATATCCTAAGCATCAAGAACCCTTTAAGTTAAGTTAGTATGGTGATTCTAAGTTGTGTTCAAGTCTCCAATACCTTACTAACATGATTGAACCCTTCAAATCCATAGAAAATTAATTGGGACAACGTGTTGGGCGAGAAAACCCTAGAATCCGAGTCCAAGAAGATAGAACGACAAAATGGTATTTCCTTACCCTCTAATCGATTATAGTTGTGTATTGGTGATTAGACTCTTAGATTCCTAGACTATAAGTTGATGGGTTTGGTATAAGAAACGTATGAATTATTGTATGGTTTGGATTGTTTACTTAGGGTTGTTATAATCATAGGGGTGATGAAGAATGATGTTATTTATATCTAATTGAGATCGTAGAATCACCTAGAAGAAAGAGGATGGATAATTGGGTGAAGAAATGCCATTAATAAAGGTTGTGGAGCTTCATGCCCATAAGGTATTTGATAAAATGCCTAGATGACTAAAATGTGAGTATTGTTACTAATGATGATTCCCTTTGACATGTATTGCCATAGATTAAGGTAGAAAGGAGTGACGAACGTTGTATTACGCTTAACAGCTAGAATTGAGGTATGTGGGACTAACTCTCTACATATGGGAATGTTAATGATTCTCCCTATGCCACATTATTTTTGACTATTACGAGTTGCTTTAGAAATATAGTTATGGCCTTAGTTCATGAAGAGTTGTAGAACTCCCTTTCTCTAAACGATATAGTTTCATAATTCATTCATGATTGTTGTTTCGGATGTTGTGAACTCAGTACTTAATCCGTACAGACTCATGTTTTATATCCCATGGTACCAGTCATGAAAACTCAGTACGCTCACGAACAGTTAATGCTTTAAGCTCCATAATAAGTTCATGAGTACATGTCTCAACATAGTAATATTCAGTATTCTAGTGTTATGCATTACAATATGATTCTCAGTTTCTTAATATAAATTGTTGAATGTTGAATACATGTGTAGGGGCTCGAGACTACAGATATGTATATATATACGTGGGCCCGAGGCCACAGAATTGCACACTAATATTGGTCCTGAGGCCATAGACTATTAATTCAGTTAAAATATGTGATTTCATATTCAGAATAAGGAGTACGTATTTTTATACTTCTCATGTTCAGTTCAGCTAAGGAATAGGTTGTTTAAGTTGTATTCTAAAGTTATGCCTTAAGGAAAACTTACAAAAATAACTTCATTTATACAACATGGGGGAATAGGCATAAGTTTAGTTTCATAACACAAAAAACTATGCCGGAATAGGTATAAGTTTAATATACAAGTTATAAGAACGTAGAACGCCTTGATGCCTAATTTTATGTTCCGAAGTTAGCAAAGTTCTGCCTTAAGTCCTAAGTTTATGTCCCACAGTTTGTCAAAAAATTATATTCCAAAGTTAGTGAAGTTCTGCCTTAAGGCCTAAATTTATGTCCAAAATTATTCAAGTTATGCTTTAAAAGCTATAAAAAGCCAAAAGTACCTAAGAAACAAAAAAAAACACCTAATCACTCTCATGAAACTTATCAATTTGTCTAAAATAAGATGAAAGTGATGTGGATTCATCAGAAGAGAAATTGTCAGATATGATAATAGGATTCTCACGGAAAACACCTGTAAGATCCATGACAACAACCTTCAGTACATTGAATTCATCATCCAACTCCTTTTGTTTTATTTTGATTTTATCCATTAGATTAAGAATATTTTGCAAGAGTTTACTGAGCTTCGCCTAATCAAACATAGAAGAATGACTGGACGAATCAAACTGCCTCGTCATCTTGTCAAATACAATATCAGTTCCATATTTCATATGTTCTCTATTCAAACTTCTTTGGAAACAACTATCAGCCAAAAAATTTGGTCTTATAGTCTCCCAATCATATTTATTGAATTCCATCTTTGTATGAGAGTTTTCAAAGTTTTATTGCTTCCGCTTGAACTTGCATGACGCATTTTGAAAAAGCTAAAAATCAAAATTATATTAAAAATCTTATTTTTTATCTAAACATGGATATGAAATGTAACGAAAAGATTGATGCTATTTATATACCACCTGAAAGTTTGATGCAATTTGCACCATAAAAGAGGGTAGTTGAATAGTTACAAGTTCACTCATTATAGGCAGAAAATTGAAGTTCACAATCAAAAGTGGTAGTTGGGTAGTATGAGCATTAAATACCTAATTTATAAAACTTACAGAGGAAAAATTTTAAATTTAGAAATTCTGCAGAACTCTACCTGCAGGGGCAGAATTTGAGTTTCATAAGCAACAGAAAAAAAAAGAGAAACTACAAACTCTGCCCAGATGAGCAGAACTTCATATTACAAAAAGAGACAAATTATGCAAGAGGAGGTAGAATTTTAGTTTCACAAGTAAAAAATAAAAAAGTGCAGAGAGTATGGTCCCACCAGGAAAAAAACTCAAGAAAATAAAATTTATTTTTATCAACAAATAATTTAGAATGTAATCATGTCATTTACAAGAACCTAACACATAGTAATCATTATAGTATTATAAAACAAAATCAAACTAATGTGTTTGTTTCTTCGCACGTTTCACTCTCTTTCTATTTCCAAAGGTGCACTCCATATTGTTGTTGTCATGGTAATCATGTCCTGCTGATTCAGGTGTAGTCTCATAACCTTCAACTAATTTATTTTTTGCATGAGAATATAGATTGACTGACCATGTCTCCATGTAATCCAACACATCATCAGTGTCCCAATCCATTACGTTTTCACCATTGATGATCATATCAGCAAACTTCACCACAAAACGATCACAATTTTTATCTCTGAATATTCATAAAATATAGCTTTAGCGCACCAAAACAGCAAAAAGCATAAAAAAAATTAAAAATACAACTAAAAGATCATAAAGAATAAGCAAAGATACATACGAGTCTTGCTTTCGACAATCAGTAAAAGTATACTCCAAATCACTAAAATATGTTTATGAAGGCCTGTATGCATAAAATCAAAACATTGCAATAATTTTGGGAGCAAATAATAGTAGCAATCGAGATGTTCAATCAAAAATTTATTATCCTTGTTGTCATTCAATGAGTCATAAATTACAAGCCTTCGCTTGTCAATATAAAAAATCGCAAGCACATAATTATAAGTTTGTCAATATACAACACTGCCTATACACACTGAGATTAATATTTTATCAACATTCTCCCAAGACATATGCTTGCCTTTTTTTCCATAAATATTCTCCATAAGATAGAAAACATCATCTTCTGATTCAAGCCAGTGAAAAGCATTTTTATAAGATAAGTATCTTTGCATTGCAAATTTGAAAAGTTGATCAAGTATAATATTTGTGCTTGAATACTTGACAGCAATACCAGGGGTGGATGATTAATAAACTTCTTAATCAGGTAGTACATCATCACATTAATTGTTGTAGTAAGAAAAAAAGCAAAAAATATACAAAAGCCAAATCAGGAATAAAGAAGAAAAACAAACAAACTTATAAGTAACAAAAAAAAAGAAAAAAATAACTTTAGATTCAAAAGTTAGTCAAGTTAGGCCTTAAGACCTAACTTTAGATTCCAAAGTTAATAAAGTCAGGCCTTATCCTTAAGGCATAACTTTTGATTCCAACAGTTAGTCAAGTCAGACTTCAAGACATAACTTTAGATTCCAAAGTTAGTAAAGTCAGGTCTTAAGGAATAAATTTAGATTCTAAAAGTTAGTTAAGTTAGGCCTTAAGGCATAACTTTAAATTTCAAAAGTTAGTAAAGTCAGGCCTTAAGGAATAACTTTATATTCTAAAAGTTAGTCAAGTCCGGACTTAAGGCATAACTTTAGATTTCAAAGTTAGTTAAGTTAGGCCTCAAGGCGTAACTTTAGATTCCAAAGTTAGTCAAGTTAGGCCTTAAGATATAACTTTAGATTATAAAAAACCATATATCATGAGAATTATTTTAAAAAAACATCACGAACCTCATCCTGGAGTGTAAACACCTCATTGTACAATTCAAGAAAAACATCTTTTTATCAGGTGTAAACACACCCAAATTTAACTCTTCTTGAAGAATTTTAAATCGCACATGATAAAACTCTTCATCCTCTTTCCTGATTAAAAAAATAAAGATAACAAGAAACATCACAAAATCAAATATTTTCATCGAAAAATTAAAAATACTCAAGAACAAAACCAACATGTGAAATAAAATAAGAACCATATACATAAAAAGTCCCACGTTATATTACGACAATCCAACAAACTATATCTAATCAAAATATATGATTAATTTTGAGGTTATCTCCTTGAGGAATAAGTATAGCATAAAACTCTACCTCAAAGGCAGACTTAGAACTAGAGAGTCTTTAACAAAGTTATGCCTCGAGGAATAAGTGTACCATTCTTACCCCTAGAGAGTCTTCAAAAACAAAGTATAACTCTACACAAACTATAAAGAATTAAACACATAAAACACACACACACACCTAAAAACTTACCCAGTGAAAACAAACTTTTTGGGTGGAATCTTTTATGAATTGATGAATTTATTCCAAAGGGACACATTGTTTTTATTGATTTGTAATGGAAGGGGAAAATTCATTTGTAGTTATCCTACTAGTCGCTTGAATCCTTCCGACTACCTTGAGGGAGATTATGATATTTAGACTGCAACATCTAGCTAGGTTGATGAGTATCAACTATTTTCCTCTTTTTCCTCTGACCTCTTTTCTTTAATGAAGAAATAAGTTTCTTTTCTTCATATGGTTGTTGGGAAGCAGGAGGGTTTTCAATATTATTATCCCTTTGAACGACAATAGAAGCAAGATTAATAATTTCGTCAAGCTCAACATCAACATACTCATTCTCACTTCCTTTTGGGTTATTAATCCTTTCAGCACCATCAACAAACTTTCTGTTAATGTCCTATGTAATTGTTTCTTCGCTACATGATACACTCCTTAACGGGATAGCAACTACAGGGGCAACCTTAGGCACAAAACCACTAAAGATAATTGGCGTCTTTTCACCATCATCATTAGAAACTTTAGTACGTAATTGTATTGGTTTGTCTCCAACTGCTAAACACTTAACAACTGTTGAACACTCAACATTTACACATACATATGCTCCGGTTGGAACTTCAATAGATTCAAAATGCTGATTTGACACAAATAGATCACACTCTTCTATTATTCTATCTCGAACAGGAGATTCCACTTGTTCAGATAAAACTTCAGCATCAGCAAACACGCCTGTTGATTGAGGAGCAACTGAATCACTCTCATCTCTTCCCCCATCTCCAATGTAAGTTTTAAGTTCCAAAGAAACTTGTTCAGTAGCAGGTACATTGCTAGTTGCTTCAATAGTATCCAACACCACTGAATCAAGTACTCATATTCTATTTCTTCAATAACTGATTCACCTTGTTGAGATGGAAACTAGATGTTTGTAGAGGATCCAACATCAATGGGTCATGTTATTATACCATTTTATCTTTAATAGGAGATTCACCTTGTTTAGATGGAATTTCATCATCAGCTGGCACACCATTTGATTGAAGAGCAATGAATCACTCTACCCTTGACCAAATAGTTATTCAGTAGCAGGTGCCTTGCTAGTTGCTTCAATAGGATCTGACACCATTGAAACATGGAATTCTATTCTTTCTTCTCTTTCAACAGATTCACCTTGTTCAGGTTCTATTTTAGCATCAGCTGGCACCCCAGTTGATTGAAGAGCATCTGAATAACCCTCCTCCATTCTTCCATCTCCAACGGAAGATTGAACTTGCGCAGATAATAGTTCAGTACCAAGTGTCTTCCTAGTTGCTGCTTTAATAGGATCCAACGATACTGACTCATGTGCTTCCATTCTTTCTTCTCCAACAAGAGATTCACCTTGTTGAAATGGCAAAGTATGTGTTTGCAGAGGATCCGTCAGCAATGGCTCAACATTTTCTCTTGTTCTATCTCCAACAGCAAAAACACCATATTCCATATCCCCTGGCAATGTCATTATTTGAGGAGAATACGACAACAATGGATAAACATCTTCTATTACTACATTTCCAACACCAGATTCACCAAATGTTTTAGGAGAAGAACCTTGTTCATTTTGTGTCTGTACCTCAGAATGAGGTGGAGAAGCAGTATGGAATTTCTTTTTTCTCTTATATAAAATAATATTACCAACTTGGTGATGTGAAGACACATTAGTATGTTCATTAACTTGTCTAGTAGAAACAACTGAATCATCATCCAAATTAACTATAGTAGTGACTTGCACGGTAGAAATCTTTTGAAAATCTTCCAAATTAGCTTCTTGCCCACCTTCACCTGCATCGTATGTGCCAGCACAAATACTCGTATACCCACCAACTGTGGGAGATGTCCATTCAAGATAACCAATTGAATCATTGCCACCCTTATCAGATCGAGATGATCTTTTTTATTGCGTAATGAATGATCTCTCAACATTTTTACTTGAACCGCCTCATTTACTTTTCTTTTGGAAAACGGGATATTGACTGATAGATCATTCCTTTCCCTTTCTACCCTATTCAACAGGAGAACACACTATCACGTGATCTGAATCTTCAAAAACATCATTAGCCTCAGCAGCACTTTTCGTTTGAAAATTTAACCCTAATTTCTGAAGAGCAGCAATCAGTCGACTCATATGTTCCTTCTCCTTTTTCTGATTATCCAAAATCTTATCTAATTTAGCATCACAAGTTTTCTCCAAAAATTGTACAAAGAACAATAAAAAGGAAAGTGTGTGGAAAAAAACAACAACAAACACAAGAGAATAAAGTTTCAAAATGAAAATTTAAAATAACTACGCAAGTTTTAACCAAAAGATTAAAAAATAATAAACAACTATTAGACAAAGTTATGCCTACGAAGGCAGAGTTTTAATTTCAGAAGTTAATAAAACTAAACAAGTGTTACATAAGTGATGCCCAGATAAGACATATTCTGAATACAAAATCCAAAACACACATACTTGGCAAAAGAAACATACCTCAACATGACTCTCTAGAGAAGAGCTTCGATTCTTTTTTTTGGTATGGACGTTTTGATCATCATTCTTATCAACTGAATCAGCCACTCCTTTATGTCGTTATTCAAATAAAAAATACAAAACTATAAATAAGAACTCCGACAAACATGTGGAGAAAAAGTTGGTAAGAGATATCAAAAGAAAAATGAAGGACTATTACCTTTGTATAGTACTCTTCAGACATAAGCATATCCTTAACAATATTAAATTGTGAAAAACGATCGTTGGACACATGTGACAGCATAATAGGTTCTTCAGCATTATTAATATCACAATAATATTTTTTGCGATAGTCTTTCCACCTAGACCAAACCCAAATAACAAATGCAGAGACAAAACCAAAAGAGACGATAACTCGAGCGGAAGAAAACACCTCTAAGTGATTTTAAAAGCTCATTAAAACACTCAGAACCCCAATTGAACTGCTCAAACAACTCAATATTCTCTATGTAAACAATTTGCATCCACTCCACAATCTTTTCATCCCTACCACCCAATAATACACGACCTAGAATATATATCTCTGCTAGCATCACAACATCAAGATATGTCTTAATTTTACTCTTATGATCCCTCATAAAGCCCTTAACTTGCTCATTTTCAAATTCTTCTGACCATTCTGAATATGAAAATACTCTCTCAATAGAGAACTACCATCTTTTGTCTTTCTGTTTGTCTTTGTTAATTGACGAAAAGAATTAGAAGGTTCAATAATTGACAAACCAGTGACTCTTTTAAATTTTATATCTGAGACTTTCATAACCCTCCCATTAAAATTAAAGCACATGACATTCGATTCATTAGTACGAACTTCTAACAACAAAACACAATTCAACAGAACTCCATATAATTGAACATTTTGCAACTCCATAAACTTCCCAAAAGGACGCCCCTTCAATATTTCCAACTGTGTATGGGTTAGAAATTCCTTAAGGAACTTAATATATCCTTCATCACCTCTCCACGCACAAGTACCATGTGACCAATTATCCGGGTTAATATAATAATCGACAAATCATTCATCATTGTTAGTCATTATTTAACACACTGAAAATCAGAAAAAAAAACTCAATTAGACAACAAATACAAAGATTAAAATTAAACAAAAACACCCAACACATACCCCATAAAAAACATAGTATAAACCACATGTATTTTGAAAAGAAGAAGAAAAAAAAGCACAAACAAAATGCTATTAAGTAAAAATAAATAAAAATAAAGGAGTAACAGATAACTCACACTTCAAAAATGAACTTTTGTAAGATAATCCAACTTCGAATAGAGAAACTTTCCAACTTTGAAAGAGGAACTGCAAAGTTGAAAACTTTCACAACACACAAACTTGATTCTAAATTCGAACTGAGAAAAAGAAATATAAAAAACAATGAGGAGCGGGTAATTTATATATCTCACAAAAAATATTTAAAACTAGGTACGTGCACAACGATTAAGAAACTCACGTGCACTAACTTATGACTTAAAGGCAGAGTTTCTGTGTACAAAAGGTAAAATTATGCCTAGAAGGGCATAATTTAAAATAATAAAAAAAATTAAATTAAATTGTAATGAAATACAATTGAATAAACATAGACCTTAAAGGCATAAAAATATAAACTCTGCCTGATAAGGCAGACATACACTATGTAGTATGAAAAAAGTTAGGCCTTTTGAATTACAGACATCCACTTCTATGCTTATGTAAACAAAACGAAAACACAAATTCTGCCAGATAAGACATATATACACAAGGTAGTTTTAGTAAAAAGTTAGGCCTTAAGGCATAATTTGAATCACGTGCATGCATAGATTCTATGATTATGTAAACAAAACTAGAAAATATAATCTATGCCAGATAAAAGCAAACATACACTATGGAGTGTGGAAAAAACTTAGGCCTTAAGGCATAGTTTGAAATCACGTACATCACCTTCTATGCTTATGTAGACAAAAAAAACACAACTCTGCCCGATAAAGCAAATATACACATGTTTGGAAAAAACGTTAGGCCTTAAGGTGTAATTTGAATCACCTGCATGCATAGATTTTATGATAAAATATGTAGATAAAATTTAAAAAATAAACTGTCGGATAAGGTAGACATACACTATGTAGTATGGGAAACAAGTTAGGGCTTAAGGCATAATTTGCCTGCATGTACTTCTATCCATGTATAATAAAAGGAAAATAATAAACTCTGTCACATAAGGAAAAAATACACAAGTAAAATTGAAAAAGTTATGCCATAAGGCATAATTTAAATCGCCATCACTGGGAAAAAGGGGGGAACCCAAGAACATAAAATTTACCTTAAAAACCAACAAATATTCACTTCACTATCTTAATTCTTATGTAGTACAATTTGTATCAATACTAGAACTCAACTGAACCGTTCATAAAACCCAAAAAAATATAAAAGAAAAGCAAATTCATTTCACTATCTTAATTCTTATGCAGTACAATTTGTATCAGTCCCAAAACTCAATTGTTTATCAACTGTACCAGCATCCTTATCTGGTGTAATTAAATCCTAATGAGGAAAATCATAATCATCTTCTATTCCATCTTCACATCTCTGACGTTTCCTATAAACTTCAACAATAGTTACTACTTCAAGTGGATTTGGAGAAGGAAGCCTTTCATTAGAACTAGGTGTCTTCAAATCAATTAATCCAGATTTAACATTCTCTAGTTCTACTATGATTAATGCATGACGTGCTGCACGCTCTAATTTCTTTTCTTCCTAAATTTTCTCTTTGATCTGAGAAAGTGTTTGTCTTCCCATACAACCCATTTGGCGTAGAAGCAGCAACATCACAAAGAATATGCAGTAGGGATGCAGACTCCTTTGTTGGAGAAGTTTCTTTACATAGCATATCTTTGGGGAATGGCTGTAAATCTTCTTAAGAATGCAGATCGAACTTGAACACATCATTCATTGGATCAGCTAAAACAGAATGTCTTTTGTCAGACCCGCAAGCTATACATGACTTATTTTCACGATGAACTCGAACTAAACTCTCAATAGTATCGATCACAGAAACAAATATACTTTCTAACCTATCAATTCTACTTTCCAAATAGGTCATTCTGACGCTTTCAGCAGCTGCAAAACATGACTTGGTATCCTCGTGCACACAATTTAAACTATCAACAACATTAATCACACCAATAATTTTTTTATCCAATTCTTCAAAACGGATATCCAATCTACTTCCCATATCCTAAAAAATAGGACAAAAGAAATAAAGTAAAAATAAGAAAACAATAAAAATACATTCATATAGATCATAAAAAGGTAGAAAAAGGTCATCCCGTGACTTGATTTACAATAGTAAAGCGTTCGTCATCCAGTTGCTTCTTCAAATTGGACACAACACCCTATACAATAAATAAAAATAAAAACTCTATAAATGTATAATAGGAGTTTCAAATCCAATTTATATGCATGTGTAAGGAAACCAAAAATCACAAAACTTTATTGGATAAGGGTGAAATAAACAATGGATTTTTAGCAAGTTATGCCTTAAGGCAGAGGTTGAATAACATGCATGCAATTCTATGCATTGTATAAGAAATCCAAAATCACAAAACTCTGCTAGATATGGAAAAACAACACTGGAAGAATAAGACAAAATAAAAAACTAAAAACATACATCAACTATGTGATCAAGCAGTCGAGATGGCAAAGCCACACTGGAAGAACAAGAGCTTGAATCATTAGTAAATTGAAGTGCAACTAGATAATTCTACCTCTCTTGTTCAATAGCAACAACAACATTTACATTGTATTTACTGAATCTCTATAACAAATACAAAAACACATTACACATCAAAAAACAACAATTAAGAAAAAAACAAAAAAGTAAGAAACAACAACGAAACAAAAAAAAACGTACATGTTCAACATGGAAGAAATTATCAATAATAACACGATAAACATGTTGCTTTCAAGGACCCCAAGACAACATACGAGGAAGCTTCTGAGGCTTGTACTTTGAAAACCCACGGAATATAGGGAAAACCCCAAACACCCAAACATTCAAATCATAAGGAAACTCATTAATCTTATACCTACAATGACTACGATATGCCATGGTCTTGAAATTCCTCAAATAACCACTAAGTGATCGTACCAACCAATCAAACCCAAGAGTAACCTAAGGATAAGACATGCGAAGAACATCATCATAAATTATCTTCATTGTATACTCTTTAACATACCAATGTTGATCACGGCCCAACAACACACTCTCCACTATATTGACCTCAGCGAGCGTAACAATATCACTATATTTCTCCCAAAAACCACTAGGCCGATGAGTTGAACGAACCTGTTAGAACCTCCTGAGATCACACAACTTTATTCTTTCTTCATTTGGAAAATAGCGGTTCAGTAGTCTATTTCTTCTACCTGACACAACACTAAAATCACCGGCACAACAATCCAAATCAGTAATAAGATGGAAACACTCACGACTATAAACCATAAACTTTAACACATTATCAGTACTAGAAGAAAGTTATGATAACACCAAGCAATGGAAAATATTATCACACAAGTGAACATCACCCAACTCTATAAAATGCCTGTCACACCCCAACCTAGAGGAGATTTTGACTGGCACTCGGTACCTTGCTAGGTTCGAGCGTACGCTGAACTCGAAGTCTGAGACCTGTAGGAAAGCTAGGTCCTTGAGGTCATACTGTAAAAATAATCTCAACTTAGGCCGACAAGGCCGAATTTGTTATCGCTACAAGCTACTACGGCCCAAAGAGGCCTCTGTAAACCTTTAACACTGGGTAGACTCAACAAAAATACAAAATGAGGGTCGACAAGGCCACTGACAAACTGTACATACCGAACTTGTGTCTACAAAGCCTCTAAAGATAACTGACATCAAATGTGGTCGACACCGGGCCTTGACCTACCCATAGTCTGTACAAAAGCCTAATACCTGACCTTTAGATTTGGATGCACTCCGGAAGAGATGGAGTCTTATCGATCCTTCACTAAGTCCCAATTTTCTCTACTAGGAGAACTCAATGAACTAATTACTTACATCTGTAGGAATAAAATGAAGTGCCCCAGCAATGGGATGTCAATATAAATAAATATACCAAGTTTGTAAGGTAGAATATAATCTGAATATATATAAACTTTGAAGCTGAAGAACATGAGTAAACATGCTGGAAATATCTACTGAAAGGAAGGGATGGGAGTGGACTGATCACAACCACTCGGTCAACTTACCTGGTCATTGTCTGTTAGACTGCTTGGCCGCTCTATTTATCTATACAATCTATTTTTTCTCGGCTCTATGTACTATCCTTATTAATTTTGATTTCTGGTCATTATTACATTACTATCTAATATATAATCTGAACATAATATTCCAGCCTCACAAGGGATTCGGTGTGTAAGTACGTGGCCCCGAAGGCAAGCGCGCGTCTGTGTAGCCCAAAGGCACTGTATATGGCCAAAAGCCCCAAAGGCAATCTGTATTTGTATAGTCTCGAAAGCAATGTGCATATCTGTATTTTAGTCCCAAAGGCGATATGTATCATAGCACCGAAGACAGTGTCAATAGCCCCGTAGGAAACATCGTATCCCCGAGGGCAAGTGCATACATACACAACAAGCAAACAATATGTAATTAAGTGCTTGCATCGATACTCATATCTCATCAGAGTTATTTTTATAATTCATGGTTCACACTTATTATCTTGCGAGCTACTCTGCTAGCTTTTAGGGAGTTCTGTACTATCTTAGCTCTCGGTCGACTATCTCGTTATACTACTTAATTCATCTTTATAATCTCTTTCTTTCTTAGGTCTGAGGCATACCTTATATACTCATGTGTTATACCCTTCTATGTGACTTATTCTATCGTATCTCGTACTTTATTTCTCTTGACCTTATGGAGTCTCTTACTCCTCCTCGAATATGCGTACATGCTACTCTTTCTAGGATATCACGATCTCATCTTCTAGCTAGTATAACCTCATTCTCTTCTTACTTATGTTCTGCTACTAACTCCTTAGCTCATTCCTTCAGATCTCTCTTTATTCAGAACTCTTAGCTTACATGTAGATATATTAATAGTATCTTGGACGTGTTACTAACCCTTCTTCTTAGGACTTACACGGGAACTCTACTCTTAAGTCGACTCCATAACTCTTAGACGGTCTCAATGCGTCACTAGGAAACTTAGGGGTGAACTAGCCCCTTTCTGTCACGACCCCAAATCACTAAATCGTGAGGACACCTACCATTTCCCACCTTGGTAGGAGAACCCTTCCATTTACCAACAATCCAACCACAGTTAAGTAAAATAAGTGGAATAATATAAAATATACTCATGTTATAAATATAAAAATGCAGAAGATACGTATCGTAAATACACCCCCCAAAGGAACTTAGTCTGAAAAGTACAAGAGGTACTAATAATACAAATCCGAATAGTACATAAGTCTCAAAATAGTAGTGTTGTCTGGGAATCAAGATAAGACAAGTAGATAGGAAAGAGTCCATGCAACAAATCTATTAGTAATGCTCACCCTTAAGACTCAGCAACAACCTCAGATCATTCGTGAGGGGAAGAGGTAGAACCAGTCACGTACTCTGCATTTAAAAAAGGATGCAGCAAGACAGTATCAGTACAAAACGCTATGTACCGGTAGATATCATAGGCCGATAATAGTTAGCTAACATATGCATAAGAAAGACGCTGAAAGATAAAAATGATCACAATCAAGTACAAGTAATATCACAGTCTAAGAATAATCCACCAAGTATAGGAAATCATGTTAGAATCCAAATATAAGAATGAATGACGAATAAATATGCAATGCAATGCAATGTAATGGACACACGATCAATCCGTACATACATGCTCCGGGTGGAATATATCATCTCCCAGCACTCATGAACCATGGGGGACCCCCGATGTCCATGTACCAGTCATTCCGTATCACACAACCTTGAATGACTTTTCCTCTAACACCCTGCTAGCCACTCTGTATCACACAACATAAAGATGGATACACAAATAGTATGTCATATGAATCATAGATGTTTCCTTCACATTCTTCACCGTCACACCAATCACAAGTCATATTAATATATTATGGAAATGAGGATGAATGCAATGCAATGACAATATCAAGTGTAACATATCAATCCCAGTCGTGCCACACGAGGACGCTTATCATAATATCATTATCATATCAACTCCTTTCATCTTTTCATGAACATGCCAAGATAAGTGAAATACATCTACATCATAAATGAGACATGTCATTACGTACAAGTCCAGTAACCACAAAGAGGCAACAAATCATAATCAGTCAACAGTAACCAATCTAAGTAATCCATCCCAATTTCATACCCAGAGGCTTACATGCTTTCTCCAACAGAATCTAACTATGCATACATTTTGCTAACTGAAGTCTAACCAAATGTAAGTCATAACCTACCTGGATGCTGAGCAGAAGCTACACACGATCACAAAAGAGCCTTTCCCTTTTGAAGATCACAGTCATACTCGAAGTGTAACTTTATCAAAGTCTAAGTTAGAACAAGAAATTCACAACACCCATAACATCATACTAATCCTTGGAATATAAACCAAATATGGAAGATGGGGGGAAAAGGGCTTATAGGGGTAAAATGGTCAATTTAGAGGTAAACAATTAAATTCAAGGTTCTAGGAGTCAAACATTACTAATCCATTGCTAAAACAACTCTAGATTAGGCCAATTTCATCCTACAAGTAAAAGCCCCAATTTTGGGTATGAACCCTAGTTTCCCACATTCAATTTTAACAACAATAATGGAAGATTTAAGCTTAACAAGTACTAAATAGTGATAAACCATGCTTAGCTTAACAAAACCAACTAATTAATTCTCACTTTCAAGATTAACAATTAAACAAGCCCTAATTTGATTGAACTCAACTTCCCCAATTAGATTCTAGGTTATTTCCACCATTAAATCAACATAAAGAAGTTAAAGAAGGGTGAAATATGGCTAAGGGGTCTTACATCAAGAAGAAATCACTAGAAGATGCTTGAAATCTCTCTAATGGGGCTTGGGATAAGTATTTTCGAAATGAGGGAATGTAGGGTTTTAAGACACTTAAATGAATCTGGAAAATTCGTCGTCCGCTGCAGCAGACTGAGGCCCGCTGCAATGAACCAGCACCAGTGGTACACCTCTGACTTGTGGTCCTTTACCAATATCCCAAAAGCTCATTGCAGTGGAATACCATCCGTTGCAACAGACCCTTTCTACTGGGGCGCACGTAGGCCCACCCCAGCGAGTACACGAGAGACCAAGAAGTTTCATACTTACGCATTTTCAACCTGAAATCAGATAATCATCCGAGACCTCCCCGACACAAACCAGATATGTACACATACGTAAAAACACGCTACAGACTCACTTGTGGTCTTGGAATTCCTATCGGAGTTCTAATTCTATGAGTCAACCCTCAACGTGCTAAACTAGTTTTCCAACCAATAAACAAAAATGCTCCTGAGGGCCTCGATAACCGAACCAACTATCCCACCAAGTCATGAATGACCCTCCGAACCTCATGAAATTGGCAAATTTCTGAAAAAGGTCCGTTCACACAAAAATCAACTTTCGGTCAACACTTTCATGCTTTAAGGTTCTAATTTCTCTACTCCTACTAGAATCATCCGATAAATTTGGGATTTGAGTTAACGAGGATAAAATGTCAAAGTACAAGTAATGACGGAATAGGTCGTTACACTTTTGGCTTCTACTGAGAAGGGGACATACATACTGATTCATGCTAGAAGGAAAAAAGATACCCCTTACATACCTTGAGAAGGACATTTTGATCATGACACTACAATCCATCTCCTCATTATCCATGTACAATAACAAACAACACTCATGTCAACAAGAATGAACATCATCCCCCTTGAATCCTTACCCTCCTCCACATCAAAGACAACAACCATAACAAATATAATTTAGGATTCATTATTTCCAGCCATCCAATCTCAAGGAATTACTTCCAAACAACTCATACTTCTAAGAACAAAAACTCAACTTTTATATGCTTTCTAATTACTCTTTCCTTTAGCTTATGATGAGATTCTCAATCTTCAACACCAATACTTATACAATCATAACAATACAATAAGCATCATATATAAGTTACTTTTCATGGATTCCAACTACAACAAAATACAATCATGACTCTAAAAAAGCCCAACAACAACACAACTTTATCTTCTCTTTCTTCAAGTTCTAGTTCATGATTTTTCCTCCAAACAACTCCTCTAACATAATATTATTCTTAAACACAACCATAAAGATGTTATACTTACCTTATAAACCAAGTGTATCTTCCCGTTCAAACCCAACAACACCAAATAGTCCACAAAGTTGACCCTTTTCGGAACCTCACTGGTTCAGTTCTGTTCTGTCACCTTACTACCATCCAACCATCAAACCACGATCATCAAGATCACCCTCAGTCTGTATAGAACTTCTCCATAAAACTCCTTGAGCCAATTCCCCATATAACTACCAGAAACATCCACCAACACCACACTGTCTGGTCGTAACACCCGAATCGAGGACCTCACTGACGCTATGGCTCAGATAATCAAAGAAGAACTATGGAGGCTCGTAAGTGATATTTTTATGGAACAAGTGCAGGCTTTGAAAAGTGATATGTTTGCGAACCATACACCCATCTTGAGAAAAGAATGGGATCTCCCAACCTTTGATGGAGATGGGGACCCAAAAGAGTTCCTTGAATGGTTGAAGACCATTGAGGAATTTTTCAAGTACCGGAAATATGACGATCATGAGTGCTTCAAAGTTGCCAAAGAAAGGCTCAAATCATTTACTTCTGATTGGTACGAAAATCTAAGAACCAATCGAAAAAGAAGTGGCAAGACCAAGATTAACTCTTAGAAGAAATTAAAGAAGCATATGATGAGAAATATTTTGCCAAGGGAGCATGAACAAAGTCTATACTTCCGACTCCCCACTCATTGTCAAGAAAATGTTGAAGTGGCGTCATGCCGCACGTTTAGAGGCATGGTTGAGAAACCACAAAGGAGAGGTGCTCCAAAGTCTTACATAGAGCCCTCCAATGTCAAGAAAATGGGCAGCATTTTTTTATCAACCCGTTGTACGGTCATGAAGTTGAAGCCAAAGATCAAAAGGTAGAAGAAGGTAATACTTCTTTTACTAATCCATTGTATGACCAATAAGTTGTAGAAAGAGATACGTAGAGGAAAGTAGAGGTCACAACAGGGATAGACTAAAAGAGAAAAAAGTGTTTCCAATGTCGAGAATCGGGACACTTTCTCAAAGAATGTCCTAACCCCGAATTAGTGACAAATGAAGATGGTGGAAAGTTCGTAGAGGAACCCAAAGCCAAGGACACCAAGACCTCCTTACTTGATGCACAGAAGATAGAGAATGAATCTAAGAAGGGAAGTACGATAGGTGCTTACTCAAGGAAGCCCTTGGAAGTTATATGTACGTATGTTCTTTCAATCGATCCACTACCGATGGAAAGTAGTGAACAATATCTTGGTTTATTTCCAAGGTGTTCATTACCCAACCCTCAAGCCTATAAACATAATCTGGACGAGGCCACAAGCTTGATAAAGTCAAAAGAAAATGAAATTTGTCACATGTGTGTTAAAAGCCAAGAGGTCGACAAATTCATCATGGGAAACAAACTTCCTATGCCGAGGTCGAAAAACCTTTTTGATGAATTGAGTAGAGCCAAATGGTTCATCAAGATAGAATTGAAAGGTGGCTACCTTCGAGTGGGAATCTGAAGAGAAGATGAATGAAAAATGACCCTCGAAATCAAGTTTTATTTGGGCGAATGGTTTGTGATACCGTTTGGACGGTATGACGTCCCAAACTCATCCTTACACAAGGTGGCACGTCCATCCTTAGGGCGCTTAACATCTTCTGAGATCATTGATACCAAACCACCCAAGACAGAACCTACCAAAGATTGGTTTGAGCCTACGGGAGCCATTGCGGTAAAGAGTTTCTTTGGTTCAGCTTCTTATCCTCGTCTTGTCATGCAGAGATATTATGACCTTTCTGCCCCTATAAACAAACTCATGAGGTAAGATAAGTATGAATGGTTCCGAGGAGCAGCAAGATTCCTTTCAGCCTTGGAGATTTGTGAAGCCCTGGTCCTACCCGTCCCAAGCTATGAAAGGACATTGAGCATCAACCATGAAACAAGTATAGGTGCAATCTTTTGCTCCAACACAAAGTTGAGTGGTGCACCGTGTCATCCTTCAACCTATGGCAAGGCAACATGTATTATGGAATCCAAGATCCAACATGAACATTATGAGAAGTCAAAACCAATTGTCTTGTATTTGGATCCTAATTTGTCAAGAATTGAAGGAGACGCCTACAAGATAAGACTTCCGGTCCTATCTAATGGTGGAAATATTAGAACACTTGTTGTTGATTTTTTTTCACATTTAGACGGCATGAATTTGAGGGTAAATTCTTTCAAAGAAGGGGAGATTGATGAAAGAAATTCTGCAGACTTTAACTCTAAACCCAAGTTGAGGGGTGCTTTACTAAGAGTGCCAATAATGACCCGTCAATCTACACTTACATGCCTAGTGTGGCATGGAAAATGGAGTGGAGTTGGAGTTGTCACGTGAAGGTCTAAGAAGCATGTTTATTTCAGCTTTGTATGTAGGTCTTGGCCAAATACCATTTTGTTTCTTTTAGCTTAACTTTAATTCCTAGTTTAGCTTGTAGTTCTCCTTAGGACATGATGTAACATGTAAATAACTCCTAGATCCCATTAGGACACAATTAATAAGCCATGTAATAGGAAAGAGGGTGACAAGGCTGAGAGTTCCTACAACAACATGACAAGGCCGAAAGTGACAAGGTGGCATGGACAAGAATGGTCTAGAAGTGGAGGCTTCCAACAAGAAAATTCAAGAACCAACTAGTTCATGGGTTTGACTACCTAGAATACATCAAGGTCGGCCTTGGGGAGGAGAAGAGTTGGCCGAAATGGTTCATCAAACAAGTGCAAGGAATGGAAGCTTCTAAACACATTCCAAAAGGTTGAGATTGTTGGAAGAATCAAGTTCATGCATTCTTCCACTTGGAATCCACAAGGGGAGTGTGAAATATTCATCATTTGTCCCCAAGAAAATCCAAGACCTTTCCCATTATCTTGGTTTGATCGAAACACCCTTGGTCACCAAGTAAACCCAAACCCGTTCCCATTTGTTCCCACTAGGCAGAAATTGTCATGTAGTTTGTGTCCTTTAATTTGCCTTCTAGAATGGTCCATTTGCTACTATAAATAGGACCCTTAGGACCTTGTAAATATTCAGAGTTTGATGACATATAAAAGTGAGTTTTACTCAAAAGCTAATTGTATTCACTTGTGTGTGTCTACTCTTAGTTGGTTCTTGTGTGAGCCAAAACCCTTTGTGCGAGTTTAGCTACGACTGTGTGACTTAGTTGAATCCAAACTAAGGTTTCCCTTCGGTGTAATACTAAACCCAAGCTTAAGGAACCCCCTTTGGTGCGAGTGGACGTTGGGAGTGTGTGACCCAACTAAACCCAAGCCTTTGGGTCTATCTTAAGGTTTTCGGCCAATCCTTACTTGGTTAGTATTAGGGCATGTACTTAGCAACCCCGGTCTAGTGCTTGTTAAATTGGTCACCCTCATCAAAGTGTTTACTTAGGCATTAAAACCCCATTTTTATTATCCTTACTATATCGACCGTACCTCACTTGAGCCATACTAACCGATCCAACACTTGACCAAATCAATCCTAAATTCACCCGAGGTTGCTACTCGCAACTTGTGAGAAACCATTGTCCATACCACCAAATACTGATCACCCTCACCTCACACAACACCTCATAAACTCTCACAATAAACTCCAACATCCAAAAACAAGTGTATCTTCCCATTCAAACCCAACAACACCAAACAGTCCACAAAGTCGACCCTCATCGGAACCTCACTGGTTCAGTTCTGTTCCGTCGTGTTAATACCATCCAACCATCAAACCCTGATCATCAAGATCACCATAAGTCTGTCTAGAACTTCCCCATAAAACTCCTTGACCCAATTCCCCATATAACTACCCGAAACAGCCACCAACACCACACTGTCGGGCCGTAACACCCCAACCGAGGACCTCACTATTTCAGGTCTGTTACATGGCCTTTCCACTATAAAACCACTGAACCCCTACCATTAATACAAGCCACAACACACCCGTAACCATCCCACAAAGTTCAATAACCCAACTCTCTGTAACTCCACCCGAAAAAGCCAACAAACACCCCACTGTCCAGTCAAGCCCAGAACTCGAGTCCCCTACTCTAGTATCTATTTTCGGATCAACCCAAAAAAACCAACACCCGACCCACTTACACATCAATACCCCTCCTTACCTATATCAACCAAGCTCCACCTAACTCACAACAATCCACAACTTCATATGAACATCACACAAGCTTCTTCTTGTGATTTCCAACATCTTCATGCTAAATTTGGGTTGATTTACTTTGGGATGGCTCTTGGATCTTAAAAATATGATAGGAGACCTCTTAGGTTGTTAATGGACTTATCTAGGTCAAAACATAATGAAGAAAGGGGCTTCCACGGCTTAAATAGGCAAAGAAAGTCGGCCACCAACTGAGAAATGTGGCAACTTATGCGTCGCATATGGCCATATGCGGGCCCATATGCGACCGCATTCTTTTCCCGAAATTTTCTCATCCGTGACATAAAACGCTTAGTTTATCACTCTAACTTCGTCAAACTTTGTCGAGGGATGATTCCTTCAACCCCAATGACCTCCAACCTTTGATACACCCTCACAACATCCATCTAAGTCGTAAGGGACCCTCGGAAAGGACCTCAAATCACCGGCTCATGCCGTCTAACTAGGCTCTCATCCGTGTACCAAACTCTGGGGTGTAACATGTTCAAGCACACCCTTCTTTAATAACTCCAATTAAGAGACACTCAAAAAAGACATAATCAAATCCTTAAATTAAAAATCACCACTCCACATCGCAAGTCCTTCAAACCAATGTTCAAACTTAAGAAAAAAATCTTTTTACTATAAAAGAAAAATAATATAAAAAAGTCAAGAATTTATATAAGAATAAAGAAAAATGAAAATAAAACCATTGAACTTTATATTCCAAAGTTGATCAAAACTCTGACTTAAGGCATAACTTTAGGAATCCAAAAAGTTAATCAAAAACTCTGCCTCACGGCAAAACTTTACAATCCGAAAGTTGAACAAAACTTTGCCTTAAGGCATAACTTTAGAATCTAAATGTTACACAAACTCTGTCATAAGGCATAACTTCATATTTCAAAAGCTACACAAAAAATTTGCCTTAAAAGGAAAACTTTAGAATCCAAAAAGTTGAACAAAACTCTGCCTTAAGACATAACTTTAGAATCCAAAAAATTGACACAAACTCTATCATAAGGTAGGCCTTTAGAATAAAAAAGTTAACACAAAAATTTGCCTTTAAGCCATAACTTTAGAATAAAAGTTTTTTTTAAAAGGAAACAATTAACATGTACCATATTAGTTACTTGACTGTTACACAAACCAAAAATCACATGCATCAAGAACAAAGAGATCAGTTCACAAAAATTATGCCAGAACAGGCCTAAAGTTTAGTTTAATAAACAAAACAAATAATGCATCCTCCTAATTTACAAAAACTATGCCGGGAAATGAAAAACTTTAAGTTTAAAAAATGACATAGGCTTTACAATCAAAATCTTAAATCGGACTCTAGATAAAGGCATCAGGTTCAAATATATTTACATGTACAAAATCATCAGATCGCGCTCTGCCTAAAAGCATAACTTTAGACAAAAGAAAGATAATCAAACTATACCTTAAGGCATAACTTCAGATTCCAAAAAGTTAATCAAATTTTGTCTTAAGTCATCACTTCAGAATCCAGAATTTAATACAACCCTACCTTAAAGGCAAAATTTCATATTCCAAAATCTTAATAAAAAACTAAGCTTTAAGATATAACTTCAGGTTACAAAAATTAAAGAATTTAAACATATCAAAACCTACACTAATAATTATTAGATTAATCAAACTCTGCCTTAAGTCTCCAAAAATTTAATCAAACCCTACCTTAAGGTATAATTTCAAATTGAAAAGATTAAAGAATTTAACAAAACAAAAACTACACTAAACAATCAGAAACTATCAACTACATAAAATAAATAAACTTCATTGATTAATTATGTCGGAATAGGCCTAAGTTCAACTTCATAAGCCAAAAAATCATGCCCAAAGAGAGCTAATTTGCCTCAAACAAACACATAGACAAGGTATACACGAATCAAAATTTGTAAAAACAACTGAGCAACAACATAATACGAAAAATATAAATCGATTGACCTGTAATTAACCAATCGATTCATAATGAATGAATAAAACCTAAGCTTTGTCCTAATGAATGAAATTCGAAACAAAATATGAAACTTATAGAGAGAAATTACGAGTAGAAAATTGAATTCGTACCTAAATTTCCTTACAGAGAGAACACACGAGAGACGTACACAAAGAAATCAGAAAAAACATAATAACAAAGGGGAAAGGTTTTGTACATGCAAGGGCTAAAATCGTCCACAAAAATTCATTAAAAGATGCGGAGGGGCATTAATTAAAAACCAGCGAAATGAAGGGTAAAAATTAAACACCAGTGCGTTTGAAGGACAATCCATGGAAAAAAAAGTTATTTAAGTCCAATCCAATATTATTGGGCTAGTCTATTGATTCAAGTTACAAATGATGAGCCCACTTTTTCAAGCCCAAAATGTCATCTTCTTAAAGACCCAAATAGGTGCCACGTGTCAAATGACATGGCACACTAAGTCAAATGAAAGAGTTAATCGAATTATGCCACATGTCAGATGTGATACGGCATGCCTAGTCAAATCAAAGGAATAAAAATGTGTCATGTATACAAGTGACATGTTTCGACCAATCAAATATCTCCATGTCATCTTCGATATGATTGGACGAAAGGAGTTTATACTTATCACAACTCCTCCATCCTACAACTATAAATAGGGGTCTTCATAATTCAAAAAGAGGACCAAGAATTCTAGGAAGAAGCCAGAGAGAGCTCGTGGATCAAATGCCACAGATTTCTCTACATGCTACAAGAATGCAAGCACTCAAGTATTTCTCTACAAGTTCTAAAGATCAAATACAAGTTCAAGATCAAGCTCAAAAGACCTTGAATATATTATCAAAAGGAAGAATCAGAGGAATCATAGAACTAACACTCATTATATTTGAAATAAAATACTACGATTGTTGCGATTTTTTCTATCTTGACTATTATTTTCTCAACGTGAATTTTATTATTTACAAATTCTGGCACGCTAGGTGGGACAATCTCTACCTCTCATCTCAACTTTTTGATCATCAAAGTTCAAGAATGTCAAAATGGATTGCTAATCAACATGGGCATCAAACACATGCAATAGTAATGATAATAAATCATGTAAAACTATATATTGAAAATAGTTTGAAATATAATAGTGGAAATAGTATGACAAAACATAATGAATCTAAGTGATAATCATGGCATACTGTGCTAGTCTAGTCTATGAAACCTCTGAAACATGAGTTTGATAACAAAATTATTTACCAGGACAACGCCTTGACATACCTCTACTATGAAGCCTGATATGTAAAATAAATGATGAACACCCCGAATGAAATGGGACTCACTAATAGCTGATACCGAGGAAAATCCAAGCGAGCAGATCCGTTGTTCTGAAACTCAGTACCTACACCGTGAAGTGCAGCCCCGGGCAAAGGGACGTTAGTACGTTTGAATTGTACTATATGTAAAGCATTGAAAGAATAAGAAGACACAAGATATAATAGGAACATGAAACTGAATATGAACATAGATATAATCTGACATGAGTATGATAACATGCATAAAATTTGTATAAACATATATCTATAGGGAGAGCATTAGTATAACTGACATGTAACCACCACGTGTGAATGTGGCATCTGATCTCTTCCCGATCAAATAAGCCATCTCGTACCTTGCCGGGGTACGATACATAAACATGACATGATGGATCCAATAACCCCATTAAGGGGTAACATGAAGGTATCATCGTTTGGGCAGAGCGATCCTTATCCTACGTTGGCATACATAGTTTCAGGCTGTCTGAGCCTTCTCAGTAATCTGTCTAACTCCCAAAAACATGTACTTGAATATAGGTGGCTTGTCAGCCCATGAGTTTCTTAAATGTAACTTGTAAGCATGATTTGTGATTATAATTTAGCAAGTAAATAAATATATAATATAGCTTTTGTAGAACATGAAAACATCTATAACTTCATGGAACTGAGTAATAATGATTATAACTTGTATTTAAGAACTCATGGAGTTCAAAACATGCGTTCATGGGTTTCGGACAAGTTCATGACAATCATAATGAACTATCATGAATACAATTGATGAATCATAATATAAACATGACGTATGACATTACATGTATCAGGATTATCATGATAATAGAACAACCCCTGAACTTTTCAAGAATTCATGTTTCATGGAAAACCGTAGTGTGGGGAAGAACATGGATATTCCCACACATGGATAGAAGCTCTACATACCTTATTCGCTCCAATACTTGTATTAAAAATCTAAACTTTGGAGAGGAAATAAAAAGCTTGAACCTTGAAACTTGAAACGTTGGGATGGGTTTATCTTGAAAATCCTAGGCTAAGGATAATGAAGTTTACTTAGAATTCATGAGGATAATGCTAGAATCACGTAGAATTGGATGATAAGGGCTTACATTGATGTAGGAGAATGTCGGGAAGAGAGGAACATTGTTCTAGGGCTTTAAAGTATGGAAAACTAATCTTTGGAACTAAGTTTACGTATTTATGTTGTTAAGTCCGTCGGAAATTTTATGGCCTAGATCGACGGTCCGTATATTTTTCTACGGTCCAGGCATGGTCCATATATTATTCTACGGTCTAGGCATGGACCATATAATTTTTGTACGGTCCGTATAATCAGACAGTCACCCAAATATAAATTTCCAGTGACTTCCTAAGTTGGGGAAAATGTTGTAACAAAGGATGGGCCATATAAATATTGGGCGTAAAACTAGGTCTGGAATTTCAACAGTCCGTAATACTTTTACGGTTCATAAATATTAGGCGTAAAACTGGGTCTGCAGAACGGAAACTGTTTTTTTAACTTGAACTCAACGTCTGGGTTTTCTACAATCCTTAATCATGAATAATAATTAGTTTAGAGGTACGAGGTGTTATATGAGCTCGCTGAGCGAAGATCAAAGTGAAACATGACCTCTCTATAGAGCTCGTTCAGCGAGCCAACCATTCCCAATGTGTTGTCTTACAAATTCAACGCTTAAGTAAAAAATTCAATCATGTTTCATATAAGTACAATTCCAGTGTACTTACGTCCCTATGTGTTATCATGAAAACCCTTAGATATAAGTTAATTATATTTATGTATTGTTAAACTTAATCACGTTTCAGATAATTGTATTCATGTGTATCATTATGAATGTCATGAATTTGTCTGTAATACATGTATACTCATGTTTTCATTTCCATGAGTTCTCAAATATTAGTCATGAACTAATATTATCCCATTATATGGATTTTACATGTTTTCATATCTCTTGTAAGTTATGTTATAAATATGCACGTTATATTATATTATCCTTATAAATCATGTTTACAAGTTATGAGTATGAAATTCATGGGCTTCTAAGCAATTTACATTCATGTTTATGTTTTGGGAGTAAAAAGATTATCGAGAATGTTTAATACCAGAAACTAAGTCTGTCAATATATGATAAGGATCGTTTCATCCAGTTAGGACGATTTCTTCATGTTACCCATTGGGGGTTATTTTATGGATCCTTTTTGTCATGTTCATGTTTCGTACCCCAGTAAGGTACGAGGTCGATTAGCTGATCGGGCCGAGATCAAACTCCATGGACTCAAGTGGTGGTTACATGTCGATTATACTAAAGATCTTCCATTTAAAATGATTTACCATGTTCTATTATATTCATGTCAATCATTACTCATGCTCAAGGTTAGTTCTTATTATTTCATGTGCCTTGTTTATTCATTCTATTGCTTTACATACAAGTACAATTCCAGTGTACTTACGTCCCTATTGTCCAGGGCCTGCATTTCATGATGCAAGTACTGATTTTCAGGATGACAGATCCGCTCGCTAGGACATTCCCCTATCAGCTGTTGGTGAGCCCCACTTTATTCGGGTTCTTATCTTTATTTCATGTTTATTTCATGCTATGAAATAGATGCATGTTGGGCCTTGTCCTAGTAAACAATTTAGTGTTCAGAGGTTTCATATATTGGTCTAGCATGTCATATTAGATATTCAGAGTTGTACAGCCTTGTTGGCTTCGTACTTATCACTGTTTCAAATTATTCCGCAAATTATATTTTCATACATATTTTCGGTATTTTGATTTGGATTTCATGTTTTAAATTATATTTCGCATAAGTTCATGTCCCATGTAGATTCAACAACCCATGTGGTTTGCTCGGTAATATATAGTTATGCACCGAATGTCGTGTCACGTCCAGGCCATGGTTCGAGGCATGACAAAGCTTGGTATCAAAGCCTCATGTTCAAGTTTCTTAGGGAGTCTATAAAACTGTGTTCAATGGGGTCACTTTTATGTGTGTGTGAGCGCCACACATGTAAACAATTGACCATAAGATATTTAGGATTGTCTCACTTCTTTTATACTATAGATCATGTAATTAGAGTTATACATTCATGATATTATTCTAAATCGTATGTATTACATATTTTAGAAAAATGCATGCAAAAAGGAAGTCAACTACAAGTAAGAAGGCTTCTACTAAAGATGCCCGAGAAGTGAACTCTCAGGCTCAGGGAGTTGCATCAGGCACATTATCCCCGACTTCACCCCCACCAGCTACTGAAAGGCCTGCATGGGTTCGCACTACAATCCCGCCGCCTAGTTCCATAGATATGGATGTTAGGGGAGCTAACTACTCACCCAATTTTTTTCCACTCAGGGTCATCTTCAGGGGACGACTTCAAATAATGTTGCTAGTGAACGGTTGTCCGGTTCCAAGATCAAGAAGGTTTATCCGCATGAATCCCCCAGTGTTCATAGGGTCGAACAAGACAGAGGATCCTATGAAATTTATCAATGAGATACAAAATATTCTCCGTGTTATGTATGGCCCTATGGTAGAAGCGACATAATGTGTCTTACCAGTTGAATGATGTTGCTAATAACTGGTACGAGTTCTAGGAGCAATCCCGAGGGGAAAATACATCTCCTACAATTTGGGATGATTCTGTGGATGCAATTATTGAGCACTTTCTACCGTTGGAATTTGGGGAGGCTAAGGCCCTTGAGTTTGAGTGGCTCAAACTGAACAACATGAGTCTCAATGAGTACTATCTCAAGTTCATCTCATTTGCCAAATATGCTCCACACATGGTTACTGATATGTCAGCCAGAGTTGGATGCTTTGTTGGGTTTTGAACCTAATATCGCTGCTCAAAATAAATATATGACCATTACCAAGATGGTTGCTTTCATTCAGGGTAACTAGGATAGAAAGAAGAGAAATAATTACAGAAAGAGAAAGACAGGGAGTTCAGTAAAAGAGCTAAATCTACAGGTAACTTCATTCATGGGGGAGTTGGAGGCAGACAATTCTTTAAAAAAAATCATCAGTACCCACTCCATATGAAACTAGTGCCCCGGCTCCAAAGTTCAGAAATGATTAGAGGAGACATAATTTCAGGGCAGCAGTTTTTCAATCTCAGGCCAGTGTATGCCAGAAGACGTATAATAATCTGGTATGTAACAAGTATGATAAGAGACACGCAAGGGGTGTCGTTTGGGCATAGATATTTGTTTTGTGTGTGGCCAGCGGGGTCACTATCACAGGGACTTTCCATCAGTGAGACAGGGTACCAGAGGTAATGTGGCTTAGTCCACAAATTCAACCCCTCTTCAAAATTCACAAGCCTAGTGAGGGCATGGTGCAGCTAAGTTTGGCAACACAGGCGTAGGTCAGAACTGCTTGTATACACTAGCAGGTCATCAGGATACATAGGCATGTACAGATGTTATCACAGGTATATTAATAATTTTCACTTTTGATGTTTATGCCCTAATGGATCCAAGATCCACCTTATCATATGTAACCGCATTTATTGCTAAGAAGTTTGGGATAGAGCCAAAAATATTGCGTGAACCCTTTGAAGTGTCCACTACGGTTGGAGAGTCAGTTATAGCCAGACGTGTGTATAGGGATTGTCCAGTTAAGATCTATTACTGTAGTACCATAGCCGACTTAGAAGAATTGAAAATGGTAGATTTCGATGTAATCATGGGCATAGATTGGTTGGATTCATATTATGCCACAATAGGCTGTAGAACCAAAATTGTATGTTTTCAATTTCCCAATGAACCAGTCATAGAATGGAATGGCGATGTAGTATCCCCCATTGGAAGGTTTATTTCCTATCTTAAAGCTAGAAAATGTTCTCCAATTGGTATATTTATCATTTAGTTTGGGTGAAGGATACAGATACCCAGACCCCGACTTTTCAATATGTACCAGTTGTTAATGAGTTTCCAAAAGTCTTTCTAAAAGATCTACTTCCTAGCACTAAGCCAATATTTATTCCACCATATAGAATGGATCTAGTAGAGTTAAAAGAGCTAAAAGCTCAGTTGAAGGATTTCCTTAACAAGGGATTTATTAGGCCAAGTGTCTCACCTTGGAGTGCACCAGTCTTATTTGATCAGAAGAAAGATAGATCTTTGTGTATGTGCGACTTTCGCCATTTGAGGAAAGTCACCATTAAGAACAAGTATCCTCTTCCAAGAATCGATGACTTATTTGATCAACTTCAGGGTGCCCAATGTTATTCCAAGATTGACCTCAGATCAAGGTACCATCAACTGAAGGTTAAGGAAGTTGATATTCCGAAAACCGCCCTTAGAACTTGTTATAGTCATTTCGAATTTTGTGTCATGTCGGATTGACAAATGCACCAACTGCTTTCATGGACCTCATGAATAGGGTTTTAAAGCCTTACCTCAACCTTTTCGTCATTGTATTCATCGATGACATCCTGGTTTATTCCCGTAGTGATACTGACCATGCAGAACATCTCTTAGTAGTATTACAGACACTCCAGGATTGCAAGCTTTAGGTGAAATTTTCCAAGTGAGAATTTGGCTGAAATCAGTGGCATTTCTCGAACATGTTATTTCTGGAGAATGCGTGAAAGTAGATTTTTAGAAAATCTACGCAGTAAAGAATTCGACCACACCCACTTCAATCCCTGAGATATGATGTTTCTTGGGTTTGGCAGGCTATTACAGACGTTTCGTAGAGGGTTTTCCTCTATCTCAGATCCGTTGACTAAGTTGACTTAGAAGAAAACCAAACTTTAGTGGTCAGATTCTTGTGAGCGCAGTTTTGAAGAGCTAAATATAAGGTTGACTTCTGCTCTAGTTTTGTTGCAACCAGATGGAAATGAGGGGTTTGTAGTATATGGTGATGCTGCAAGAATTATCCTCGGATGTGTCCTAATGCAATATGGTAAGGTTGTAGCGTATGCATCCATACATCTTAAGGCTCAGGAAAATAATTACCCGACTCATGATTTAGAATTAACAGTTGTAGTTTTTGCTCTTAAGATATGGTGTCACTATTTGTATGGAGTTCACATCAACATTTTCATAGACCACAAGAGACTTTAGTATAATTTCAAGCAACGAGAGTTGAATTTGAGACAGAGGAGGTGGCTCGAATTGCTTAAAGATTATGATGTGGATATTCTCTATCATCCGGGGAAAGGGAATGTGGTAGCCGATGCTCTTAGTCAGTGATCCATGGGGAGTTTAGCTCACGTTGAAGAAGGCAAGAGAACTATGGTGAAGGAATTCCACCGTTGAACTAATTTAGAAGTTCAACTGTTAGACTTTGAAGATGGTGGAACTATTGTTCAGAACATGGATGAATCTTCCTTAGTAGCCAAAGTGGAAGGGAAGAAATTCAATGATCCCTACTTACTATAGTTGAAAGAAGGAATTCACAAGAATAAGATAACAACTTTTGAATAAGGGGGACATGATAGTACTCTAAGGTACCAAGGCAGATTATGTATTCCATATGTGGATGGACTTAGAGACCAAATTATGTCATTAGCACACAATTCTAGGTATTTCGTTCACCTAGGTTCTACGAAGATGTATCGTGACCTTAAAAAGTATATTGGTGGAACAATATGAAGAAGAATATAATAGATTTGTGGCTAAGTGTTCATATTACCAACAGGTGAAAGCCGAGCACCAGAGGCCTGGTGGGTTAGCTCAGAACATTGACATTCCCATTTGAAAATGGGAGATGATAAACATGGACTTCATAATAGGTTTACCTCACTTATCTAGAACACATGATTTGATTAGAGTGATTGTGGACCGACTTACTAAATAAGCACACTTCTTGTCAGTAAAGACCACATATTCAATAGAAGATTTTTCCAAGTTGTATATTAAAGAAATCATCAGGCTTCATAGGACCCGTGCATCCATCATTTCATACTGTAGTGCTCAGTTCATAGTGATCTTTTGAAAGTCCTTTCAGAAAGGATTGGGTACCAAGATAAATATCAGTACAACTTTTCATCCTCAGACTGATGGCCAGGCAGAATGTACCATTCAAACACTTGAGGATATGTTGAAGGCATTGTCATAGATTTCAAAGGTAATTGGGATGATCACTTGCCTCTCATTAAATTTATTATAATAACAATTACCATGCTAGTATCAAGATGGCACCATTCAAAGCTCTATATGAGCGAAGGTGTAGGTTGCCAATTGGTTGGTTCGAAAATGGTGAAATAGATTTGTTAAGGCCAGACTTGGTCCACCAAGCAATAAAGATAGTCAAGTTGATCCAGGAGCATTTAAAAATGACTCAGAGTCGCTAGAAGTCATATTCAGATATGAGGCGTGGATATTTGGATTATCAGGTTGACGGTTGGGTGTTCCTCAAAGTTTCAACTATGAGAGGTGTTATGAGATTTAGAAGGAAAGAGAAGCTCAGTCCCAGATACATCGAGCCATACAAGATCCTACGAAGGATTGACTAAGTGTCTTATGGGTATGAGTTACCACAAGATTTAGTTTCTGTGCACCAGTGTTTCATGTATCCATGTTGAGGAAGTTAGTGGGAGACCGGTCGTAGGTTGTTCCTACCGAGACTATCACAGTTAAGGATGGCCTAGCCTATGAGGAAGTCCCTATGGCTATTCTTGATCATCATCTCGCAAGTTGAGGACCAAGGAAGTGGCCTCAATAAAAGTGTTATGAAGATGTTAGAAAGTCGAAGAGGCTACATGGGAAGCTGAAAAATACATGAAGTCCAAATACCCACACTTGTTTGATGAGAAAGCAGAGAGTTTTTAAGGTAAATACCTTTCGTATCCATGTCATGTCCCCTTATGTATTCATCTCTCATGTTCTATATTCACGTAATGACTACTCGTGTCTCAAGTCCCCATATTCATGTTTTCATGTACTCGTGTCACTTCAGTCCCCATGTTCTATATCACATTTCTTCATGATTCATGTACTCATGCCATGTCCATATAGTTCCAGAATTGGTCGTATTCTAAATCATGACCCATCATTCGAGGACTAATAATCCCAATGGGGAGATCATTTAACTTCCCGTACTTCCAAACTAAATTATATAACCATGTAATCAGAAGAGAAATATTTGTCTAAATGTTTTAGAGCCACATGAGCTCGCAGAGTGAGCCCCAAAGAGAGGCTAAGGCTTTCTACAGCCCTCACTTAGTGAGGAAGGTGTGCAAAAGTTGAAAATCATAAAAAATTGGCTAACTGTGAAATAGACAAAGGAGCTCACTAAGCGAGCTCTAGAGCGAGAAAAGAACTCGCCATAGAGACCTCGCTCAGCGAGGTGGAGTGACCAAAATGATAAATTTTAGATATTTTAAAGTATATTTTGGACATGTAAGCTCACTGAGCGAAACTCAAAGTGAGACAAGACCTCGCTTAGCGAGCCAACTAGTCCCGATATGTTGTCTTATAAATTTAACACTTAACTCAAAAATTCAATTGTTATGCAATCCAACTTCATAGAAAACCCTTCAAGGATGATTTTTCTCTCCTCTCAAACCCCCACACCAAGGTAAGAACATCTCTATGATTTCTAATCAATCCAAGCACTAAATACATCATTAAACTATGGGAGACAGAGTCCTTAGATATCAAGGTCGACTATGTATACCACATGTAGGAGGGATCCGAGAGAAACATATGGATGAAATCCACCAGTCCAGATATTCCATTCATTTTGGATCAACGATGATGTATCATGACCCTCGACAAGTTTATTGGTAGAATGACATGAAGAAAGACATCGCAATATTTATCGATCAATGCCCAACTTATAAACAAGTTAAGGTTGAGCATTTGAAGCCGGGAGGTTTTCTATAGAATATTCAAATCCCTACTTGGAAATGGGAAATGATTAATACAAATTTTATCACTGGGTTACCCGTTCTTATCAGAACTTCGATTCCATTTGGGTTATTGTCAACAAACTTACAAAGTCATCCCATTTTTTACCGGTTCGCACTACTTTTTTAGTGGAGGATTATGCCAAGTTATATATTAAGAAAATAGTTTAATTGCATAGTGTTTCGGTCTCCATCATATCTGACAGAGGTGCTCAGTTTACAACTCACTTTTGGAGGTCATTTTAGAAAGGTCTAGGCACCCAAGTGAACCTTAGTACAACTTTTCATCCACAGACTGATGGTCAAGCCAAGTGCACAATCCAGAAGCTTGAGGACATGATACAAGCTTGTGTATTAGATTTCAAATGTAGCTGGGATGATCATTTTCCCCTTATAGAGTTCGCTTACAATAATATCTATCATTCTAGCATCAAGATGGCCCCGTATGAGGCATTCTATAAACGGAAGTCTAGGTTCCCAGTTAGCTGGCTTGAAGTGGGGAAAGTCGAGTTAATATGCCTTGATTTAGTTTCGCAGGCAGTAGAGAATGTGAGGTTGATTCAAGAATGCTTATTGACTACCCAGAGTCGACAAAAATAATATTCAGATGTTAGATACCCTGACATAGAATTCACAGTTGGTGATTGGGTATTTTTAAAAGTCTCTCCTATGAAAGAGGTTGTGAGGTTTGGCAAGAAAGGAAAACATAGCCCTAGATACGTCAGACTATACAAGATCATCTGCAGGATAGGTCGAGTGGCTTATGAGCTTGATTTACCCTCAGAGTTGGAAGCAGTTCACCCGGTATGCCATGTGTCGATGTTGCGTAAGTGTGTAGGAGATCCTTCTGGTATTACTCTCATGGAGGATGTATAGATCACCGAGAATCTAGCCTATGGAGAAACTCTAGTAGCTATCCTAGATCGCAAAGTTCGAAAGTTGAGGACTAAAGAAGTTGCCTCCATTAAACTGTAATGGAAAAATGATAATACTGAAGAGATGACTTAGGAGGCCGAAGAAGATATAAAGTCCAATATCCCTACCTATTTCATTCTTCAGGTATCCACCGATATTCGTGCGATACGATTCTCCAGCTTCAATTTTATTCGACAATTCTAAGTCCTATTCAGATTTAGGTATTAATGTTAAGGAAGATGTGATAGGTGCATCTCAGAATACAACATGTTAAGGCAGATATGACAGGTGCAACTTAGAATACGGCAGCGAATAGTTAAGCTAAGTTATGGCTAACCCTCTTGATTCTTGCATTTATAGATGGTCGTGTGAGGCCAAGTTGATCATATTTTGTAATTATATCACCCTGTGTGGCATTGGATATATGTTTGGGTTGTTTATTAGATTTTGGATATTCCTGTTTATAAAGAAAACTCTGCCAAATTTTTTATAACCCTTAGAAGTTAAGAATATCTTTAACATAAACGAACGAATGTTCCTAAGGGGGGAAGGATATTACACCCCGTAGTTTTGTGTCCCGCCATGACGTTAATGGATATTGATGTCCCGAGAGGAGATACGACCATAAGGAATCATAATGAAGGTTTACAGCTTGGTTATGAAGGTACTGGGGTGTTTGGGAGTTAAATGGATTGAGAGAAGTACGTTTCGACGAAAATAGGAAACTGCGCATCTTGATGGGACAGATGACGGACCGTCAAATACTTTGATGGACCGTCAAATACCCAGCCTTAACTATAAATATTCTAGGAAGTTTGACGGGGAAGATTGATGGACCATCAGAAGTTTGACAGTCTGTCGAGTGTACTGTCAAAGTACGGTGGTGGAATTTTTTTGACCAGTTAAATACGAGTCATGTCGATTTAGACCTTATTGTTTACCATAAATTAAATCCTAACACTCCCAAAATCCTCTCTAGTGATTCCCAACCATTCAAGGCCATTTCCAAAGCATATTACATTGGATTAACGTCAATAATTCTTTTATTATCGTAGAAATCATCACCCCCCGTGGAGAGGTGATTTTGGAAACCTTAGAATTTGGGGCAACTTGCTGTTTCGTAAAGGTTTGGTTGTGTTGAGGTAAAATTTACCCTCCTTTATCTAAATATGCGATTAATTGATGATTTGAGATAGGTTGTGAAAGGATTTTCATAGCCAAAACCTGTAAACCTATGAAATTATGATAAGTTGAGTTGTAGGCTAATTTTGTTGGAATTATGAGTTAATATTGATTGTTGGTATCCTGAACCTAAGCGGGTATGTTTCGGAGAATCATGCGGTCAAATTACATAAATATCCCTTTGTTAACAAGGCTAAGAATCATTTGTGTTTAAGGTTATCGAGAATATGCCTAAATGGAGTTTCTTATTTCGTTATATAATCGATATTGATATCGACCCTTTATTTGTTATAGATAATTGTTCATAAGGAATACGAGGGATTATAGCATTATGTATTGCTTCGTGGATAAGGTATGTAAGTCTATCCCTTCCTTCAAAAGCATGAAATCCAAAGAACAATCGTTTTCAAAATGAAACATAGTGAACTCCGCTCTATTGTTTATCAAAGTCCTATGTTACGAAATGTTTATAGCTTATTCATATACTTATGAGCCTCGTTGTTGGTTACTGAATATGTCATAAGTCTTCGAAAGGAAGCATTCCAAAGAGATAATCGTCGAGTTGACTAAGATTCATTTTAAGAGTTATGTCAAGAAGTCTACGAGTTTCAAAAAGGGCCAACAAGTCGTCGTTATCATAGTCTGTTGTTCACACCCCGAATTCCCATTTGGTGTTGATATAGTTTTCATCGGCACTGATATCATGCATACAATCATGATTACATAGAGGATCTGGTTGCACGTTCACAACAATACATATAGAGGATTTGGTTTAACATTCTGCAATATATACATATAGAGGATCAGGTTGTACGTTCCACAACATATATATTTATTGGATCGGGTTGCACGTTCCGCAACATAAACATACGATGGATTGGGTTACGCATTCCACAACACATACATGAGTTGGTATGTATATTCATACATATACCCAAGGTTAACAATATGTTATACCTAGCACTATAAGACGAGGATGGTTTATACAATAAAGACTTATCCAGACAGGTTGTATTAAGTTTCAGAATTTCATTTTTCGCCCATGTGGCTCAGATTACTTATGCTTTCCCTTACAGCTATTCGCTTCAGATTTCTTATATTCTTTTCCTTACAGCTTACAAATTCATATTGTTATTCATACTTTACATACTTGGTACATTATTTCATAATCAACTCCCTTTTACTGGGGCATTGTGCGTTCATACCGCATGTTCTGATAGAGACTCTGCTAGGCCACCGTAGTAGGAGCTATCGAGTTCAGCCGTCAGTAAGTAAGCTTCATCTTTCCGGAGCTTCCTGGTCTTATATGTTGTATTTTGCAGAGTTATGTATAGAATGGGTAGGTCGGGGCCCTATTCCGGCCATATGTCAGTTCAGTTACTTGTAGAGGCTCATAGACTTATTTTGATAAGTATAGTATGGGTGTATAGGCTTGTCGGCTAATTTATCTTTTGTTAAACTAGGTTGTGACCTTTTAGGTCCCATTGTATATAAGTATGTTGGGTTAATCCCTCTCATCCATAATTATTATTGTGATATATCTCAGTACGGCCTTATAAGCTTGAAGTTTTGCTTGCACAGAAGACTAGTCATTAGAGTGGTATGCTCGGGCTAGCATGGCACCCAGGGCCAGACACACTCCCCAGTTTGGGGTGTGACAATGGGCTGGGCCCAAACTAATATAAGAGTGCACAGAGGGAGAGTACCATAGGAAGAATAGGCTAGGCCCAACACATAGTCATCAAGAAAATAGAGGAGGCTAGTAGAAATGGGCTAGGCCTAACAAACACACATAATATGACACGTATGAATGATATACAATACAACCTATATACTTTCATATACTAGGTATATTCAGTATACAAACTATATACCTTGACATATATTGACATGTATTTCAAATGAACAACACAAACACTAGAATATAAGGGGGGACAGACAAGGCATATACAATTGTTTAACAGACCTTGGATGATTAGAAGTATAGGTAGGTTATGATTATGAGCTATATAGATAGACATAAGCTACACAAACATCAACAAACTGTTCATTTTCAAGCTTGATGTGACACATGTTCAACTAGGCCTCAATTAAGATGGAAACAATGAGCAATAACAACATATAAGCATGTAGATGTGTCTTAATTTAGTCATAATGGATACCAAATCCCAGAACTCTAATTACTCTCAGAATATGGACCTCACATGACCCTATATGACCTTAAGGTAACCCTCACATACATTTTATTCAGAAATGCACACATGAGCGCTGCAAGGACCAATATCCAGAGCATACGAACCATTTAACCATTTTGAAATGTCAGGAGATCTATCATGTTCATTTAACAAGGGCTCTAAGTTTGTCTAGTATGCTTCTTAGACCAGTTACCATGACCAAACCAGTTTCAAACTTCAATATAATTCAAATAGTATACAGAGTACATTACCACATTAAAAGATCACTTAGTCACAGAACAAAAGAACCATGAACCTTAGATAATCCTAAAGCAAACTACTTCAGAACTCCCTGAATTCCTTAAAAGCATGTTCAGATCACTTAAACAGATTACACATGATCTAAAGACAATATTTTTTTTCCTTGTTTAATTCAAGACAACCTAATCAGTTAAACATGCTTAAATTAACATAATGAACATGCTTTCTAATCGATCATGCTGAAAATCACAATAACAAGTATCAAACATGAGATTACAATTAACTACCACATGCTGATATAATAATGGACACTTAATCACAAGTTATATAGCTTCTAGGATCTACACATGATTTGAACTACCCTAAAACTAACATGACAAGCACCTAACACACAAACAATCACCATAATACACTCTAACAGTAATTACAACTAATCAAAACACACTAATCATTGACTTAAACAACATAAATTAACTAAACATGCTTTAAATGATCTTACCAGGCTCAAACTACTGTTAACCTAGCTAATCATGCTATAGTATCACAATAAGTGCCAATAGTGGCTCAAACATGCTAACAATCATATTTATGAACACTAACAATATTCAACATGAACCAAAGATGCTTAATAGTATAACTAATGAACCTAAACAATCATTAATACTCACTAAACATGCCTACACTTAACCTAATAATCTCAAACAACAACTAATTATGTTTAATCAGTACACAAACACATAATACAAATTACATAATATAATTTAAACAAGAAATTGAAAGGGAAAGTGTTCACCTTGTGTGGAGGCAGCCTAAAGATTGAAGTTGAGCTTGTTCTTTACTCCGATGATCTCAAATTCGCAAACACATAAAAATGGAGGGGTTCTTAGTTGTGGATGATCAATTAGACTAATTCTGGGTTCCGCCAAAGGGATAAATCCCAACTTAAGCTTAATTAATAACTTAATTCAGCTCTTAATCAATGTAAAAGCCAATAATTGAGTTTTGAACCTTTGAAATTAAAGGAGAAAGGTCTTTATTTACAGGGTAAGAAGAATACTAGTAGAGAAAATCCATCCGGTGTGGGAGAACTAAAAAATGCGGGGAAATTTCATTCCAATCGGTTCTCAAACAATGAAATTGTGGGATTCAAATCTTAAAAGAGGACAAAGATCATTAAATACTGGCATAAAAAGTATCAAGAGGGGCGAACCTCACTTGGGGTTGGGGGGTGGGTTTACGGTGGCGTGAGAGGTGAGAGAGGAGATCATTTAATGCTCTTTCCTGTCTCAGCCACACCATAATGCAGAAAAGCAACCGTACATTGAGTTTTTGCCATCTTTGGCAATGGAGACAGAGAGAGTGGCAACAACTAGGGTTTCTCTTGGCTGTAAATGTCAAAAGGGAAGATTGGGGCTTTTCCCTCTTTCTTTACGCATAATTTATTGGGCATTGGCTGAGTCATTGTCCTTTTGGCCTTCGGCTCAGCCAAATTAAATGGATGAGGCCCACACCTTTCTTTTAAAAACAATTTAATCTATTCTGTCCACGTTTTGCTAATGTGGTCACATTTTAAATCATAAAATAGCCTAATAATTTTGTATAACCTAATTAAAATAAAAGCATCATTTTAAGCCCAAATTTGATACTATTAAGGATGCAAACCTCTTTTAATTTAAAACATGACTTAAATTTGAGGTATAATTCCATTATCATATTTAATTAAACAATTTTCTAACATTTACTGAGTGAAACATTAATCCTTTAACTTTGAAAATTCTTTTGAAACAATTACATTTATAATTGTTGGTTAAAATTCCAAATTTATTATTAACGATCAAAATTATGTAAATTTAGGATATGATATACAATATATATATATATATATACCAAGTGATATTTTGTCAAATGAATTTCTTTTCTTTGGATAAATTATACATGTTTGGGTTTTTCATTTAATAAAGAAATCAAAATCGTCCAACATGAAAGGCTGACCCAAAGAGAGCCTAGCCCAAAATAAAACAAAATGCAAAAATGAAAAACAGTAAAGAAAATTAAATAAAGCCTAGGGCATCAATTAGGAAGTAATCGACACTTTGTTGTTGTTTTCTCTCTTTAATCTATGTCTTCTCTCTAATTTGTTGTTCTTTGATGGGCTCTCTGATGGCTCTCCGATGATGCTAGGATTATGAATGACCATCATAGATGTTCGTAGACACCATGACAGTGTTCTAACTTGCTCCCATCTTCCCCCTTCTCCTTTTCTTGACGAATCTTCAGGTGAGTGTTCATTCTTCTCATTGTTGGGTATATCCTTCTTTATTTCTACATTTTCTAAAACTGAATGTTGTTCTTGTGACCTGCATGTGATGGATCTATTGTGAATGACCTCTGAGTACCTAAGTTTTGTAAGATCCTCCCATGCGTGGTCGATCTTCATCTACTCCAAGGTACTATCATTGCCCTGTACAAATTTCACACTCAAATACGTTCTACTGTGATATCTAAGTAGGCTTGTTGTTTTTGACATGTTTGGCCCCTGCTTCATTCTCTAAAATGCCTTCATATTATCCTTGTGCTTTTGGTGTGTTTTTTGTCTTTATTAACACTACTTGACATGTACTCGTATGTATGGAACTTGAGACTTGCACTGTTCAATATCTTCTTTAAATTTGTTTCCATATCCATGAATTGTTCATACTCCATTGTACCTTTGTATAGGGCATGATTAGCTAAAAAATAGCTAATTAGTTTTCTTTTCTAAGTATATGTGTGTATGTCACCTGTTTACCTTCCCCTAATTTCCTAATTTCCTCAATCCAAATAGATATGCTCCATGGGGGTTTCAACTCCTCTACCAGAATTCTTTGAATGAATTCTAAGTCAGTCTGAGTGATTATTTTATCTTTCTACTTAGTGTTGCACCATCTAATTGCTTCCAGTATTGCCATAGCCTCAGCCTTATTGTTGGTTACATGACTTATCTCTTCTGCCTTAGCATGAATCAAATTGCCATATTCATTTCTAACACAAAAACCATATGTCCCTCTCCCATGGTTACCTCTTGAAGCACTATCTGTGTTGCACAAGGTCCAACCTTAGGAGGAAGCTGCCAATTCACTTTCCTTACTCTCAATTTTGCCTTGTATCCTTCCAGTAACTATAACATGTCCCTCCACTTGTTAGGAATCTGTTGAACTGATGGATTTCTATACCTCACCAGGTTTTGTATTGTAACAAAAACCTGATAAATGCATCTTCTCACAGTATTCTTCTCTCCATGATTATATACATTCCTTCTTTTCCACAATTCCCACATGATTACAACAGGTATAGCATAAAAACTGGTTTTAACCTATGCTTGACGGGTTGTTGTCACCATTTCACTATAATCTGCTGTAATTGAAATCCTTCAATGCTGAAACCTACAAAATTAGCAAAATAGGATCAAGTTATGTTAGCAATAAAAAACTTAGCAAACAGATTTTGGATTGTCTCCTCCTGAGGAGTTGAGCAACACCAGCATTTGGATGCTAAGTTGATATGCATCTTCTTTAATACATCATCCAAAGGCACTCTAAACTTCCCACACCTCCATAGAAAAAATGATATCTTAAATGGTAATTCTTTCACCTAGATAAATTTGTACACCTCATTCTTTTGTCCTCTTAGTCTCAAATAATCTCATGCTAAATTGACAGAGAAATCTCCTCTACTATCTAGTAGCCACTAGTATGTATCTATCTATGGAACGTTACCATGGGGCTTAATAGTATGGATGATATGTTGTACTATGTCCCCTGCTAGAATGCTTTCCAATTTATGAGTATTCCATCTTTCACAAATTCATACACATTTTGGATTCTATCATCAAAACTATCTCCTCTATTAGCATAGTATTGAGCCCCAAACCCTGTCCAATTATCATACCAAAATAGAGCATTGCCCATCTTGGTTTGCCACCAAATGTGTTGTTCAATAAGATCTCTAACTTGTATTATCTTCTTCCAATTTTGTGATCCATATTTCCATTACACGATCACTACATTTTCCTTTTTACAATAGTTATTGCTCAGAAAAGCACTTCATAATGATGGATATGTTTTGAAATTCCACCAAATTTTACAATAAAGATCCATTGATACATCATGTAAGGATCTAAAACCCAGACCCCCCCTACTTTTCTGGAAACCACATATTATTCCAAGTTACCCAATGCCTGCTTCTTCCTCCCACAGTATTATTCTAGAAAAATTGTGCAAAAAGCTTGTGCATTTGATTAATTACACATTCTGGAGGATATAAAGGTGATAATAGATGAATTGGCATACCTTGTAAAACATGCTTGATTATAAATATTCTTCTACCAAAAGATAATATTTTCCCCTTCCATGACTATAGTTTGTTCATGATCTTGATCAGTATAAGATTATAGAAATACTTCCTCCTTCTGTTGTACAAAATAGGACATCCCAAAAGGAAAATATTTTCTCCCAAATCTAGTGACTACCTCCACTATAGCTTTCACATCCCTTGGAACATTATGATGAAGGTATACTGCACTTTTCTCTCTACTTATATTCTACCTAGATGTCTTCTCATATCCCCTAAAGACTTCCATAATCACTTCTAATGATAGAATATCTGCTCAGGAAAATATAATCATATCATCTGCATATGCCAAATTATTAACCTTAGGACTCCATTTAGGAACCCCAAAACCATTAAATTGATGTACTTGATGTAGCTGGTTCGGAATCCTAGACAAGACCTCTGTAGTTAGGATAAATAAAGTAAGGGATAAAGGATCTCATTGCTTTACTCCCCTAGATAATTGAAAGAAACCATATTGTTTCCCATTTATAAGGATTGAATACCAATTGTTACTGATAATTCTGAACATCATAGCTACCACCATGTCTGAGTATCCCATCTTCCTCATGACTTTAGTAAAAAATGACCAAGCCACCCTATCATAAGTCTTTTCCATATCAAGCTTCAATACTACATTAGCAGTTTTGGTCCTCAACCTAATATATGATACAATTTCTTGTGTCAACAAAACATTCTCCACTATACTTCTGGCTTTGACAAAACCTACATGATCTAAAGAAATCATGCCTTGTAAACCTTCTGCCAGTCTCTCATGTATCAGTCTTGAGAAAATTTTATTACTAAAATTACTCAAACTTATAGGCCTCATATCAGAAAAAGTGTTAACCACATCTGTTTTGGTAATAACACCAAATTAGTATGTGTAATGAACTTTGATAGCTCAGTTCCACAGAAGAAACTCTTCACTATATTTGTCACATCTTCCCTAATAATATCCCATCAAGATTGGTAAAACAAACCAGTAAAACCATCAGGCCCTCCTACACTTTCCATTTTTAATTTAAACACAATATCTTTTACCTCTTCATGAGTAGGCATAGCAGTGAACCTCTCATTCTAATCTTATGAGACCATTTTAGGGACATGATCTAATATTTCAAAATTTGTAGGATTAGTTTCCTTAGTAAATTGCTCCCTATAAAATCTTATTGCTTCTACTACTACATCTTCTTTTTCTTCTAACCATTCCCCTATCTAATCTTGTATTCTCCTCAATTATAGCCTTTTCTTCTACATTGAACAAATGTATGTAAGAACTTTGTGTTCTTGTATCCATTTTCAAACTATTTCATACCTTCCTTCTGCTTCCAAAAAGCTTCTTCTAAATGTAAATATCTATTCAATTCTGTTGGACCATATGCAACTTTTCTCTGTTATAAGGGGTAGGATTCACTTCAAACTAAACTTCATGAACCTTAATAACATCTTCCAGAGACTCAATCTCCTGAAAGATATTACCATATGTAGCTTTACTTCATGCAACTAATTCAACCATTACTTTCTTCAACTTATAGTGAAATAAGGTGAATGCATTAGCCATAAAGTGAGCCTTCGAATTTTCCTTTATAGTAACTAGGAATGATTCATGCTTATTCTAGAAATTAAGAAACCTGAAAGGTTTCTTGATAGGATCAGTTTTTCCTGAATAAGAGATTAAAAGGGGCATGATCTGACCTTGTTCTGATTAAATGTTGGATCTCTATGTTGGGACATACATTCAAAAGCATCTGATTTCCTAAGCATCTGTCTAATCTCTTGAAAATGCAATCACTTCCACTCTGACCATTCCACCATGTGTATTTTCTCCCGTTGAATCCTAAATCATACATTCCACAATTTTGAATACAAGATGTGAAATCTTGTATTTCATTCACACCACCAAGTAAACCTCTATATTTTTCTTCCTCGGATGTGATTACATTGAAATCACATTCCATCATCCAAGGTAGATTCCAACTATTTGCCATATCTTCCAAACTTCTCCACAATTCCAACCTCTCATAGTGGGTGCATTTAGAATAAAAAATTGTTATAAGTAATTGTTCTTGCAATCCCTAAGCTTTAAATTTAAAATTAATGTGTTGTATATGATCCAGGACCACTTCTACTTCAAACATTTCATCAACAAATACCCAAATAATACCCGACACATTAGCAATAAGAGTGCATGTTTAAAATTATCCTATATTCTTCAATTCTCCCAGCCTCTTGAAAATGTTCCATTAAAACAATATGCCCAAATTGATATTTTTGATGCATCTTTGCTAATCTAGGAAAAGCTTCCATTATGTTTACTAATCTAATGTTCCATAAAATTGCATTCATCATTTAAACATTAGATTTATTCAGTGCACTTCTTGTTTGGTATTCAGTGTTAGGTAGACCATTGGTATCTCTTTGTGTTTTATTTTTTCCCTTTACTTCTCCGTTGATACATTTTGGGGATATGTATCCTTGTCTCAGAGCTTCCTAAAAATGTTGGTCAAAATATTGCCCATTCATAGAATTTTTGTCTCTTACTTTATGTGCTTCTTGATTCTGCTTACCACTTATCTAAGTGACTAATTTCATGTTATTCTTATTATTCTCTGATTTCTTCTTCTTTTGTGATGAACTAATGGTGGTATTTTGGCTCTGATGATGTACATGTTGCTCCTTACTAGTGTCAATCAAATTGGCATCCCTTTGTTGTCCCTGATGTCCTTGTGGAAACCTTTCATTATCATCCCCATTGTGTATTGGACTACAGGTGAGTTATTCATTTCCTGCATTATTTGGTGTATTATCTTCCACTCTCTATGTGTTTCTCCTTCTCTGTATTTGTATTTGTGTTTTTATCCTTCTCTACATTAAGTTCTTCCCCTTTCTCCTTGGACTTATTTTGCTCATGTTCTGTGGTTGTTTTATCATTCTTTTCTTCTACATCTGCTCTTTCCTCTTCCTCCTCTTGTTCTCTCTTTTTACTTGCATCTACCTCCTACACTATTTCTGATCTTTCCTATGTGGCCTCAATGTCATTGTTACTGAATTCTTGTTGTTTATTGTTGCTTTCTTGCTCTCTTCTTTCTTGTTTGTTTTGTTTGGGTGTTACCTGACTTGTGGTTTGATATTTTTATGCATGAAAATTGTTTTCTATCCACTCATTTGTACTTATTGCTCCCCCTCCTTTTGTCTCTTTTGTACTTTCATCATCTTTTTTATTTGATGATTTAGTTATTTCCACTATTGTTTACTCTTCCACCTCTGTCTCTAATACTACAAAAGCATTGCTTGTCTTCATTGTTGCTTCCTGCCTCTTGACTTCCTTTCCTACTTCTACTATTATAACTCCTGATTTGTCTTTCATGTATTTAGTTTTCCTCCTTAACATCCATTATCTTTCCCCTTATTATTCCATCATCTATTATCCTTCTTTTGTTGATTATTATCTTCATCTTCAACTTGTTCCGTCTTCATCTCCTCTTTGTGCTTCTCTTGTAATTCTGGAATTAAACTCCTACATGCAGCTTCTCCATGACCTTGTAATTTACAGTGTTTACAGTACTTAGGAAAATAATCATAATTGATCTTAATCCACTTAGATTTGGTTTTGCCAGTTTGCTCATCTATTTCTGCTATATTAATTATTTTATGTGATTTGCTAATAGATCAATTTGTACTTTTACAATTGCACAGCTAGGCCTTGTTCTATTTGCAGTTGCTAAATCTAATGTCAATGGTTTTCCTACTGCAGTTGCTATTGAAAACATAGCCTCTCTTGCAAAGAAGTTAGGTGGTAGCTCTGGAAAGCTAATAAATGCCACAACTATAGGTGTTTCCTCTTCAGGATTGAACCAATGATCCTAGATCAAGGGCCTCATCTGACAGTATCTCTCATGGACTTCAAAATAGTATGCTGGAGTGGACAACATCTTCACGTAGTCCTCAAAAAGTGATAGTCTGGTCAATGTATACCTCTCATCAATTAATGTAATGGTGGCTCTACCCTTAATATCACATTGTACTGGCACTATATCCCTCAGTCAACCGTTTCTTTTTTCCTTTCATTTTCCGCGATCCTTTTATCCACTATTTTTGCTATAATGATAGAGATAAAACTCTTTAGATGGTTTTTTCTATTGTATAATTATTTTGTAGAAAAATTCTCCTCGCGATAAAGGATCCTTTTGAAGATGAACCTAGACCAGATCACCTTCTTTGAACTTAGAAAACTCGCTATGCTTGTTAGCTTGAGCTTGATACTTCTTATTTTTCTTAGCAATTTTCTCACTCAAGGGTGGAAAGTGAGGAAGAAAGAGATGTAGAAATAGAAATTGCTTCTGAAATGAAGGGGACTATACAGGAACAAGAGGAATCCACTGAAGAAGATCCTTATCCTTCTCCTTCCCTTTTTCAGAAGAAAGGTGGGATCCGGACAAAATCTATGAAATGTATCAATTATGTCATAAGAGAATTTTCCCAGTACTGCATATTTTAAATCCTCCTTAATAATCATTTGCTTTACTTTAGTAGAATTCCAGGCTATGTATGGTTCCTCATCCAAACAATTAACAGTTTTGGATGGGATGATTATCTCCTTTGTATTATTTTCTATTGTATGTGTTTTTAAAAGGTTTGCATATTTTGGTTGTGGTGAATTCTCAATACGAAAATCCTTAGGATCAGATTAGGGTTGGTTAATTGATGTTCCAGACGTACTTGCGTTGTGTGTTTTGGATGGTAATGATGGAAAGGTTGTATCATATGTAAGATTTTGTGGTATTGGCTGGGGATTGGTATTGGTTAAAGGCGGAACAACCTCTAAGGAAGGCTGTCCACCGGCCATAGTGGCCATAATGGCCAGCAGCAGTGGTGTTTTGTGTAGGTATTAAGGGTTCAGGTTAGGGTTTGGAGAGGACCTGCTAACGTCAGTGTATAAATTTTCATATGATCTGATACAAGCCTCTTGTCAAATGAAATGACAAAATACCTCTGAGATATTTTCATAAAATCATATTCGCTTTGTGAAAAGTATATTCCACTCCATCCGTGACATGAGAACCTTGAATAATTAAATAAAATTATTGGAGGGTAAAAGTAGGTGTCAACAATTGCCCCTTCGTTGTTTGGGGATGGCTAAACAATCCTTGAGTGATGCAATTTGACCGACTTAGTTTTTAGCCAACCAATAGGAAATTACTCCTCATTTTTATGCAATTTTAGAAAATTGTGGTCGGACCCTAGTCCATGGGTTTCCTATATATCTCATGTTGTATGAGAATTCAGGCCACTTGTAGTTCGACTCGACTAACTACTAAAAAGTCATTAAGACGAAAGTATCAAACCAGAAAATTCCGTAATGATTTTGTTGGAATGTGACCTATCCTAGGAGATTGAGTGGCCTAGATATCCCCAGTTTTCGAGAATCATGTCACTTGTAGTTTGACTCGATGGTTCAAAAAAGGGTATCCCTTATTTGGGAAACCCTTTGACCCTTCTGGTAAATGCCCGACCTGTTACGAGTTTTTAAAAAAAATAGAAATCTTCGTAATTTGCGAGCGAGGTTGGTCCAGAGTGATGTTCAAGCTCATGTGCAAATAGCTTGACTCTCGTTGGCACAAATTTTCAACTGGCTGCCCAAGAACAAGTTCCATGTTTGCTCCGCATGTATCTGAATCTAGTCTTTCTACTTTCCACCTCCGGTAGCTTTGACCTATTTCGATATGCAGAGACCTGCGTGTTGGTTATTTTTATATTATTCACACTTACGTGGCTTTGTTGTTTTACCCTCTTGGGTGATTTCTTTTTAGCGGGTGACACTTCCAATACGGTCTGGCTCCTGTTGATTTTTCTAAGCGAATGCAACCTACGACACCGTCTGGCCCTGTTAATTTGAATGTTGTTTGAGCGGATGCCACTTGCGACACCGTCTAGCTCTGTTGACTTACTAGGGAGTGTTTGTTGACTCTATGATGTAATATTTATTAGAGCGGATGCCACTTCTGACATCATCTGGTTTGTGTGTGAATGGCCATTTCGGCATGCAACTTGACTCTTAGGAATGAAGACTACAGTTTTTTACTAGATTTATATCGTTCGGACTTTAGGGTAAAGATTGTGCCCTTTTTACCGGAATTTCATCACTTGATGCTTGGAGTGAAGACTGCAACGTTCTGAATGGACTTACATCGCTCTGACTCTTGAATGAAGTCTACAGCCTTTTGTCTGGAATTACATCATTCTGACACTTGGAGTGAAGAGTGCAAAATTTCGACTGGAATTACATCACTCTTGCTTTTGAATGAAGACTGTGTCCTTCCGACCGGAATGATGTCATTCTGACACTTGGAGTGAAGATTACAGCCTTTCGACTGGAATTACATCACTCTGACACTTGGAGTGAAGAGTGAAGCCTTTCAACTAGAATTAAATTATTTTGACTTTTGAAGGAAGACTGCAACCTTTCGACTGAAATTACATCATTTTGACACTCGGAGTGAAGACTACAGTCTTTCAACCAAAATGACATCACTCTGACCCTTGAATGAAGACTGCGGCCTTTCTACCGGTATTACATCATTCTGACACTTGGAGTGAAGACTGCATCCATTCGACTAGAATTACATTACTCTGACCCTTAAATGAAGACTGTGGCCTTTCGATCGGGATTACATCATTCTGACATTTGGAGTGAAGACTGCATCCTTTTGACTGAAATTACACCACTCTTACTCTTGAATAAGACTGTAGCCCTTAGACCGGAATTACATCATTCTAACACTTGGAGTGAAGACTGCATCCTTTCTACTGGAATTACACCACTCTGACTTTTGGAATGACGATTGTAGCCTTTCGACCGGAATTACATTATTTTGACTCTCTAATGCGGCTCTCATGGCTGGATTGTTTTGTGTCTTTGTTTTTTCAGTGCCTCTCAGGGCTTGGCAATCGTCTTCTGGTGTGAGAGTGTTTTTCTGTTTTACCTATTTCATTTCATGAACAAACAAGTTAGCAGAAAAACCCGTCGTCCTCTTGAAGACATTCTAGATGACCTTTGTTAGTTTCTTATAAGGTCGATCCGGCTGACTCCCACTGTGTTGTTCTCTGTTTTTCTGATTTTGACCCCTTTTTCGATCTCGGTATAATGAGAGAGAATATTTTGAATAGAAATATTTGAAAATATTTTTAGAAAGCATGATTTAACTATAATGTTTTATATATCTAAAATATGGTGAACTCAATTTCATGACATATTCTCTTCGAGCGAGGTTCTTTGGCAGTCTCTGGCGCGCTGCTTTTGCTCTTTTTCCGTCTTTGGCAAAAAATTTTAGACCCCCTCAAAAATTTTCCCCAGTTGCAGATTTTGGATCGGCTGACTCTCATGCCAATTTTCATTGAAGGAATTTTTTAGTCCCTCTCAAAAATTATGCCTTGGTTTATGAGCTTGCACCGGCTGATCCTTTGAGCCAGTTTGTTGATGAATATTTGAGATCTTCTCAAAACTTCTGCCCTAGTTTATACTTTGTGAGGCTATCCTTCGAATTCTTTGATGTCTTTGGGCTTCCTAGGGGTTTCTCTGGATATTTTGTTTGGTGCGACCAAGCTCGAAGAGCGCCTACATATCCTATCTTGGGAATCATGTCAAAACGTAGTTTGGAGTAAATGTGGTTGATTTATTATAATAATACGACCGAGTTTGATGAACAACTACATATCACGTATTGAGAATCAGGTTATGGCGTAGTTCATAATAGGAATGATATATTTAGGTAATAATGCAATCGAGTCCGAAATAGATGCCTATGTATCCCCTTTTTGGGAATCAGATCCTCGCGTAGTTCGTTACAAGGAAATATGAGGGTTTGATAATAATAAGGCCGAGTCTAAAATGGACACCTACGTATCCCATTTTTGGGAATCAGGTCCTCGGGTAGTTCATTACTAGGAATGATTTGGTTTTCTAATGCAATTACAAGAAAATAAGTGTGATTACAACCAAAAGAAAAATGTGATTACAAATAAAAAGCGATTACAATCGAGAGGAGCGTGTCTTCATGCATAATACTACTTGATTACGTATGAGTTGATTTCTTTGGACCAGTCTTGGTCATCCATATTTACGAGGAAGACAACTCCTCCTAATAGTACTTTGCGCACTATGTAGGGCCCTTGCCATTTTGGTGCAAATTTTTCTTTGTACTCATCTTGTTGCAAAAACACGTGCTTGAGTACTAATTATCCTATTTGAAAGCTCCAGGATCTTACCCTTTTGTTCAAAGGCGCGTCTCTGTTGATATAACGGACCATGACATACGACGCCCATTCTTCTTTCGTTAATCAGAGCCAATTGCTCATATCTTTTTCGGACCCACTCTACGTTGTCTAGTTCTGCTTCTTGTATGATTCGAAGCGAGGGTATCTCTACCTCGTTTGGTATCACCACTTCAGTGCCATAGATAAGAAAATATGAAGTTGCTCTAGTTGAAGTTTGAGTGGTTGTTCAGTACCCTAGAAATGCATATGACAGTTTTTCATGCCAACACTTTTAGTTGTGGGTCATTTTCCTTAAGATCTCTCATGTTCTTATTTGCTGCCTCTATGGCTCTATTCATCTATGGCCTGTATGTGGTCAAATTCTGATGAGTTATATGGAATTGTTCACATATGACTTTCATTAGATGACTGTTCAAGTTGGCTCCATTGTCTGTTATAATTGACTCTAGGATGCCGAATCGGCATATAATGTTGTTCCACACGAAGTCAGCTACCACTTTCTTTGTCACCGACTTGTGAGAAGTAGCTTCCACCCACTTCATGAAGTAGTCTATTGCAACTAATATGAAGTGATGTTTGTTGGATGTTGATGGCTCTATAGGCCTAATGACATCCATGCCCTAGGATACAAATGACCAGGGTGAGCTCATGACATTATGCTCGCTTGGTGGGACCTTGATTAGATCTCTGTGAATTTGGAATTGATGGCATATTTTCACGAATCTGCTACAATCGGTTTCCATTGTTATCCAGTAGCAGCCTGCTCTTAAAATCTTCTTGTCCAGGATGAACTCATTCATGTGAGGACCATAAGTCCCAGCGTGTATTTATTCAAGTAGCTTTGTTTCCTTTGTGGCATTAACACATATGAGTAGCCTAGTATTGAGCGTCCTCCTATAGAGTACTCCCTTTGTTTAGGAAGAAACCATTGGCCAATATTCTGATGGTCTTCTTTTAATTGGTTGTTGTGTTTTTAGGATACTCTCTCTTTTCCAGATGTGTGCTTATGTCGACATACCAGGGTTTACAGTCGAGTTTCGCTTCCACATGGGAACAATAGGCATGTTTTTCACTAATGCTGATCTCCAACGGGTCAATATGACAACTTTCAGGATACTGAATCATGAATGTTATAGTTGCAAGAGTATCAGCAAATTTGTTCTAAGCCCTTGGCGTGTGCCTGAGTTCGATCTTTCTGAATTAGTTGCACAATCTCTGTGCAAGGTTGATGTATGGCAAGATCTTCTCATTCCTGGTGGACCATTCTCCTCATACCTGATGAATAAGTAAATTTGAGTCTCTTATTACTAGGAGTTCTTATATATCCATGTCGATGGCCTAGAATGCAGGCTTTGTATTCTACCATGTTTTTTGTGCATTGGAAGTTGAGTTTGGTTGCCATCGGGTAATGTTGACCCATTTCTGAAAGCAAAACAACTCTGATCCCTGAATCTTTATATTGATTGCACCATCTAAGAACGTTTTCCATCTTGAGTATGCTTCGACTATTTCTTCTTCAATTGCCATTACTTCCTCATCCGGGAGGTATTTCCTTAACGGTGCGAACTGTTCATCGACCGGACTTTTTTCCAGAAAATTGGCCAATGTCTGTCCCTTAACAGCCTTTGCGTCTATTGGTAGCTTATGGGTTGTAAGGTTAATGCTTAATTTGGGCATATCCACGTATGACCACGCGAATACATTAATGTGCTCTCTAAGCAAGTTTATCAATGTTTCTTTTTTGGGCGCCTCTAAATGCACACTTATCATAGTTTCCTTAACCATTTTCTCGTCTCCGAGATTGATTGCTTAGTTTCATCCAAATTAGGCGTCCGCCTATTCTCATACTGATCTTCCTCATCTATGAGGTCTTCTAGTAACTCTATATCTTCATCATATTCCTTTTCATTTGTATCACTCGACTCGCTCGTCTCGTGAAATGTCATGACATTATGAGTTGTTTTAATAATATTACTGAAAAATAAAGCAAAGCATCGTTAGTATGTAAAAACATGTTATATATGTATATATAAATAAAAGAGATTGTTTTGTGTAAATTGAGGCTTTTCATTGATTTGACAAAAGTACAAACGGTGGTCCTGATTTGGAATAACGTTGAGTCATTCCCATTTTTTGAACAACACATTGAAAAGTAAATACATAAATGGTGAATGCTCGGGCCTTAGCCGATGTCCACCAATTTTGGAAAACAAATTTAAAATTTTCTCTCTACCAAGGAGCAGAAATTAAGGTAGAGGTCCAGTTGGTTAGCTCCTTGTCTGGGTCAGCGTCGCGAATTGTGGGTGCTTCGAAGCATTCCTCTAGTATAGCGGCACACTCTTCCTCTTGGAACAACATCTCCAAACCTTCTTCCAAGTCATCTCTGTTGTGCATGTGTATGCAGACCGAAAATGACTAGTACAAACTCAGGAAAGAATTTCTCATCTGTGGAGGGCCTCTCTATTTCTATTCAACATCAGAGGCTTTTGCAGGGCTTAGTATGTACCCAAGACCAAAGCGGTACTCATTACTCGGAAATGACACCGGTTCTAGAATGCCTTAGAGCTCTTGTCCTAGGCATTTGTCGAGCTCAAACCCATTCTGGAGCATGGTTGCAGAAACTAGTTTGTAGACCAACAACATCGGGATTTCTTAATCGTCCCCCTCGGTGGGCAGATCCCACAAGTTTCACTATGTGGAAGTCCGTGTCTATCGGGACTACTTTTATTACAGGTATATAGTTGTTGGGGTAGTTGTGAATGCTACCCGCTCCATGAATCACAACCTCATGGTTTTCCCAGATGAACTTCAGCAATTGATTGAGAGATAATGACACTGCTCCGGTGATATATATTTGTGGTCTTCCAAGTAGGAGATTGTAGTTGGCACTGATGTCCATAACATGGAATTCTGTGGTGAACTAGGTGGGTCGCATTTGTATATTGAGGTCCAGTTCACCTGCGGGGACACGTTGTGCACCGTCAAAGGCTCTTACATTGGTTTGACTCTTGTCTAATGTCATAGCTTAGTTGCTTAAATGTGTATTCGGGCCATATATTGAGCCCAACCCCATTATCGACAAGTACTCGAGAGATCACCTTGCCTCAGCACTTGATGGTGATGTAGAGGGACTTGTTATGAGTCATTCCCTCTCTTGAGATTCATCCAAAGTGAACGCAATCTGATATGATCTGATGACGTGGCCTACTATGGTAGCCAATAATTCACTACTTGTCCCTGTTGGGACGTGGACTTCATCTAGTGCCTTCATTAGTGTTACACCTCGTTGTTTCACATTCGAATAAGAGTATACTCAGCTGACTAGATTCGTGAGAACTCAAAATCATTTCTGAGGGTTCGTATGACATATAAGGATGTTGAGGAATGGTTTTGAAACACTGGAAGTCAATAGGATCAAAGAAAGTACAACTCGATGAAGATTGACGAAGTTTCGACGATAAGCTATGTATTTTGTGTCGCGGATGCCCTTCGACCTCGCAGATGCGGCCACATATAAGAGGCGGTTGGGTTGGCTATTTAAGGCCAAAAGTAGGCCAATTTCTTTCCCATCCTCATTTTTTATCCCATAAGCCCCAAACACTCTCCAAGCCTCATCCTACCATTAAGGAACAATCCTAATAATATCCAAGGTAATTCCCTCCTCTAAAGAGCAAGAACATCTTAGTAATCTCTCTAGCTAGCTTGGCAAACTTGTGAATTCCTTTTAGTTGGAGATGGAGGTCGTTATGGAAAACTACTTGGCTGCTGAGGTAAGGTTTCATTCTCTTTTATGTGTCCTTTAGCCCTCTTAACTTAGCTTGAGGGATTGATGGATATAAGTTGGAGATTATAGGAGTTTGGTGATATGAACTTGGAAGAACACCTCTTATGGTATGAAGTTATGTTAAACTTGTTGTTTGGTATTGTTGGATGCGATTAAGAGTAGATATTGATATTGAATCATATTGTTAAGGTTGTGAAGTTGAGGACGTGAATTAGGGATGATGATGGTGTTAAATTGAATAAGAATCCATGGTAGGGTAACCTTAGAACTCCATGTATGCAAGTTGTTCGATGAAATTCCTAAATGAAATCTTTAGTTCGATATGATTTTGATATTAATACAAATCCCTCATTTAATGTAGACAATCGTTCACACGTGCGAGGCTCCTCGAAACATAGTCAGCTTCATCAATGAGGTATGTAGGGAAAACTTTCTTTCTCGGCATGACTTAATAAACGTTAACTTAAAAGTAAAATCTCATCTCGTGTAACCACTAAGGATATGCTTTCTTTGATAAATCCAATCATATCCCTTCTGAATTTCTCATTCATAAGCATCTCTAAGATTTTATATGTTCCGAAATAGTTGTATTGAAATCCTTGAATGTAGCATCAATAATCATAGTTAGAGGATAACGATGAAAAGTCACTCCGGCTATACTTTGATGTCATATAAGTCTGGTTTGCATTGCGCTTACCTATATGTAAATATTTTCTCATAGAGTCACGTTATAATAGGTCGGGTATGACACTTATATGTGCACACCACTGCAGTTGGTTTTGATATTACTGTGTCCCACATCTGGGTCGGGTATGACCGAATCCTCATCGAGGCCGGATATGATATATATTATAATATGAATTGCCCCACAGAGCAGCTTGATTTACAGACATGCATATATATATATTCATACTTATGACAGAGTATGCCCTCAAAGGCTTTTTATGAGTTTTAGGTTGACTTCTGTATTCATATTTTTGTACGTTATATCTTCTGTTTAGATTTGTTATTGGCCTTAAATATTCAGTACATCTTTCGTACTAATGCCCCTTCTTTAGGGTACTGTGTTCATGCCCGCAGGTACAAATAGACAAAATAACCCTCCTCTTCAGTAGGTTGCCTGTTCAACTGTGGTTATCACACTTCTCTCTCTCAGAGTTGTTGTACATTAGTCTTTAGGTACTGTTGTATATATATCACTAGCATTTTAGGTATGGTAGGTCCCTGTACTGACTTGTTGATGTATTGTGTCACTCTTAGAGGCTTGCAGACTTATGTATATTGGGTTTGTGTATGTCATGGAATCGTCGGCCTCTTTTTGTTAGTAGTGTACTCTTTTTCTGCATGTATCTTGGCTTATATGATTATATAAAGGCCTTCTCATTCTAAGTCTTATGTTACAGATTCCCGATACTATAGCAGTTTGCTCAAGCCTTCGGGTGCTGGGTGTCGGCCATACCCCCCAAGGCTAAGGTGTGACAACTAGGAATTGATGATGTTATGTAGAGCTCAAAAGTAGTGACGTCACCGAGATACCTATATGTATCTATTTTCTCACCGAGTCACGCTATAGTCGGTCGGGTACGACACTTATATGTGCATATCACTATAATTGGTTTTGATATTACCGAGTCCCACATCTAGGCCAGGTATGACTGAGTCCTCATCGAGGCCTGATACGATATATATTATGATATGAAATACCCCATAGAGCGGCTTGATTTATAGACATGCATATATATTTATACTTGTGACAGGGTATGCCCTCAAAGGCTTCTTATGAGTTTCAGGTTGACTTCTGTATTCATATCTCTAACGTTATATCTTTTTTTACATTTGTTAACTGTCTTACATATTCAGTACATCTTTCATACTGATTCCCCCTCTTTGGGGCACTGTGTTCATGCCCGCGGGTACAGGTAGATAAAGCGGCGCTTCTCCTCAGTAGGTTGCATGTTCAACTGTGGTTGACGTACTCCTCTCTCTCAGAGTTATTGTACAAGAGTCTTTAGGTACTGTTGTATATATATCACTAGCATTTAGGGTATGACGGGGCCCTATCTCGACCTATTGATGTATTATGTCACTCTTAGAGGCTTGCAGACTTATGTATAGTGGGTTTGTGTATGTCGTGGCCTCGTCGGCCCCTTTTATTAGTAGTGTACTCCTTTTGTGGACTTGTCGGCCTTGGTTATCTGTATATATATCATGTTGGGACTTTTCTGCGTGCAGGTTGTCATATATTCTTGTATTATATGGTCATATAGAGGCCTTGTCTCCCCAAGTCTTGTGTTACAGATTTCTGATACTACAGCGATTCGTTCAGGCCTTCGGGTGCTGGGTGGCGGCCACACCCCCCAAGGTTGGGGTGTGATAATTAGGGCTTGACGATGTTATGTAGAGCTCAAAAGAAGTGACATCATCGAGATTCTGGCCGGTGTTTTTTGCAAGTGTTCCACAATAGAGTAATCTTCGGCTACATCCTGTGCCGAAAGGCTTCAGCTTCCCCATCGGTGATGGTCCTTCTTTGACTGGTTTCTTTGCGGGGCGCTCCTTGCGCCAATTCTTCGAGAGTGTAGCATTTCCATTATCTCGTCATTCCTTCAGCGATGGCTGCAATTTTCTTTTGGGGAGCTAGAATTACTACTTATGGTACCTGGATCACAAATGGATCCTTTAGATGTGGGATGAATACTTTGAGATTGGGATGTTCTTGCCGCATGAGAGATGCAATCGTGCACTCTAGGATTTCAATACCCTATTTGGCAAATGATTGGCTTACCGTCCAATCTTCCTCTTTTTATATCATATGGATATAGTTGGTAGCATGATTCAGAAGAGGGTTTGTATTCATATTAGGCGTTGCGGCCTCCATATTGATCTCATGTTTGTCCATCAGATCTTGCAACTTCTACTTCAGATTAATGAAATCGTCTGTTGCATGCCTATTCCCCCTGAAATGGTAAGAACAAGTTTGGTCAGGTCTGTAAAAGCAACTCCCTGGGTTGGTAGGCTTTGACGGCACAATTTTGATGAGATCGACAACGTTTAATTTAGCGAACAGACAGGTTCGCATTTTTGGAAGTGGGGTGAACATCCGAGAAGGATTTTTCTCAAAATTCATACGTGGCAAGTCGTATGTAGTTAGAGGCGACTGGTTATGGTGGTTTTTGGAGCTTGATACTCAGGTGTAGGAACATGATAATTTGGAGATGGAGCTTGGCAGGTAGGCATAGGTGTTCGGTAGTTTATTGGTGGAGCTTGGAAGTTCGGCTATGCATAATATAATGGCACAAGGCTGTAGGGTGATGGTATATAGTTTCTCGGAGGAGGATATTGGTATACATCAAATGATGACTGTGATCCTTCTCTTCTATGACTCATCGGGCTCGGGGTGTGAGAGACTCTTGCCACGTCCTCTTTCTTTTTATTTGTAGCTCTAGTGGAGCTTGTTGTGCGAGCTTTATTGACAATGCTGACAATCTTTCCAATCTTGATGTAAAAATCCCCGTGAGCTTAAAGTTACAATATGATCCTCAAGGTGGTAAGCTCAGAGTTCCAAAGATGGTTAATCATCTAATGATAATATGCTTAAAATGTCATGGAATATGGAGAAGGGTTGAAGATTGGACTTGAAGATTTTAAGAAGAAGACATTTTATTCGGCCTTCTTGTTGGTCTTGGCCGAGACCATGTTTTCTTTTAGCTTTACTTTATTTCCTAGCTTATCTTGTAGTTCTCATTAGGACACAGTGTAACGTGTAAATAACTCCTATCTCCCATTAGGACACAATTAATAAGCCATGTAATAGGAAAGAGGGCGACAAGGCCGAGAGTTCCTACAACAAGATGACAAGGCCAAAAGTGACAAGGTGGCATGAACAAGAATGGTCTAGAAGATAAGGCTTCCAAGAAGACAATTTATGAACCAACTAGTTCATGGATTTGGCAACCTAGAATACATCAAGGTCGACCTAGGGGAGTAGAAGAGTTGGCCAAAACAACTCACCCAAAAACACATATGCAAGGAATGGAAGCTTCCAAACACATTCCAAGAAGATGAGATTTTTGAAGAACCAAGTTCATGCATTCTTCTACATGGTAACCACAAAGGGGTGTGAAAGAGATTGAATTCAACCTTGTCACCAAGTAAAACAAAACCCTTTCCCATTTGTGGAGTTGAAGCCGAGAAGTACCTTGCTCCCAAAGCAAGGCCGAACCCTTTCCCACTTGTCCACACTTGGCCGAAAGTCCAAGTAGTTTGTGTCCTTTAGTTTGCCTTCTAGAAAGGTCCATGTAATTCTATAAATAGGACCCTTAGGATATTTTAAATTGGAGAGAGTTTAATGATATATAAAAGTTGAGTGTTTACTGACAAAGCTAAGTCTTTCAACCTGGGGTTGTTATTCTTAGTTGGTTCTCCGGGAGGACCTTCGGTTCTTGTGTGAGCGAAACCCCTTAGTGTATGTTGAAGCTAGGACTATGTGACCTAGTTAAACCCAAGCTAAGGTTTACCTTCGGTGTAAGTCTTGGTTAGAACTGTGTGACCTAATAAAAACCCAAGCTTAAGGAACCCCCTTGGTTGCAAGTGAACGTTTGAACTTGTGTGATCCAACCTAGCCTAAGCCTTGGGTCTCTCTTAAGGTTTCCGGCCACCCTTTCTTGGCTTGTTCACGGTCTTGTAATTAGCAACCACGGACTAGAACTTGTTGGACTGGTCACCTTCATCTTGGTGTCGACTCGGGAATTAAAAACCCCGTGTCCATATCCTTGACATATCGACCGCCCCAAACAGTTGGTTTTTACTTGGGTTTGTACCTAGCACCCCGTGTTCATTCCTTGTCCAAAATACTTCATTATTTCTACCAAGACATCCCACAAAACTCCATAAACATCCCCACCAAAGGTTCCCAATCTAAACCTCCCACAAAGTCCCGTCCAATCCCGACAACACCTAACAGTCCGCATAATACACCTTGCCGATGACCTCACTGTTTTAGTTATGTTCCGACACCTTTCCATCATCAAACCACTAAAGCCCAACCATCAAAACAACCTTTAACGTGTCAACAACAGCTCCATAAAATACCTTGACCCAATTCCCTATACAACTGCCCAAAACAGCCACCAAACACCACACTGCCCGGCAGTAACGCCCCATCCGACAGCCCACTTTGAGTCCTATTTTTGGGTCGAATCGAATATATCCAAGACCTGACCAACTTACCAAACATCACCCTTCCTTACTTGCATCATATTGGTATCAGAGAGAGGCTATCCCGTCCCACGCTTTGACGCTATGTCTCATATAAAAAAAAGAAAAACTATGGAGGATCATCGGTAACATTCTTGTGGAACGTGCGCAAGCCTTGAAAAGGGAACTTGCAGAGCATGCCGCAAGGTATAAAGCTAAACCCAGGATTGTGCAAAGCAGCCCAAGGCATGAGAGGAGTTGTACCTTGTTTACTAATCCATTGGATAGTCACAAAAGAGAGGATTCCCTTTTTATGGAGAAATCAGTAATCGAAGAGTTTGTGGAAGAAAATGTTACTCTTGCAAAGGAGCATGAAAATTTGGTACTCCAACATGGGTTGACTGCTCTTGAAGAACATGAGGAGAGACAAGGAGAGTCATTATTTTTTACTCGTTGCAAGGTAAGTGATAGAGTGTGCAACATGATCATTAATGGAAGAAGTTGTGTTAACTTGGCTTCCGTAGAGATGGTGAACAAATTGAACTTACCTTCCGGAAACCATCCTAACCCGTATACTCTCCAATGGTTGAACCAAGACCAAGGGCTAAGACTGGTAAAACAAGCTCTTGTTAGCTTTCGGATTGGAATGTATGAATATAAAATATGGTGTGATATCCTCCCTATGGATACGTGTCATATTTTATTGGGATAACCTTGGAAACATGAGCGGAAGGTGCAACATGATAAAGAAAGGAATACATATTCTTTTTGAAAGGATGATAACAAAATCCGATTGGTGCCATTGTCACCGAGTAAGGTGAAAGAGATAAAAATCTCGAGTGCCGAGAAATGCAAGACCGAGGCTCTCTCACTTGATGCACGAAGGATAGAAGAAGAATCAAAGAAGGGGAGTCTTATAGACTCATTGGCATGCAAGGAAGGCCTCGTGGAGGACAAGGGTGGAAATGCTGACCCTAGGTAACTCTTGAGGGATGCATGTGCGGATGAACTTGCAACCGGACCACTATCGATGGAAAATGTCGAAACTACTCTTGGTTTATATTCGAGAGGTTCATTTCCCAACCTTCAATCTTATGATAACAATCCGGTAAGGGCTAATAAAGTACAACAACAAGGGCAAGAACCACTAGACGAGGACTTTGTCCAAGAGAAGTCTAGTCCATGTATAATGTCCGGCTTTTTGGTACCAAAAGAATATGAGACTTGGCACCCGTGTGTTAAGATCTAAGCGGCCGACAAAATCATCATGGAGTGCAAGCTTCCTATGCCGAGATTAAAATATTTCTTTGATGAGTCGAGTGGAGTCAAGTGGTTCTCCAAGATAGATTCAAGGAAAGGAGGTCGTCTAGGGGGAATCCAAGAAGGAGTTGAATGGAAAGTGGTTTTCAAAGCCATGCGTGGTTTATCCAAGTGGCTCATGATGCCATTTGGGCTGTGGAATGTTACAAGCTCTGCCATGGGTTTCATGCACATGGTACCACAATCATACATAGTATCACACGAGGATTTCCATATATATCAATCCAAGGTACGATGTGGATCTTACCGTGATGTTAAAAGAATTGGTATCGGTTCAATACAAGACAAGGAATCCATTGCCTTATCTAGTGGAAGATTGGATGATACACGAATCAATTCTTTTACCTACAAGAAGGAATTTTATATGGTGAAGCCCTTGAACAATAGGGAATGTTTTGTTTGGCTTGGATAGGCCTGGCTTGTATTCGGATCGTGTGATCTGATCACACTTACAGAAGGAAGGAAGGAAGGAATAATCTTATGCCATGGACGGATAGTCCTTGCAAGATATTGGCTTTCAAGAGTGAGTAAAAATGGCTAGTAGTACCATTTGGATTGTGTGACATTACAAATTATTCCTTTGGATACATAACATCATCTGAGAACATTCAAGTTAATCCACCCAAAGTGGAGACTATCCGTAGTTGGACTGAGCGTGCTAATTTAAGTGTGATAAAAAAATTATGTGGCTTGACTTCTTTTTATCAACCTTTTATTCAATATTGTAGCCCTTTTGCTGCTCATATCCCAAACATGAAAGTATTATGTGAAGTTGAAGGTGATACCATCTTAATTCAAGATGAATGAGCCATTGTTTTCTCTAACGATAAATTTGATGGTACACGGCTCGGTTATCCTACGTACGGAAAGGACATTGACTTAGAACCGAAACCATTTTGCTTGTAAGTGGATCCTTCCTACAAAGAGGAACTCCCGGCCAGATGTGGAAGTTCACCATCTCATGGTGGATACTTATCAATATATTTAGATAACGAGAATTCGATGATGAATTCTTTTGAATAAGGGGAGTATGATGTAAAAATCCCCGTGAGCTTAAAGTTCCAATTTGATCCTCAAGGTGATAAGCTAAGAGTTCCAAAGATGGTTGATCATCCAATGATAATATGATTAAAATGGCATCTAATATGGAGTGGGATTGAATATTGGACTTGAATATTTTAAGAAGAACACATTTTATTCGGCCTTCTTGTTGGTCTTGGCCGAGACCATGTTTTCTTTTAGCTTGTCTTTATTTCCTAGCTTATCTTGTAGCTCTCATTAGGACACAATGTAACGTGTAAATAACTCCTATCTCCCATTAGGACACAATTAATAAGCCATGTAATAGGAAAGAGGGCGACAAGGCCGAGAGTTCCTACAACAAGATGACAAGGCCAAAAGTGACAAGGTGGCACGAACAAGAATGGTCTAGAAGATAAGGCTTCCAAGAAGACAATTTATGAACCAACTAGTTCATGGATTTGGCAACCTAGAATACATCAAGGTCGGCCTAGGGGAGTAGAAGAGTTGGCCAAAACAACTCACCCAAAAACACATATGCAAGGAATGGAAGCTTCCAAACACATTCCAAGAAGATGAGATTTTCGAAGAACCAAGTTCATGCATTCTTCTACATGGTAACCACAAAGGGGTGTGAAAGAGATTGAATTCAACCTTGTCACCAAGTAAAACAAAACCCTTTCCCATTTGTGGAGTTGAAGCCGAGAAGTACCTTGCTCCCAAAGCAAGGCCGAACCATTTCCCACTTGTCCACACTTGGCCGAAAGTCCAAGTAGTTTGTGTCCTTTAGTTTGCCTTCTAAAAAGGTCCATGTATTACTATAAATAGGACCCTTAGGATATTTTAAATTGGAGAGAGTTTAATGATATATAAAAGTTGAGTGTTTACTAACAAAGCTAAGTCTTTCAACCTGGGTTGTTATTCTTAGTTGGTTCTCCGGGAGGACCTTCGGTTCTTGTGTGAGCGAAACCCCTTAGTGTATGTTGAAGCTAGGACTATGTGACCTAGTTAAACCCAAGCTAAGGTTTACCTTCGGTGTAAGTCTTGGTTAGAACTGTGTGACCTAATAAAAACTCAAGCTTAAGGAACCCCCTTGGTTGCAAGTGAACGTTTGAACTTGTGTGATCCAACCTAGCCTAAGCCTTGGGTATCTCTTAAGGTTTCTGGTCACCCTTTCTTGGCTTGTTCACGGTCTTGTAATTAGCAACCATAGACTAGAACTTTTTGGACTGGTCACCTTCATCTTGGTGTCGACTCGGGAATTAAAAACCTCGTGTCCATATCCTTGACATATCGACCGCCCCAAACAGTTGGTTTGTACTTGAGTTTGTACCTAGCACCCCGTGTTCATTCCTTGTCCAAAATACTTCATTATTTCTACCAAGACATCCCACAAAACTCCATAAACATCCCCACCAAAGGTTTCCAATCTAAACTTCCCACAAAGTCCCTTCCAATCCCGACAACACCAAACAGTCCGCATAATACACCTTGCCGATGACCTCACTGTTTTAGTTATGTTCCGACACCTTGCCATCATCAAAAAACCAAAGCCCAGCTATCAAAACAACCCTTAATGTGTCCACTACAGCTCCATAAAACGCCTTGATCCAATTTCCTATACAACTACCCGAAACAGCCACCAAACACCACACTGCCCGGCAGTAATGCCCCACCGAACAGCCCACTTTGAGTCCTATTTTTGGGTCGACCCAAATATATCCAAGACCCGACCAATTTACCAAACATCACCTCTCCTTACTTGCATCAAGTTTGTTGGTGGAGCTTGGTAGTTCGACTATGCGTAATATATTGGCATAAGGTTGTAGGGTGATGTTATATAGTTTCTCAGAGGAGGAGATTAGTATACATCGAAGGATGAATGTGATCCTTCTCTTCTACAACTCTTCAGGCTCGTGGTGTGAGAGATGTTTGCCACATCTTTTTTTTTTATTTGTGACTCTGGTGGAGCTTGTTGTACTAGCTTTATTGACAATGTTGACAATCTTTCCAGTCTTGAGACAATCTTCTATGGCCTCTCCCATTCTGACTAAATCGGCGAACGGTCTTTCGACCATAGCCAACATTCGGTCATAGCAGCCCAACTCCTAAGATTGGATGAATGCTGAAACCAGTTTTTCCCCACTCATTAGAGGTTGTACTCGGGGGGCTTCGTCCATCCACTTACTCGCATACTCGCGGTAGGTTTTTGTTGATTTTTGTCATATCTTCTCTAAAGAGTAGCGGTCATGCATGTTTTCCACATTGAAGCAAAATCTATCCATGAAGGCCTTCACCATTTATTCCCATAAATCCCAGTGGCTAATATCTTGCAATGTGAACCACTCAGATGTTTCATCTATGAGGATTTGGCTGAAGAGCCTTATTATCGGTGCCGCATTTCCTTTAGCGCCGACCAGTTGGTCACAATAAGCTCTCAAATGGGATTTGGAGTTTCCCGTGCCACTGAATAGTTCAACTTTTAGCACTTTGAAGCCCTCTAGCAAGTCCAAATCTGGATGCATGCATAAGTCCTCGTATCTTAGTTCCGTTAGTTTACGAGAGCCATTGTTTGCCTTTTCAAACAGATCTATTATTTTGTGTTTCATTTCTCTGTCCCTTCCGTCCTTCTCGGACCTCCATGCCTTTTTCATTTCCTTGTAGTGATCCAATTCTGGAGAGGAGTCAATGGGAGTGATTGGATTATGGAAGGATATAGTGGGGTGCACTAGGCGGCTTTTGGGAGTGCTCGCAACTCTAGGAGTAGTATAGTAGTAGCATTTTGGTGAATGTTAGGACTAGCATACGCTGGCGACGCTTGAAAAATAGGTACGGATTCGGAGGTCCCAACTATGTGGGTGGCATTTAGTGGAGGCAGTGTTTGGTAAGAGGCCCCAGTATGGGCATTAGGGAAATGTTTGGGTACGAGTGAATTCAGAGATGTAAAGCATGGTATAGGCCTTCTCAACTCAGTGGCAGCTGCTTCTCTGGCAGCGTTGATGGCCTCATTTCTCATGACCAATTCTTGGAGGTCGGCAACTTTCTTGAATAACAAAGTGATTACATCCTCAATCAGAGCATTCTTGTTACGAGTGTCCTCGACAGTACCAGTCATGTTTGGTTGATTTTCTTAGTTTAGGGATGATGTCGCTGCTTTAGATATAGTGAAGTATGTCATTGTATCGCAATGGATCGACACTTTTCTATAAGAATAAAAACAACTCAAAAGAAAATGACATTAGTACATTAGTCGGAAAACATAAATACAAGATATCACACATAAATTACAAGCAAGGCACATAGACTTATGTATTCGATCAGAACTCTTGATTGATTTTTCCATTTCAGGGGTTTTTTGGTCATTTTGGCCAAATTGGTTTTTTAGGGTTTCGGTTTGAATGTTCGTGGTTGATTTACCACCACGCCAGCGTTGAACTAGAAACTATCCTACTACCCATCGAGATTTACCACCACATCAGGTCGGGCGTGGTTTCGTTTACAAAAAAGTGGGAGGGGGATATCTTTGATTGAAAGCTAGAAAAGGGGGACACCTAAACTACCCAAAATATGACTTTATCTCGAAGTCATGGCATGTCATCATCCTTATAACCGCGCGTTTCCTGGCGGCTTTTCTATACGAGCCAAATCTAGCCAGTGTTAACCAAGTGCTCCAACTCGAAGTTGAAGGCTTCACACTCTTCGATGTCATACTTAGGAGCTCCTGAATGGTACAAGCATATCTTCGTCTTCGAAGTGCTTGCAAAGAGTTTCTAGGTAGTCTTGAGTGGGCTAACCTTACCTGTATGACACAAGAGCGAAAAGATGTCGGCGTACAAATCTTCAAAGGCAGTGAAGTCATAACGTCAAAGTCATGTATCCATGGTGATTCCTTAACCAGGCATAATAGAGTCATAGACTATGAGGGACTATGGCCCCCACAGATTTCGAATGACTTTATCAATCAGTCTGACGACTCTTCTCTTGAAGGCCATACATTCATCAGTGTCATGGCCAGGTTGGCTTCTGTGGTACAAGCATCTCATGTGAGCAAAGAGAGGTGCATAAGTCGGGAGGACATGGGAGATAGTGTGTGCCAGTCCGGCAGATTTTATCCTATCGAAGACGTCAATATTTTACACTTCCCTTGTTGCAACTCTGAAATGAGAACCACATGCTTTGAGATCGCCCACCACATTGGAGATGATCTATGGGGAGGCCTTTGTGGCATCCTGTAGTGATTATCAGCTTTGTCAATGACTGGGGTGATTCTGTCACGACCCAAACCGGAGGGCCGCGATGAACACCCAAACCCTACCCGCCGGGCACCACATCTACAATCCACCCTTAACCATATTTAAACACGGACTGAGTCGTGATAGATAATATGAAGTTTCAACCCAATAGCCCCATCTTACACCTTTATATACTAAGGCCGGCAAGGCCATACATGACAACTAACCATAGGACACATATCTACAAGTCTCTAAAGAGTAAAACATACCACGACCAGACCGCAACTTCGAAACGAATAGAGTGCCCCATATACCAGCTGTACCATCAACCTAATAGTGTGAATCGTCACCTTCTCAATACGAACATGTGGGCATAAAACGCAGCACCCCCGGCAAAAGGGACGTTAGTACGACTGATGTACTGAGTATGTTAGGCATAAGAAACAACATAGCAGAGATATATCATAGTCTGAAATAGAAACATCTGAGCATTAGTAAATGCCTTTAAGGGCCCTAACACGTATGCCTAAATGTTATGCACAATACAATTTCCATTTACATCAGCCTCATCGGGCATCTTTCTTACCATAACAGCCTCTGTGGGCATCATATCATATCATATCATGGTTAATGAATGTATGCACAACGCAAATACGGTATACTAATGTCCACACGGGAATCCTCCCATAATCGCCTCTGTGGGCATCAGGTTATATAGCCACACAAGGGCATCACATCATCACATCATAGTGGCCTCTTCGGGCTCTTTTCATGATAGTATGTACCAGTTGCATGTGGTGTGAGTATATAACCCCTTTTTTCCTTTCCCCAATTCCCATACATATATATATATATATTAATACCATATAGTAATGTGCATAGCACAAGTGGTCCAGGGTAATAAATGAGTGCAATGCAAATGAAATGCATGAATAATAATAAAACATCCGGAGTGACACAATATCATTTACACCTTTGGTTAAAGGTGGGAACATCAACAATTCTTCCGGTGTGCCTTATTAAGGTCTTAGAAATATGCTTGGATATTCTTTCAACATAGGAGTCGATGACTTGATCATCCTTAACTACTAAGAGTAGAGTAATTTATGTAGCAACACGATAGCTATGTTTCGCACATAGAATTATGCCAAAAAGAATGATAGAGCCTTGCATACCTTGTTGTCGAAATTCTCTAAGTTCTGCTGGTCCTTGTAAGCTCTATGAACGATTATCTACATCACATGGATGATTTAAATCATAAACGAATCAATATACTAGAAACAGATTCATTGAGACATTCTAGCGAACACCTTGAACGCGTAGAACCTATATTCTTTCCATATTGAAATCTATACATGTAGCGAAACACCCAACCCTCTTAATCCTTCTTTTTACTGCTACAATCTCCAAAACAGTATAACGATTTCATATGCAACTACCAATTTCGTACAAGCAGTCCCGATAACACCCCACTAACCTAGCATTTTCAATAATCATCTTAGAACTAGTGACAATAATCAAGTTCAGAACTTGTATAAACTTTAAGAACAAGGAAGATTACCTCTGTTAAACATAGAGACGAGAATCACCAAAAAATCTTTCACCCCAAACAACTTCTGATAAATAGAAACAGACCCCCCCCCCCCAAATCGATTTGAGCTAGGACTTCTCGAACTCAAGGCATGTGCTTGATTCCTGAGCGTGCAAGCTTGTTTAAGGACTCGAGTTTTTGCTGAAATCGAGGTCCAAAACACCATGAATCTCCCTCCTTTGGTTGTGCAAAAACTTATGAAAATTCCCCCAATTTGGTTGAGAATTTTAGAGAGTTATCAATGAGAATTCACCCCTTTCTGCTTACTGTGTGACATTTCTTTTCCAAAGAAAGATTTCTACAAAGCTTAAGGGATGGAGGTCTTTAAAAATGGAGGAGAAGGGCATATCTGGAGGCTTTGTGAAGCTCTTAGTGTTGCCACTGATCATCTATTAGGCTTAGTCACCCAGAGGTCGATTATAATGCTCCACGTAATGTCCCATTAAGCTTTGTCCCTAATTATAATTAATTAATTCCATAATTAATTAATTATACACACAATTAAATTCCCGATCTCCATTCACTTAAATCCTGACGACTCATAAAACCTTCTCATACTTAATGTCATAATTCTTGTAATATGACACTAGTGTATAATCTCTTCAGGGATACACAATTATTATTATTAATTCTCGTCGCCACATTTATTAAATCCAAAATTATTTCGGGATCACATCATTTCACATACTAATTTCCTTATTAGTATGTGTAAGTACAACATAAACTTCCCGGGGTCCGGTCTATTTGCCTACGTTTGTGCATTCAACCGTTACCTGAAAGTACGGGGTGTTACAGATTCCTTCGGGTACCCCACTTGTTTTCCATATGATATTGGGTCATCTTCTAAAAGGTGTGTCATAGGGACATAGCCCGAAAAGACTTCTCACATGTTTAGTATATTTTCAAATACCCATCAAAAACTTATTTCCCTTGTTTCTGGAATTTCGAGTGCAGTTGGTGAGCGTTTGAATTAAAGTGTGTTTAGATTGGCTTATTTAAAGTATTTTTCGACTTTTAAGCACTTTTCTATTTTTTGAGGTGTTTGGATGAGATAAAAAGTGTTTTTAAGCACTTATTTTTAGGTTAAAAAGGTACAAAATAAGCCAAAAGTCAAAATATGGTAGGACCAACTTATGACTTTTAACTTTTGACTTATAAGACACTTTTAAAAAGTCAATTCAAACACTCTCTTAGTTTCCTCCTCATTCTCCTTCCCCTGCCTATATGTTACGAGTAATTCCAATATACCGAGTATAATTTTATAAGTGGGATACGGGGAAGGTAAGGTGTACGCAAAATTTATCATTATTTTAATGCGGTAGAGAGGTTGTTTCCGATAGACCCTCAGTTCGAAACAAAAATAAATAAATTTGAAGCAAAGTATCAAGTAAAATATTACATCCCACTAGCAAAATATAAAACAAATGAAACAATAAATAATAATACACAATGAGAAAAAGAAACACTATTACTAACTACTACTAATAAGGAGAACCATCGGTGCCTACTAACCTTCTAGCCTAATTCTCAACTATCATTATTTCCTATCTAAGGTCAATGTCCTCGATAAGGTGAAGTTATGTCATGTCTAATCATTTCCCTCAGTTTTTCTTCGCCTACCTCTACCTCTCCTAACTAACTTCTGTTATAGCAAACGTCTCACACCTCCTTATTGGCGCATCTCTCTTCACATGCCTTTAGTCTTGCTTCCCTCATCTTGTCTGTTACGAGATACTTCCACCTTGCCCCGTATAACTTTATTCCTAATCATATCTCTCCTAGTATTTCTATAAAATCCAACTAAGTATCTTCATCTTGAGGCATTAGGCGTTCTTGACTGCCATCACTCTCCCCCATACAACAATGTCGGTCTAACCACCGTTCTATAGCAATTATCTTTAAGCTTCGGTGGCACATTCTTATCGCACAATATCCATTATATTATAAAGACTAGTGAAAAGATTCGCACGGTTATAAAATATAGTCTCTCTTATAATTATGAGAACATATAACATAGATAAGTAAATAAAGGTTCTAAAAATAAATAAAATTTTCCAATATAGATGTATAGAAATTAGAACTAACATCCTAATAAACATAAAAACGATATAATGAAGAAAAATAAGAAAAAATAAGAATATAGCACGTGGAGACCCTTTCTTAATTAAAGCATCGATTTGATACCAAAACAAAGAAAATTAAAATTTTCCTGAACCAACCTTATATTATAAAAATGAATGCATAATGTTGTAAGTTCATATCAGAGTTATATAAAAATTTAATTTCAAACATTTAAATAGAAATAATTATTCAATAGCTTAATTTTTTTTATTAATATAGGGTTTGAAGATATTATTATCAGATAACGTACACAAATATTTTTGTGTGAAAAAAATATAACTGAACATTTGATTAATATTGAAATAGTTTCTTGACTTGCAAGTTATTGGATCGCTAGCTCCTTTGTTGCTTCGACATCATCTAGTCATAATATCTCTTTTATCTTTAATTGTCTCTTCTAAGATGTTCCCAAATTTCTTGAAATCATTGAGTCATTTTGATAGTAATATATTTTCATGTCTCGTTTATCCTTCTACTTTTCTTACTCGCGGTAATATCATACTAATAAATTATTGTATGCAAATAAATTATGCTATTAAAATGCATAAAGTCTCATTTCAAAGAAAAAAACGGAAAAAATTTGATGGCAATGAAGTTCAACAAATTCAGCAGGTAAAAAAAAGAACACAATAATTTAATATTAAATTAAAAAAAATTCACCTGGCGGTCAGAAGGTTCAAATATTACCAACCTCTTTTTTCGTTCGCTAATAATCTTTGCTCGGAATCTGCTATTGATAAAAGATAAGAAATAGTCAAAAAGATGCATTATGAAAAGCATTAGTTCAAAATAAAAGTTATTTTTGGGTAGTTATGTACTCTATCCGGATCAAAAAGAGTGTCACTTAGTAATTTGCACACCCCTTAATAAAATACTAATTCTAGACAGAAAGAAGTAATTTGAAAATATCTCTAATTAAATATATATTGGGATTTGATCACATAGTACATAATAGGGAAAATTTGGAGAAATGAGGTTAAATCTTTCTTGATTTGATAAGTGGACACTCTTTTTTACTTAATAAAAAAAGGCTAAGTGAACATATTTTTTTATCCAGAGGAAATATGTACAAAGAGAGAATAACTTTAAGATTCATTGTAGTTTATAAAGAATGTTTCCTATGTTGTTAAAATCCCCTGAAATCAAAATAAACAAATATAAATTACAGATAACAATAGAAAAAAGGTCAAAATACCTAATTTGATAATTAGACAGATCAATTACCTGTAAATAAACAAAAAAGAAAGAGGGAGAGCAAAGCTTATTCTTATTTACAAAGGCAAAAGAGAAGAATCAGAAAGCTTAAACAAATAAAATTTACCAAATCTACCACAAAGACTTCTTGTCCATTGACATTCACTTCAAGATCACAAGAAACATCCTTTTGAGCCAAATTAAAAAAAAAATCCACCTCAAATTAAGAGCCCGTTTTAGAATTTACTTCACTCAAGGGGCATTAAAAGTTATGGTTTAATGGAGGATAATTAGCCACTTTAAATTATGTAATTAAGAGTGGTAGGGCCTTTCAAATTTCCATGACATGCACATAAAGTTATAACTGAAAATTAGGATATGTACAGACATGCAGTCTTTGCTTTTAGAAGGGAGAAAAAATACGTGACCTATTTAATTAATAGACAAAATGAGAGAAAAGAATGAAAAAATGCCAAAAAATGAGATAAAAGACATTATTTACACCTCATTTAAGTTATATGAAAAATATATAGTTTATATATTCCTTTTTTCAGCACTCTTAATGAGGGAATTTTGAGTTTTTCATCAGTGTGTTAAAAATGATATTTTAGTTTCTTAACATATTATAATTTACATAATTAAGAGAGTTATGACTTTTGAGATTTTTTAACATAGCTCATAAATGAGAAAGTAATAGAGAAAATGTCAAAAAAGGAGAAAAAAGATGGAGTAAATAGGATTCTTGTACAAAGAAAGGTGTCACATCATTTTTCTATTGCCTAGCTTTATATTATATATAGTTGACTTAGAAATATGAACAAAACAATCGGTCAGCTTCCGGCCTAAATTAAAACAGGGGATCGAGAAATAAATACATAAAATTTTATTTACTAAAGAAAATACTAAACAGCCTAAATAAGCAGAGCAATTGGATAAGTTAATGCTAAAAACTACGTATTTTGGTTTCTCAAGTTGGAATTAGCTTTGAAACAAAACACACTTCAAACTTTTTTTCAAATCAATATATTTATCTTTATGGTTTTTTGCAAATAAATATTTTCTCCAAATCTGTTTTTTTTTTATCTTTACACTATAAGACCACTCTCCTATTTAAAAATATCATAACTTCAAATTCCTCTTTCAGCAAAGTTCATCCTTTTATCAATAGCAAATACGAAATACAGTTAAAAATTAAGTTCATTTACATTAATCAAAGAAATGTGTTATCCAACTTATTTTCCATTTCATAGCAAATGCTAATAAAACCAGCATTTTCAGATTTTGCCTCTATTCGTTCAAAAATTATAATTTCCAAAGTTACACTGTGAATCCCTAAACAATTATAATTATTAGCGAATATTCACCGTATATTTTGTAATTATGATAGATGTATATTTAAGGTAACTTAGGATTCTTATTGTATTAGGAATCAACCATTTAAGGTAAGTTAGAATTCGTACTGTATTAGGAATCAACATTTGTACAACTATATATATTGTGAATAATGAAAGGAATTCTTAAGAAAAATTATTCAATCTTACCATAATCATATTCCTGAACAAATCTAATAAAAGAAGCTATGCATTGTAAAGAAATTAAAACAAATTAATAGGAGTACACGAAAGTTTATGGATTTAGAAAGTACATATAATTACCTTAAAAGAAATGCATTCGACGTTGAAACAGATACCATTGAGTGTACCAACCTACCAAGTTCTTTGATGTTGATGACATACCATGAATCATCAAACATTAACAAATATAGGGTAAGAAATAATTGTTGGGAAGATTGCACATACAAAATACATTCAACCAAGATAAAATATTCAATAAGACACGAGTTTCACAAGACAAAATGATACTATACAAAATAAAAAAAAAATACAGTAGACCTCATAGTGGAGAATTTTCTACTGCAGCCTTGTAGTGGAGCTAAAATGAATGAATTGGTCGACAATATGAGGTTTGTACTTAATTGGCACATTACTACACATTAACTTTTTCTTTTTTAAATAATTAAGGCGATTTAATGTGAGTAATGGATAATCTTAATTAAGAGTGAAAGTTGTGAAGATGAAGATGTGTGAGTGATGGAGATAAATTTTTTAAATAAATAAAATAATTAGAAAAAATGAGAAAAAGGTGGAAAAGGAGAATTAAGATAAATAAGATAATTGGCCATAGAGAGGTGACACACCACCTTATCTATATTTAACTTTATATTATATAATAGATATAGATATAATTATAGATATTAATTTAAAAGAATGTTTTACTTGTTGTCTAATCAGCAGGAAACCTTACAAATAATATAAATCAAAGGAAAAAGATAAAAATACCAAATCGGATTATAACCTCCGCATTTATATTTCCTAATAAAAAATGGCAACATCTACAAAATAAACGTAGTTGAAGGCAAATAAATACCAATAAGGTTATAACCTCAACCAACGAATTATTTACTTCTAAGGATATCTACATCTGTTAATTCCAAACTTTCTACACACGAACACACCATTTTCCTTTCATCTATGTTTTTATTTATCTTTTATACTTTAATTAAATAAGAAAATTAATTAAAGTTTTTCATAATACATAAAAAGGGGCACTTAAAATTATTTATCAACTTAAATAATACTAATAATTATAAAATAAATTTTGGTATTGCCTTTTTTCATAATTTGACACACACTTTTGGAAGATTGTCCAAATACAATTTGTTTATCAATTACTTTTCTAATGAATTGAGCAAACAAAAATTGATAAAATTATTTCTCAAAATAAATCTTTTTTGAACGCTTGCCGAAGCTCAAAGACTTGTGATTTGCCGTCCAAAAACGCGCCGTGCGTGGGATTTTTTAGCAGGGATATATCTATTTATGGCCGCTCTCTTATATTGTAACTTTTAACGGTATGCTTGTTTAACCGGCTCCCTAATTTAGGGTTAAGTTTGTGCTTTGTGTCTTAATTTCTATTGGTTACAAAGGTGCAGGAAACGGAAATTACAAGTCACTGCTAAGTAATACAAGAACTGAAATTACAATTCAACAACAAACTGAAATTACAATAATGTTGAACAAGAAACTGGAACTGTTTTTGTGTATGTTGAGTCGAGTGTTGCACTCTGTCTTTAAGACAATATTGCCCCGTATGTATCATTTATACGTCCTGGACAATTGTCTCCCAAGATAAAACAACAATGAAACAATTGAGTAAAGGAAACTCAAGTGCTACCGTGAAGAATTTTGAGTAATGAAATGATGCTTGAAAGTTGTAGGAAGAATGAAATCTGTTTCTGTTTCTGTTTATGTATTTTCGTGTACCTCAACAATGGTGACAAGGGGGTCTTTATATAGGTGAATGAGAGGCTCATGAACTGCCTCCATAAGTGCCATTACTGGCCAAGTAATGGCCATTATGGAGGTAGTAATTCCTCCAAAATAATTAGAGAAGATGTGCAACGGATTGACCGTTTAGGAAGAGTAATTCAGCAAAAATAAATGGATGAATTGAGTGTTGTTGACGTTTCTGATCTCTCTGCCCAATTCTGACTTTCTGAAAACTTCAGGGACCAAACTGTCATGTTGAAACTTCATGGACCAAACTGTACATATGAAAGAATTCTGGTCCAAACTGTACATATGAAACTTCAGGGATCAAACTGTATATCTGGCAAAGTTCTCTGGTCCAAAAAGATAATATCAGAAGAAGCACGACCCACGACCCACGACCCACGACCCACGACCCGAGAACCCGGAACCGGACGGGACGGACGGGCGGCGGCGGCGGCGCGCATGGGCTTTCCTCGAACTGAAGAACATCTAGGTCCTCCCTCCTTTAAACACATGGGATACCCCTTGGGGTCCCAAACCCCAAGCCAACTTTGAGTCTTATAGACAAAACAATTCTTTCTTCCTCCACTAATGAGGGAGAATTGATCCCATACCACACTTTTCCATGCTTCAAACACCTCACTTCGTGGACTAATATCTCTTTCATTTCTCAACGAAATTTGACGATTCTTGTCCCTACGGTTATCTACGTACTTAGTAGATCATGCACGTGTGAAGAACTGGATTCTCCAACATGCGTAACACTAGTGTTTAAGCCATTAAAGTTGATCGGACGTAACTCCCGCCAAAGGCAAATTTCCAACAATCCCCTCTTAAAAGAGATTTTGGCGCACTCACATGGTGCCTTTTTCATTTCCAGCAATATTTCAGCGGACCGATGTTGCATAAGGAGAGGTAGCTTCACCTTTGAACCTTCCATAGTTAAATACCATCGGACTTACTTAATGCGTGGTGAACGTGATGTCTTGAACCATCAGTGTTTAGTGTAAGCCAAGTCAATAGTACCAACACAACAAATTCCCTTACTCTCTTCTTCGTAATGTTTTGTCCGTTTTGGCCATGGACAACTTCTTGGATTCTTAAGTGTGTTCATTTGAGGCGGCCCGTCCTCGCACTTAAATAGGTGGTCTTCTACAAGGTATCCTGCTATACCCCACTTCACAAGTGTTAGGAACCATTAAAAGTTTCCCAAAACCTAACCTCACTGTTGAGGATCATTAAAGGTTTTGAAAACTTAACCTTTACCCATACAGCAGATAGCACTTAACGTCTATCGCGGGAACGGCTTTGGATTTGGTGTTTCTTTACATAAATCACTATCCGAAGTGCTCATGCTTCCACTGAAGCGATCAACTGAACCTTTACAGCTTAGTTTTCCCATTGAACTGAATTACTGGGATCTCCAATTAGTAAGGTTGGGTTACCACTGTATTGGTCCTTATATTTTGGGTTTTAAGCCCATTCCCCTAGACAGGCAAGCCATCTGATCCTTGGGTAAGTCCTTTGTCAATGGGTCTGTTATATTATCCTTTGACTTAATGTAATCAATGGATATTATACCCATGGTGATCAGTTGCCTAACGGTCTTATGCCTCCGTCGAATATGACGAGACTTGCCATTGTACATAGAATTTCGTGTCATTCCTAGAGCCGACTGACTGTCGCAGTGGATCATTACCGAAGGTACGGGTTTGTTCCAACACGGAACATCCTCTAAGAAGTCATGAAGCCACTCAGCTTCTTCTCCTGCTTTGTCTAAAGCGATAAACTCCGATTCCATTGTGGATCGGGCGATGCAAGTTTGCTTAGAGGATTTTCAAGACATAGCCCCACCACCAATTGTAAATACATACCCGCTGGTGGACTTGGTGTTCTCTATATCAGATATCCAGTTTGCATCATTGTACCCCTCTAGTACAGCTGGATATCTCGAATAGTGTAACCCGAAAGTTAACGTGTATTTCAGGTATTGTAATACCCGATTCAACGCCTTCCAGTGATTATCACTCGGATTACGGGTGAACCTAGCCAACTTATTGACTGCATAAGCAATATCAGGTCGGGTGCAGTTTGTTATAGACATCAAGCTACCGATCACCTGTGCATATCGCTCCTGGTATACGGGTGCACCAAGATTTTTATCAAGCTTTTGATTTGTATCCATTGGTGACTTTACCGGTGAACTATCTAACATCTCGAACTTTCTCAAAACATCCTCGATGTAGTGAGACTGAGATAAGACCAGTCTGTCAGACGTCTTAGAGATTTTAATCCCTAAGATGACATCTGCGATACCCATATCCTTCATGTCGAATCATTGTTTCAACATGTTCTTAGTCTCTAGGATTACTCTAGGACTGCTTCATGTGATCAACATGTCGTCTACATACATGAATATCATAACAAATGAGTCAGAGTTACCTTTCGTGTAGACACATTTATCACACTCATTAATGACGAAACCTTTCGATAGTAGAGTACTATCTAATTTTTTGTGCCATTGCTTCGGGGCTTGTTTCAGCCCGTACAGAGATTTGACAAGCCGACAGACTTTCTTCTCTTACCCTTGAACCATATACCCCTCGGGTTGGTCCATATAAATTTCTTCTTCCAAATCACCGTTTAGGAAGGCTGTCTTGACATCCATTTGATGTATCTCAAAGTCACGCAAAGCTGCGATCGCAATGAATACCCGTATGGATGTCATCTGGGATACCGGGGAGTATGTGTCAAAGTAGTCAAAGCCTTCTGTCTGCCGATAGCCCTTGACTACCAACCTGGCCTTGTACTTGTCTATAAACCCATATGCTTTGTATTTCCATTTGAGTATCCATTTACAACCCAACGGTTTATTTTCCGGAGGAAGATCAACCAACTCCCAAGTATGGTTATGCAGAATGGAGCCTATTTCACTCTCAATAGCTTCTTTCCAGAGTGGTGGTTCTGGAGTTGACAACGCCTTAGCAATTGTCCTTGGTTCATCATTAACCATATAAGCTACAAAGTTAGGACCGAAGGATTTATCCTTCATGGCCCTTTTACTTCGCCTTAGATCCATCTCTGGAGTCTCCAAGTTCTGAGAATCTGGAACGCTAGATTCCGGATGTTCAGCCACCTCGAGATCCGCTAGATCTGAATCATCTAGATCCGGGCCGTCAACGACTCTCGGTTCTTGAGAGCTTTGTGCATAACTTCGTTTGCGAGAGGTTATGTCTTTTTTCTTTCTAGGAAATGTACCTTCAAAGAATAGAGCATTCCTTGATTCCATGATTGTACCCTGGTGGATATCTGGAATATATGACTTATGTACTAAAAAGCGATAAGCACTACTGTTATTTTTATATCCGATGAATATGCAATCTACAGTACAGTCTTAGGCCCAATCTTGACCTGCTTTGGCTTGGGTACTTCAACCTTTGCCAAACAACCCCACACCTTAAAATATTTGTAGGTGAGTTTCTTTCCCTTCCATGATTCATATGGAGTTTTGTCCTTACCCTAATGTGGGACTCTGTTAAGAATCGTATTAGCGGTAAGGACGACTTCTCCCCACATATTTTGGGGAAGACCGGAATTGATAAGCAAGACATTCATCATTTCCTTCAATGTGCGGTTCTTACGTTCCGCCACACTGTTCGATTGAGGTGAGTATGGAGCCGTCGTTTGATGAATAATGCCTTCTTGGGGCACAGTATTCCTCAAATGGCGCTACATATTCTCCCCCTCTATCGCTACGAATGGATTTAATCTGTAGGCTTAGTTGGTTCTCAACTTCTGCTTTGTAACGTCGGAACGCTTCAAAGGCTTCATCCTTACTTTTCAACAAGTAAAAGTAACAATACCTTGTGCTATCATCAATGAATGTCACAAAGTACTTGTTCCCCCCTTTAGTTTGTGCGAACTTCAAATCACATATATTTGTGTGAATAAGTTCTAGAGGAGCGGTATTCCTTTCGACGGATCGAAAAGGAAGCTTGGTGAGTTTTGCCTCTACGCACACCTTACACTTATGTTGAGGGTTTACGTCGATAGACGGCAACAACTCCATCTTTACCAGCCTTTGGATAGACTTGTAGTTAACGTGTCCTAATCTATGATACCATAAATTAGAAGACTCAAGCAAATAAGAAGAAGGTTCAACTTTATTACTTAGACGCATTACAGACATGGCATTCACTTTGAAGAGGCCTTCACAGACGAAGCCTCTTCCCACAAATGTGACATTCTTAGTGAGTACAAACGTATTGGATTCAAACACTAGCCTAAAACCAGCATTAACCAATAAAGGTCCAGAAATTAAATTTCTTCTAATCTCTGGGACGTGCATCACTTCCTTCAGAGTGAGTTCCTTGCCGAAAGTCATCTTTAGGACCACCTTTCCTACCCCCAGCACGTAAGAGGACGCGTTGTTGCCCATGAACAGCTTCTTATCGGTGACCGGTGTGTACGTGGATAAGGCATCTTTGTTGGAACAGATATGTCTGGTTGCACCTGTGTCCATCCACCACTGCATCGGATTCTCAACCAAGTTGGCTTCTAGCACCACTGCAGAGAATTCCTCGATCATGTCATCCAGGAGTGTGTCCTTGACGACGTTAGCATGCGCCTTGCCTTTAGACTTGCCTTTCTGTTGTTGCTCAGTCTTGAGCTTGCGGCATTCCTTGATCCTATGACCAGGTTTCCCACAGCGGTGACATTTACCTCTGAACATCTCCGCTGCGGGGGCCTTGCCGTCTTTCTGGAACTTCCGCTTCTTGCTTGAGTTCCCTTTGGCCTCAGCCATATTTTCCTTTGCCTCAGCAGGTTGTCTACCCCTTGACAAAGTCTTCTTATTATCTTCCTGGATTTGGAGTTTGATAATAAGCTCTTCAAAGGTCATCTCCTTTGTCTTGAGTTTTAAGTAACTCATAAACTCATTCCATGAAGGAGGTAACTTTTCAATCAGCGATGCAACAAAAAACTGCTTATTTGGTTTCATTCCTTCCAAATCCAGGTGATGTAAAATCATTTGAAATTCCTGGACTTGGGACATCACTGTCTTACTATCCACCATTTGGAATTTTAGAAATTTTTCAACGATGAACTTCTTAGTACCCGCATCTTGTGCGTTGTACTTCTTTTGCAGTTTTTTCCACAGCTCTTTGGCAGTGCCAACGATGCAATAGACCGTGTAGAGAGGGTCTGCAAAGCAGTTCAGTATGTAATTCTTACACATGAAATCGCTATGATTCCACGCATCAAGAACCATCTTCATGCCGTTAACGACATGGATACTAAGGTCACATTCACCCGTTTCATTAGGCGAAGAGTCTATTTCATCTCCAGCTTGTGGAGGATCTTCCTTTAGGAACCGGGCCATGCCCATAACAGTTAAGTAGAACAACATCTTTTGCTGCCATCTCTTAAATTCTGATCCCATGAATTTTTCAGGGCGATCATGGTGGTGTAAAGCAAAAGGTGGAGCACCAGAAGTCGGAAAGGCAGCGGAGTTGCTGCCTTGAACAGTAGCAACAACAGCAAAGAAAGGCAAGATAGTTCTTTGCCTTGGCGAGCTTGGCGATGGTGGGGAAAGCGACATTGTTGCCTTGAGAGGCAAAGCAGCAGAGTAAAGAAGATCGGTCATGTTTCGACTATGTTACAACTTGATTCTGAAGGCAATATTGTCTTAAACTTGTTGGTTACAAAGGTGCAGGAAACGGAAATTACAAGTAACTGCTAAGTAATACAAAAACTGAAATTACAATTCAACAACAAACTGAAATTACAATAATGTTGAACAAGAAACTGGAACTGTTTTTGTGTATGCTGAGTCGAGTGTTGCACTCTGTCTTTAAGACAATATTTCCCCGTATGTAGCCTTTATACGTCCTGGACAATTGTCTCCCAAGATAAAACAACAATGAAACAATTAAGTAAAGGAAACTCAAGTGCTACCGTGAAGAATTTTGAGTAATGAAATTATGCTTGGAAGTTGTAGGAAGAATGAAATCTGTTTATGTTTATGTATTTTCGTGTACCTCAACAATGGTGATAAGGGGGTCTTTATATAGGTGAAGGAGAGGCTCATGAACTGCCTCCATAAGTGCCATTACTGGCCAAGTAATGACCATTATGGAGGTAGTAATTCCTCCAAAATAAATGGAGAAGATGTGCAACGGATTGACCATTTAGGAAGAGTAATTCAGCCAAAATAAATGGCTGAATTGAGTGCTATTGACGTTTCTAATCTCTCTGCCCAATTCTGACTTTCTGAAAACTTCAGGGACCAAACTGTACATGTTGAAACTTCAGGGACCAAACTGTACATATGAAAGAATACATCTGGCAAAGTTCTCTGGTCCAAAAAGATAATATCAGAAGGAGCACAGCCCGTGAGCCCGTGACCCGGAACCGGACCGGACGGGCGGCGCGCGTGGGGGCTTTCCTCGAACCGAAACACATCTAGATCCTCCCTCCTTTAAAAACATGGGATACCCCTTGGGGTCCCAAACCCCAAGCCAACTTTGAGTCTTATAAACAAAACAATTCTTTCTTCCTCCACCGATGAGGGAGAATTGATCACATACCACACTTTTCCATGCTTCAAACACCTCACTTCGTGGACCAATATCTCTTTCATTTCTCAACGAAATTTGACGATTCTTGGCCCTACGGTTATCTACGTACTTAGTAGATCATGCACGTGTGAAGAACCGGATTCTCCAACATGCATAACACTAGTGTTTTAGCCGTTAAAGTTGGTCGGACGCAACTCCCGCCAAAGGAAAATTTCCAACAATTTCTTCCGTGGGGTTGTACATAGTACATATCAAACCAAGTGATTATTAAGAGGGTTAGAAATTTGAAACATTTTTGAATTCAGAAAGTTTGAAGACTAGGAGTAACCAGAATCAGGCAGGTTTCTGGGAAAATGAAATATATAGATTAAGAATAGACTCAAAAAACACTTGTACATTTGACAAATTCTCTTAAACTTTGTGCAATTACAGCTAAAGCTCTAGAAGCTGTTGAGCTATATGAAGTAAAGAATTTAAGTAAATAATGATGATATGAAAATATATGTCCTATCTAGCATCCATCAATGTGATGCTTAATTCATTTCCAGAATGTTCCCCAAGCTTGCTAGATGAACTATTGACTTCACCGAATTGGCTTTTGCTTGTAAAAAAACCTGGCTCTTTAGGTAAGGGCAATGGAATGTCACTAGACAACATCAGCACAACTGATGACATGCTAGGCCTATCTTCTTGACACTGCTGCACACACAATAGACCTACATGGACTAATCTTTCCACCTCAGATAGGTTGCATGACTCCCTTAGATGTGTTGTTATTACTTCCAAAACCCTGCCTTCTTTGAAGTGGATCCACACCTGAACAGTTCATATTATGCAGTTAGATGCTATAATTTTTACTAACATGAATTTTGCAACATATAAGATTAGATAAGATGAGTTCCTACATGTCCTAGAAGATTATGGTGATGGTCTGGATGGAAGAACCCTCTATTTCTTGTCCCGCTTAAAATCTCCAGTACTAGAACTCCAAAGCTGAAAACATCTGATTTCACTGAAAATTTTCCTTCTTCTGCATACTCCGGAGACATGTAGCCGCTGTAGGATAATGTCAAACAAACAAAGTAATTACCTTTTTTTTTAATTATCTGGAACAAAGAAAGTAAGTATCTTTTTGGTGGAGTGCAAATAGTTCATTGGTTTAAAGATTATTACTATGTCCCAACCACTCTTGTTGTCATTGCTCCAGTCTCATTTCCTCCGAAACTTCTTGCCATGCCAAAGTCAGATATCTTCGGGTTCATATCAATGTCTAGCAAGACATTGCTAGGTTTAAGATCTCTATGGATTATCCGCAATCTTGAGTCTTGATGAAGATAGAGAAGTCCTCGAGCAATTCCATTAATAATATGGAAGCACTTAGGCCAATCAAGCAGTGACCTCCTATCTGTATCTGCAAAAATCCATAGCTTATAATAGGATCCTTTCAAACATTTCGACAGATGATTCATGAAAAGCTAACTGTGTTAAGAGTTCAGAGAAGTGAGAACCAACCAAAAAGGAACCAATCCAAGCTATTATTAGGCATGTACTCATAAATCAACATTTTTTCTTCTGCTTGAATACAACAACCAAGAAGCTTCACAAGATTCCGATGCTGGAGTTTAGCAATGAAGATAACCTCATTCTTGAACTCATCAGTTCCTTGCGCCGAGTATCTTGAAAGTCTCTTCACTGCAATTTCTTGTCCATCTTTCAGCATACCCTAGATATCCTCAGGCAGTTAGCTCAAAGAGCTTCTCTAGATTTTTTTACTGAAAAATACTGAGTAAACTAGACCTTGACACTTTTTAGGTAGCTTATTTGAAGTGGAATTAACTTTTCATGACATTTCTGTTTAGGTAAAATAGGAGAATGGGAGATAAATTTTCTTACCGGAACTTGTGTTTTCTTTTTAAAGGTTCCTAAAGTTTGTCAATGTTCCATCATAGATAATATTTTGAAGATGTTAAGCAGTTCGTTGTGAGAAAAAGAAAGTGCTGCAGTTAACATTGTTACCTTGTAAACAGGTCCAAAACCACCCTCTCCAAGCTTCTTGCTGAGTGAAAAGTTATTGGTAGCATCCAAGATAGTTGCAAAATCAAACAATGGTAAATCTAGATCGTCATCTTTGCTCTCATTAAAGCAGGACATTTCAGAGCTTCTCATTCCTCTTCCTGTCAAAATAAGGACTTAATTGGATGTAAAGAGAGAATTTCTAAGATTTACCATCAATTCAAGCCACTTATTTCAAATTTCAAAGCAGCAAAACATCCGGTTTACCTTCGCTAAAACGTTGTTGATTCTGTTCCTCCTCCTCCTTTTTCTTCATCTTTTTCCTTTTGTACAAGATCAAGCATAGGGCTGAGAGAAGACTTAATGCTGCCAATGGTAAGCTGATTCTCAATACCTTTAATTTCTCTTTACCGGAGTTTCCTGATGATTAATATAAATTCATTTGTGTGATAAGTAGGAATCCCTTTTCTTTTTAAATAATGTAGGAAAGCCTCCTTGTTTTTTTTCCCTTCAAATTGTTAAAAAATAGACTTTGGATCTAACTTAACCCCAAAAGTTTACTATGAGGTGAGGATTGCCAAGACAATTTAGCGAGACAACAACCTATTTCAAATAATGCTCATTTATGACATTTAATATGGTTAAGAAAACTCAAGACTGATGTAAAGAAGCAGACCTGTACTTATCTCTGTCTCAGAAGAGTCCAACTTTATATAGATGTCCTGCCCACTAGCACCAAACTCTCTGATGTCCATCAGCTCATCAAACCAAAGCAAGCAGTCTTCATTTTTCCCTGTTATGTCCAGTTTTGCATACGCCACACATGAACAGTTTCTCAAGCACAATTCCTCGCATGCATTAAGAGTCACTCCTCGACCGTACCAGGAAAATCGAGTGTCTGGCAACTTAATGCCTGAATACTTCAAGAATTTAACTTCCTTTTGGCAATTCAATGATGTCTTTCGGACACAGCCTCCTGACCAATTTCCCCTTGTCCATTCTGTTGGATCTTTGGGTTCAAATTTATCCAAACATCTGCAAATTGGAGAGTTGCCGCTGTTGCATAAACCATACGCGTGACACTGGCCATAAATGTCACAGTTATCAGCTGGTGCGCTACCAAAGTTATCCCAATTCTGAGTTTGATTATTCCATGTTGAAAGCTCTAGAAACCCGTTTAGTTGCATCACTACCCTTGCAATGACAGATCTGTCTGTGAGCTCATACGTGAAGTATACTTTATCGGGATCGGATACAAATATATAGTTATAAGTAGGACTTGGTAGCAGAGATGGTGAATTAGCAAAACTTTGACCATTCCATGATCCACCCCTGAAGCGTTCGATGGAACCGTTCATGAGAAATGGCTGTGGGAATCCACGAGGATCAAATATGAAACTAAACACACCCTTAGAGGGGTCATTTCTGCTCTTCCATGACCAGAGGGAACGGCTAAAACCAGTCTTAAAATAGAATCCAATCTTAACTCCAGGCAAAGCCGTGTCACCAGGATAGTCAAAATTCTGCCACAGATAATTCTCAGTTATATCTCTAACAACAAGATTGCCTGAATCCAGAAGCTGTGCTATTGGATTTTCCACGCGTCTGGTGGTATTGGAGGACCAAACGACACGGCCAGAACCATTTTGAAGAGTAAGATTTCCTTGCCTTGTAAAATTTAGCATACCATCTTTACCATTGAGTGGACTGTCTCGATTAGCAACCCATACCACTGTCCCTATGTTGTTGAACCATATTCCGAGGTATCGATTACTGGATGTTTGAGTTGGGGAGAAAAATCCCAACACAAACTTTCCACCAGACGAAATAATAGTTTTTCCATCTGTTAAAGGTTGATCTCTAGGTATGGTATCTGCAGCTCTAGAAAGAATCAAAGCAGAAAATATGAAAGACAAGAAGAAATGAATATTCATCGTTCCCGTGTGGTTGTTTTACTAAAGGAATTTGCAGAATTCTCAGTTTCTTGTTCAAGAATTAGTCTGGGGTTATTGATGAAACATGATAATGTTAGAATTAGTCTGGTGGCTGAGACCAATTTGCTGTCAATGAGTTGAGGCGACGGCTCTGACCAACATAATTGCGTTGGTATTTGGGAATGTCACATGGTCTATATGGCAGCCACCAATAATTTTTTCATTTTTTTAATAGTAAGCAGCTTGTCAATAAACAGGTTAGTAATGATGCAGTAAAGAGGTACCTGTAGGTGAAATAGAAAACTAAGGTCGTTTGGTATTACGCATAATTATATAGAGATTATAATATAGGATTAGTCATATAAGAATTAATAATATATAAATTATTTTTTATTAGATGTTTAATTCCTTGTAGTAAAATTGAATATGCAAGATATTATTTATAATATTTATTTATTTTTAAAATAAATAATAATGAATTTATAATTTTATATTTGAATGCTTGACTTTCATTGCTTTCTAGGAAAAAAATAAAGGTAGTATTGTCCTTTCACTATTTTAATTATGGATAAATTATACATAAGTTAGTTATTTCATTTGTTGGTGGTATAAAATAATAAATTAATTGATGTACTAATTTATACAAGAATTAAGTTATATATGGTTCATATTCCCCATGAATCATTCGATAAATTGTATCAAATTATATACCATGATTATTTTTCTTATACCTCATACCAAATGACCCCTAACTGTTTTACTATTTCCGCAAAGGTAATTTACACATGTAAAACTACATCCGAAACACTTTTATGATTTAACTTGTCTCTAAAAAAAATCTTAACGAGGGTAATAATAGCAGTTATTGACTTTTCAAGCTTTTTCTTATCGTGATATGATTTTCTTTAGGGCAAAGGTCCAGATTTATCCTTCATTAATAATTTCAGTCAAATATATCCAATCGTTAGAAGATTTGGTGCAAATATGTTTTATTCACTAATGACCGAAGAGATTAGAATTTTTTTTTGAAGCTTTTCAATATATTAAATTTGTCCCTGAACTATGTAAAATGATTTAAATTTATTCTTAAAATTTGCGAACTTAGTAGGGGTGAGCGGGTCCGGGTACCCTAATATTTTTTAACTACCCGGACCCTACCCGGTAAAAGATCGGTTCCTAAATTTACTACCCGGAACCTACCCGTAGCAATCGTTATCCGGAACCTACCCGGTGCGGGTCCGGGTAGGTTCCTGGGTACCCTGTAAATAAAAAACACAAATTAAGCAACAATTTTTAAGTCTATGAGAATAAAAAAGAGTTCTAAAATAGTTTCATCAAGTAGTATTTTAGCTTGCAATCGGAGTTTTTAGTACCCTTATACGAAGTTTTAGAAAACTTATTCATTGTAGAAAAGCTAATTCTGTTACCAAAACCTAAAATTGCAAGTCAAATTTGACACTCAATTAATTAAACGTGTTGATTTCAAAATAAATTTGAAAATATCTGAATTAAACTTATTTTTGTGTTCATAAGCTATTCGATACAAAAGAAAAGCTTTATTATACTAGTAAATCCCTAAATTTCATCTTCACAACTACAAAAATATACACAAATTTTAAAAAGAGATTTACATTTCAAATAAAAAAGTAATACAAATTGAAGATGAGTATACTTTGAAATAGAATGAAGCATATGATATTAAAAAGAAATTGAAGAGTTAGATATGAACCCATATGCATTTTAGGAATGACGTGAACACAACCAAAGGAGAGAAAGAGGCAAAGGTGAAGCTTCAATGACGACAACGATGAAAGTACCTGAGAGAAAGCTTCAACAACGACGACGATGAAGCTCGGTGGTGTAGCTAAAACGCCATTGTTATTGAGAGAGTTTTGGGGTGGGGAAAATCAATGTGCAGGCGTGCAACAAATAATTTTGGAGAAAGTTAAAAGTGGTCCAAATGTTTCTAAAAAAAATAAAAATATTTAATATTTTATAGGTTCCGGGTATCGGTTCCGGATCCGGGTACCCTGTCTCTATTTGCCGGAACCGGAACCGGACCCGACATTGATCGGTTCCTAATTTTACTACCCGGACCCTACCCGTTATTATAATATATCTATCCGGAACCTACCCGTTAGTGTCGATTCCGATCGGGTATCTGGGTACCCTGTACCCGTGCTCACCCCTAGAACTTAGTGAATTTAAATTTTCTCAGCCACTATTCGTCATCATGCACAATCACGATAAGAAAAAGTGAGAACTGAACCAAAAAAACAAAAATTGAGAATGTATAGTGCTTAGATTTGAGGTGGAAGAACAAAAAAAAAAATCATGATTTGTCCCATACTCTTTATTTTATATAACGTATTTAACTAGAATGAAATTTAAATTTAAATACTCAAGTGACCGTTAAAAACATAATGTAAGTGACAAGAGTATTTTATTTTGAGAATTTTGAAAAAGAGTATTGTTAGTGAAAAATAAGAAAAAGGTACGATAAGTCATAATCTCTTATAATAAAAATATTTTAACACAAAATTCGTCAAATTATTTTACTCCTTAAACATTATGAACATAATGAGTATGATAAAAAGATTTAGATAATTATCTTATTGACCCGATTAAATTTAAACATTTTCTGCAAGTTCTTTTAAATCGTGTCATTTTCAATGGGTATAAGACATGAGTTAAATAGGTTTATTATTAAAAAATGGGGCTTTTATATGATATTTCATGCCAACTAGGAGACAATGAGAATTTTGTGATGTTTTTTTATTTTTTAAAGAAAAAATACATAGTTGAATAATTTTATTGTCCTAGAAGAAATAAAAGTAATTTTAGAAGGCAGTAACCATAATTTGAATGACCATAAGAGGAAGTAATTCTTGAAAAGTTTTTATGATTTAACTTGTCTCTAAGAAATTCTTAATGAGGCTAAAAATTGCGGTTATTGGCTTGCTAGCTTTTCCATATGGTGATATGATTTTTTAGGGTAAAGGTCCAAATTTGTCTTCCGTTAATAATTTCGATCAAATATACCCTTACCAGTATAAGATTGGGCTAAATATGACCTTATTCACTAACAATGGAATAATTGGCCGAATTTGCCTCGAAACAATTCTAAATGGAACAAATTTATGCTATGTTAATAGTTGAGGTTGGTGTCAATATGTCCGCACGTTACTAAAATAGGCTAGATTTTTTCTTATTTTCAAATGTCAGATTTTATCACTCTGTGATACCACGTGTCCCACAATTAAAGATTAATTTTATAAACGAATGGCGAATTTGAATATTTCGCATAGTTTAGGACAAATTTGCCCCTTCTTCCTAAATATTAATTTTGTTTTGTTCTTTCTCTGTGCCACCGGTACTACCTTTACAACCACTCACCCTTTCTTCCTCCTTCCTCCTTATCTCTCCCCACCACTATTGTCACCGTCACCTCCGCCATCATCTTCTCTTCTCTTGTCCTGTCTAATTCTCTTTCTCATTCCTCCACTGCATCATCACCTCCACACAAGAAGGAATGCGCTAATTAAATGACTTGAGCATGCAACATAAAATATTATTTTAATGCAGGTGTATATGTAACACCTTCTATCTTGGGCTAAAGTCCCGTGGGTTTTTACTCTCTAATTATGGCTAAAATAATTTGCAATACTTAAAGATTATGTTGGGAAATAATATGAGTGTTTGGAAGTGGAATGGAATGAGTTGGAAAATAATTAGAATGATTGGGGTGAAACCATTAGCGAGCGTTGCAACGATCAAAAGTTGACCGCTGCTGACGGTGCAAAAATCCCTTAGGTTGAATTTTAAGAGCAATTACACACTTTCTTTGGACGAATTTGAGAGAGAAAAACAACCCCAAGCCCTATCACAAAGTTCCTCTCATCCTCCTACATCAAGGTAGATCACTCTTATGATTTTTAATCAGTTATAGCATTAATTTCATGATTCTTAACAAGATTAAACCTTGGAAATTCATAAATTCTTCTTTGAGTCTTCATCTTGGACAAGAAACCCTAGAATCCAAAATTCAAGATTTGGACATCAAAAGGTAATACCTTCATCCTTTAGTTGATTATAGCTTTGTATTTGATGATTACATACTCTAAATTCTTGGGCCATAAAGTTGATGGGTTTGATAAAGAGAAACATATAAACTATTGTAGGGTTTTGAATTATTGACTTGTGATTGTTGTAATCATATGGGTGATGAAGTGTGATATTAATTATATCTATTTGAGATTGTAGAATCACCTAGAGTCAAAATAATGGGTAATTGGCTGAAGAAACACCATTAATGAAAGTTGTGGAGCTTTATGCTCACCAAGTGTTTTATAAACTGCTTATATGATCAAAGCATTAGTTTTATTGCTAATATAGAATCCCTTTTACTTGTATTGTTTTAGATTAAAGTTGAAAGGGTTGAAGGACATTATTTGTGCTCAAGAGCAGGGAGTTAAGGTACGTAGAGCTTCTATCCACACGTGGGAACATCATTATTTTTCCCTACACCGCGTTAATTCATGAAACACTATTTCTACTCAGAGTTAGAGAGTTATGTTTCAGTTCATGAAATACCTCAGATACAAGTTAATTATATATATGTATTGTCATGCTCAATTATATCTCATATAATTGTATTCATGTCTATCATTACGATTGTCATGAACCTGTCCGTAATCCATTTATGCTTATGTTATTTTTTCCCTGATCTCTCTGATATCAGTTGTGAACTCAGATTGTTCCACTCTAGGGAATTTTACAGGTGTTCATGCCTTAGGAATTATATACATATATTTAGTCTGATTTTGATGTAAAACTAATTTCAAATCATATTTATGGAATTTATGAGATTTCATAAACTATATTATGAGTCATATTTTGAAAACCATGGGCGCAGATGCCACTTATATTCATATTTTTGGGAGTAACATAGATTTACTGAGAAGGCTCAAATGCATGAAACTACGTATGCCAATGTAGAAAAGGATGGCTCCGCCAGTTAGGACGATCCCTAAGGATTGGTCCGCTAGTTAGGATGATACCTTCAGATTATTTATTGGATCCTTTCATATCAGTTCATATCTCGTACCACGGTAAGGTATGAGATGACTTAGCTGATTGGGCAGAAATCAAACGCCACATACTCACGTGGTTGATTCATGTAGGTTATACTAAGACTCTCCCACATTAAAATATTTTACTCAGTTTACAACTTGATCATGAAGATCATGGTTATGCCCAGGTTTCAGTTACAGTTTACTGCTTCCGTTGTAGATTACTATTTATAGATTACATAACAAATTTCAATTAAAAATTACTACTTCAGTTGCAAATTACAATTTACAATTTACATACAAATTTCAATTTAGGGTTGGATTTTCAGTTACAGACCTACATCAGAACCGCTTGTATGGTTTAGCAAGTCGTCAAGACTTAGGGTCATACCCAGATGTCACCATAACTACTATGATTCAGATATAATGTAAGATCCCATGGGGCAAGATTTTATGATTTTAGTCACAACCTCCATAAATTAATTACCATGGTTTTGAACAGAACAAATCCTATGGGTAAGTTACCGATGATTCTTAAAGGTTATTTTTTTCAGGAGAAGTATATTTTTGTACATCACTAACACAAGACTAAGAAGATATGATATACGAAATGAGAACCTACAGCAGACGATGTTACATTTCTGGGAATAATTTTTGTTACACCTCATAGTTTCACTTCCCGTCGTATCGTTGATATAATACCAATGTTTCGGGAAGAGGTATGGCTTTACAAAACGGTAATGGAGGTTTACAACTTATTTATGAAAGTATCAGAGTGTTGGGAAGTCAAACAGATCGAAGAAAATACATTTCGACAGAATAAAAAAAATTGGGCATTTGACAGGACTGTCAAATACTTTGACAGACCGTCAATTGTCCAATCTAGGCTGTCAATTTTACTGGAAGATTAATCGGCCGTTGAATTATTTGATGGTCCCGTCAATCCCACTGACAAATTCCGGCAGTGGAAAATATTTCAGGTATAAAATCAGGTTTCATGTCTTGAGACCTCATTTTTTCTCCCCAAATCTGATCCTAATAATCTCCAAAACCTTCCAATCATATAACATCATTCCTAGATCAATCCTAAGCCAAATTGCGCTAGATTAAATTAATAATTTCTGCATTAATCGAAGAAATCATCGACTCCGTGTTGAGGAAATTTCAGAAACTCTTAGAATTTAGGGAAAAGTGTTGTTTCGAGAAGATTTGGAGGTATAAAGGTAAAACTCACCTTCCTTTATCTATAATTGTGACTAATTGATGATTCGAAGTAGGTGATGAAAGAATTTTCGTAATCGAAACCCGTAAACTTAAGAAGTCATTGTATAAGGATTTGTGGGCTATTTTCTTGAAGTTATGAATTGGGAATTGATAAGTGAATTGAGTATTGATGTGGTAAACCTAGGGAATTACATTTCAGATAAATCATGGGGTAAAATTACATAAGTACCATTTGTTAACAAGTCCAATGATTCTTTGTGATTAAGAGTATCGATAAAGATGCCTAAATGAAGTTTCTTATTGGGAATATGGATTCGATATTGATATCGACTCTCTGTTGCTATAGATATCTGTTCATAAGGCGTGCAAGGGCATATAAGGAGATTTTAATCTCAAGGCTAAGGTATGTAAGACAAACCTTCTTTATTGGCATGAATCGATACATCGTTCTTTAAAAGGAAATCTCTTAGTAAAATGAAGTAGCGAAAGGTCTTCTTTGACAAATCGATCATAATCTATGGATATTCTTTTGTTCATAATATCTCTCAGGTTACATATGTTCCAAGTGGTTATGTCAGGATCCTTGAACATAGAGCCAATAACAATAATCGGAGGATAACGATGATAGGTCACTCCACTCTTTTGTAATATATGTTAGAGTTTGTCCTACATTGCACTTATATATATGTATTTATTTTCTTACCGAGTCAGCTTATAGTTAGTCGGGTACGACACGTAGATGTGCACCCAACTGTAGTTGGTTTTGATTGATATTAATGAGTCCCATATTTGGGCTGAGTATGATCGAGTTATCACTGAAGCCAGGTACGATATATATATATATATACAGTATGATATGATTTGTCCCACAGAGTGACATGACTTTTACAGATATGCATACATGATAGAGTAAGCCTCCAAAAGCTGTTATGAGTTTTAAGTTATCTCTTATCTCTATATCTCTCATGATGTCTCATACTCACATATGTTACATGCCTTACATATTCAGTATATTTTTCATATTGATGTCATTCTCTGGGGCACTGTTTTCATGCCTACAGGTACAGATAGATAGAGCGACACTTGAAACTCATAACAGCCTTTGGAGTTGCATTACATGAGTTGTAGGTACTGATGCATATGATATTAGTATTTTAGGGGTATGGCGGGGCCCTGTCCTGACCTGTTGGTATCTATATATGACTCTTAGAGGCTTGCAAACCTGTGTATAGTAGATGTCGGTATGTTGTGGCCTAGTCGATCCCTTTTTGTTACCAGCTCACTCTTATTATGACCTTGAAGCCTTGGTTAGCTGTTCATATGTATATATATATCCTACTAGGACTCTTCTGTGTGCAAGTTATCCTTTAGTCTTGTCATCTATAGTTAATTGGAGGCCTTATCGGCCAAGTTTCATGTTTTAGGGTACGGATACTATAGTGGTACGCTTAGGCTTTCGAACACTGGTGCCCCCCCAAGACTGGGGTATGACAAACTTAGTATCAGAGCAGGTCTGTCCTAGGGAGTCTGCAAGCTGTATCTAGTAGAGTCTTATTTGTGGGTGTGTTGTGCACCACACTTATAAACAGGAGGCTATAAGATATTTAGGATGGTTACTTTTCTTTCTGATATAGATTGTGCAATAGTTATAAGCGACAAATGTTCACTCCTAATCTTCATCTTATTTATCTTCTCTGTTATGCCTGCTACTACTCGACGACAAGAAGCCCTGCAAAGGGTGGATGAGAAGGTGTGAGAAGGTGCCAATCATGCACCACTCGCTAGTTAGTGGAGAAAGGAGCAACAAGATAAGGCTATATATTGGGCCTCCAGAACTCTACCCGCCCTCTACCTCTAGAAGGAGAAGAGAGAGCTGATGTACCTCCGTTTTCTCCTCTAATTCCCCAGATTAGGATATGGATATGCGGAGTGAGGTGCAACTATTGACTCAACTTGTGTCCTCTCAGGCCTAGCGTCAGACTCCCGGTGTTGCTAACAAAGCGAGAGTGCAAGAGTTTGGGATTTTGCTAACTTGGATCTTTCAGTATTTACGAGAACAAACCCTAATGTAGACCAATAGAACTTCCTAGATAGAATGCAGTAGATTTTATGGGTCATGCATGCAACGGATGAGAGATAGTAGAGTTGTCTTTAGATTGCGAGATGTGGTCGTGATCTAGTTTTAGACTTAAGAGCAGACTCGGGGACCCAAGCCCCACATTTAGGCTGGAGGGAGTTCTCTAAGGTATTTTTACAGCAGTACTTTCTAGTCGAGCTTCGACGAGCCATGCGATATTTTTTTCTACATTTGGAATAGGGCAATATGAGTCTCAGGGAATATAGCTTGCAGTTCAACTCTTTGGCTAGGTACGCTCCCACGATTATGGCTGGTATGAACGATCGAGTATATAAGTTTGTTAATGGTTTAGGGCCACACTTGGTAAATACGTGCATCACGCCTTCGTTGAATTTGAATATGGATATCTCCTGTATTCAATACTACACACATAATCTAGAGGATCACAACAGGGAATAGTGGGCTGATCAAGAGTATGATAGGGGCCAGCACAAGAGGGCTTGGTCCGTAGGTGATGCAAGGGTATTTCCAGGCGCATTTAGGCCTCAGTTTTCAATACGGACATCTTATCTGACTACCAGTGCACCATCGTAGTTTTAGGGCCAGCGTCGAGACTAGGCCACTTATTCTGGTCAAAGTTAGAGTTCGCAGGCATCAGGCTAACAATTCAGAGGGGAATCTAGTCAGGCAAGGCTACCACTACCATATTGTGGTCGATGCGGAAAGAATCATTTTAGGCAGTGTCACTAGGGATCGGATGCATGCTATTTATGTGGGCAGCCTAGGAATATTATGTGGTTTTGTCTGATGAGGGGTGGAGGTGGTATGACACATCCGACTGGGTTTATGGTAGCTTCTTCATCATTAATGCTTCATTCGGGGCAAGGTAGACAGGAACCGACTGGTAGGAGCAGAGGCAGAGGCAGAGGAGCATCATCTAGATCAAGCGGTCCCCATGACCATATCTATGCCTTGTCAGGTCGACAGGATATTGAGTCATCCCTAGATGTGGTTACAGGTATACTATCCATCTTCTTTCATGATGTATATGCTTTGATAGATCCGGGTTCCACTTTATCCTATATTACACCCTTTATTACTAGTAAGTGTGGGAAAGAGCATGAATTGTTACATAAGACGTTTAAAGTATCTACACTCGTAGGTGAACCTGTAATAGTTAAGCGGGTGTATAGGGGTTATGATGTAAAAATATATGATCATCATACGGTAGCTGACTTAAATGAACTAGATATGGTGGAATTTGATGTTATTATGGGCATGGATTGGATGGCTTCTTGCTATGCTAATGTTAATTGTTGGACGAAGATCGTTTGCTTTAATTTCCCAAATGAGCCCATCCTTGAATGGAAAGGTAATGTTGCAGTGCCTAATGGTAGGTTTATTTCCTACCTTAAGGATCGTAAGATAATATCAATGGGATATATCTATTACCTCGTACGAGTTCAGGACGTTGAGGCAAAGCCTCCAACTCTTCAGTCTATTCTTGTCGTCAGTGAATTTCCAAATGAACTTCCTGGTATTCCTCCCAAAAGGGAAATCGAATTTGCTATTGACTTTCTCCCAGATACCCATCCTATAACTATTCCTCCATATCGAATGACTCCTCCGAAGCTAAAGTAATTAAAAACTCAACTGAAGTATCTTTTTGATAAAGGCTTTGTTTGACCCATTACTTCCTCGCGGGGTGCTCTAGTGTTGTTTGTTCATAACAAAGACAGTTTATTAAGGATGTGTATTGATTACAATCAGTTGAATAAGGTAACAATTAAGAACAAGTTCCCGTTCCCCAGAATCGATCATTCGTTTGATCAATTGCAAGGCGTGAGGTATTTTTTAAAGATTGATCTTAGGTCTGGATACCATCAGTTGCGGGTTAAGGAGAAAGATATTCCAAAGACCGCTTTCAGGACTAGATATGGCCATTACGAGTTTCTTATTATGTTTTTTCGCCTGACTAATGCATCGGCAACCTTCATGGATCTGATGAACCGGGTATTTAAGCTACTCTTGGACATTTTTGTAATAGTGTTCATTGACGATATTTTAGTATATTATCGATTGAAATTCGAACATGCAGATCATTTATGAGCAGTATTACAGATGCTTCAAGATCGTAAGTTGTATGCCAAGTTTTATAAATGTGAGTTTTGGTTGAACTCTGTTGCCTTTTTGAGCCATATTATCTCCTATAAGGTATCAAGGTGGACACTAAAAAGATTGAAGCCGTAAAGAATTGGCCAAGACCTATGACTCCTACTTAGGTACATAGCTTCTTGAGCTTAGCAGGATATTACCAGAGGTTCGTGGAGGGTTTTTCCTCTATCTCCGCACCTATGACCAAGCTCACACAAAAGTCAGCCAAGTTTCAGTAGACAGATGCGTGTGAGAGTAGTTTTTAATAATTGAAAAACAGATTGACATCTACACCTATGTTAGCTCTTCTTGCATACACCGATGGGTATGTGGTTTATTGTGATGCCTACAGAGTCGGCCTAGAGTGTGTTCTGATGCAACATGGGAAAGTTATAGCATATGCTTCAAGACAGCTAAGGAAGCACAAAGGAAATTATCCGACTCATGATCTTAAGCTGGAAGCAGTAATCTTTGCCCTAAAGATGTGGTGTCATTATTTATATGGAGTTCATGTTGATATATTGACGAACCATAAGAGTTTATAGTATATATTCCACCAGAAGGAGCTAAATTTAAGGCAGAGAGGGTGGTTAGAATTTTTAAAAGATTACGACGTTAATATCTTATACCACCACGGGAAGGCAAATGTCGTAGCTGACGCCTTAAGTCGTAAGTCTATGGGAAATTTGGATTGTGTAGAAGTCAATAAGTTGGAGATGTCCAAAGAGATGTGTTGCTTAACCAGTATAAATGTGCGACATTTGGAGACGAATTACGGGGGAGCAGTGGTGTAGAATACTGCAGAATCATCCCTAATAGCTGAGGTGAAGGTGAGATAGTTTGAGGACCTCGAGTTAGTTCAGATAAAAGAAGGAATTCCTCTACAGAAGAAGCCAATATTGGAATTTACGAGAGATGAAGTCCTTAGGTATCATGGTCGGCTATGTGTACCAAATATAGAAGGACTCCGAGAGCAAATTATGGCTGAAATCCACCAGTCCAGATATTCCATTCATCCTGGACTGACAAAGATGTACCATGACCATTGACATGCTTACTAGTGGAATGACGTGAAGAAAGATATTGTGGCATTTGTAGCTCAATGCCCTAATTGTCAGCAAGTTAAGATCGAGCATCAGAAGCCTGGAGGTTTGCTACAACATATGGAAATCCCTACTTGGAAATGGGAAATGATTAATATGGATTTCATCACCGGATTACCCCATCTTATTGAAAGTTTGATTCCATATGGGTTATTGTCGACAGGCTAACAAAATCAACTCATTTCTTACTTGTTCATACTACCTTCTCAGTTGAAGAGTATGCCAAGCTATACATTAAAGAAGTAGTCCAGCTACATGGTGTTCTAATTTCTATTATATACGATAGAGGTGCTTAGTTTATGGCTCATTTTTGGAGGTCGTTTCAAAAAAATTTAGGCACCCAAGTAAACCTTAGTAAATCCTTCCATCCACAAACTGACGGCCAGGCCGAGTGAATAATTTAGACACTTGATGACATGATACGAGCATGTGTATTGGATTTTAAAGGTCACTGGGTTGATCATTTGCCTCTTATCGAGTTCGCTTACAATAACAGTTATCATTCAAGTATCAAGATGGCCTCGTATGAGTCATTGTATGGGCGAAAGTGTAGATCCCCAATTGGCTGATTTAAAGTGAGTGAAGCCGGGTTACTAGGTCTCGATTTAGTCCAACAGGCAGTGGATAAAGTGAAGCTAATTCAAGAATGCCTATCGACTACCAAGAGTCAGCAGAAATCCTATTCAGATGTTCGACGCCGTGACCTAGAATTTGCAGTTGACGATTGGTTATTCTTAAAGGTCTCTCCAATGAACAAGGTTATGAGGTTTGGCAAAAAAGGAAAACTTAGCCCCAGATACGTCAGACCGTATAAAATCATCCACATAATTGGCGGAGTCGCTTATGAGCTTGAATTTCCTTCAGAATTGGAAGCAGTTCACATGGTATTTCATGTATTGATGTTGCACAAATGCATATGAGACCCTTCCCGTATTACTCCCGTAAAGGATGTGCATATCATCGAAGATTTAACCTATAAAGAAACTCCTATAGCTATTATAGATCGGCAAGTTCAGAAGTTGAGGACGAAGGAAGTCACCTCCGTTAAGGTATTAGGGAGAAATAACAATACAGAGGAACTAGCTTGGGAGGCTGAAGAATATATGCAATCCAGACTTCCGTATTTATTTAAGTCCTCAAGTTTATATCGATACTCGTGCAATACGATTCTCTCATTTCCATTCTATTCAACAAATCCTAAATCATATATCTTATTTAGGAGCTAATGTTGCGGCAGAGATGGGAGGTGCAGCTCATAATACGGCAGCGGATAGTTAAGGTGAGTTATGGCTAACCTTTATGATTTTGATATATGTACAGTCGTGTGAGGCCTAGTTAAGATTGTTTTATTATTATGTTGCCCTATGTGGCATTGGATATATGTTTGGGATTGTTTAACAAGTCTTGGGAAAGTCCTGTTTACAAAGAAAACTCTGCCAAAATTTTTAAAACCCTTGAGAGTTAAAGAATATCCTTAACATTAGAGGACGAATATAAGGGGGGGATAGTTTTTTTACACCATGTAGTTTCGTGTCCCATCGTGTTGTTGATAGAATACCGATGTTCCGGGAAGAGGTATGACTTTATGAAAGGGTAATGGAGATTTACAGCTTCTTTATGAAAGTATCGGTGCGTTGGAAATCAAACGGATCGAATAAAGTACATTTCGACATAATCAGAAACTTTGAGCATTTGACGGGACAATCGACGGACCGTCAAATACTTTGACGGATGGTCAAATACTTTGACGAACCGTCAATTGTCCAACCTGGGCCATCAATTTTACATGGGAGTTTGATGGGAAGATTGATGGTCCATTGAAGTATTTGACAGTCCCATCAATCCCACCGTCAAATTCCGGTGGTGGAAAATATTTCAGGTATAAAATCAGGTTTCATGTCTTGAGACCTCATTTTTTTCTCCCCAAATCTGATCCTAATCATCTCCAAAACCTTCCAATCATATAACGCCATTCCAAGGTCAATCCTAAGCCAAATTACGCTAGATTAACGCAATAATTTCTGCAGTAATCGAAGAAATCATCGACTCCGTGTTGAAGAAATTTCGTAAACCCTTGGAATTCGGGGCAAAGTGCTATTTTGAGAATATTTGGATGTATCGAGGTAAAATTCACCTTCCTTTGTCTATAATTGTAACTAATTGATGATTCAGAGTAGGTTATGAAAGAAATTTCATAATCAAAACCCGTAAAGTTAAGAAATCATTGTACAAAGACTTGTGGGTTGTTTTGTTGAAGCTATGTATTGGGAATTTATAAGTGAATTGAGTATTGATGTGGTAAACCTAGGGAATTATATTTTAGATAAATTATGGGGACAAATTACATAAGTACCCTTTGTTAACAAGTCCAATGTTTCTTTGTGATTAAGAGTATTGATAAAGATTCCCAAATGAAGTTTCTTATTAGGAATATGGATTTGATATTGATATCGACTCTATGTTTATATAGATAGATGTTTGTAAGGCATGTAAGAGCGTATAAGGAAATTGTAATCTCAAGGCTAAGGTATATAAGGCAACCCTTCTTTCTTAGCATGAATCTATACGTCATTTTTTAAAAGGAAATATCTCGGTAAAATGAAGTAGTGAAAGGTCTTCTTTGACAAATCGATCATAATCCATGGATATTCTTTTGTTTACAATATCTCTCAGGTTAAATAAGTTCCAAGTGGTTATGCCTGGATCCTTGAACGTTGATCTAATAACAATAATCGGAGGATAATGACGGTATGTCATTCCGGCTCTGCTTGTGATACATGTTAGAGTCTGTCCTATATTGCACTTATATATATGTATTTATTTTCTTACCGAGCCACTCTATAGTCGGCCGAGTATGACACATAGATGTGTACCCAGCTGTAGTTGGTTTTGATTGATATTACAGTATCCCATATTTGACTGGGTACAACCGAGTCCTCACTAAGGCCGGGTACGATATATATATAGTATGATATAATTTTCCCCACAGAATGGCATGATTTTTATAGACATGCATACATATGTTCTGATTATGATAGAGTAGACCCCCAGAGGCTGTTATGAGTTTCAGGTTAACTCCTATCTCTATATATCTCATGTATGTCTCATGCTCACATATGTTACATTCCTTACATATTTAATATATTTTTTGTACTGATGCCCTTCTCTGAGGAACTATGTTCATGCTCGTAGGTACAGATAGACAGAACGACACTCCTCCTCAGTAAGTGATATGTTCAACCGTGTTTTTGTCGCACTACCTTCCCTCAGAGTTGTATTACATGAGTTATAGGTACTGATGCATATGATACTAGTATTTTAGGATATGGCGGGGCCATGTCCTGATCTGTTGGTATGTATATATGACTCTTAGAGGCTTAAAGACATATGTATAGTAGATGTTGGTATGTTGTGGCCTTGTTTGCCCCTATTTGTTATCAGTTCACTCTTATTGTGACCTTTTCAGCCTTGGTTAGTTATTGATAAGTATATATATCATGTTAGGACTCTTTTGTGTGTAGGTTATCCTTTAGTCTTGTCATCTATAGTTAATTGGAGGCCTTGTCGGCTAAGTTTCATGTTTCAATGTGCGGATACTATAGTGGTACGCTTAGGCCTTTGGGCACTGGGTACCCCCCCAAGGTTGGGATGTGATAGTTTTAGCTTATTTAGTTTAATCAGATCAGGATCAAAGAGTACGATATTAGAAAGTTACTAAGAGAAGGAAATATTATTAAGAGATAAGAAGGTGTGACCGTTCCCTCTTATGTTATGTAGTTAAGTGTTTACCCCGGATGTCTATAGCCTAATATGATGTTGAAGTGTATAAAAAGTTTGGGGTTAGGTATTTTGATCTTTTGTATAAGAGGGACGTAATTTCCCTAGTTATGATCTATGTATTTAATTAAGAAAAGATAGTATACGACAGTATAATAGGGTCGAATGATGGGGAAATTTAGAAATAACCTTATGCTTCACTTTAGTTATTCAGATCAGAATAAGAGAGTATGATGCTTTCAAGTAATGAGTAGAAAAATAATGAGTACGTTTTGAGCAGAGATAGAAAACGATTAGAGGTTGTAAGCCAAGTATACTGGTGTGACATGTTTTCTGATTAGGATTAATCAAAAGTGAATAAAGTTGAGTACTAGGATTATAATGAATGTGTAAGTCCTAAGATTATGTCTTCACTATGAAAAGTGAATTGAAGATTTCAGTAGATCTAGTAGAGGTACGATTTGATTCCCTTAGTCAGGTTAATACCAGTAAATGGGTGACATTTTGAATACATCTGAATTCGTGTTAGAACATAAGGGTTTAAGTTAAATTCGACGTATAGTAATTAGTGGAAGAAGAAATCAGCTAAGCATTAAAAAATGCAAGCTACAGAAGAATATCCTTTAAGAGTTATCAGAAAAGGATTTCCCTAAGATTGATAGTATGATCAAAGTTAAGTCACTACGATTTTGTAAGACAATCATGAATACGTTAGTTCACCATTTATGTAAGTAACTCAATTTTTCTATAAAGGAAGAATGCTCAAAAGTTAGCCTAAATATGAGTCCTCACTAATGTAAAGTATGAAGTACAGATAAATGAAGACAACTTAACGTTAACGAAATAGGAGAATCCGCAAGTATAAGATCTTAGCCTTTGGTCTAAGGGGAGATATAGATCATCAGTAAGTCTAGTCGCCATTTGAAACCCGAAGTGTTAGCATGAGATATGAAGAACCTCAATTCAAAAATAAGGGAAAATGAGATAGTCTCCATAAGGAATGTGCCCTATGTGTATAAGAAACGCGAAGTGAGTAGAATGATTAACGATCGACTTGTATCAAGATCATATATTATCGATAAGAAATCGCAGAAAAGTTATAAGATCATGCTCAGTTATGCGTCACAATGATTGTGTCATTGCACGATACTATAATCTTTAGGGTGCTAGTCAAAGACATAGCACACATCAATATTGTAAGTATTTTAAGGAAGTACCTAAATAAATTAAGTATGGGATGTTTAGCTCATGTTGACGTAGATAAGAGAAATATGGTGAAGGAAGTCCACCACTTAGCTAATCTAGAGGTTCGAGTTTTGGACTTTGAAGATGATGGTGTTGTCTTTCAGAAGGGGGTTGAATCCTCCTTAGTAGCCGAAGTGAAGGAGAAACAATTTTTATGATCCCTATTTGTTACAGCTAAAGGAGGGGATTCAAAATCATAAGATGATGACATTTGAACAAGGAGGAGATGACGGTACCTTGAGGTACCAAGACAAATTATGTTTTCCAGATGTAGATGGGCTCAGAGAGTGAATCATAATAGAAGCTCATAATTCTAGGTATTTTGTTCACTCAAGTGCCACAAAAAATGTGTCATGACCTTAAGGAGATTTGTTGGTGGAATGACATGAAAATAAATGCTACGGATTTTGTGGCTAAGTGTAATGACTCGAAAAGTCATTTTTCTTTTTTGCCTAGAAATCCCTAAATTGCCCTCCCTAAGCCTTTTTTTTCTTACTTGTGACTTGTAGGGATGGGTAGCACGGTTCTTGGGGGTGATCGGGTAGGTTTCAGACCCATTTAGTTGTGTTGGAGAAATCCTAAGTTAAGAAGAAAGAGGAGTTTCACCCATAGTTTACTTTTGGGTAAACGGGCTCCATTCATAGTTTCATTGAGTACGTTAGCTTCGAGATGACATTTATGACTTAGTTGAGCCTTTATTTTGGGTCCTGAGGCAGCCCGGTATGTTTTGCGATTTAGTTTGTAAAATTGTTGAATTACAATTTAAGTGTTGACTTTAGTCAAACTCGAGCATTAGAGACCTTTTCTAGGAAATCTGAGAACGCGAGCAGGATTGGAATGTATTTTTTGATAGCCTATCATGTTTCATTTGTGTCCGGGAGGTCCAGAGAGTTTTTTGGGTGGTTGGCAGAAGATTTCATATTCTTAGGTTGCTGCTGGTTACTGGTGTCTGCCCTAGTGACCAAATGTTCGCTGAGGCAGACCCGCCAAAAGCGAAGGTTTGGCTTGTCGAAGAGGAAATTGGGATTTAAGTAGGTTTTTCCCCAGCGGATAGTTTTTTTTGGAGCGGGTTCGCCCCAGCGAAATCGGGTCCGTCGGAGCGAATCACTGGGCAACTTTTAAGTGAAGTTAGACCTAGCATTTATTTCATTCTCCATTATTGATACCTCTTTGAGACTCGAGTTTGGGCGCCTAGGGATAACTTCAAGAGATTTTCACCCTTTAGGTAATCATTCTTCCATTCATTAATGAGTATTAGTGTATTACTTCTTAAGCATGTGTATTAAATAGGGGAAAATGTAGAAATACCTTTTGAGATTAAGAGAGTTGTAAATGGGAAATTTAGGGTTGTTTAATGGATTATTGTTGTTGTTATCCTAAACTAATATTATATTCGTCTAGTAGATGATGTTTATGAGATTAATTTCTTAATAAGAACCCTTTTGGGGATTGGGGAAACTCTAGGGTTAGAATTGAGGTTTTTCGATAATTCTTGAAATTGAGGATCCTTTGGGGATTTGTTGTTAAATTAACTTGAGATAATGCATACAATGCTTGTTTTACTCACTACGGGTGGTGCCTTTTCCACCGTGGGGTGGTCTTCAGTAACCCCCTCCTTCTCTGAATTAGATGTCTCACTCAAGTTGTCTGTCTTTTCCGCAGATGGTAGAGTTGCAACTGGTTCAACTTGCTTACCACTTCTCAAGGTGATGTCCTGACATTGCTCCTTCGGATTTACAATAGTATTGCTAGGGAGATTCCCCCGTGATCTGTTGTTTAACATATTTGCTAGCTGACCCACTTGTGTTTCTAGATTTTGGATAGAAGATCTTGTTTCAGTCATAAACTCAGTCTGGGAATTAGTAAGAGTCAACAAGGCTGCTTGCAAGTCATTGGGTTCAGCTTGTTGAACTTGTGGTTTGGGCTGCTGAAACGACAAAGCTTGACTCATGGACTGTTGTTGATTGTTTTGTTGATACTACCTTTGAAATTATGGCTACTGGTTCTGGCTATTTCTCCATGAAAAATTAGGGTGATTCCTCCACCCAGGATTGTAAGTGTTGGAGAATGGGTTGTTGTAGGGCCTCTGAAAATTCCCAACTGCCTGAACCTGAGCTTGGTCCATAGGTACATTGTTGGGATCCACTGCTGTGCACCGATCAAATGTATGTGGACCCCCGCTAATTTCACAGACCACTTGCATATGAATAGCATTTGCGAACACAATATTCTGTTGTAATTGCTTTATTAAGGAAGCAACTTTAGCAGTTAACGCGGTGATGACATCTAACTCATGGACTCCAGCCACATTTCTGTTGTTGGTCGGTCTTTCATCGGACCACTGATGGTTATTTGTTGCCATATCTTCCAACAGCTCATATGCCTCATTATCACTCTTGCTCATGAAAGTTCCTCTAGCAACAACATCAATTATGGTACGGGTCATACCACACACTCCCCTTAACTTCGCAGCCTTTGATGGAATGAAGAATTTTGCAAGAAACTTCTGAGCCAGGTCTTTCTACGTAGTGATGGAGTTAGCTTGCAGAGAGTTCAACCAGCTTTTGGCTCGATCCCTTAGTGAGAATGGGAAGAGCCTCAATCTAATGTCGTCATTAGTCACACCATTGTATTTGAATGTTGCACAAAACTCTAAGAAATTGGCCAAGTGCATATGTGGATCTTCAGAGGGCAAACCCCAAACTGGACTGTGTTCTGGACCATCTGCAGGATTGTTGTCTTAATCTCGAAATTATTTTCCTCCACAACTGGTGGTCTTATACAAGTCTGCACTCCTGTTATGGTTGGAAGTATATAATCCCGTAAGCTTCTCACATAGGGATTCTGAGCTTGCTCCTGCACTATTTCTGGCACCCCTATATTCAACCTATTATTATTTTGACGGTTTTCCATATCCTCGATTGAATAGGTTTTAATAGATGAAGAAGAATATTAACAATGCATTAATTCATAATAGAGTTTCAAGTGATTCGACGGAAAACCCTAATAAAGTAATTAGCTCATAGACATGTTAAGAAAACTAATTAACTTAATATCCAACATAAACTGAATAAAGTAAAGAAAAGGAAAAGAACTTGAACAATATATGTCTCTAATGGCTTCTTGTTCTCTTATTTCTTGCCTCCAAAGTGTTCTCCTCTTCAGAAAAATGTTTTCCCCAATATATATCACGAAAAACCCCAACATGGACCTTATTGCCCTTGTTAAATTTAGGTTTTTCGCTGCCCTGATGTCGTCGGCGCCGCGGCTCAGCTATTAGAGCGTCGCGACGCTAATTCGCCTCTGAAAGTCATCACTTTCTGCCAGTGTGGCGCCATGGCACTAATGTTGGGCGTCGCGACCCTTCAGCACCGCGGCTCTTCAGCTTGTTGCGCCGCGTCTCTTCAGCCTTCTTCATCCAGAATTCATTTAAATTGCTTTCCGAGCTTCCCAGGGCTTCTTTAACTTATCTCTTATGACCAGCTATGCATTTTTTGTCCTTAATAACCGCCTATTTCCTTTAGATTCGCCTTATTCCTTTCTGAATAGCTAAAAACCTGATAACACAAAACACACACATAATACTGCACAACACAACTAAAAGACAAATAAAAGACTCCCTAAAACACACTCTAAAACATTACTAAAGTCTACCTAACAAACACCCCCAAACTTAAACTTTACTCGTCCTCGAGTAAAGAACTCTAGACACCCTAAAAAGAAAACACACAGACTCTAAAAATGAATCAAGTCAACCACAATAGATTATGCCTCGAAGATCATGAACAACATGCAATAAAATCTTTCGGAACATTCTAGCCACTAATTTGCTATCTAGAATTACAAGTCGGATATTCTTCAAATTTTCTTAAATTTATTAATGCATATGACCACTCAACCATGATGATTGACTGAAACAAGTATTCAATATCAGTTCATGCACAACTAATTCTCACCAACAGTCCATCAGGTCCAAGTTCTATAGGCTTGATAACTTGCTATTCTCCACTAATTTAGACAACACAAGCTCAAGAATCAGTAGGACTTTTATATGTTATGACGATAGGCTTAGGCACGGGTCGATGAAAAGTCATTTAGGCTCAAAGTTACCATAAGCATATAAACCAATCAACCCCCTCTATATTCATATTACAGACCAGAAGCAATCCCAATGTTTCTTTACCCAATTTTTCTTTTCTTTTCGAACTACACCCCCAAACTTGTTTTGCAATGTATGTACAAGGGAGTGTAATATATTCCCATTTTTTTCTTCTATTGATAGCACCCAATCTAAAATACCAATTACAAAGTGCCAATCCCCCAATCATATACTTATATGCTCATGGAATTCAAGGGAAGGAGAATATTTGTAAAGGGTTTCAAGTATGCTCAGAATAGATGTCAATCAAAGAAGGGTTACTTAAGGCACAAAAAGGGTAATTAGAGATTACATTAGTCAAGGTTGGCTTGAAAGGCTCAATCGTTCCAAAGATGGCCTAAATCATCTTCCTAAGCATGCATCATCTCTGATTTCGTCTCAAATAGCAAGCAAGCAAGTTCTAGGACTTTCCACCATCTTTCCTCAAACCAAAATTCAATCATGCATAAACCAATATTCAAGTACAAGCAATTCACCAATCATGATCAAGTTTTCATACTTATTAATAATTTAAAACAACTCAAGACCTATCCTACTTAAGCACACAGATTTATGCATTTTATGGCTATTAATTTCATCCAATTCTATCACATGTGTTCACTAAATCTCATGGGCTATTATTATTAACTTGATTCATTGACACAAGACACTCAAACAGTGACACTAAAACTAAGATACTAACAATAAACAAGCAACTAAACACAAACAATTAACACTATTAACACAAAACAGTAAGACTCCTCCCCAAACCTATTCAACACATTTTCCCCAATGTGATAAGTAAAGCAAGGGTAAGAAGACATACCAAAACTGCTGCTAAGCGATTCAGAATGGTGGTGACGACGGTGGTGGATGATAAGGCGGATGGTACATTGGAGGATATCCAAGAGAGGACTCAGTGTTGTCATCATCCATGTACCAGTTATGCATGAATGAGTTTATTTGGTCGACACTCGTGACCTCATACTCATGTCTTTATTGCATCTCAGTGTCCATATATTGTTGGTGTTAGATGGGATACTGGTTCTATTGGATAATGTATTGGTTCTGTTGGAAAAGTTGATTCAACCTCTGGGTGTGGCCATCCTTAATCGCCAAAGGAGGTGACTGACTGCTCTGTCCAGGCTCTCCGGCTTCTTCATCATGCTCTCTCTGCTGGCGCTTTGGCCGGTTGTGATTGCCTTCTCCAGGTGTAGGTTCTTGTGTAGGGTCTGAATATGCATTGACCATTGTACAAGTTAGGGGATTCTGCACTATGCCCTTTACATCATTGCTGCTCTTAGGAACTCCATGTGCGACACATAGTGTAGTGATTAACGATCTATGCCCCAACCCTGCTGTTGTGTTCAATCTGCATATCTAATTAAGGCTATTTTTGACAGATCGACCCATATCTACTGAAAATCCATTCATGATAGCATAGCCAGCTTGACATGATCCACTGGTATATCAGAGAAGCGTGTGGAGGGAATCAGGCGGGCACTCACAAAGTAGAGCCAAACTTTGACAACTTTGTTGAATTGGAAGCGGAGCATGCCTTTGGGGGCGTCATTTGTATAGCTGAAACGAGCCCCTAGATATCCTACTGTCTCAGTCACCTCCACCCAGTCAATTTCTGAATTCTTCCAAATAGTGAAGTCATCCTCCTCCTCTTCCTCCAGAAAATTTGTGACCCCACATATGACATTAATCACTTCAGCCCCAACTGGTACTCTTCTCCCTCGTACGAAACAAATGTTGTCTTGTTTCTCAGGGTAGTTGTCATAGAATTCGTAGACTAGTTGAGTATTTGGCTTTGCCAAATAAGGATTGACAAATGCACCCCAACCTCTATCAACAATCGTTGCCCTGATGGGTTCATATACCTCATCTTCGTATGATGCAGTCTGGAATTCCATCCCCCTTTTCGGTACCAGGGAACGAGTACATAACTTGTTATACCTGTCTTGGGAATCCTTATTGACAAATCTTTTCTTATCATAGTCGGCCCTAGGTGGTAGATTCACAGGGCCTTGAGAGGAGGATGCCTTGGAAGTAGCTCGTCGTGGACCCATTATGCCTTGTTTGGCGACTTTGAAGTTTTCTAAAAATCCAACAGCACTTCCCCTCAAATCTTCCCAACAACAATTCAACTCCTCAACAATATATTCAATCAACCCACATTATCAATAACTACAATTCCACCACTCCACAATGACACTATTCCTCACAAGAACACAATCAACCCTCCCACTTAGAATTCCTCTAAAGTCATAAAAGAACACACAAAAATTCTTCAATACTTGAATGCAATACTTACCTTATGGCGAGAGAGACTTCATGTGATGTTTCACTTCCACAAGTATTGAAGATTTGAAGAACTTATGGAATAATTTTTAGAAGGATTGGGATTTTAGGGTTTGTAAAGGGGAGTTGGGGGAGTGTGGATTTAGAATTAATAGAAGAATTGGGGAAAGAGAAGAGTTTTTGTGGTGCGAAAAGATTGTAATTTGAGATATAATGGGGATTTTCTGGATTTTTGGGGTTGGAGAAGAGAAGAATGGAGAAGGGTTATCTGAATTATATTTGGGGATAATGAGAAAAGTGTTCTTGCTTTTCGATTTTAACTTGGAATCCGCATGGGCGCCGCAGATCTCACCATTCAGCGTCGTGACGTAATCACATATGCCACAGGCGCTACGACTTTAATGTTGGGCGCCGCGGTGCTAAATCAATAAAAAAAATCTTTACTCACTGCCTTCGGAGCTCCGCGGCCCTAATGTTGGGCACTGTGGCGCTAATTCAACATGCGGGGTTCTGACTTTTGGTGCTGATTTCAACATCCTGCATCACATTTTCATCCCAACGCTGGCTCACAATTCACTTAACATAAACACAGATGGCAAGAAACATCAAGACAATGAGATTGTTCAAAACAAGATAAACAAAACAGAATAAAATAACATAATTAAAATGTTGGGTTGCCCCCCAATAGCGCTGTCGTTTAACATCATTTAGCCGGACGCAGATTCCCTCTTCATTTCAAGATCTTTTTTCTCATCACCTCCTTTATAGTTGGGTTCAACCTCCTTTGCGCCTCAATTGAAGGTCTGATCTTATCTTCATCGCATTGTGTTAATACTACTTCAAGAGCATCAGTACTCTTGAAGCTTTCCTCAGCAACTGCTTTGTCAATTACATCAATGGAAAAACAGTCGTCACTTGCTCGGGTTACGACATCGACTTGAATACATTGAAGACCACCTCTTCGCCCTGCACTCGGAGTCTCAACTCACCCTTCTGAACATCTATAAGTGTTTTCCCCATTGATAAAAATGGTCTCCCAAGAATTATGGGTACATCAGCATCCTCTTCCATGTCAAGGACAATAAAATCAGCAGAAAAAATGAATTTGTCCACTTTAACTAACACATCCTCAATAATTCCCCGTGGATGCTTGATTGAGTGATCTGCTAACTGGAAGATAACTGTTGTAGGCCTAGCTTCACCCAAACCAAGTCTATGAAACACAGATAAGGGCATCAAGTTGATACTTGCCCCCAAATCACACAGCGCATGTTGCATTCAAAATTCCCGATAGTACAGGGAACAGTGAAGCTCCCCGGATCTCTCAACTTCTGGGGAAGCTTCTTTTGCAAAATGGCATTGCACTCTTCAGTTAACGCCACAGTCATATAATCACCCATTTTTCTCATTTTAAAGAGAATTTGTTTCATGAATTTGACATAACTGGGCATCTGCTCTAAGTCTTCAGCAAAGGGAATATTTATATGCAGCTTCTTGAATATTTCTAAAAGCTTGGAAAATTGTTTATCCAAAGAATACTTTCTAAGCCTCTGCGGGTATAAAATTCTGATTTGAGGCTCATACTCACTGCTGGTGGTGCCTTTTCCACCATGGGGTGGTCTTCAGTAACCCCCTCATTCTCTAAATTAGATGTCTCACTCAAGTTGTCTGTCTTTTACGCAGATGGTAGATATGCAACTGGTTCAACTTGCTTACCGCTTCTCAAGGTGATGTCCTGACATTGCTCCTTCGGATTTACAATAGTATTACTAGGGAGATTCCCCTGTGATCTGTTGTTTAACATATTTGCTAGCTGACTCACTTGTGTTCCAGATTTTGGATAGAATATCTTGTTTCAGTCATGAACTGAATTTGGGAAATAGTAAGAGTCAACAAGGCTGCTTGCAAGTCATTGGGTTCAGCTTGTTGAACTTGTGGTTTGGGCTGCTGAAACGACAAAGCTTGACTCATGGGCTGTTGTTGATTATTTTGTTGATACTGCCATTAGAATTATGGCTGCTGGTTCTGGCTATTTCTCCATGAAAAATTAGGGTGATTCCTCCACCCAGGATTGTAAGTGTTGGAGAATGGGTTGTTGTAGGGCCTCTGAAAATTCCCAACTACCTGAACCTGAGCTTGGTCCATAGGTACATTATTGCGATCCAATGCTGTACACCGATCAAACGTATGTGGACCCCCATAAATTTCACAGACCACTTGCATCTGAATAGCATTTGCAGACACAGTATTCTATTGCAATTGCTTTGTCAAGGAAGCAAGTTTAGCAGTTAACGCGGTGATGTCATCTAAATCATGGACTCCAGCCACCTTTCTATTATTGGTCGGTCTTTCATCGGACCACTGATGGTTATTTGTTGTCATATCTTCCAACAGCTCATATGCCTCATTAGCACTCTTGCTCATGAATGTCCCTCCAGCAGCAACATCAATTATGGTACGGGTCGTACCACACACCCCATTATAAAAATTATGGACTAACATCCACTGCTCAAGTCCATGATGAGGACATTTCCTTTGCAACTCTTTGAATATTTCCCAAGAATCATACAAACACTCCCCATCGAGTTGATAAAAATTGTTTATTTCTCCCCTTAACTTCGCAGCCTTTGATGGATGGAAGAATTTTGCAAGAAACTTCTGAGCCAGGTCTTGCCATGTAGTGATGGAGTTAGCTTGCAGAGAGTTCAACCAGCTTTTGGCTCGGTCCCTTAGTGAGAATGGGAAGAGCCTCAATCTAATGGCATCATCAGTCACACCATTATATTTTAATGTTGCATATAACTCCAAGAAATTGGCTAAGTGCGTATGTGGATCTTCAAATGGCAAACCCCCAAACTGGACTGTGTTCTGGACCATCTGCAGGATTGTTGGCTTAATCTCAAAATTATTTGCCTCCACAACTGGTGGTCTTATACAAGTCTACACTCCTGTTATGGTTAGAAGTATATAACCCCGTAAGCTTCTCACAGCGGGATTCTGAGCTTGCTCCTGCACCATTTCTGGCATCCCTCTATTCAACTTATCATTATTTTGACGGTTTGCCATATCCTCGGTTGAAATACCAGCTCTCTTGTTTTTTCGATTCTGCTTGCACGCTTTCTCAATCTCAGGATTCAGAGGAACAAGGTTGTCTGCTCCTCTTCTGCTTCGCATATACCAAAGCTACTTGAAAAATGATCACAAACATTGCACGCAGATAAAAAAAAAATTAATAAAAAGAAATTGTGTTCTAGGAACAACCAAATTAGAAATAAGATTAATTATTTTGATATTGATAATACTTCAGTCCCCGGCAATGACGCCAAAAACTTGTTACGTTATTTCTAGATGCTATGCAAGTGTACGTATCGCAATTTGAAATAGATTTTGGTAAGACCGAGTATCGTCCACAGAGACTGATTTATCATGTACCAATTAACTAATCTTTAGTTTCTATTTGGCTAACGAATATAAGTGATGATTTCTAACTAAAGAATTAACAAACTAACATGAATTTCTAGAATAAAATAGCAATGAAAACACACGAGGTTTAATTAAGTAATGAAGGAATTAGGGTTTCCAATCTCCTCAACTTTCCACTCTATCATTCATTAATACAACACTAATGATTCTTCTTCTTATTAAGATAGCAGGTTAACTGAGATGTTCTATATTCCGGTTAGAACATATAAAAACTCAAACTAAGTGAGAACTTTCTATATTTCTATGATAAGTTCGACCACATAGGAGGATTAAGATCAATAACCTAAAACACTACACATGCAGTCATGATAGTTTCGTTCAAGATTAAACCTACGTCTAATCAACTATAGCATATTCAAATCTCCCTTTTTAGATCTCGATTTGAAATCATATAGATAATGAAAACTAAAGGCCAATTAATTCTCAATCAATAAACGTAAGTTGAATAGATTTTAATAGCTGAAGAATAACATTAACAATGCCTTAAATCATAATAGAGTTTCAAGTGATTTAACGGAAAACCCTAATAAAGTAATTAGCTCCTAGATGCTAAGAAAACTAATTAACTTAATATCCAACATAAACTGAATAAAGTAAAGAAAAGTATAAGAACTTAAACAATAGTTGTCTCTAATGACTTCTTGTTCTCTTGTTTCTTTCCTCCAAAGTGTTCGCCTCTTCAGAAAATCGTTTCCCCCAATATATATCACGAAAAACCCCAACATGGACCTTTTTGCCCTTGTTAAATTTAGGTTTTTCTCTGCCCTGATGTCGTCGGCGCCGCAACTTATCTATTAGAGCGCCGCGATGCTAATTCGCCTCTGAAAGTCATCACTTTCGGCCAGTGTGGCGCCGCGGCCCTTCAGTGCCGCGTTTCTTCAGCTTGTTGCGTTGCGACTCTTCATCCTTCTTCGTCCGAAATTCATTTAAATTGCTTTTCGAGCTTCCCAGGGCTTCTTTGACTTATCTCTTGTGACCAACTATGCATATTTTGTCCTTAATAACTGCCTATTTCCTTTAGATTCATTTTATTCCTTTCTGAATCGCTTAAAACCTGAAAACACACAACATACACTTAATACTGCACAAAATAACAAAAAGACAAACAAAAGACTCTCTAAAACACACTCTAAAACATTACTAAAATCTACCTAACAATATGCTTAATTAATGAATATTTGAAACTTGGGGGTCCCGTATTAGTGAGGTGATGAGCACTAATATGGGTACTGAGTGAACTTAAATGGTTAATCAATGAACTATTAGTATAGAAAGTGATGGAGTTTATGTGTTTAGCCTTCGGGCCACGATGTGTGGTGTAAGAGTTCACTTAGTTTGTATGCTTGTTGTTTACTTGGGCTTGTAGCCATTGTTATGATATCTTGATTTGACTGTCATGCATTCATCACTCTACACCTCATTCGAATACTTGATTAAGACTCATAAATACTGATAAACTGATTATGCTGATTGCATGATGTATTCATATCTATCTCATTCATACATTATATATACATGGCATTGGTTAGTGGTGAAATCATTGGGAATGACTTGGAAAGTCAGATTAAAGGATATGTTACATGATTATGAGAGTGATGACCGATATGACACTTTAGCCATAGGGCTAGTATCCGATGGGATCAGATGGGTATACGGACCTCATGAGTCCCCCATGGATCACATGACAACTACTGAAGTAGCGTGTGTGTACCAGGTATTGTGGTCACTTGCATTTATGCATATCATTCTGCATTGCATTCATTCATGATATGAGTGTTATGACTTATTTGCCTGACTTGAACTCTATTGTACTTGTGTTCTTGGATTGTTGTAAGGAATACAATTAGCTTATGCTGAACCTTGGGTAAGATATGAACATAGTGACTTGGGGGATCTAGATGCCCTAATGGGGTTTAGGTTAGACCTATGTGACATTTGACTTAAGGGTACTTATAGTAAGCTAAACTGTGGATCCATCATAGGTTGGTTAATTCTTTTATTCTATACTTATGTAACTAACTAGTAGAGAGAGGTATTGTAAAGTACCAACCCTCATCAACGTTATAGCTAGGGTTGATCGATGATTCTTGTTGAGTACACTTGTTTCTCGTACTCACTCTATGCTTACTACACTCTATGTGTAGGTACTGAGCCACGTAGCTATGATGGAGCACCTTGATCTTCCCCCTCATCAGAGCATGTGATACTCAGAGTCTAGGGTGAGTCGCAGCTTCTTCCTCGGCACTGGAGCTCCATTATATGATTATATTCTGCTTGACATTCTTAGACTATGTTTCATTGCTACTTTCAGACATTGTTATGTAATCCTATTATTCGAACTTGTATTCCTTGATTAGAGCTTGGTACTCATGACTACCAGATCACTTGGGGGTTTATTTCAGGCTATGTATTTTTGTATCTTTTAGACTAGTTAATTATTCCTCTTTTACTTACTTACTTCCACATTTAATTTTCATTTTTCTTATGATGTTGGCTAGGCTCGCTTATGGATTAGGGTAGGTGACCTTATGACATAAATGAGATTTGGGGTCGTGAAAAATTACTATCAGAACCCTAGGTTAATAGTCTCATGAGTACAAGCAGTGTCTAGTAGAGTCTCATGGATCAGTGCATAAGTGCTCCATACCTATCTTCGAGAGTCTATAAGACATTTAGGAAACTTCAATTCTTTTATTCTTTTGTGAGATTGATTATGATTGAATTGTAAACTTCTTGTTTCATTCTTTCTCATAGATGGTGAGGACTAGATTAGCCACAATAAGAGATGATGATACCACACTCACGCCCGTTGTTAGAGGAGGTGCCCCTGGCAGGGTATGAGGTAGAAGTAGAGGCAGGAGGTGCCCCTGGCAGGGTACGAGGTAGAAGTAGAGGTAGGAGGTGCCCATGGCAGGGTTCGAAGTATAAGTAGAGGAGGTGCTCCTGGCAGAGTGTGAGGTAGAAGTATAGTCTCCGGAGCCTGAGGCTATTTCAGAGGATGATGAGGTTTCAATCGAGGAGGATAAGCAAGGTCAGGCTGATGGGGCCGGACAAGATCAGATGCCTCTTGGTTTTATTGCCACAAATGTACTTTAGGAGGCCTTGGTTCGGATGATGAGTTTTCTGGAGTCTATTACTCAAGGTGTCCATTCGGTTACTTCTGATGGATCTCAAACTAGGGTCGAAGGACAGACTCATGACCATACTGCTATGTCGAGATTTCAGATACCTAGGGTTCATCCTACTCATGCTACAGTCCCTCAATTTCTGGGTGTGCCTATACCTAGCCTTACTACACCTCCAACTGCATAGCCTACTATATCTATAGAGGAGAAAAAGATATTTAAGAGATTCAGGAAGTTTGATCCTCCCAAGTATGACGGGGATCCCGAGGATGACGCTTATGAGTTCCTGATCAACTGTCATGAGAGGTTGCATAACCTCGGACTAGTGGAGTCTCGTGGTGTTGATTATACTATTTTTTAAATGGTCGAGCTGGCCAAGCAGTAGTGGCAGTCCTATCTTGAGTCCAGACCATCAAGGTCCCCTCCTATGACTTGGGTTTTATTTACCTAGATCTTCTTGGAGAAGTTCATACCTTGTAGAGTCAGAGAGAGGAGTCAGGCTCAGTTTGAGGGGTTATGCTAGGGGCATATATATATGTGACAGAGTATGAGATGCATTTCTATGCCTTGTCTCGACATGCTTTGATGATTCTATCTGATGAGGCTGAGTGGGTGAATAGGTTCGCCAATGGTTTGATACGTCCTCTTTTGTTGATTGCAGCATAAATAGATGCCACAAGTTCTACCTTCTAGTAGATCATTGATACCGTGAGAGAGGCTGAGTTCATTCGGAGAGAGGATTGTGTATAGAGAGCGATCAAGATACCTTGGTTTAGCACTCAGGTAGTTGCCTCGTCTGGAGGCCGAGGACATTATAGTGGAGGTCATCACCATCCGAGTGTCAGACCTATTTTTTCTGCTATGCCTACATCAGAGGGAGGCCAATCTGTGCATACTTATCAGGGATCGGGGCAGTTAGTCCCGAGTTCTTATCGGCCTTCTTTTTGTGGTGGTCATTCGGGTGCCAGTTCTTCTTCTTCCAAGCAGTCGTCAATCTTGAGGTGTTTCTTTGAGTGTGGGGATCATGGGCATTTAATAGGGATTTCCGCACTGACGGTGGAAAATCTTAGGGTTCTAGAGCCAGAGTAGCAGGGTAGCCGGATAGAGGTTGATTTTAGGGAGCTAGGGGTGGTGCTCAGGGAGGTAGAGATGTCCCTCAGGCAGGTCGAGAAGGTGCTCAGTCAGGTCGAAGTGGTGGATGTAGGGGTGATCGCGGCCATTTCTACACTTTTCCAGGCAGGCCTGAGGTAGATGCCTCTGATTTTGTGATCATAGGTACTCTTTCAGTCTGCCATCGACCTGGTATAATTTTATTTGATCGAGGGTCTAACTATTCATATATGTGTTCCTACTTTGCATTAAACTTGGATTTGATGTGTGAGTCTCTAGACATGCCTATTCATGTGTCTACACCTATTGGGGATTTCGTAGTAGTAAATCGAGCTTATTTGGGTTGTGTAGTTACATTGTTAGGGTATGATACTTAGGTAGATTTGAAAGTCTTTCATATAGTATACTTTTATGCTATACTGGGTATGGATTGGTTAGCTCCTTATCATGCTATATTTGATTGTTATGCCAAGACCGTTATATTAGCCATGCCCAATATTCCTTAGTTTGAAAGGGTACTCTTAGTCAGTATCCGAAAAGCGTGATCTCATTTCTAAAAGCTCAGAAGATAGTAGGAAAGGTGTGTTTATCTTATTTGTTATATGTTTGCGACACTAGTGCGAAGACTCCTTCCTTAGATTCAATTTTGGTAGTTCGAGAGTATCCACATGTGTTTCCTACAAACCTTGTTGGTGTCTCATCGGACCATGGTATCGACTTTTGTATTGATCTAGAGTCGGGCACTCAGCCTATTTCCATGGCTCTATATCGGATGGCACCAGCCGAGTTGAGAGAGTTGAAGGAATATATGCAAGATTTATTAAGTAAGGGATTCATTCAGCCTAGTGTTTTACCTTGGAGTGCTCCAGTATTGTTTTTAAGAAGAAAGAGGTCTATGAGCATGTGTATTGATAACAGGCAACTGAACAAAGTGACGATTAAGAATAATTATCCGATATTGCGCATTGATGACTTATTTGATCAGTTACTAGGTACTTCAGTCTTTTTGAAGATCGACTTGATTTCTGGCTATCATCAGCTGAAGATCAAGGCTGAGGATATTCCTAAGACAGCCTTTCGGACCAGATATGATATTATGAGTCTCTGGTGATGTCAATTTGGTTGACCAATGCACCTGTGGCCTTTCCAGAGTTGATGAATATGATATTCAGACCCTATTTGGATTCATTCGTGATTGTGTTCATCGATGATATATTGATATACTCACAGAGCAAGGAGGAGCACATGCGACATTTGAGGCTCATGCTTGGTATTCTGAAGGAGAAGCAACTCTATGCAAAAATTTTGAAGTGCGAGTTCTGGCTTAGTTCCATGTATTTCTTGGGTCATGTGGTGACTAAGGATGATATTATGGTGGATCCTAAGAAAATATAGGTGGTTCGGGATTGGATGTGGCCTACTTCTGTTACTGAGGTTCAGAGCTTTGTTGGACTCCCAACCCCATCGACTAGATTGACCTAGAAGGAAGTGCCTTTAGAGTGGTCTGCTACTTGTGAGGTGAGCTTTCAAAAGCTCAAAGCCTTATTGACTACCGCCCCTATTTTGACATTGCCGGTTGAGAGAGAGAGCTTTATTGTGTATTATGATGCTTCTGGGATAGGTCTTGGCTGTGTGTTGATGTAGAAAGGGAAAGTCATAGCCTAGGATTCAAGGCAATTGAAGGTTCATGAAAAGAATTATCTCACCCATGACTTAGAGTTCGCGGCGAACATATTTTCCTTAAAAATTTAGAGACATTATCTCTATGGTGTGCATTGTGAGGTTTACACCGACCATCGTAGTCTTTAGTACTTATTCAACCAGAAGGATCTTAATTTGAGACAGTGTCGGTGGTTGGAGCTTCTAAAGGATTATGATATGACCATCTTGTATCACCCGGGTAAGGCAAACATTGTAGCAGATGGCTTGGGTCGCAAGGCAATGAGAATGGGTAGCTTGGCGATGTTACATATGGGTGAGCATCTTATGGCTATGGATATTCAACATTTGGCGAATCAATTTGTTAGGTTTGATATCTATGAGCCTAGTATGGTATTAGCTTGTGTGAAGGTGAGGTATTTCTTATTAGAGAAGATTCAGTCACAGCAGTTTGATGACGCTTAGTTGTGCAAAATCTATGATAAGGTGTTGTAGGGAGAAATGATAGAGGCAATGATTAATAGTGATGGTGTCCTGAGAAATAAGTGTCGAATTTATGTTTCTAGGGTGGGTTACTTGACCAGATTGATCATGGATGAGGCCCATATTTCTAAGTACTCCATCTATCAGGGTGCTACAAAGATGTACTGTGACTTGAGGCAACATTATTGGTGGTGCAGGATGAAGAGTGATAAGTGGAGTTCGTATCCCCGTGTTTAAACTATCAGCAAGTGAAGTATGAGCACTAGAGGCCTGGTGGTGAGCTTTAGAGGATGCCCGTCCTGGACTGGAAGTGGAAATGGATTGCCATGGATTTCATGGTAGGATTGCCCCGTACTTTGGGAAAAGTTGATGCTATATGGTCATTGTGGACAAGTTGACCAAATCTGCCCATTTCATTCTAGTCCAAACTGCTTATAATTCAGAGAAGTTAGCCAAGATCTACATTCGATAGATAATTCGATTGCATCGGTTCTCGTTTCCATTGTTTCTGACCGGGATACACAGTTCACTTCTCACTTTTGGAAGTCCATGGAGAAAGAGTTGGGTACTAGAGTGGACCATAACACAACATTCCATCCCCAAAATAATGTCCAGTCTAAGCGGACTATTCAGGTTTTTGAGGACATGTTGCGAGCCTGTATGATTGACATGTTGCGAGCCTGTACCATTGGCAGAGTTTTCTGACAACAATAGTTACTATTCGAGTATTGAGATGAAACTATTTGAGGCATTATATGGTAGGCGGTGTCATTCTCCCATCAGGTGGTTTGATGCATTTGAGGTTCGACCTTGGGGTACTGATCTTTCGAGAGAATCGCTGGACAATGTTAAGTTCATTCAGGATTATCTTCTTACAGCCCAGAGCCTACAAAAGAGTTATGCTGACCGAAGAGTTCATCCTTTGGAGTTTATGGTTGGCGAGTGGGTATTGCTAAAGGTTTTACCTATGAGTAGTGTGTGAGATTCAAGAAGAAGGGAAATCTCATCCCAAGGTTCATTGGCCCTTTTGAGATCTTAGACATAGTTGGTGAGGTGGCGTATGAGTTAGCTCTACCTCCTGGGTTTATCTAGTGTGCATCCAGTGTTCTATTACTCGATGCTGAGGAAGTATGTTCCGGATGTTTCTCACATGAATAGTTAGGACTTGGTGATTTTGGATCAGGATCTAGCTTATGCGGAGGAGCCTATAGCTATCCTAGACAGGCAGGTCAGAAAATTGAGGTCCAATAAAATAGCTTTCGTGAAGGTTCAGTGGAGGAATCGTCCAGTAGGGGAGGCTACATAGGAGACCGAGTCTAATATGCGGTCTAACTACCTCGAGTTATTTGACAGCCCAGGTATTTATTTTTCCTTATAATTCAAGGATGAATGTTTATTTAAGTGGTACCTGATGTAATGAGTCAAAAAAATGTTTTGCTTGCTTTGCCTAAAACTTTCTAAATTTCCCTCCCTGAGCACTTATTTGCTTGCTTGTGACATACGTGGATGGGTAACACGATTCCCGGGGTGATCGAGTGGGTTTCCGACCCATTTAGTTAAGTTGGAGAAATACTAAGTTAAGAAGAAAGAAGAGTTTGACCCATAGTTGACTTTTGGGTAAACGGGCTCCGTTTGTAGTTTCATTGGGTTTGTTAGCTCTGGGATGATATTTATGACTTAGTCGAGCCTTTTTTTCAAGTCTCGAGGCAGCTCGGTGTGTTTTGAGGTTTAGTTTGTAAAATCGTGGAATTAGAATTTAAGTGTTGACTTTAGTCAAACCCGAGCCTTAGAGACCTTTTTTGGGAAATCTGAGTGTGCGAGCAGGTCTAGAATGTGTTTTCTGATAGGGTAGCATGTTTGGTTTGTATCCGGGAGGTCCCGAGAGTATTTTGGGTGGTTGGCAGAAGATTTCATATTCTTAGGTTGCTGCTAGTTGCTGGTGTCCGCCCCATCGACCAGGCATCCGCCTCGGCTGGTCGGCCACAGTGAAGGTCTAGCTCGAAGAAGCGGAAATGTGGTTTTAAGTGGGTTCTGCCCCAGCAGACAGGGTTTCTGATAGAGCAGGTTCGCCCCAACGAAATCAGGTCCGCTGGAGCGGGTCACTCAGTAGCTTTTAAGTGAAGTTAGAGATAGTATTTATTTCATTCCGCAATATTGATACCTCTTTGAGACTCGAGTTTGGGAAGCAAGTTAGGGATAACTTCAAGAGATTTTCACCCTTTAGGTAATCATTCTTCCTTTCATTAATGAGTATTAGTGTATTACTTTTTAAGCATGTGTATTAAATGGGGAAAAATGGTAGAAATACTTATCAAATTTAAGAGAGTTCTAAATGGGGGATTTAGGGTTGTTTAATGGATTATTGTTATTGTTATCCTAAACTAGTGTTATATTCATCTAGTAGATGATGTTTATGAGATTAATTTCTTGATAAGAACCCTTTTGGGGATTGAGAGAAAATCTTGGGTTAGAATTAGGGCTTTTATATAATTCTTAAAATTGAGGATCCTTTGTGGATTTATTGTTTAATTAACTTGAGATTATGCATACCTAGCTTGTATTAGTGTTATTTTGGTAGAAAAGTCAGCATTTTGACAATGTGGGGCCGCTTGAGGGATTATGGGTAACTTAGAATGTAATCTTATTCATACTTGATATGTTTGATCAGAGTGGCTTCGTGAGGAGGCTAAGCGGAAAGGAAATGTTGTTGCTTGAGTATTCGGCTTCATTCAGGCAAGTTGAGACTTTTTTAGACTCTAGTATAACGTTATGTGTTGGTATGCTTAATTAATGAACTAATGGAACTATTGGGAACTTGGGGGTCCCGTATTAGTGAGGTGACGAGAACTAATATGGGTACCAAGTGAACTTAAATTGGTAATCAATGAACTATTAGTATAGCAAGTGATGAAGTTTATGTGTTTAGCCTTCGGGCCACGATATGCGATGTAAGAGTCCGCTTAGTTTGGTATGCTTAATATTCTGATTTGACTGTCATGCATTCATCACTCTACACCTCGTCTGAATACTTGATTAAGAGTCATAAATACTGATAAATTGATTATGCTGATGGCATGATGAATTTATATCCATCTCATTCATACATTATATATACTTGGCATTGGTTAATGGTGAAATCATTGAGAATAACTTTGGAAGTCGGATTAAAGGATATGATACATAATTATGAGAGTGATGACCGATATGACATTTCAGCCATAGAGCTTGTATCCGATTGGATCGGATGCGTATATGAACCTCATGAGTCCCCCATAAGTCACGTGACAGCTACTGCAGCAGCGGGTGTGTACCAGGTATTATAGCCATTTGCATTCATGCATATCATTCTGCATTGCATTCATTTATATCCTGATATGAGCTTTATGACTTATGTGCCTGGCTTGAACTCTATTGTACTTGTGTTCTTGGACTGTTAGAAGGAATAAAGTAAGCTTATGCTGAACCTGGGGTAAGATCTGAACAAAGTGACTTGAGGGATCTAGATGCCCTAATGGGGTTTAGGTTGGACTTGTGTGACATTTGACTTGAGGGTACTTATAGTGAGGTAAAATGTGGTTCCATCGTAGGTTGGTTAACTGTTTTATTCTATACTTATGTAACTAACTAGTAGAGAAAGGCATCGTAAAGTACCAACCCTCGCCATCATTATAGCTAGGGTCAGTTGACGATGCTTGTTGAGTACACGTGTTTCCCATACCCACTATACACTTGTTGCACTCTATGTGCAGGAACTGAGCCAGAAGGCAACGCCTTAGCAGCTTGATCTTCCCCTCATCAAAGCGTGTGATACTCGGAGTCCAGGGTGAGCCGCAACTTCATCCCCGACACTGGAGCTCTATTATATGATTATATTATGCTTGTCATTCTCAAACTATGTTTCATTGCTACTTTCAGACATTGTTATGTATTCCTATTGTTCAGACTGGTATTCCTTGATTAGATCTTGGTTCTCATGACTACCAAATCACTTGGGGGTTTATTTCAGACTATGTATTTTTGTATCTTTAGACTTGTTAATTATTCATCTTTTATTTACTTACTTCCGCATTTAATTTTTGTTTTCCTTATGATGTTTGCTGGGTTTGCCACCAGATTAGGGTAGGTGCCCTCACAACACAAATGAGATTTGGGGTCATGACACTAAGTGTCCAAACTGTCAGCAGGTGAAAGTTTTGGTGTCATGACACTAAGTGTCCGAACTATCGAGCCCTCACGACACCAGAGGCTCGGTGGTTTGGCTCATAACATAGACATTCCTATTTGAAAATGGGAGATGATCAATATGGATTTCATAATAGGTATGCCTTACTCTTCTTGGAAGCACAATTCGATTTGGGCGATCGTAGACCGACTTATCAAGTCAGCACACCTTTGTCAGTAAAGACCACAGATTCAACAGAAGAACTACGTCAAGTAGTATAATTAGGAAATCATCAGGTTGTATGGGACTCTCGTGTCCATCATATCAGATCGTGGTGCTCAGTTCACAACAAAGTCTTGGAAATCTTTACAGATGGGATTAGGCACAAGGGTTGATCTTGGTACAATTTTTCATCCTCAGATAGATGCCCAAGCAAAGCGAACTATTCAGACACTTTAAGATATGTTGAGAGCATGTGTCCTATATTTTAAGGGTAATTATGATGGAAATTGCCTCTCATTGAGTTTGTTTCTAATTATAGATATCATGTTAGTATCTAGATGACACCGTTTGAAGCCTTGTATGGGCGAAGGTGTAGATCACCTATTGGTTGGTATAAAGTTGGCAAAACGGAATTGCTAAGGTCAGACTTTGTCCATAGGGCTATGGAAAAAGTTAAATTGATTCAGGAGCGTTTGAAAGCGGCTAAGAGTTTCCAGAAGTCCTATTCGGACATGCAACTTAAAGATTCATAGCTTCATGTTAATGACTAGGAGTTTCTTGAAAGTTTTGCCTATGGAATGTGTCAAGCAATTTGAGAAGAAAGAGAAGCTTAGTCCCAAATATAATTAGGCCATACAAGATCCTATGAGGATAGGTCCAGTGGCATACGAGTTAAAATTACCACCAAACTGGTCATCGTACACTCAGTGCCAATATTCTGATCTCATATTATAACATTAATGTTCTAGTACTCAGATATTCATATCAGTCAGCACTCAGATATTCGTGTAGTTTAGCATTCATTTAGTTTAGTAACCAGTCAGTTAAACATTTATCCAGATCAGTACTCATTCATCTTACTCATTCAGTTCAGTATTCATTCATCTCAATACTCAGTTTAGTATTGATTCAAAGATTCACCAAGATTCATTTAGTATTGATTCAACATTCATTTCAAGATTGATTCAGTATTAATGTATTCGCTGTAGTTCAGTGGCTGTATATTTCCGCCAGTCACGTTTATAATCCAACATTATCCATATATGTAACTAAGACCATCATTCGAGGACAAATGATCCTAAGGGGAAGATATTGTAACACCTCGTATCTTGGGCTACAGTCCCGTGGGCCTTTACTTTCTAATTATGGCTAAAATAATTTCCAATGCTTAAAGGTTATGTTTGGAAGTAATATGAGTGTTTGGAAGTGGAATGGAATGAGTTAAAAAATAATTAGAATGATTGGGGTGAATTCAGTAGCGAGTGTTGCAGCGATCAAATGTTGACCGCTGTGACGGTGCATAAATTGCTTAGGCAGTCGCGACCATTATAGTGACTAAACGTTGACCGCTGCGACGGGCGACACTGAAGATAAAATATTAAGTATGAAAATTCAGAATTTTAAGAGCAATTACACACTTTCTCTCGACGACTTTGAGAGAGAATAACACCCCAAGCCCTAGCACAAAGTTCATCTCTTCCTCTCATCCTCTTATATCAAGGTAAGATCATTCTTATGATTCTTAATAAGTTCTAGCATTAATTTCATGATTCTTTACAAGATTAAACCTTGGAAATTCATAGATTCTTGCTTGAGTCTTCATCTTGGACAAAAATCCTAGAATCTGAAATTCAATATTTGGATATCACAAGGTAATACCTTCATCATTTAGTTGATTATAGCTTTGATGATTACAGACTCTAGTTCTTTGGCCATAAAGTTGATGGGTTTGATAAAGAGAAACCTATGAACCATTATAGGGTTTTGGATTATTGACTTCGGATTGTTGTAATCATATGGGTGATGAAGTGTGATGCTAGTTATACATATTTGAGATTATAAAATCACCTAGAGGCAAAAGGATGGGTAATTGGGGTGAAGAAACACCATTAATAGAAGTTGTGAAGCTTTATGCCCACCAAGTATTTGATAAAATGCTTAGATGATCAAAGCATGAGTTTTATTGCTAATATGGAATCTCTTTTACTTGTATTGCCTTAGATTTAAGTTGAAAGGATTGAAGGATAATGTATTCCACTCAAGAGTCAGGAATTAAGGTATGTAGAGCTTCTATCCACGTGTGAGAACATCATTATTCTTTGCAACTCCATGTTAATTTATGAAACCCTATTTATACTTAGAGGTACAGAGTTATGTTTCAATTTATGAAATACCTCAAATAGAAATTAATATATATATATATATATATATATATATATATATATATATATATATATATATATATATATATTGTCATGCTTAATCAAATCACATATAATTGTATTCATGTATATCATTACGATTGTCATGAACATTTTTGTAATCCATGTATGCTCGTTTATCTTTTCCGTGAACTCTCAGATATCAGTTATGAACTCAGATTGTTCCACTATAAGGAATTTTACATGTTTTCATACCTAAGGAATTATATACATATATTTACTTAGATTTCATGTAAAACTAATTTCAAATCATATTTATAAAATTTATGAGCTTTCATAAACTATATTATGAGTCATATTTTGAAAACCATGGGCGCAGATGCCACGTATATTCATGTTCATATGGGAGTAGCATAAATTTACCTAGAAGACTCAGATTCCTGAAACTACATATGCCAATGTAGGAAAGGATTGCTTCTCCGGTTAGGATGATACCTAAGGATCGCTCCGCTAGTTAGGACGATACCTTCAGATTATTGATTGGATCCTTTATTATCAGTTCAAGTCTCATACCCCATCAATGTACGAGATGACTTAGCTGATCGGGCATAGGTCAGACACCACATACTCACGTGGTGGATTCATGTCGGTTATACTAAGACTCTCCCACATTAAAATATTTTACTTAGTTTACAGCTTGATCATGCAAATCATGGTTATGCCCAGGTTTCAGTTACAGTTTACTGCTTCAGTTTTAGATTACTATTTACAACTTACAAAATAGATTTCAGTTTAAAAAAAACTACTTCAGTTTCATATTACTGGGCCTATCCATGCCCTCTTATCATTGCTATCTAATTGTTGGGCCAAGCCCATTTAGGTATGTCTTGGTTAAGAACACACGTTGCTTCTATCTGAATATGGGCTTGGCCCATTTGATGTCCTTGATTACTGGTTTCATAGTTTAGCTAAGGTTGCTTACCTCGCAACAATATCTGGCCCATGAATTTTATTTCCTCATTGTGTTACTTTTCAGACTAATTACGCATAATTTCACCTTACTTACCGCTACTCATCAAACACCCAAAACTATGGGAACTCTTAGAAACTGCCCAGCACATCCCACAGTATCTTTCCACACCCCAATCACTCCCATTGACACTTTACCCGAGCTCAACCATTATGAAGAAATAGAAAAAGCGTGGAGGGTCGAATTGGACAGAAAGGGATAGGAAAATGGAGCAGAAAATGGTGTACCTGCTCGAGAAATCCAATAGAGGCTCTCAGAAGTCAACGGGCGTGAGCTATGAAAATCTATGTATGCATCCGGATTTGGACCTGACAGAAGGGTTTAAGGTACCAAAGATTGAATTATTAAACTAGACGGGAAATACCAAAGCATATATGAGAGCATATTGCGACCAACTGGTCGGGATGAAAAGAAATTAGGCTCTAATCATGAGGTTGTTTAGCAAGAGCAACACGGGAGAAGCAACTGAATAGTTCATAGCCTAGGACATACACCGTTGGGACACCTGGGAAGACATGGCAGGGGCCTTCATGGAGAGATTTTGTTTCAATGTGGAAATCATGCCTGACCGTTACTACCTAGAAAAAGTCAAGAAAAAGTTTATCGAGAACTATCGGGAATATGCGAGTAGATGGAGAGACAAAGTTCCCCAAGTACAGCCGCTGATGAGCGAGGAGGAATTAGTCTCTGTCTTTATCCGATAACAAGAATTAGACTTCTATGACTGCTTGATATCTATGGTTTGGAGGCCATTAACTGAATTAGTAAAAATGGGAGAAGCGATAAAGAATGACCTCAAATCAGGAAGAATTATCAGCGTAGCTAACAAGGCTAGTCAAAAAAGCACAGCCGGGGCTATAAGAAAGAATGAGGATGTGGCAAACGTCTCCCATACACCCAGCCCAAGAAGTCGAAAGAAAGAAGGATCACAGTCCTATTTTGACATATATCAATCTCCACTATTAAGCAATTATATGACATCTCCTTACAGCCCTGTGCCGATATTCTACACACAACCCAACTATTAAACACCGGCTCCAGCCTACCAAGCTCCACATCCAAACTACCAAACATTAATACCAACTTAACAAGCTCCACAACCAAACTATCAAATACTCGCACATGCTTATCAAGCACCCCAAAACCATCAGAATCATCAAAACCAGCTGCCTCAAGCTACTTATGATTTTCCACATCCGAACATTGAAAAGAAGCCTCGACTAATGTTTACTCCGCTTCTCAAAAGTCGAACCAAGTTGTTCGAATGATTGAATGCTGCCAGAATGATCCAAACTATTTCGCCAAAATCTGATAACCCTAGGAGCTATTTCTTTTTAGCTGATCAGACTTGTGCATACCACTCAGGAGGGAGCGGACACAATACAAAGGATTGTATTAATTTGAAATATAAGATATGGGACTTGATCGATAAAAGGGAAATCATCTTATAGACGACACTGCCAAATGGGAACACCAATCTTTTTCCCAATCACGGTGATAAACATATTGACATGATCGAGCAGAAATAATATTGGGTCGTATGCAGACCATTGATCCAAGAGTTTTTCGAGAGCTTGGAACGAACAATAGCCTATTTTACCCTCTATGAATGACCTAATTTAAAAGTAATTATTCCAGCATCGGTTATGGCTCAGGTGTCACCAGAAGTAGTCCGAGCCCTAGGAAGGAATTTATTATCTAAGCAGCAGTAGCTCAGGGAATGACAATATCAGAGAGATGCTATACTCTCGAAGAGCTGGCGCAGGGAGCGCCCTGTAAAGAAGGGAACCAAAGAAGGCCTATCACTGAGGGAGAGGCCGAGGATTTTTGGCACATAATGCAGCTAAAAGAATATTCCATTGTTGAACATTTAAAGAAGACATCATCCCAGATATCGGTAATGGCACTACTCTTGAGTTTGTCACAATATCGATAGGCCCTGATGAGAATACTAGATGAAGCACACATCCTCGCATGAACAGGCAGCAAAACTTTTGCTAATATGGTATGCCATGTCATTGGGGCCCACCAAATTTCCTTCACTCCAGATGAGTTACCAAAGGAAGGAACAACCTACAATAGAGTTTATGGTCATGGCAATCACCGCCAATTATAATCTATTGTTGGGCAGGCCTTTGATCTATATGGACGGAGTAGTACCTTCATCCCTCCACCAATCGTTAAAATTCATGTGGGAGAACCATGAGGTGGTAATTCACGGAGCAGTTAGCATTTATTACTACCCTAAAAATTTTGTGCCATTGATCAAGGAAATCCTGAAGGATACTGATTTCCATGTCGTGGAACTAGTGGGAACTACCCATAAAAGGGACGACGAACAAAGTCCTATGCCACCAGTTTACAAGATGATCGCTGCCACTATGCTTTAGAGCGGGTTTGAGCCCGATAAAGGTTTGGGCAGAGAGCTGCATGGTACAAAGAAACTGGTGTCAGTATCGAGAAATGATTACCACTTTGGCCTCGAGTACATTCCAGACTTTGAAGAAGCCTCTGATGCTGACTAGAAGAAAATGAGTCCTCCATAGCTACACAAACCATTTCTGAATCTGTACCAGTCATTCCTAGTCAGAATGCCCATGCACAGCGACAGAGACGCAGAAAAGGGTTTATGGATGTTGTTCCAAGAAGAAGAGTGTGCCGTGACTCGAAGAATTCTCTGAAGAGCCCACCATCCTCAACGCTGATTTTGACAAGAAACTGTCCAACTGGACCTCTACCCCGCTCTTGACTCCTTGGTAGGGATGATGAATTTAATTTTTTTCAAATAATTGTGAAAATCGGTTGAGGCCCGAGCATTCACCATTTGCATCTTTATTTTCTCTCATGATGTTTAAAAATGAAAATGACTCGATGTTGATCTGAGTGAGGTCCACAGTTTGTATTTTCTTTATCAAATTAATGAAAGCTTCAGTTTATGTGAAAAAATAGTCTTTCATTTTTATTAATATGTTTTATACACTAACTGTGCTTTGCCTTGTTTTCAGTAATAATAATAAAAGAACTCGTAATGTCATGACATATCGCGAGATGAGTGAGTCGAGTGATACAGAAGAAAGAGAAAATAAGAAGTACGATGAGGAAACCGAGTTACCTGAGGATCTCATCGATGAAGAATATTAGTATGAAAACATGCAGAAGCCTAACTTGGACGAAACCGAAGCAATTAACCTCAGGAACGAGGAAATAGTTCAAGAAACCAGGATAAGTGCGCACTTGGAAACGCCCCAGAAAGAATAACTGATAAATCTATTAAGGGAATACGTCGACATATTTGCATGGTCATATGTGGATATGCCCGGATTAAGCACATACATAGTGGCCCACAAGTTTCCAATTAATGAGGGTTTCACCCCGATCAAGCAGAAAAACTGACAGTTCAAGCTAGATCTGAGCATCCGGAACAAAGACAAAGTCGAGAATCAGATAAAATCAGGGGTAGTGGAAATATCTCCATATCTCACATGGTTGGACAACATCATGCCCATACCAAAGAAGGACAGAAAAATTCGGATCTGTGTGGACTATAGTGATCTCAATAGGGCTAGTCCCAAGGATAACTTTCCAATTCTAAACATCCACATACTCATAGATAACTGCGCGAAGCACGAGTGATAGTCATTTGTGGATTGCTTCACCAGTTATCATCCGATTTTGATGAGCGAAGAAGATGCATAGAAAACAACATTCATTACTCTATGGGGAGTATACCATTACTGTGTGATGTCATTCAGCCTAAAAAATGCCGGCTCGACTTACATGAGAGCGATGACCACCATCATCCACAACATGATACACAAAGAGATAGAGGTCCACACAGATGATGTCATAATCAAATCACAAGAAAGCTCAGGCCACATCATGCACTTGCGAAAGTTCTTTGGCAGACTTTGAAAGTTCAATCTAAAGCTGAATCCGGCCAAGTCCATGTTTTGTAGTGCCTGTCTGAAAATTGTTGGGATTCATAATGAGTCGAAGAACTAGATCCCTCAAATATCAAATCCATTCAAGAATTACCACCGCTAGAGACTAAGAAAGACGTCATGAGTTTTTTGGGAAGGTTGAACTACATTAGATGCTTCATAGTGTAGTCTACAATAATCGTGGAGAGCCCATACTTAAACTGTTGAAAAATGATGCGCCCACCAAATGGATGGACAAGTGACAGAAAGTTTTTGACACTATCAAGAGTTACCCAGACCAGGGAGCCAACTGTTGTTGTATTTGTCGGTATCGGATAATAAATCCGAATACATATTGGCGTAACATAATGAAACTGGGAAGAAAGAGAGATCCATCTACTATCTCATTAAGAAATTCACCGCGTGCGAGTCAAGGTACACCTTGATGTAGAAGACATGATGCGCTCTGACATGGGTAACACGAAAGCTGAAGCATTACTTATCGGCCTACACTACTCATTTAATCTCTAAAATGGATCCAAGTATATTTTTCGCTAGCCCATGCCCATAGGAAAATTGGCCAAATGGCAAATGCTTCCAAGTGAATTTGACATTACATACGTGGTCTAGAAATCCATCAAGGGACAGGCATTGGCCGATTTGCTAGCATAAAGTACGGTCGATAAAGAGTTCAAACCATTGAAGACATATTTCACAGACAAAAAAGTATTGACAATCGAGGAAAATGTACTCGAAGCCTACTCAGAATGGAGAAAGTTCTTTGATGGTGCAGTCAATTACAAAAGTTCAGGAATTAGAGCAGTTTTAGTCTCATAAACGGGCTAGCATTACCCGATAGCAGCAAAGCTCAATTTCTGATGTACTAACAACATGGTAGAGTACAAAGACTGCATCATAGGTCTTCTCATGGCCCTCGACATGGATATCTAATAGTTATTGGTAATAGGGGACTTAGACCTATTAATTCACCAAGTCCAAGAAGAATGGGCTACTAAGAATGAAAAGATCCTGCCATATGTAAATCTCTCACAAAGGTTATGCAAGAGGTTCAGAAAGATCGATTTCTGGCACACGCCAAGAGCTCAAAATGAATTTGTCGATGCTTTTGCAACCATAGAATCCATGATACAACATCCTGAAAGCAATTATATTGACCCGTTGGAGATCAACATCAGGAAAGAACACACTTATTGGTCCCACGTAGAAGTAGAACCAAACGGTAAATTGTAGTACACTGACATAAGCGCATATCTATTAAAGGGAGAGTATCCCAAAAATATCACAATCAATCAAAAGAAGATCGTTAGAAGAATGGCCAATGACTTTTTTTTAACAAAGGAGTACTCTACAAGAGGACGTCCGATCTAGGGCTACTCAGATGTGTCGATCCTGCAGAAGCCACAAAATTGTTAGAAGATGTACACACCGGGACTTGTGGTCCTCACACGAATGGGTTCGTTCTAGCTAAGAATATATTGAGGGCAGGCTATTACTGGATGGCAATGGAAACTGATTGCAGTAGATTTGTGCAAAGATGTCATCAATACCTGATTCACTGAGGTCCAATTAGGGTCCCACCGAGTGAACTTAACATCATGAGCTCTCCCTGGCCATTTTTATCTTGGGGCATGGACGTCATTAGGCCCATAGAGCCAGCCGCATCCAATGGGCATCTCTTCATTTTGGTCACCATAGACAACTTCACGAAGTGGGTCAAAGATACTTCATACAAGTCGGTGACAAAGAAGGTTGTAGCATATTTTGTTTGAAACAACATTATATGTTGATTACGTATCCCAGAGTCGATCATAACTGACAATGGAGCAAATCTAAACAACCATCTGATGAAGGATATTTGTGTGAAGTTACACATAACCCATTGGCATTCTATTGCCTATAGGCCATAGATGAACTGAGCAATAGAGGATGCCAACAAGAACATCAACGCAGAGTGGGTCTGGAAAATATACGAGCGACTGGCTCTAATTGATGAGAAGAGGATGGTTGTCCTAAGTCACGATCAACTATACCAGCAAAGAATGGCACGCGCCTTCAACAAATGGGTCAGAGCCAGAATCTTTCAGATAGAACAAGTGGTACTCAAGCGGGCATTTCCACACCAAGATGAGTACAAAGGAATGTTCACACCCAACTGGAAAATGTCCTACATGGTGTGCTAGGTACTATTAGGAGGAGTTGTAATCCTTACAGAAATAGACGGCCAAGAGTGTCCCAAAAGAATCAACTCAGATGCAACCAAGAGATACTACGTGTGAGGACACACGTTTTCAATTTATAATCGCATTTCTTTACTTGTAATATCTACACAAGACCTATCTTTTGCGGCAAAGAAACGTAGAAAATCATCATCAAATTTGGTCTTCTTCTTTTGTAATAGAAAAAACAAATGACATTTTCTTATAATATGAACTATGCGATGACCTGATCTCCCGAGGTGGGATACGTAGGCAGTCCATTTAGGAGTCTCGCACATTGTTACAAAAATCAACCATCTTTGTTTCTGAACTACGTTCGACCTGATTTATGTTATGACATGATACGTAGGCGCTCTCTAAGCTTGGTCGCACTACACAAAAATACAAGGAAACCCCTAGGAAGCGTCTGAGACACGAAGATTCGATGATTGGCTCATAGACACCCTGGAACTTTAAACTTGCAACTGGGGAAGAATTTTTGAGACAATCTCACAAATTCCACCAACAAATCCAGCACGAGAGTCATCCGACCTTAAACTTTCAACTGGAGCAAAATTTTGATAAGGCCTCAAAAATTCCTTCATGACAATTTGACACAAGAGTCAGCCGGTTTTAAACCTTCAACTAGGGTAGAATTTTTAAGAGGGTATCAAAAATTCCTTCACGACATTTTGACACGAGAGTTCACCACTAGACAACTTTCAACTGGAGAAATTTTTTTGACTGGGTCTTTTAAAATTTCACCAAGACAAACAAGGAGCACGCCCGGAGCACCAAAGATGTTCAGAGAACCTCGCTCGAAGCGTATATGTCATGACATGAGATAATAACTATTTAATAAGATAAAAGTGTTTAGTCAAAAATTGTTTAAACTTCATGATCAACGTTTTCCAAAATATTTTTTCAAATCATAGTTTAAATTCATATCTTATAATATCTAGCCCAAGAGGGTCGATACTAAAAGCAGAGAAGCGACATAGCAGGAGCCGACGACATGACTCTACCCCCATCGAAACTACTCCCTCTGTCCCAATTTATGTGATGTAGTTTCACTGGTCATGGAGTTTAAGAAAAAAAGGAAGACTTTTGAATCTTGTGGTCTAAAATAAGCCAAAGATATTTATGTGGTTATAGATCATCTCGTTAAAACGTAAAAAGTAAAGTTTAAAGTTAAATTGTTGCAAAATAAGGAAATGTATCATTCTTTTTGGAACTGGCCAAAAAGGAAAGTGTGTCATATAAATTGGGACAGAGAGAGTAACAAATTTTCTGTTATTTGAGGGTCCCAAAACGCCGTCAGAAAGATGGCAAGTTATTCCACTAACTTGTTTATTCATGACGAAACAGGTATAGAATGAAGAAACTCTAACACTGGATGATGACAAGTCGGCCAAGAGAGCCATGAAAAGAGCAAAACGCCACAAGGGTGGCACAGTCCGACCATGAGAACCACAAAAAGAGCAAAGTTCCATAAGGGTGGCACAATTAGGTCATGAGAGTCATAAAGGGACAAAGCGGCTATCTGATCGAGAGGGTCACAGTCGACATAAGAACAAAGAAAGATAATTTGGCCATACTAGCCACAAAAAGAGCAAAGCATCATAAAGACTGTGCAATATAGCCATGAAAGCCACGAAAAAAGCAAATAATCATAAGGGCAGCACAATCCGACCATGAGAGCCATGAAAGGACAAAACGGACATCTGACCGAGTGTGTCACAACCGACAAACCTGATGAAAGAAAGACAACCCAGCCGAGAGGGTCATATTTTTTATTTGCATGCTGAGAGGGCCATTTATACAAACTGCTGAGAGGTCCATTCATACAAACTGCTGAGAGATCCATTCATACAAACTACACATGAGCCAGACGGTTCCAGATATGGTATCTGCTTAACTAAAATACACACGAGCCAAAATGTGTCAAATATGGCATCCGCTCAATAAAAATATGTACAAGCCAGACAATATCGAATATGGCATCCAGTTAATAGAAATACACACGAGCCAAACGGAGTCGCAGGTGGAATCCACTCAAAAAATACATTCATACTAGCCATATGGTGTCGAAGGTGGAATTCTCTCAAGAAAATACCGGCACACGAGCCATACAGTGTCAGAAGTGGCATCCGCTCAAGAAAATACAGTCATTCAAGTCAGATGGTGTCAGATGGTGTCAGAGGTGGCATCCGCTCAAATCAATAAATTCATACAAGCCAGACAGTGTCGAATGAGGAATTCGCTCAAACAATATTTAATCAAGGAAGTCATACAAGCTAGAAAGTGTCAGAGGTGTCACTCACTCTAAAAACGATCAAACAATCTAAACTCCCCATGCATATGCCTTTCGTCTCAAGGCATCCGTCACCACATTAGCCTTACCTGGATGGTACAAAATGGTCATGTCATAATCCTTTAACAACTTGATCCACCGACGCTACTTAGAATTCAAATCCCTCTGATTAACACATATGATGAAGACTGCGGTGATTGGTATACAAATTACAACGGACACCATAAAGATAATGCCTCCAAATCTTCAAATCAAACATAACGAAAACCAACTCTATGTCATGAATAGGGTAATTTTTCTTATGCACATTCAACTACCTCGATGCATAAGCAATAACCTTACCCTCATGCATCATCACACAACCTAACCCGATCCTCGGAGCATCACATTATATGGTAAAGTCCTTCCCCTCCACCAGAAAAGATAAAATTAGAGTTGTGGTCAAAAGAGACTTGAGATTTTGAAAGCTCTCCTCACACTCATCGGACCACTGCAAAGGAACCTCCTTCTAAGTCAAACACGTTAGATGATAAGCAATAGAAGAGAATCCCTTGATGAACTGGCGATAGTAGTTAGCAAGACCCACAAAGCTAAAAAAACTATCACAAAAGTCGGCCTTGGCCAGTCCCTGACTACCTCTATCTTATTAGGATCAACCATAATCACATCCGTGGACACCACGTGTCCTAAGAATGCCATAGAGCTCAACCAAAACTCACACTTCAAGAACATAGCATACAACTTATTCTCCTTCAATAACCCAAGAACCACTCTCAGATACTGCTCATAGTCCTCCTGACACTACGAATAGATCAATATGTCATCAATAAATATAATCACAAAAGAATCTATATACGACTTAAATATCTCATTTATCAAGTCCATGAACGTTGCAGGGGCATTAGTAAGCCTAAAGGACATCACTAAAAACTCATAATGACCATATCAAGTTCGAAAAGTCGTCTTGGGAACATCCTCGGCATGGATCTTCAACTGATGATACCCGAACCTCAAGTCAATCTTCAAAAACACTGAAGCACCCTAAAGCTAGTCGAACATGTTATCAATATGAGGGATTAAATACTTGTTTCTAATGGTGACCTTGTTCAACTACCTATAATTAATTCACATACGTATGGTTACATCCTTCTTCTTTATGAACAAGACAAGAGCACCCTATAGAGATACACTTGGTCGAATGAAGCCCTTACTCAACAAGTCCTGAAGCTGCTCCTTCAACCTGGCTCAAGATCAATGCAAAAATTAATAGCCCTGTCTGGCGGCATACTTGGTAAATCTAAAGGAAACACCTCGTCAAACTTACCAACTATCAAAACGGACTCAAGGGAATGAGTCTCCATACTCTTATCCTAAATATGAGCAAGATACACCAGACAAACCTTGTCCACCAACTCCCTACGGATTAAAGAAATGATCTTCTTAGGAGCACGGCTGGGAGCACCCCTCCACTATAACCTTGGAAGACCAGGCATAGCTAATGTGACTGTCTTAGCATGACAATCTAGAGTCGCATGGTATGGTGATAGCCAATCCATCCCCAGAATAATATCAAAGTAAACCATGTTTGAAATGACCAAATCTACTTATGTATCGTACACCATAAAAGTAACCACACATATACGATAAACTCTATCTAAAATCACAAAATCACCAACCGATATGGATACACGAATAGGGACATCAAGCATACCACATCACATATCAAAATCATTAGAAAAGTAGGTAGACACATATGAGAATATATACCCTAGATCAAATAGCACTGAAGTAGATCAGTGGAAGACTGAAAAAGAATAACAAAGGCTCTCGCAAAGCGATAGGATTGAGATACGATAACCTATGCATGCAACCATATTTGGACTTGCAAGAAGACTTTAAAGTGCCCAAATTTTGACTCTTCAATGGCACGGGGAACCCCAAATCTTATCTTAGAGTTTACTGTGACCAACTGGTCGGCGCCAGAAGAAATGAGACACTAATAATTAGGCTCTTCAGCCGGAGCCTCACAGGCGAAGCATCTGAATCGTTCACAACGCAAGATATTAGCCGCTGGGACTCATGGAATGAAATGGCGAAAGCCTTCATAGATATATTCCTCTTCAACATGGAAAATGTGTCTTGCTACTCTTTGGAAAAGATTAGGCAAAAGTCAACAGAAACATACCGAAAATATGCAAGTAGGTGGAGGGTTGATGCTGCCCGAGTGAAGCCTCCGATGAGTGTGGAATAACTGGTTTCAGCCTTTATCCGATCTCAGGAGTTGGACTTCTACGATTAATTATTGGCTATGTTTAGAAGATCGTTCGCTGATTTAGTCAGAATGGGAGAAGACAAAGAAGAAGGTCTCAAGACTAGCAAGATTGTCAGCATTGTCAACAAAGCTGGCACTACAATCTCCACAGGAGCCACAAGGAAGAAAAAAGAGGATGTGGTAATCATCTCGCACACCCCTATCCCTAGGAGTAATAGAAAAGAAGGAACAAAGTCATCTTCTAATGTATACCAATCTCCTCCTCTGAGCAAATACATGTCGTCACCCTAGATCTCTGTGCCAGTATATTACAAACAGCTGAACTACCAAGCTTGGCAGCCTCTGTGGGCATCATACCATGTAATGGTTAATGAATATATGCATGATGCAAGTGCGGTATAGATACGTTAGTGTTGCAGATCGTACAACCCGTCCCAATATAAGTTAGTGTTGCGGATCGTGCAACCCGTCCCAATAAGCCATACATGCATCACATCATATCATGGCATTATCACATCATCACATCATATTAGCCTCTTCGGGCTCTTTTGTGATAGTCTGTACCAGCTGCAGGTGGTGTACGTAAATAATGCCTTTCCCTTTCCCCATATCCCCTACATATATAATATTTACCATATAGTAGTGCATAGCACCAGTAGTCCAAGGTAATATATGAATGCAATACAAGTGAAAGTGCAGGTATGACAATAAAATACCCCGAGTGACATAATACCCTTGCACATTTGGCTAACACTGTGAATATCAACATATTTTTCGTATGGCTCAATAAAGACTTAGAAACATATTTAGACATGTTTTTAGCATAGGAATCAATAACATGAATATTCTTAACTACTAGGAGTAGAATAAATTATAGAGCAATATCATGATTTTATTTTGTTATATGGAACATGCCAAAAGAATGAAATAATTTACCTTAACATACCTCGATTTAACTTAATACTGTGTTGAATCCGCTGTGACAATTTGTTCTACCCCACGGATTACTCACTGATCACGTTCACCTTTGCATCATCTCCAAAGCGTTAAAAAGTTTACCAAAAATGAAATGTTAGGACTTAGTATACTCTTTATTTTCCAACCCCAAAGCAAAACGAAATGATTTCTATTTTCTAATCCATAGCAAACGAAATGCTTCCTAACTTCCTTTAAGAAAATGCTTTTAATTTTAGCTTTATTTAGCCTTAAATGGTTGTCATGATTCGGTCTCCCACCATCCAATTCTTGGCGGTGGGGAGCCTCAATTTGATGCCACATTGCCCTCACATACACGGTCACTTAATTTAATTAAGTGGCCTGCCTCTGCAAAATTTATCAATCACACACATAATTAATTTCATGATCTCAATTCACTTAAATCATGACAACTTATAGGACATTCATATATTTAATGTCATAATTTGTGATATGACGCTAGCCCATAACCACTTTATACACGTGCCAAATTTATTTTCGGCTCCCGTTATCATACTTCTTACGTTCAAAATTATTTTAGAGTTTAATCCTTTTTATATACTAATATCTTTATTAGCATACGTAAATATAACATAAATTTTTCCAACGCTCGGACCTATTTACACATGCTTAGCAATTTTATAAACGCTCAGCGATTTAAACCATGACTCGAAAGTATGAGATGTTACATCTTTCCCCCCTTCGAAACATTCGTCCTCGAATGTTGGGGTAACATATCTAATCCCCATTACGTAGCCCGAATACACAATCATTAAATATCATGACAGGAATTTGGAATTTACCTTAGGCTTCTCTTGAAATCTCGACATTAGTCTGGAATAAGTGTGGATATTTGCGCGTCATTTCCTCTTCAGCTTCCGATGTCATCTCTTCCACATCCCTATTTTGCCACAATACTTTTACAGAAGCTACTTCCTTAGTACTCAGCTTGCGGACTTGTCAATCTATGATAGCAACAGGAATTTCTTCATATGACAGATCCTCTGTAATCTGCACCTCCTCAATTGATACAATCCGAGAAATATCTCCAATACAGGCTCTCAACATGGAAATATGGAAGACTAGATGAACACACTCCAACTCCGAAGGTAAGTCCAATTGATACGCTACCTGGCCAATTCATCGAATTATGTGATATGGCCCAATATACCTTGGACTAAGCTTTCCTTTCTTCACGAATCTCATTACACCCTTCATCGACGAAATCTTCAAAATTACCAAGTCGTCTACCTGAAACTCTAAGTCTCACTGTCACACATCTGCGTATGACTTTTGACGACTCTGAGTTGTTAACAACCATTCTTTGATAAGCTTTACCTTTTCTATTGCTTGGTGTACCAAGTCAGGTCCAAATAACTATGATTCTCCTACCTGGAACCATCCAATAGGAGATCTACATTTTTGTCTGTACAAGGCCTCATATGGAGCCATTTTAATACTAGTATGATAGATGTTATTGTACGCAAACTCAATAAGGGGTAAATGATCATCCCAGCTTCCCTTAAAGTCCAACACACAAGCTCGTAACATGTCCTCGAGCATTTGAATCATTCATTCAGCTTGACCGTCTGTCTGAGAATGGAAAGCCGTACTCAAATTAACTCGGGTGCCTAACCCTTTCTGAAATGATTTCTAGAAGTTAGCTGTAAACTGAGCACCTCGGTCAGATATAATAAAGATAGGCACACCATGAAGTCGAACAATCTCCTTAATATATAACTTTGCATAATTTTTGGCATTGTATGTAGTTTTCACCGGCAAGAAATGAGTTGATTTGGTCAGTCTATCAACAATTACCCAAATATAATCAAATTTCCGATAGGAATGAGGTAATCCCATAATGAAGTCCATATTAATCTTTCCCATTTCCATATCAGAATCTCGATGTTCTGAGTCAAGCCACCAGGCTTTCGGTGTTCTATTTTTACCTACTGACAATTAGGGCACTGAGCTACAAACTCTGCCACGCTCTTCTTCATGTCATTCCACCAATAAATACTCTTAAGATCATGATACATTTTAGTTGATCCTGGATGAATAGAGTACCGCGAACAATAAATCTCTGTCATAATCCTATCACATAATCCTGCCACATTTGGAACACATAGACGACCCTGGTGCCTGAGAGTTCCCTGTTCGTCAATCTCAAAGGTCGTGGTCTTCTTCTGTTGAATGCTCTCTCTTATCTTCTTCAAATTAGGGTCTTCCCATTAACGTTCCTTAATTTCTTATATAAGGTATGATTTTGACACATCCTGGACCACAAACCCACCATCCTCCAAATCCACTAGTCGGACTCCCAAACTAGCTAACTGATGAAGCTCTCTTACCAATTCCTTCCTTTTGACTTGCACTGACATCGAACTGACCACTGACTTACGGCTGAGCGCATCTGTTACAATATTAGCTCTGCCAGGGTGATATAAGATGTCCACATCAAAATCCTTTAATAATTCAAGCCATCTTCTTTGTCTCAGATTCAGCTCTTTTTGTTCGAATATGTATTGCAGACTCTTGTGATCCGTAAAAATGTCTACATGAACCCCATATAAATAGTGCCGCCAAATCTTCAGTGCATAGACTACCGCATCCAACTCTAGATCATGTGTCGGATAGTTCTTCTCATATTTCCTCAATTGCCTTGAAGCATAGGCAATCACTTTACCATGCTACATTAGCACACATCCTAAACCTGCTCCCGAGGCATCATAATACACAACATAACCTTCTGGACGCTCTGGGAGAGTAAGAACTGGTGTCGATGTTAATCTATCATTTAACTCCTGGAAACTCCGCTCACAAGCATCAGACCACTGAAATTTTATAGCCTTTTGTGTTAACTTCGTTAATGGTGCTTATATGGTAGAAAATCCTTCTAAAAACCTTCTATAATAGTCGGCTAAGCCCAAAAAGCTACAAACCTCTATTGGAGTCGTAGGCCTCGGCCAATTCTTCACCGCTTCAATATTTTGAGTGTCAACACTTGTACCATCGTCTGACACTATATGACCAAGAAAAGCCACTGACTTCAGCCAAAACTCACATTTGGATAGCTTTGCATAAAACTTATGGTCCCAGAGCATTTGTAGTATTATTCGCAAGTGATCCACATGCTCTATTTCCGAGTGAGAGTAAACCAGAATGTCATCAATAAATACTATCACAAATAAGTCCAAGAATGGGCGGAACACGTTGTTCATTAGATCCATAAATGATGCTGGTGCATTTGTAAGTCCAAATGACATTACTAGGAACTCAAAGTGCCCATACCTTGTCCTAAAGGCCGTCTTCGGAATATCCTTCTCCTTAACCTTTAGCTGATGGTACCCGACTTTAGGTCAATTTTTTAGAAACATCTCGCCCCTACTAACTGGTCAAACAAATTGTCAATTAGGGGAAGATGGTACTTGTTCTTGATATTGACTATATTCAGCTGTCGATAATCGATGCACATCCGTAATGAGCCATCTTTCTTTTGTACGAAAAATACCGACGCGCCCTAAGGAGATATGCTGGGCCTAATAAAGCCTTTCTCGAGCAAATCCCTTAATTGCTCCTTCAATTCTTTCAATTCAGCTGGGGCCATTCTATAAGGAGGAATAGATATCGGTTGAGTGTCTGGCAACACATCTATACCGAACTCAATTTCTCTTTCAAGAGGAAGGCCTGGAAGTTCGTCTGGGAATACATCAAGAAATTCACTGACCACCGGAATTGATTGAGCACTAGGTGGTTCAGCATCGACATCTCTTGCCCGAACAAGATGGTATATACACCCTTTGGAGATCATCTTTCTTGCCTTAAGGTATGAAATAAACCTTACTTTTGGCGTTGCCGTATTACCTTTCCATTAAAGGACTGGCTCATCGTGAAATTAGAATCTAACAATCTTTGTTCGGCAGTCAATATTAGTGTAGCATGACGCTAACCAATCCATGCCCATAATAACATCGAAGTCAACCATTTCTATATCCACTAAATCTGCTAGGGTCTGATGACTACAGGCCAATACTGCATAATTTCGATAGGCCCGTCTAGCGATTACCGATTCACCAACCGGTGTAGATACCACAAATGGATCCCTTATAAACTCAGGATCCATACTAAATTTACAGGCAATGAAATGAGTAATATATGATAAATTTAAGCCTAGATCTAACAACGCGTACACATTATGTGAAAGGACCGATAGCGTACCTGTAATGACATCAGGTGAGGATTCATGATCCTGCCATCCCATCAGTGTATAAGTACGGTTCTGGACCCTCCTTCTACCTCGACCAGATAATGTCTCTGACTCTGTCCTAACGGGCGTACTGATTGGGATGAAGCTGCTGTAGATCTGACCGGCTGGGCTCTACCACCTTCAGTTTTGTCGGACAATCTCGCGTTATATGACCACAATCCCTGCAAGAATTGTATACTCTTCCCTCTTGTTGGCACAGTCCTGCATGGGTTCCACCACACTACCCACATCGAGCCAATGGCGGCCTCATCTGCATAGAATTCCCTCTATAATAAGATCCTGGTGCTCGTGAACTATGGCCTGGTCCCGTTTGAGTATAACGATCAGCCTTCGATCCTGAAGATGGCAATGAAGCCCCGGCTGTTGGGTAAGATGGTCGTTTATAAGGCTTTGGCCTGGGCCCACTTTCAAAGTCCCTCATGCCACTTACAGACCGAGCCCTTTTATGCTGGCCCCTATCACGCTCTCGATCGACCCGTTGTTGCCTTTTGTGATCCTCCAGGTTCTGTGCATAAGCTTGGATGCGAGCAATATTCATATCCGGATTCAAAGAAGTCATGGTACACTCGTTGACCAAGTGTGGCCCTAAGCCAGTAACGAACCTGTGTACCCGGTCACTCATTTCATCTATAACTGTAGGGGCATATCGAGACAAGGTATGAAACTGCAAGCTATATTCTCGAATGCACATGCTTCCCTATTTAAGACGTAGGAACATGTCCTGTCTGGCCCGTCAAAGCTCGACTGGTAGAAAATGCTGTAAGAAGGCCTCTGAAAATTCCCCTCATCCTGCTGGCGCAGCGCGAGGTCCCTTAGATTTCTCCCATGTAGCAAACCATATTACTGCGACATCCGGCAGTCTATAAGAAGCAAACTTTATCGACTCGGTATCGGTAGCATCCATCACCCGCAAATTGCATTGTACCTAATCTAGAAAATTCTGCGAGTTCGCGTTCAAGTATGTTCATGTGAATACCGGAGGGTCTAGATTGATGAAATCCCAAGCTCTTGCGCTAGCAGCTCTATCAGAAGGATTGGGAACTTGACGCTGGGCTTGAGCGACCACCAATCGTGTCAATAGCTGAACTGCACTTCGCATATCAAGATCCACGTATGGAGTATCATCTAGAGGAACTAAAGGGGTTGCAGCTCCACTAATATCCTCTGATGGTGATGTACCGAGAGAACTATACGAAGGAGTTATACCGGGGGTCTCACTCTTGCCCTTGCTAATGGGTGGCAATCGGCTGGTACTTTCGCCCGCAGCCGTATTCAACTCCCTCATACTCTTGGACTTCTTCCTTGCGGTAGGCATAGCTGGAATCATAAGCACAAAATGGATTAGGAGTAAAATACTTATAATTCAGTTCTATAGCACGATTTATGAGATAAAAGAATAGAAATCATCCTTAAAATGTCAGATAGCCTCCTGTTTATAGGTATGGTGCACAACATATCCATAAATAAGACTCTACTAGACACGACTTGTAGACTCTCTAGGACAAACATGCTCCGATACCAAGTTTGTCACGACCCAAACCGGAGGGCCGCAATGGATGCCTAGACCCCACCCGCCGGGTACCGCTAATCACACTATCAACACATATTCATAATTAATTACGGACTAAGCCGAAAGAAAATTATGAACAACCAGGTAACCAACTTTATATATATACTAAGGCCGACAAGGCCATAAAAGACTATTACACACAGGGCACCTGCCTACAAGCCTCTAAGAGAGTATACATCATCAACAGGTCGAGACAAGGCCCTGCCATACCCATATAGACACGCAAAATTGTATCATACCAAATCAGACCGACACTCTGAAAAGAGAGGAGTGTTTCCAAAATCCGCTGAAATCTGCAGCCTAATCACATAGGTCGTCGCCTTGACTATGCGAACCTGCGGGCATGAAATGCAGCATCTCCCAACAAAAGGGACGTCAGTACGACTGATGTACTGAGTATGTCAGGCATAAATAACAACATAACAGGAATATACCAATAACTGAAACATAAACAACTAACCAATAGGAACTGCCTCTGGGGCCCTAATACATTTGCCTACATGTTATGTACTATGTAGTGTCCATATTTATTGGCCTCATCAGGAAATTTCCGTATCATGACAGCCTCTGTGGGCATCATACCATGTAATGGTTAACGAATATATGCATGATGCAAGTGCAGTATATATACGTTAGTGTTGCAAATCGTGCAACCCATCCCAATAAGCCATACATGCATCACATCACATCATCACATCATCACATCATATTGGCCTCTTCGGACTCTTTTGTGATAGTTTGTACCAGCTGCAGGTGGTGTGCGTATATAACGCCTTTCTCTTTCCCCATATCTTCTACATATATAATATTTACCATCTAGTAGTGTGCATAGCACCAGTGGTCCAGGATAATATATGAATGCAATGCAAGTGAAAGTGCAGGTATGACAATAAAATACCTCGAGTGACATAATACCCTTGCACCTTTGGCTAACACTGTGAATATCAATATATTTTCCGTATGCCTCAATAAGGACTTAGAAACAAATTTAGACATGCTTTTAGCATAAGAATCAATAACATGAATATTCTTAACTACTAGGAGTAGAATAAATTATGGAGCAATATCACAGTTTTATTTTGTTATATGGAACATGCCAAAAGAATGAAATAAGTTGCCTTAACATACCTCGATTTCACTTAATACTGTATTGAATCCGATGTGACAATTTGTTCTACCCCACAGATTACTCACTGATCACATTCACCTTTGCATCATCTCCAAAGCGTTAAAAGGATTACCTAAAATGAAATGTTAGGACTTAGTATACTCTCTATTTTCTAACCCCAAAGAAAAATGAAAGCAAAATCTATCAATCACACACATAATTAATTCCGTGATCCCAATTCACTTAAATCTTGACAACGTATAGGACCTTCATATATTCAATGTCATAATTTGTGATATGACACTAGACCATAACCTCTTTATACACGTGCCAAATTTATTTTCGGCTCCCGTCGTCATACTTCTTACGTCCAAAATTATTTTTGGGTTTAATCATTTTTATATACTAATATCTTTATTAGCATACGTAAATATAACATAAATTTTTCCAATGCTCGGACCTATTTACACATGCCTAGCAATTTTATAAACGCTCAGCGATTTAAATCGTGACCCGAAAGTACGGGATGTTACAGAATCTGAGTCTTGAAGGCAAACTAGGCCCTTGAGGCCATACTGTAAAAGCAATATCTAACTAGGCCGACAAGCCGAACTTGATCTTACTAAAGGCTATGGTGGGCTAAGGAAGTCTTTATAAACACTTATACTGACAAACTTAATAAACATAAAATGTGGGCCGACAAGGCCACTGACAAACTATAAATATTAAACCCGTGTCTACAAAGCCTCTAAAGATAACTAATATCAAACGTGGTCGGGACAGGGCCCCGGCCTACCCATAGTCTGTACAGAAAATCTGTTACCCAACCTCTAGACTCAGCTGCACTCTAGAAGAGATGGAGTCTTACCGACGCTTTCAGGCATGAAATGCAGAACCCCAACAATGAGATGTCAGTACAAAGAAATATACCAAGTATGTAAGGCTAAAAATTATCTGAAGGCTATGAATGAATATGCTGGAAACCTTTACTGAAAAGTAAGGGCAGTAGTGGACTGACCATAACCTCTCGGTCAACTAACCTGGTTGTTGTCATTTAGATTGATTGGCCCTATGTTTATCTATACAATCTATTTTGTTTCTGCTCTATGTACTATCCTTACTATCTCTAATTTATGATCTCTATAACGTTATTATCTAGCATAAAATCTGAACACAATATTCCGGCCTCACAAGTGACCCGATGTGTAAGTGCATGGCCCCAAAGTCAAGTGTATCTAAATGACCCCAAAGGTAATCTATATTTGTATAGCCCCAAAGGCAATATATATGGCCAATATCCCTGAAGGCAATTTGTATGGTCAATAACCCTAAAGGCAACCTGTATATCCTCGAAGGCAATGCATATATTTGTATCATAGTCCCAAAGGCAATGTCAATAGCCCTGAAGGCCACATCATATCCCCGAAGGCAATTGCATACATACACAGCATGCAAATAATCTATAGCTAAGTGCTTGCATCTATAACTTATAGCTCGTCTAGAACTTTCTATAACCTATGGTCCATACTTACTACCTCGTGAGCTACTCTGTTAGATTTAGAGAGTCTTATAATATCTTAGCTCTTGTCTGACTATCTCGTTATACTACTCAATTCATCATTAACTCGTATATCTCTACTCTTATTGAGTCTGAGGAGTACCTTATAAATGCGTATGCTATACTCTCTTTCATGACTTATTATATTGTATTTCGTACTCTATTTTCCTTGGGTTTAAGGAGTATCCTAGTCCTCTTTAAATGTACATACCCGCTCATCTTTCTAGGCTATTACAACATGGTCTTCTAGCTAGTATAATCTCATCTTCTCTTTACTTATATTCTACTACTAGTTTATTAGCTTGTTCCTTCGGGTTTTATCTTATTCAGAGCTCTTAGCTTATATATACATAGCTTACGGATATCTTGGAGGTGCTACTAACTCTGCTTCTTAGGTATATGAATTCTACGAGTCCTCGTATCCTACACAAGTTTATGTAAGTATGAAGGGCTTTGAGTTGGTAAGTGGTTTGGGTTATGGTGAGATTCAGATTGACCCGAAATTAGGCAAGGAAAATGAGGTTTCTCGGGTTCTCAGTAAGCCGATATGTAGGGTGTTGGGCGATGATGTCTGGTAAATGGAGAAGGAGTCGGGACAAGGCACTTTGGGTGATGTGAGAGTTAGTGTGATGGTCTGGGTTTGGCAGTTTAGTGGTGGTAGGGTCACGGCACCATGCTAAAATAGTGAGGTGCTCTGTTTATCGGGTAAGGTAGGTAGTGTGGTGTTAGGATGGGGATTTCGCAAGGCTATGGGTGAAAGTGGGCTTAGGCGCTTTAGGGGGTGGTTTTGGGAATGTTATGGGAGATTGTGGTAGTGGGGCTCTGGTGTTTTAGTGATGTTAAAGACTCAGAAGTTGATCGAGATAGTGACGGTATGAGAGAAAAGCATTTGGACGAGGCTTTGATATGTTTGGTGGCGTATGCGTAGGGTTATGGTTGGATTCGGATGGAGGTATTTTGAGAGGATGTTAATGAGGTGTGGTGGGATATATTAGAGAGGGGAATCAAGTAATTGGAACAAGGAATGTATACGGATTGTTGGAAACAATCTGAGACACAAACCAAGTTTCAATTCGGTCGATATGTGGTTCTTGGATGGTAACACGAGGAGTTAATTGCTCGTGTGGTCCCCAAGGATGTTGTGGTCAATTGCACAAGGACTAGGTTGAGGTTTTCTAACCATGAGGCTCAACACTAACCACACAAGGGTGATCGAAACTTATAAAATATGGGTGGTTCTCCCGGAGAACCTAGCGACCCTCCCGGAGGATCAACTAAGAAGTTCAATCCCCGATTGAAAGACTTAGCAAAATAAGTAAACACTCAAGTTTTATATCAAACAACTCTGCCTTTTTACATAGCCCTAAGGGTCCTTTATATAGTAGAGAATGTACCCTTCTAGAAAGGGATTACAAGGGACACAAAACACAAAACTAGTCGACTAAGGTGGGAATGGGGGAGGGGAAGGGTCTTCGGCCGAGGGGCTTCATGCTCAAATCTAATGTTCTTCTAGAACCTCTTTAATAGCTTTCATTCATGTCTTAATTGGCACTTGAATGATCTCATTGGAGTGTGTTGAAATACATGCTCCTTGGTTGATTTGGGAAGGACAATTTGCCCAACCCCTCGGCTTCTCCAACCCGCATATTGATGATCTACACTTGATGAAATCCACACATGGTTCATTCACCTTGAAGTTTACATCTTTGATATGGTGTATTCACTCCCTTACTGTCGTGTACATGCTTGGCCATGTCATCTTGTGTTGCGGCTCCTCTCAGTTTGGTCCTCTTCCATATTGAATGTGTCCGATTGTGTAGCTACGGGTTCTTACATTGCTTTAATAAGCCTATGTAACTAACACTTAAACTAAGAATTTAAAGACAACAATTAAAAGCAAGGTCTCGTCCAAGACCAACACTTAAGGCCGAATAAAATACAACTCGTTGAGACAATCAAGTATTGTCTCCTATGACATTCCAAACTCCATACTTTTCCAAGATTTTATCCTGGTGTTCATGGATAATCATTGGCATTCTTGGAACTTTACTTCTTATCTTGAGTTGATGAATCAAGCACGAGGTTTGATTTACATCAATCTCCCCTTCTTCGGAAGAATTTGTCCCAAAATTCTCGGGGATAAAATATGAGGATTCCTTACTACCAAACCACCTTGTATCAATTCCTTCATTTGGGCCTTGTTATTTGCACAACCTTTCTTGAATTTTGGCTAACCATTTGAAGGGATCATCCCTCAAGTATTCTCCCCACTTGGTCCATGAATCATACGTAAAGTGTTAAGATGTACACCTTTCGACTACTCATCGTAGGGAGCCTCGGATTCCTTTCTTAGGTCGGCATTAACCTCATGCTCTTTTTGACACAACTCTTCAATGACCATGATAGAGGTAGTAACATTCTCATGGTCTCAGACCACACGAGGGTAGAAAAATTTGAGTCATCGTCCCGTGTAGCACTAGGACTCTTGAGTCATCCTTGGTTCACCTCAGATATTTCAAGGCAATGTTTCTTACCCCCTTGGATCACCCATTCCGGTGGTGGGATTCCTATGGGAAAGGTCAAATTGCTACAAACCTTGAGTGAGCCTCCAAGTAGTCCGAGTTCACCATATTATAACTTGATAACCAATTCTTGTCCACTTCTTTCTCGGGTCTCCCTTACTTGGGAGCCATCCTTCCAAGCTATCTTAGGAAGGGATTCAGCCATCCTCACATTACTACAATAGCTAACCATTCTTTGTATTAGTGGCTCATACCTCAAAGCAATGTGGAGGGTCTTATGGCCATCGATGCTTATGTTCCAAATGTTATTCCCTTTTTTCACCAATGCCATCGGTGTCGATACTAACACTTCTATTGGCCTCCCCTTCTTTAATTCTTATCTTTGTTCTTCAATTAAGAGAGTCTCGGGTTCGGCCTTACACTCTTGCGCATTTTGGAGCTTCATTTTTCTCACTTGGCTAAGTGACAAAGGTCGTAGCCGGAAATCCCTACCATCTTTGTGGAAGGAGTAGGTGTTGTCCTCCCCATCATGCAATGTCCTTTGGTCGTATTGCCATGGTCGCCCCAAAAAAATATGGCACGCATCTATAAGAAGGACGTCACACCACAATTCATCGGCATATTCACCGATTCGAAAGTTGACATGGGCTTGAGTTGCTATTGTGAATCATTTCCCTTTATTTACCCATCAAAGATAGCGAGGTTTAGGATGCATGGGCATTGACAATTGCAATGCACCGATTATCCCGATGGAAATCAAGTTGGCACTACTACCCCCATTTATATTCATGTTGCATATTTTCTCATTCACCTTGCAAAGAGTGTAGAAGATTTGCTCCCTTTAAGTTTCTTCATGCTCCCCCGGTTGATTGTTTAATACATGTTGGAGCATTAAACTCACGCCATCTTCCATAATGATATCATTTTTTTCCCAAGTAGGGGCTATAGACTTGATGGATATGTGGCAAACTCCATGATATTATTTCTATATCACGTGTAGCATCTCCCACGGATGGTGGCATAGTCGTGACAATATCCATGCACACATCCCTTGACAATTTCTTCACGGTCTCTTTCGAGACCGCATCTTTAATCGTGTCTTTCGCGAGGTCTTTCTTGCCGACTAATGAGTCTAAAAGAATCCCCTTCTTGGCTTCTTCTTCTATTCCTTGCACATAGACAACAACCGAATCTTCTCGCCATTACTCAAAAGAGAATAGCTATTTCTCTCCTCATCGTGTTGTGCCTTGCGGTCAAGTTGCCATGGTTGGCCCAATAGAATATGGCAGTCGTCATCCATCGGTAGGATGTCACACCAAATTCTATCTTTGTATCATCCAATACAAAAACTAACAAGAGTTTGTTTTGCTACTCGTAGTTCTTCATCTTGGGTTGGCCTTTGGAGAATATACGGGCGGGGATGGTTGTGGGATGGTAGGTCCAATTTGGTTACCATATCTATTGAAGCCGCGTTTATAAAACTCTTCCCATCAATGATCATGTTGCACACACGATTTTTCACCTTACACTGAGAATGAAAGAATTGTTCATTCTGCGCCCCCTCATGTGCATCAAGTTGAATATTTAGGACATGTCAAGAAATAGAGGTTTCACATGTATCCACATCCTCCTGATCATATAATGGATTCATAAGGGAAGTATTGTCCTTTATCTCAGTGTGATACAACGGGTTAGTAACCAAGGCATAGTCTTGCCCTTCCTTTCGGCATTCATTGGTTTTGGTTTGCCGCGTAGAAAAACTGTCCTCACTATCATGAGGTTCTTCCTTGTCACATATTGGATTGTATTGTAAAACCCTTGTAGGAGTGTTCTTACTCACGGCATATCCTGCAAGTTCCTTTCTTATTGCTTGCACGTGCTTTGCAAGTGCGTTACTCATGATCCTCCGAAACTCTTGTTCAGTGTATGATATAGCGTTGTTGCGTTAGACGGGAACGCTTGAGTCTGATATCCATTAGATATAAGTACGGAGGGTTTTGAGTTGGTATGTGGTTAAGGTCTTGGTGAAATTCGGGTTGACCCAAAATTAGGCAAGGAAAATAGTGCTTCTCCGGTTCTCGGTAAGCCAAGATGTGGGGTGTTTGGCAATGGTGTCGAGTAAATAAAGAAGGAGTCGGGACAAGGCACTTTGGGTGGTGGTTGAGGGTGTTGTGAGGGTTGGTGTAATGGTCAGGGTTTGGTAGTTTAGTGGTGGTAGGGTCGCGACAACAAGCTGAAATAGTGAGGTGCTCGGTTTATCGGGTAAGGTAGGTAGTGTGATGTTAGGATGGGGATTCCGGGAATGTGAAAGTTTGCTTAGGTGCATTAGGGGTGGTTCCGGGAATGTTATAGGAGATTGTGGTAGTGGGGCTCTAGTGTTTTAGTGATGGTAAAGACTCAGAAGTTGATCGAGATAGTAAGGGTATGCGAGAAAAGATTTGGATGAGGCGTTGATATGTTTGGTGGCAAATGCGTGGGGTTATGGTTGGATTCAGATGAAAGTCTAATGTAAATCAGCCCGCGGACTAAAACTCCCAACATAAGTCGAGAAGAGATTTGCTATGAGTGCCAAGAATGGCACGTCATTATACACTTATATGTCTAACAAGGCATGGAAAATAGAATGGAGTTGGAGTTGTCACGTGAAGATCAAGGAAGAAAGTTCTATTCGGCCTTTGTATGTAGGTCTTGGCCGGCATGTGTGTTTTTCGTTTAGCTTGTCTTTATTTCTTAGCTTAGCAATTAGTTCTTATTAGAACATATTTAATGTACCACATAATAGGACAAGGTAATCAAGGACAAGGATATAAGAGAAATGGATGACTAGGCCGAGAGGAAAAGTTCGCAAGGACAAGAGGGTGTATAGATCATGTGAAAGGAATTAATCCAAAATGACAAGGACAAGAATGGTCTAGAAGAAGAGGCTTCCAAAAATACAATTCATCAACTAACTTGAGGACACCAAGAAGATGAAGTGTTGGTCGAAATACTCCCTTATCCATTCGGCCAAGGCACACAAATGCAAGGAATGAAAGCTTTCAACACATTCCAAGAAGATAAAGTTATTGTAAGAATCAAGTTCATTAATATTGTTACATAGGAGACAACAATTTTGGCCTAGAGAAGAGGAAGAGGTGACCGAACTCCCTTGGTCACCAAGTCAATCAAAATGCGTTCACACTAGGTGTTAGTTTGTGTCTTTTAATTTGCTTTCTAGAATAGTCTATTTTTTACTATAAATAGAGGCCTTACGCCATTGTAAAATTCAGAGTTTGTTGAATATAAAACTTGAGTGTTTACTCATCAAAGCTAAGTTTTTCAACCCGGGGTTATTATTCTTAGTTGATTCTCCGGGAAGACCTTCGGTTCTTGTGTGAGCCAAACCCCTTAGTGTAAGTTGATGTTAAGACTGTGTGACCTAGTTAAACCCAAGCTAAGGTTTCCCCTTTGGTGTAAGTCTTGATTAGGACTGTGTGGCCTAATCAAACCCCAAGCTTAAGGAACCCCTTCGGCGTAGGTAGACGTTGGAACTGTGTGGTTCAACCAAACCCAAACCAAGGGTATATCATAAGGTTTTCCAACCACCCTCACTTGGCTTGCTCACGAGCATTGCACTTAGCAACCTCATACCAGACCTTGTTAAATTGGTCACCCCATCAATGTGTCGACTTAGGCATTAAATACCTTTTGCCATTGTCATTAACTTATTGACCGATTATACTTGGTTTGTACTCAGGTTTGCACCTAGCATCTCGTGTCCATCCCTCATCCAAACCATCTCATTTATTTCACCACTACATCCCACAGTACCTTACAAATATCCACCCAAAAGGCCAACCCCCAAAACCATCCCCAACTGCCCGTCCAAACCTGACAACAACAAATTATCTGCATAACACACTTACCCGGAACCTTACTATTTTAGTTCTGTTCCATTGCCTTACCACCATCCAACCATCAAACCCTAATCATCAAGATCACCCTCAATCTGTCTAGAACCTCCCCGTAAAACTCCTTGACCCAATTCCTTGTATAAATACCTAAAACATCCCCCACATCCCCACTGCCCTGCAGTAGCCGATAAACCGAGAACCTCACTATTTCAGGTTCTATTCCGTGGCCTTTGCACCATATATTCACTAAACCCCGACCACCACAATAACCCTCAACACACCCTCATTGACCCCACAAAGATTATAAGGCCGACTCCTCACCAAACTACCTAAAACAGTCGCAAAACACCACCTACCAGGCAGTAACACCTAACCCGAGAACCCCTATTTCACATATATTGTTGAGTCAACTAGTTCCCTTCCGAACTCAGCCCCACTTACCCTCACTCACCTCTCCGTACTTACATCAAATTCGTATCAGATCAAGACTCTCTCATTCTATGCCTTGACGCGATGCCTTGCATAAAAAAATTATTAGCGGGACTGTATGCAACGTTTTGTACAAATGTGAGCAAGCCATAAGAAGGGAACTTGCGAATCATGCCATAGTGAATAATGCTGAATCTGGAGTTTTGAGAAGTAGCCCAAGGCATGAAGAAAAGGACGGTGCATTCTTTTCCAACCCATTTTATAATCACGAACGTGAGGAAACACAAAAAGACCAATCATTTTGCACGCGTTGCAAAGTAAATGATAAAGTGTGCCATGTGATTATTGATGGAAGAAGTAGTGTCAAATAATGGTGGACAAATTAAAACTACCCACCCGCAATCATTCTCACCGGTACACTCTCCAACGGCTAAACCAAGACGAAAGGATAAAAGTAATAAAACAAACTCATGTTGACTATCGGATTGGAATGTATGAGGATAAAATATGGTGTGACATCCTTCCTATGGATGCATGTCATATTTTATTGGAAAGACCGTGGCAACTTGACACGAAGGCACAACATGATGAAGGAAGGAATATTTATTCCCTTCAAAGGGGTAATAAAAAGATTTGATTAGTGCCGATGTCACCTCGTAAAGTAAAGGATATAAAAATCTGACATGCAAAGAAGTGTGAAACTGAGGCCCTACTACTTGATGCACGAAGGGTAGAAGAATAAGCGGAGTCCTATGGATTCATTGGCGTGCAAGGAAAGGGAGAACATTGCGGAAGTTTTAGAAATTGCCGACGTGAAGGAACTTCCGAATGACGTTGCATCCGAAACACTACCAACGGAAGATAGTGAACTTTCCCTTGATTTATTTTCAAGGATTTCATTGTCTACTCACCAATACCATGGATGCCAAGAAAAATAGTTGGTGTCAAAAGAACATGAGAAGTGGCACGCTTGTGTTACCACCCAAGATAGGTCCGAATGTACAAATGCAAGTGCGGTAAAAAGCTTATATATCTCAGATTATTCATACCCTCATGCCATCAGAAACTATGGTTCCCTTACTGCCCCTATTTTGACCATGGAGCCACTAATTAAAATTGAACATGATGATGGAGGAATCGGCGTTGGTCCCGTCCTAATTCAACACCAAATGTCCATTGCTCTCTCTAATCCACTGCTTCTGTATAAGGACTTGTTCATCATGTGGCCCTTGGTCCATTAGAGACACTTGACTTTGCTTATGTTTGGCTCATTAGGCTTAACTACACTTAAGGAAGGAAGGGACAATCAAAGGCCAAGAGCAGACCGTCCTTGCAAGATATTGGCCTTTAAAATCAAGCATGATTTGTGTGAAGAACTTGTGAGGCCATTCGAGTTGTGCAACATTCCAAACTCTTCCATGATCCTCATGCACAAGATGGTACCACAGTCCATATATCACACCACATCATCCGAGGTCTTTTGTGATAATCCAACCATGATGAAATCTAGCTAAAGATGTACCACAGTCCATATATCACACCACATCATTCGACAGTTAGGACGTTCGAAGTGGTAAATCAATGATGAGGTTTGAATTTATTTGAGTTGTGAGGAACATTTTGGAAATTGAGTTAATGGAATTTGAACTAGGACACCTTGGTGGAGATACGTGAGGACATCAGTAGGACTGTGTATGTGATACGCTAGATTTAGAAAGTATTCAGTTTTAGGGTTGTTTGGGTTCGAGAAATGGTTAGACGGTGACGATGGTTGTGATTTGATTGGAATTGGGGAATTGAATAGTCAAGAAAAGTATAGTTGATCAAGAATCGGTAAAAATAAGGTACACTTTCGGGATTACTTTGGTCATTATGGGTGGTGGGGTTATTATATTGCTTATTTCAGACGAGGTGTGATTGTTGGGTATGTTTAAAGAAAGGAGTCCACAGTAATGGACTAAATGATATGATTGTCACGACCCAAACCAAAGGGCCGCGACGGGCATCCGGGCCCACCCGTCGGGCACCTCTAATCGTACAACTATTTAACTTCTAATCACAATTAATTATGGACTAAGCCGAAAAAAGCTTATAGAAAATCTTAACCAGAGATGGTACCACAGTCCATATATCACACCACGTCATCTGAGGTCTTGTGTGATAATCCAACCACGATGAAATCTAGCTAAACATGTACCGAGCCTATGGGCATAGTTGCGGCAAATAATTTTCTTAGCCTGGCTTCGTTTCCTCATCATTTCATGCGGAGATATTATGACCTTGCTGTCCCTATAAACAAAATCATGAGTAAAGATAATTGTGAATGGTTTGGAGGAGCAACAAGATTCCTTGAAGCCTTGGAGATTTGTGAAGCCCCGGTCCTACCCGTGCCAAGCCATGAAGGGCCATTGAGCATCAAACATGAAACAAGTATAGGTGCCATCTTTTGCTCTAACACAAAGTTGAGTGGTGCACCATGTCATCCTTCTACCTATGGCGAGGCAGCATGTCTTATGGAATCTGACATTCAACATAAACATCATGAGAAGTCAAACCAATTGTCTTGTATTCGGATCCGTATTTGCCAAGTTTAGAAGAAGGCTCTTACAAGATGAATTTCCAATGATGGAAGTATTGGATCAACACTTATTGATGAAGGTTCATTGCGACATTTAGATGGCACGAATTTGAGGGTAAATTCTTCTAAAGAAGGGAGATTGATGTAAATCAGCTCGCGGACTTAAACTCCCAACATAAGTCGAGAAGGGCTTTGCTAAGAGTGCCAACAATGGTACGTCATTCTACCTTGTATGCCTAACATGGCATGGAAAATTGAATGGAGTTGGAGTTGTCACATGAAGATCTAGAAAGGAAGTTTTATTCGGCCTTTGTATGTAGGTCTAGACCGAAGACCATGTTTGTTTTTCTTTTAGCTTGTATTTAATTCTTAGCTTAACTTTTAGTTCTTCTTAGGACATATTTAATGTACCACATAATAGGATAAGGTAATCAAGGACAATGATGTAAGGGAAATGGGTGACTAGGCCGAGAGGACAAGTTGGCAAGGACAAGAGGGTGTCTAGATCGTGTGAAAGGAATTAAGCCAAGATGGCAAGAACAAGAATGGTGTAGAAGATGAGGCTTCCAAAAACACAATTCATGAACCAACTCGAGGACACCAAGAAGATGAAGTGTTGGTCGAAATACTCCCTTATCCATTCGTCCAAGGCACATAAATGCAAGGAATGGAAGCTTCCAACACATTTCAAGAAGATGAGGCTGTTGGAAGAATCAAGTTCATGAATATTCTTACATAGGAGACAACAATTTCGTCCTAGAGAAGAGGAAGATATGACTGAACTCCCTTGGTCACCAAGTCAATCCAAATGCTTTCACACTAGGTGTTAGTTTGTGTCTTTTCATTCGCTTTCTAGAATAGTCAATTTTTATTATAAATAGAGGCATTAGGCCATTGTAAAATTTAGAGTTTGTTGAATATAAAACTTGAGTTTTTAATCATCAAAGCTAAGTCTTTCAACCCGGGGTTGTTATTCTTAGTTAGTTCTCCGGGAGGACCTTAGGTTCTTGTGTGAGCAGAACCCCTTAGTGTAAGTTGAAGCTAGGACTGTGTGACATAGTTAAACCCAAGATAAGGTTTCTCCTTTGGTGTAAGTCTTGGTTAGGACTGTATGACCTAATCGAAACCTAAGATTAAGGAACCTTCTTGACATAGGTAGACGTTGGAACTGTGTGGTCCAACCAAACCCAAACCAAGGGTCTCTCATAAGGTTTTCTGACCACCCTCACTTATCTTGTTCATAAGCATTGCACTTAGCAACCTCGAACTAGACCTTGTTAAATTGGTCACCCCGTCAAGGTGTCGACTTGGGCATTAAAAACCCCTTGTCATTATCCTTAACTTATTGACCGATTGTACTTGGTTTTTACACGTGTTTTCACCTAGCATCCCATGTCCATGCCTCATCCAAAACATCTCATTTCTTTCACCACTATATCCCACAGTACCTTACAAACATCCACCTCCAAGGCCAACCCCCGAAACCATCTCCAACTACCCGTCCAAACCTAACATCAACTAACTATCTGCATAACACACTTACCCGGAACCTTACTGTTTCAGTTCGGCTCCATCACCTTACCACCATCCAACCATCAAACCCCAATCATCAAGATCACCCTCAATCTGTCTAGAACCTCCCTGTAAAACTCCTTGACCCAATTCCTTGTATAAATACTTGAAACATCCCCCACTACCCTATAGTAGCCGATAAACTGAGAACCTCACTGTTTCAGGTTCTATTCTGTGGCCTTGCCACCATATACTGACTGAACCCCAACTACCACAATAACCCTCACCACGCCCTCAATGACCGCACAAAGAGTCTAAGCCCAACTCCAAAACAAACTACCCGAAACTGTCCCAAAACACCACCTACCCGGCAGTAACACCTAACCCGAGAACCCCTATTTCACATATATTGTCGCGTCAACTAGTTCCCTGCCGAACTTAGCCCCACTTAACCTCACTCACCCCTCTGTACCTACATTAAGGTATTTTGAGAGGGTGTTAATGAGGTGTGGTGGGAGATAGTAAAGTGGGGAACAAGTAATTCGAACAAGGAATGTATACGGATTATTGGAAACTATCCGAGATACAAACCAAGTCTCAATTCGGTCGATATGTAGTTCTTGGATGGTAAGACAAGGAGTTAATTGCTCATGTTGTCTCCAAGGATGTTGTGGTCAATTGCACAAGGACTAGGCTGAGGTTTACTGATCGTGAGGATCAACACTAACCAAGCAAGGGTGACCGAAATCTTATAAAAGATGGGTGGTTCTCCCGGAGAACTGAGTGACCCTCTCGGATTGATAGACTTAGCAAAATAAGTAAACACTCAAGTTTTTTATCAAACGACTATGCCTTTTTACATAGCCTTGAGGGTCCTTTATATAGTATAGAATGGACCCTTCTAGAAAGGGATTACAAGGGACACTAAACACAAAACTAGTTGACTAAGGTGGGAAAGGGGGAGGGGAAGGGTCTTCGGCCGAGGAGCTTCACGCCCAAATCCAATGTGCCTCTAAAACCTTTTTGATAGCTTCCATGCATGTCTTAATTGGCACTTGAATGAGATCCTTGGAGTGTGTTGAGATACATGCTCCTTGGCTGAATTAAGAAGGACACTTCGCCCAACCCCTCGGCTTCTCCAACCTGCATATTGATGCTCTCCCCTTGATGAAATCCACTCATTGTTCATTCACCTTGAGTTCACTCTTCTAGATGGTGTATTCACTCCCTTGTTGCCATGTACACGCTTGGCTATTTCATCTTGTGTTGTGGCTCCTCTCGGTTTAGTCCTCTTCCGCATTGAATGTGCCCGATTGTGTAGCTACGGGTTCTTACATTGCTTTAATATGCTATGTAACTACCACTTAAATGAAGAATTTAAAGACAACAATTAAAAGCAAGGTCTCGGCCAATACCAACACTTAAGGCCGAATAAAATACAACTCCTTGAGATAATCAAGTATTGTCTCCTATGCCATTCCAAACTCCATACATTTCCAAGCTTTTGGCCAGGTGTTCATGGATAACCATTGGCATTCTTGGAACTTTAGTTCTTATCTTGAATTGAGGAATCAAGCATGGGGTTTGATTTACATCACAAGTGCTTATCTATAGTGTAAAATGATTTATATCAACAACGGATTCACATCTCATAAGAAAACTCAATCAAATATTTCATCGAACACCTAGCGGGCATGGTTCTCATGCTTCTATTTCCATGTCAACTAGCTACAATCAATTCCCATTTATCAACTACTACAACACCAACAATCAAATTACTTATCAATATCAACTCACAATCCAAGAAAAATAGCCCACAAATCATACCACCATTATTTCACATGTTTATGAGTTTCGATTACAAAATTCCTTTCACAACTTACTTCGAATAATCGATTAATCACAAATATAGGTAAAAGATATTGAATCTTACCTTCACACAGCAAAACCTTTCTAAAATAGTGAGTTACCCCATCATAAAGGGTTTCCAAAGTTGCTTCGATTCGGGGAAGATGATTTCTACGATTACCACGGGGATTATCACGTTAATCTTGTGTGATTTACCTTGGGATTAATCTTGTGTGATTTACCTTTATTTTTAGCTGATTATATCCCAACCTCAACTCAATCATAGAAAAGAACTTAGCACCATAAAGTTGGTCATACATATCATCTATCCTAGGCAAAGGATATTTATTCTTAATGGTCACCTTATTAAGTTGACGATAATCAACACACATTGTAATAAAACTATCCTTCTTTCTGACGAATAGGACCGGAGCACCCCAAGGTGAGGTACTTGGTCGAATAAAACCTTTATACAACAAGTCCTTCAATTGGTCTTTCAATTCTCATAGTTCTATCGGAGCCATATGATACGGTGGGATAGAGATCGGTTGAGTACCGGAAAGGACATCAATCCCAAAATCTATAACTCTATCAGGTGGAATGCCTGGAAGATCCTCTAGAAATACTTCAGAAAATTCATTAACTATAGGAACATACTGGAATTCGAGTACTCTGGCTTATGTATCATTGACAGAAACCAGATGATAGATACATCCCTTCGATATTATTTTATGAGCCTTAAGATAAGAAATAAACCTACCTCGAGGCGTAGCGATTTCACTTTTCCACACAATAACTGGTTCATTAGGGAATGCATAACGAACTAACTTATAGTGGCAATCCACATTGGCATAGCACACGAATAGCCAATCCATCCTCATAATCACATCAAAATCTACCATCTCTAGTTCAAGCAAATCAGTTGTAGTCTCACGACCTTTAACTACCACTACATAATTTCTATAGACTCTAGAGGCAATAACAGAAACACCAACAGGGGTATCCACGAGTTCTAACAATAATTCAGGCTCTACCCCAAAATTAAGATCAAAGTATGGTGTCACATAAGAAATATTTAAGCCTGGATCAATCAGCAAATACGTATCAAAATAACAAATAGTGAGAATACCTATGACCATAACATCTGAGGCTTCGGCTGCCTATTTACTAGCCAAACCATAAAGTTGAGCTTGTCCCCTATTAGCAGTGTTAGAAACCGTTCTACCAGTCCCATTACCATGAGCTTTAGGGATATTGTTAGCGTTACCATCAGGCAGATCTTTAGCAGCAACAAGAGTAGATATATTATTTCTATGACCAGAAGAGTTAGCCATTTCACGTATCCACTTCCTACACTCCCTCTTGATATAACCCCTTATACTACAATGATGACAAATACGATCCTCCCATCTAGTTGGTTGTCGGTTACTACCTTGCTAATATCAGTTCTGATTGTTGTTTCTCTAACCTTGCCTATCAGACGAAATATTGGCATTGGAATAAGCACCAGACTGCGTAGGTGCAAAATACCCTTTTCTTCCCCTCCCCCCTCCCCCCTCCCCCCCCATTATGTGAACCACTGAAATAACCCGCATACCAAGGCTTCTTACTTTTTTCCCTTTCTAACCTCTCTTCACCCTTCCAATTCTCTTATTGTTCAGCGAACCCAACCAAGGATGAAAATGTACAAGTAAGAGACATAGCAGCAACAACATATGCAGACTTAATATGTGGCACCAGACCACGAACAAACCTGGTCAACTTATGTTTCTCAGTAGAAATCATGTACATGGCGTATCTTGCCAGACGGGTAAACTTCAAACTTTACTCATGAATAGACATGGTGCCTTGCTGAATTTTCTCAAACTTAGTAGCTAAATTAAATTGCTCCTCATCGGACAAAAACCTCTCCATAAGTGCCCTCTCAAATTCAGGCCAAGTAGGAGCCGGAGCATTGATACCTCACTCAGCCTCCCACATTTCAAACCAAGCATGAGCAACATCCTTCAACTGATATGATGTGAATTCCACATCTTCAGAACCATGGGTATTCATTGCCCTTAGGGACCTTAAAAATCTCATCCATAAAGTATTAAGGATCATCTTTTTCTCTCGAACCAAAGAACATGGGCGAATTCAGCCCAAAAAAGTGCTTAAGTCTTCCTCCTCCACTAAGTGTCGGATCCGCACCCCCACACTATGGTTGGGCTGCCACGAGGGTGGTAAGCATATGAATTGCATTTTGCATCGACCCAATATCAGCCACACTAGGAACAAGGCCACATGAGTAGGTAAAGCTTGAGGTGGTGCTTGATTTCCATTATCTTGGTCGGCCTCAAAATTCACCTCAGTAACAACGAGGTTAGGGACCCTGGCGGGTTGTCCACCAGATAATAAACCCGAGCCAATATTGATTCCTAGATTAGCAGCTCATACATGAGTCAATATTTTTACGAGGAACAAATTTAAAGATTACATTAGAATGATCCTAAAGAAATTCAAGCTCTATAGCACAATCTAGAATCAAGAAAAGTAAGAAACACCTAAAATATCCTGGTAGTCATACCTCCATACAGGTGGCCAGTCTGCATAAAAAAAACTCAACTAGACACGGCTCCACAGACAATTCATAAGACACTTCTAAACCTAGGCTCTGATACCAAGCTTGTCACGCCCGAAACCCGACCTTGGACATAACAAGCATCCGATGCTATGGATAACACCGGAAGCATCTTATGAATTAATATGCATCATGTTCCTTTTTAATAATCATTCATCAATTACTTCAACACATTATAAATAGTTGATTAACTCATAAACACCATTATAAAATAAAATCAGTGGAAGTCTAATATAAATGAATTGTCAAGAAACGTAGAAACACCCAAAGATTCAATATGACTTCAATCACTACCCACATAATCAATGTCTATCTATAGAGCCTCTAAGATGAGATATAAAGCATAGTCTAACTTCGAGAAGCAGCCTATAAACAAATAATAATACTAAAGATAGAAGTGTCCCACGAACAAGAGTGTGGGCTCACCAAAAGTCTAGAAAATAGCAAACTCTTCTAGTCCGCACGCGTATAACGAACTTGCTCCTCAACGTTACCTGACACACCATAAAAAACAATAATGGTATGCCTGAGTACTAGGTATCTCCGGGACAATAATTAATATAATAAAATAATATAAGAAGGATTGGTAAGATAGTGTCAATTAAAGAAGTTTGAAATTCAGAGATAGAATAAATCACCAACTTAATAAAACCACCAATGAAAATCTTTATGAAGAAATAAATCAAATTCAACACATTAAGTCGTTTATCACATTTAAGTCTTTTCAATCATGAATTCAAGATCATCAACAAGCCACTCACATGCAATCAAAGTATAACACATGTCAATATAATCCCAAATCAATATAATAAAGGGATGAACATATAAGTTTTCCTTTACTGCATAGAAGCACCACATCGGGGATTATTAACCCCAATGGCTACTATTCCTCCCCAATAGCTAGGCAAATACCACACCCACTCTTTCTCCCGAATGGCTAGGCTAACCTCACTAGGATCCATAGTGACTACCCTTCTTCCCGAGTAGCTTGGCGAAACATAAACCATAGAAATCATGGCATAATAACTTAATCACAATCATAGCATAGAAGTTGAATCTCAACGATGGCATGGAATTTAATTAGTTCATCATCCCATTAGTAGGGGTACATCAAGTCATTAATATGTTTAGAAACCATGTTCATGTCATTAGATATGTCCTAAATTTAACAAAGCTTGTTCACAGGACAAAACACACGAAATATCCTAGCTTTCTAAATTAAGTTTAAAACGCCCCTTATAGGGGTAAATCATGTGCCAAGTCTAAAGCTTTATAAATCAGTTTCATCCTTCAATAGAAAAAATCATGAATAAATATACATAGTATGATACCCCTAAGGTTCCATGAGGTCTTGTCCCTCACGCACATGAAACCTTCCCAAAGAAACTATTTTTAAAGGATGAAAAAGTATGTTCGAAAAGAGACATACCTTGATACCCGCTAATGTAACATCACGTACTTTCGGACCATGATTTGAATCGCTAGACGTATGTAAATAGACCCGAGCGTTGAAGGATTTTTGGTTGTGTTCACGTATGCAAATAAAGAAGCCTCTTATATAAAAGGATGTGGTCCCGGAATAATTTAGGACTTAATAAGTGTAATGATGGGAATTGGAGATACGATTTGGTGTTTGTAAAATTAGGCTATGGACTAGTGTTATACCACGTGATTATGGTAATGGGTATGTGAAGTATGTTAAAATAATTCGTTATTTAAGTAAATTGAGATTGAGGAATTAATTGGGATTGTTGGAAAATTATTATGTGGACATGGTTCACACGTGTTATGTACAAATAGCAACAAGTCCCCGTAGTTACCTACACATAAGGGTGCAATTTGGCCTATTTAGTGATGAGTATTTAGTAGGGTCTATTAGGGAGTGACACGTGTAAGGGCATAATAAATTTCTTGAACTTCATTTCTACTTTCTTGGCATTTTCACGGATGAAAACAAGGAGCTGCATTGTGACTTTATTTTTGGGGAAGCAGCAACTCAATATTTAAGCTAATATAGCAATGAGATTTAAGTATAAAAAGGAAGTGTTTTGTGCATGGTTTGGACTCCACAAGTACTAGCAATCCGTGCTCAACAACCACAAATGCAATTTTCCACCATCTCTATTTCAAGAATGCTCAAGAATACTCTTAAATGGAGATTTTCAAGAATTATTCCAATAATTAACTTGTACTGGATGGAGTATCTTCATTGTATTATCAACGGATCGATGAAGGTATGTTAAGAAAAATTATTTCTTCTTTTGGCATGTTTCATGTAACGAAACGTAAATGTGATATTGTTCTATAAATTATTCTGCTCTTAGTAGCCGAGGATGTTCTTGTTATTGATTCCTATATTGAAAGCATGTCTAAATATGTTCCTAAATCCTTATTGAGGTATATGGGAAAGATGTTAATATTTCCAATGTTAGCCAAAGGTACAAGGGAATTGTGTCATCCGATAAGTTTAGAATGTTTTATGGTCATTCATGCATTTGCATTATATTCATGTATTACCCTGGACCCATATATGTTATATACACTACTATATGGTACGCATTATATATATGTAGGGTATGGGAAAAGGGAATGGAATTATATACGCAACACCACCTGCAGCTGGTATAGACTATCACGAAAAATAAGATGCCCAATGAGGCCAATATGATAATGATTATGCCCACAGAGGCCGAAATGAAATGATGCCCACAGAGGTTGTTATGCGAAGAAAGATTCACGATGAGGCCAATATATATATGTATACCGCATTTGCATTGTGCATGACATTTAGGCATATTATAGCTCTCAGAGGCATTCACTATTGGTCGGCTATTTCTATCAGCTGCTACTGTCAGCTGTTACTATCGACTAATACTATAAGCCATTACTATCGGCTAATACTGTCAGCTGTTGTTGTCATCTATTTCTATCAACTGTTGTTGTCGGCTATTTCTGTCGGCTGTTGTTATCGGCTAATTTTTTCAGCTGTTTCTATTTCAGTTCACTTTTGTATCTCTGTTATGCTATTCTTCATGATTGACATACTCAGTACATCAGTCGTACTGACACCCCTTTTTTCGGGGGACGATGTGTTTCATGCCCACAGGCTCAAGTAAACAGGGGGATGATCTGCCTTAGTAGGTTGATGGTTTAACTGCTATTGGAGTACTCTACTTGTTTCCGAGTTGCAGTTTGATCGTGGTATAGTATTTTGCATATGCATATGGGTAAGGCGGGGCCCTTTTCCAACCGTATGATGTTACGTACTCTTTAGAGGCTTGCAGATAGTTGTCTTATGTATAGTAATGGCCATGTCGGCCTTAATGTGTGTGTCAGTAGGATATTTGATAATGGTCCTTGTGGCCATGATTGTTTACGGTTAGCTGGTAAATGTGTGAAGAGTGGTGCCCGGTAGGTAGGGCTGGTGCCCGTCATGGCCCTCCAATTTGGGTCGTGACAAACTTGGTATTAGAGCATGTCTATCCTAGGGAATCTGCAAGCCGTGCCTAGTAGAGTCTTGTTTATGGGTGTGTTGTGCGCCACATTTATAAATAGGAGGTTGCAAGGCATTTAGGGATGGTTTCCATTCTTTCATATTATAGATCGTACAATAGAGCTGAGTCTTAAGAATTCGAGTTTAACTCGTGCCTGATACTATATTAGTAATGTCGGTTACCAAAAAGACTTTGGTTAGTTTACATTCATAGCCAGTAAATGAGTCACTTCTATCAGATGATTGATATGCCAGAAGGGCGGTATTATGTTCAAAACCTGAGGTTGTGAATAATTGTCTCACTCATATACGGAAAAGATAATGCAAATCTGGAAAGCAAAATGTTTGGGATACAGAAAAAAGAGTGAAGTAAAGGAAGTACTAAGAACCGGAACGCAGAAGATTGTAAGGATTCTCTCTGTAGACCTTATTGTGTTTATGATTACATCAATGCCTTCTTCCAGTAGGATTATGATTAGCAGGGAGATGGAAGTTGAATTGAGTGTAAATACGAGTAGTATGCCCTCTATTGAGATAGATCAGTTAGAGGATGTGAGTAAGTTGCTTTCCCAGGCACGACTTCATCCTAGAGAATCTGATAGAAATAGGCCATTGAGGGGTCAGGGAGTTTATTAGTCAGGGATCGCCGATATTTAAAAGGGTAAAAAATTCCAATATCTCAAGGTCAAAGTTGTAAAGGTCAAGTAAGACTGCCCTGACTGTCTTGTAGTCAATGTGGTCGAGCGCACGCCGGATTGCGTCATAATGGTACAGGGGATTGGTTTAGTGTGGCAGCAATGGCCACAATGTTCTGAAGTGTCCCAAGTTGATGCGCAAAGGTAAGGATAAGATGAGTATGAGTTGTATAAGATGAAAAGTAGAAGACATAATTGGAAGGTTTAGCAGGTTATGAAAAGCTACACATTTCACAGTGACTCGTGCTGATTAGAATGAGGGACATGTTAAGTACGTGCGATCTAAATTATAATGTCTTACCGAGAATAGATTGGGAATTACCCAAGGATATCATTAACAAGAATGGATTGCCATAATCGAATCGTGTGAAGAGTGACCATCAGTAATTTAAGAAGATCACGTAAAGTGACGTACCTAGAATAGTGAGACCAAGTCATAAATAAGGATCGAGTTACCCACGGTAGTAGAAGAGGACATAAGCCTCTCATCCTTGCGTAAAGGGTGATACCACATATTAGTGATAATTACGTGTATCAATGTTAGTAAGCTAAGATATGCTATAGGTATTGGACGGGTAAGGTCTTCGGCTTCATTGTGCAGCATGTTACAATTCTAAATAACCTCTGAATAATAGTAGCTTGCTAGGGGAAACTAAGTACGAGAACTATGGAACAATCGAAGAATGGTTGTAAGAAATATGAAAATATTTAATAAGTATGAATTGAATGGTATGCTCAAGTATCAAGGCAGAAGTATTTTTCGTTTAATGCCGAGTAGAAGGAAGGATTACGACAAGAAGGATAAAGATGAATAAGATTATAGTTATGCAGGTTTCACAAAGGTATGATTACTCCAGAACAATGTAAGGACCAATGGTAGAGGAGGGACAATAAGAACTCTTCGGCCAAAGGTGACGAACCTCTGAGGTTCAGGAAGATATTATAAGAAACACTTTGAGATAAGGGACCCCCCCCCAAAGGCAATTTGAAATGGAAATATAAAGGTAAGACGAATGAGCATTCGGTCGATGGGAGATCTAATAATGATAAGACAGGAAAGCTTGACAAGTCCTTGGATCATATAACACTATGAATTGGATCTAAACATACAAAGCATCGGTTCCACAACATATGCAGTCATACCTCTGATAAATGAGGTAAACGGAAGTAACGGTGAGTAAAGCTCGAGATTAGAGCCTAAACATGTTGAAAGGGGCCAATGACACCTATGGACACAAGGTAGACATTAAAGATATATGTCAAAGAGATAACAACATTATAATAAAGATAAAATGTCAGACAAATACAGATGTGTATGAGCATTTATGAACTGACCAAAGGCTCTATGAGTTAGATAAAATAATGAGTTTACATTTTAACGAGACCAAGGATTTTTTTTCCCAAAGACAAGGTTTGGATATAGTAGGCCAATGTCAGGTAATGTAAATTCTTTGGAATCTTCAACGTACTAAATAAGTAAATAAGTTAATAACTCACCTTTTAAGGGGTAATAACGCCAAGGATTGGAATCAAGAGCAATGTTTGAGATTGCGTATGTGTACCAGGATATTTTGGAATTAAGAAGAGTACGACAAGTAAGAAATTGGTGAACAAGTGTCAAAGAAGTAAGAAAGGAAGTTGTCTATAATTATGAGTAGTGAGAAAGTTCAGACCATGAATGAGAGTTAACCGTGATGATACGCATACTTTAGATTCGATAATATTGTCCATAAACTGTTCATGATTGAGATACTACAAATATAAGAATTTTCAGCACACCAGTTAGTAAACAAAGCTAAGTTAACAATAGAATCATTTACCTACCAGTGGCCTGACTAATGTGAGGACTAAGGAGAGAAGTTGAGCTGAGGGAACGCATCAGTTGGCTAAGTGGGAGTCCGATTGGAGGATTCAGATAGTAATAGCCCTATGACTTAAAATACAGCAGGGTCATCCCTCATATAAAAAAATGAATGATATGATGAGGATCTCATCTTTAGAGAAGATCGAGAAAGATATTTAACAAAATAGAATCGCAACCTTCGAGCATAATGGGAGAGGGACCCTCAGGTGGAAGAAACATTTGTGTATTGCCAATATAGCAAGCTTATAAGACAAGATTATGATGGAGGTCTATTGCTCACAAAATTCCGTTCACCCTGGATCTACTAAGATGTGTTATGATTTCAATTATATGTATTGGTGGAATGACATGCAGAGAAACATTGCGAAGTTTGTAGCTTAGTGTCTTAATTGTCAGCAAGTAAAAGCGGAGCACCAAAAGCCCGGCAGCTGACTTAGAACATTGAGATTCTGATGTGAAAATAGGAAATGATTAATGTGGGTTTTGTTACGAGCTTACCTCGCTCCTATCGTAAGTTTGATTCTATTTGAGTGATTGTTGATAGACTGACCAATCATCTTAATTCCTGGCGGTCAAAACTACCTACACAGCTGAGGACTATGAAAAGTTGTACGTTAAAGAGATTTATGCCTATTTCTAATATATTTGACCGAGGTGAACAGTTCACAATTAATTTCTGGAGATCATTCAAAAAGGGTGTGAGCACTCAAGTTAATATTAGCACAACTTTCTACCCTCAAATAGACGGGCAAGCTGAGCATACGATTCAAACGCTCAAGGACATGCTACGAGATTTTGTATTGGACTTTAAGAGAAGTTGGGATGATCATTTACCCCTTATTAAATTTACGTACAATAACAGTTATCATGCTAGCATTAAAATGGCTCCATACGAGGCTTTATATGGATGGAAATGTAGATCTCCTATCGGATGGTTCAAAGTAGGCGAATCAGAATTATTGGGGCCTAACCTGGTGCACCAAGCCATAGAGAATGTGAAGTTTATCCAAGAACGGATGTTAATCGCTCAGCGCCATCAAAAGTCATATTCAGATGTGCGGCGACAGGACTTAGAATTCCAAGTGGACTATTGGGTCTTCTTGAAGATTTCTCCTATGAAGGGTGTAATGAGATTTGGGCAAAACGGAAAGCTTAGTTCAAAGTACATTGGGCCATATCAATATCACATAATTCGATGAATCGGCCAAGTAGCTTACAAGTTAGACTTGCCTTTGGAGTTAGAGTTTGTTTATCCAGTCTTCCATGTTTCTATGTTAAGATCGTCTATTGGAGATCCTTTCCGAATTGTGCCAATCAACGATGTGAAAGTTACAGAGGATTTATCATATGAAGAGGTTCCTATTTCCATCCTAGATTGACAAGTCCGCAAGTTGAGGGCTAAAGAAGTAGCCTTCGAGAAAGTTCTATGGCAGAATACGAATGTAGAGGAAATGACATGGGAGGCTAAAGAGGAGATGAAACACAAATATCCATACCTATTACAGACCAACACCGAGGTTCCGAGAGAAACATAAGGTGAATTCTATTTATTAATGCTTAAGGACCATGGGAGGTCTGATGTAATGATGTATGTTATATTATATGACACGTGAAGTGGAGGATGTGTTTTCTGACTATGTGACAGGAATTAGATATGTCACCCTAACATTTGAGGATGAATGCTTCTAAGGGGGGACGAATCTAACATCCCGTACTTTTGGGCCATTGTTTGAATCGCTAGACGTAAGTAAATAGACCCGGGTGTTGGAGGATTTTTGGTCATGTTCACGTAAGTAAATAAAGAAGCCTAGTATATAAAAGGATGCGGTCCCGAAATAATTTAGGACTTAATAAGTGTAACGGTGGGAATTGGAGATACTATTTGGTGTTTGTAAAATTAGGCTATGGACTAGTGTTATACCAAGTGATTATGATAATGGGTATGTCAAGTATGTTATAATAATTCGTTATTTAAGTAAATTGAGATTGAGAAATTAATTGGGATTGTTGGAAAATTATTATGTGGACATGGTCCACACGTGTTGTGTACAAATGGCAACAAGTACCCGTAGTTACCTACACATAAGGGTGCTATTTGGCCTAATTAATGATATGTATTTAGTAGGGTATACTAGGGAGTGACACGTGTAAGGGCATAATAAATTTCTTGAACTTCATTTCTACTTTCTTGGCATTTTCACGGATGAAAATAAGGAGCTGCATTGTGACTTTATTTTTGGGGAAGCAGCAACTCAATATTTAAGCTAATATAGCAATGAGATTTAAGTATAAAAATGAAGTGTTTTGTGCCTGGTTTGGACTCCACAAGTACTAGCAGATCCATGCTCAACAACCACAAATGCAAATTTCCAGCATCTCTATTTCAAGAATGCTCAAGAATACTCTTAAATGGAGATTTTCAAGAATTCTTCCAACAATTAACTTGTACTAGATGGACTATCTTCATTGTATTATCAACGGATCGATGAAGGTATGTTAAGGTAAATTATTTCTTCTTTTGGCATGTTCTATGTAACGAAACGTAAATGTGATATTCTATAAATTATTCTGCTCTTAGTAGCCGAGGATGTTCTTGTTATTGATTCCTATGTTGAAAGGATGTATAAATATGTTCCTAAATCCTTATTGAGGTATATGGGAAATATGTTAATATTCCCAATGTTAGCCGAAGGTACAAGGGAATTATGTCATCCGATAAGTTCAGAATATTTTATTGTCATTCATGCATTTGCATTATATTCATGTATTACCCTGGACCCACATGTGTTATATACACTACTATATGGTACGCATTATATATATGTAGGAGATGGGAAAAGAGAATGGTGCTATATACGCAACACCACCTGCAATTGGTACAGACTATCATGAAAAGGAAGATGCCCAATGAGGCCAATATGATAATGATTATGCCCAAAGAGGCCGAAATTAAATGATGCCCACAGAGGCTGTTATGGGAAGGAAGATACTCGATGAGGCCAATATATATATGTATACCGCATTTGCATTGTGCATGAAATTTAGGCATATTATAGCCCTTAGAGGCATTCACTACTGGTCGGCTATTACTATCGGCTACTACTATCAGTCGTTACTATCGGCTAATACTGTCAGTTGTTGTTGTCAGCTATTACTGTCAGTTGTTGTTGTCGGCTGTTGTTATAGGCTAAATTTTTTTGTTGTTTCTATTTCAGTTCACTTTTGTATCTCTGTTATGCTATTATTCATGCTTGACATACTCAGTATATCAGTCGTACTGACGTCCCTTTTATCGGGGGACACTGCGTTTCATGCCCGCAGGTTCAGGTAAAAAGGGGGACGATCCGCATTAGTACGTTGTTGGTTCAACTGATATTGGATCACTCTACTTGTTTCAGAGTTGCTGTATGATCGTGGTATAGTATTTTGCATATGCATATGGGTATGCGGGGCCTTGTCCCGACCGTATGATGTTACGTACTCTTTAGAGGCTTATAGATAGTTGTCCTGTGTGTAGTAGTCGTGTATGGCCATGTCGGCCTTGATGTGTGTGTCAGTAGGATATTTGATAATGGTCCTTGTGGCCATGATTGTTTACGGTTAGCTGGTAAATGTGTGAAAAATGGTGCCCAGCAGGTAGGGCCGGGTGCCTATCATGGCCTTCTGGTTTGGGTAGTGACAGCTAAAAGCTATCAAATGTATTCCTATACATTCAATAATCTCTCTACAACTGATAAGCATGATAAAGATTAGAACTTTAATCTAATTCTATTCATCTTACCCCCTTTAGCGAAGAACTAGGGTTTTCATGTCTAAAAGATTGTGTCCTTGAATTCCAGTGAATCATCCATGGATTCTCATTTTTTCCAATACTCTACACTAGTCTATATCCCCTAAATAAACTTAGTAAATATCAAAGAACATACCTTTCAGAGATTTCCCAAAGTCTCCTTCAACTTTTCTTTCTTCGGTTTTCAAGAATCTATGATTTGGAGAGATGAAGTAAGATTAATTTTATGTTAGATTTATATAATAATGATGGGGGTTGATCAAGAACTTACCTTAGTTGTTTTGGGGAAGCATTTGGGTTGTTTTCTCTCAAAAAGCCGTCCAAAATAAAGTGGGATGAAAGACTTAAGAATCAATCCTATTTTGGGGGGGTTTATAGGTGAGTATGGTCCGCCCTGGGGTTTGCGTCGCAGATCCCCATATGTTAGAGCATTTCCCATCGCATATCCAAACATAATATATGAAAATTTTGGGTCAAAATGCATCCTGAAATGCGTCGCATATGCCATATGTGAGGCATATCAGTCCAGTGGACTGCTTTGCATCCTTTCAGTAAATCGGTCATAACCTTTTACTCACAGCTTCATTTGAGCTCCACCTTATAATTTTGGAAATTTATTTTAAATAGATACAACTTTTATGCTTAAAAGTTTCTCTAATTCTCAAAGGATTTACAATCAAATAGGCTGGAAGTCAAACCTACTGTAACTTAGTTGATCATATCGATTCTTGCGCACTTGACTATTCGCCTTGGTCTTAACTCAACTGTTTCAACCCAAACCCACCTTGATAGGACTTCATATATATATAATGTCACATTAATACTAATTTAACATATTCACACCTAATCTAGATTCACAGTGTTACACCCAAGATGAGTGAGGTGTGACCCAGCGGGGCCTCGTTTCTGATAGCACTACCATAAGAAGAGTTTAATTTTATTAGGGCAATAAAGAAGCCATGTCCACTTAAAGTCTTTATTGGGAGGCAAATGGTTCACTATGGTTTTATAACATGAACTAGTAGAGAAGTTAGAAGTGATATTATTAGGGGACCATAGAGGAACATCCACATTAGACGTACTAGGAGTAGGAAGTGTTTTTTAAGATTTGCATTATGGTATCTGGTAGTTCGAAAGAGAGGGAAAATTCCAAGTGACATTTTATTGGCATCTAGCCAAAGTAAGAGAGTATTCCGACTGTGTCAGAGGTCCCTCGATATAGTTCCTAAGTGGTGGCTTAGTAGGAATCCATTTAGAAAACCATACTGATAAATTGGAATTTTTTGAAGGGGACCATATATTGTTTTTATTGCATAATTCTCGACCTTTGAGGATGAATTTCCAAATGAAGGATGTATTACTTTTACCTTTCTTGTGGGCGTATTTATGTCTAATAATGATACTCCATAAAGCATGTGGATTTGTCATCAGTCTCCACGAAAGGCTGCTAAAGAGGGCAAGATTTTTTTATTTGGATTTTGTAAGCCCTAAACCCCTCTCATCCTTACTCTTAGTAACAATATCCCACTTGACGAGATGGAGTTTTCTCTGAGAGTCGGTCATACCCTAAACAAAATTTCGTTTTATCTTATCAATTTGCTTAAGAATTTTAGTTGGGAGTAGGGTGTATTGCATACAGTGACTTGGAGTGGCAGTCAGGGTGGATTTGGCTAGAACAATCCTACCAGAAGTATTTATAAAGTTTGTTTTCCAATTTGCTAATCGCTATCTCATATTATCCACAGTAAATTGATAATCATTTGGCTGGGCTTTCTTTGTGAAGAATAGGAAAACCTAGATATTTACCAAAAGAGGTACTAACTTTAATACCAAAAAGTTGAGCAGGGGGTATTAGATAAATTGGAGGGGGGGGGGGGAATTATTAGAGAAGCTTAGATTTTTTATAATTATTACATTGTCCTAAGAGCTTATAAAAATGATTAGGCATGAAAGAATAGTATTGCAGCTCTTTATTTAACTCTGGATAGGATAGTTAAATTATTAGCAAAAAATAAGTGGGATAAGGGAGGAGCTTTAGGCTTGATATATATGGGTTCCCAGGTTTTTTATCCACTTAGTACAAAATTACTTTAAAAATCATTTCAAGGAAAAGGATAAAAATATATGGAGAAAGAGTATCTCCTTGCCTAATACCCCTACTAGGGGCAAAAATAATGAGTATTCATACCATTTACTTTGATAGATATGTTACTTGTAGAAATACAACTCATAATGAGGGAGGTAATTTGTCACGACTCAAACCGGAGGGTCATGATGGGCACCCGGACCTTACCTGCCGAGCACCACTATTTACATATTTACCATCTAACCGAAATCAATCATGGCCACAAGGATCGTTACCAAATATTCGGCTGACACATACATCACATCCGACAGGGCTATATACAACTATGTTACACAGGACAACTGTCTACGAGCCTCTAAAGTGTACATGACATCGCAAGGATGGGACAGGGCTCCGCCATACAAATATACATATGCAAAATATCATACCGAGACTAGACTGCAACTCTGGAACAAATAGAGTGCTCCAACATCAACTGAACCAACAACCTACTAGCGCGAACCGTCCCACTGTTTACCTGAGCCTGCGGGCATAAAATGTAATGTCCCTCAACAAAAGGGACGTCAGTATGACTGATGTACCAAGTATGTCAGGCATGAAGTATATCATAACAAAAATACAAGAATAAACTGAGACAGAAACAGCCGACCAGTAGTAAATTGCCTATGAGGACCCTAATATGCCTAAATGTTATGCATAATGCAAATGCGGTATACATATATATTGGCCACACAAGGGAATCTTCCTTTCGATAATAGCCTATGTGGGCATCATATCATATCTCCGTCGTCACACATATTAAATTCAAAATTATTTCGGGACTACATCCTGTCATATACCAAGCCCCTTTATTTGCATACGTGAATATGACCAAAAATCCTCCAACTCTCGGGGATTATCAAAGTCCATTTACTTTGATAGGTATGTTACTTGTAGAAATACAACTCATAATTAGGGAGGTAATTTGTTACGACCCAAACCGGAGGGTCATGACGGGCATCCGGACCTTACCTGCCGAGCACCACTCTTTACATACTTACCATCTAACCGAAATCAATCATGGCCACAAGGGTCGTTACGAAATATTCGGCTGACACATACATCACAATCGACAGGGCTATATACAACTATGATACACAGGACAACTGTCTACGAGCCTCTAAAGTGTACATGATATCGCAAGGATGGAATAGGGCCTCGCCATACCCATATACATACGCAAAATATCATACCGAGACTAGACTGCAACTCTGGAACAAATAGAGTGCTCCAACATCAACTGAACCAGCAACCTACTAGCGCGAACCGTCCCACTGTTTACCTGAGCCTGCGGCCATGAAACGCAATGTCCCTCGACAAAAGGGACGTCAGTATGACTGATGTACCAAGTATGTCAGGCATGAAGTATATCATAACAAAAATACAAGAATAAACTGAGACAGAAATAGCCGACCAGTAGTAAATTGCCTATGAGGACCCTAATATGCCTAAATGTTATGCATAATGCAAATGCGGTATACATATATATTGGCCACACAAGGGCATCTTCATTTCCATAACAGCCTCTGTGGGCATCATATCATATCGGCCTCTGTGGGCATAATCATTATCATATTGGCCTCATTGGGCATCTTACTTTCGTGATATATGTACCAACTGCAGGTGGTGTTGCGTATATAATGCCATTCCCTTTTCCCCCATCCCGTACATATATATAATTTATATCATATAGTAGTTTATATAACAGATGTGGGTCCAGGGTAATATATGAATAAAATGCAAATACATGAATGACAATAAAATATTCTGAACTTATCAGATGACATAATATCCTTGTACCTTCAGCTAACATTGTGAATATCAAAATCTTTCCTATAAACCTCAGTAAGGATTTAGGAACATATTTAGACATGCTTTCAACATATGAATCAATAACAAGAACAATCTTAACTACTAAGAGTAGAATCATTTATGGGACAGTATTACGTTTACGTTTCGTTACATGGAACATGCCAAAAGAAGAAAGGATTTGCCTTAACATACTTTTATTTGTCTTCATGACAATATAACCAACATAACTTGTTTAGCGCCTCAACCATATATGCCAAGAACAATTCTTCCTCTACGCTAATCCACTTTGAAGAAATATCCGTCTTTCCACCATCCGGCGGAATCCGATGTGGGCATAACCCCTACATCATTCTTTTCTTTTCGCTTTAGCGAAAAAGGAGTTTCCCTCTTCACACGTTGTTGCTCCTTCCATCAAAGATTGGGGAGGAAATATATATGTATAGCTATATATATATAGTCAAATGCTACTTTAAGGAATATATGGATCAAGTTGCTTTTGGTTTTTCTTTATGACAAATAGCTCGACTTAAGATATATTTGTTTTAGCTAAATTTTTTTCATGGTGGATTCTTACCTAACCTTGGAATAGAAATGATTTACAACATTCTATTGGATTGTTGGTTGCAGGAGTACACCATCCTTATCCTGTCCGTGTCAATGAAATGAGCCCCTATATAGTAGAATTCATCAAATACAACTTGCCATGGTCCCATGTGGACATGGAAAATTCCTATATTTATCCGCATAATTAGAATTAATACCGTAATTAATTTTTTGATCTCACTTCACTTAAACATGAATCTCTTTTAATCTACTTCCTATACTCAATAACATAATCATGTGATATAACACTAGTCCACAACCTCTTTTGGGATACACAAAAATTATTATTAATAATCTCCGTCGTCACACTTATTAAATTCTAAATTATTTCGGGACTGCATCCTTTAATATACCAAGCCTCTTTATTTGCATACGTGAATATGACCAAAAATCCTCCAACTCTCGGAGATTATCAAAGTCCATTTACTTTGATAGATATGTTACTTGTAGAAATACAACTCATAATGAGGGAGGTAATTTATCACGACCCAAACAGGAGGGTCATGACGGGCATCCAGGCCTTACCTGCCGAGCACCACTCTTTACATACTTACCATCTAACCGAAATCAATCATGGACACAAGGGTCGTTACCAAATATTCGGCTGACACATACATCACAGTCGATAGGGCAATTAACAACTATGATACACAGGACAACTGTCTACGAGCCTTTAAAGTATACATGACATCGCAAGGATGTGATAGGGCCCCGCCATACCCATATACATACGCAAAATATCATACCGAGACTAGACTGCAACTCTGGAACAAATTGAGTGCTCCAACATCAACTGAACCAGCAACCTACTAGCGCGAACCGTCCCACTGTTTACCTGAGCCTGCGGCCATGAAACGCAATATCCCTCGACAAAAGGGACGTCAGTATGACTGATGTACCAAGTATGTCTGGCATGAAGTATATCATAACAAAAATACAAGAATAAACTGAGACACAAACAACCGACCAGTAGTAAATTGCCTATGAGGACCCTAATATCCCTAAATGTTATGCATAATGCAAATGCGCTATATATATATTGCACACAAGGGCATCTCCCTTTCCATAACAGCCTCTGTGGGCATCATATCATATCGGCCTCTGTGGGCATAATCATTATCATATTGGCCTCATTGGGCATCTTCCTTTCGTGATATATGTACCAACTGCAGGTGGTGTTGCGTATATAACGCCATTCCCTTTTCCCCCATCCCGTACATATATATAATTTATATCATATAGTAGTTTAAATAACACATGTGGGTCCAGGGTAATATATGAATAAAATGCAAATGCATGAATGACAATAAAATATTCTGAAATTATCGGATGACATAATATCCTTGTACCTTCAGCTAACATTGTGAATATCAACATCTTTCCCATATACCTCTGTAAGGATTTAAGAACATATTTAGACATGATTTCAACATATGAATCAATAACAAGAACATTCTTATCTACTAAGAGTAGAATCATTTATGGGACATTATTACGTTTACGTTTCGTTACATAGAACATGCCAAAAGAAGAAAGGATTTGCCTTAACATACCTTTATTTGTCTTCATGACAATCTAATCAACATAAATTGTTTAGCGCCTCAACCATATATGCCAAGAACTATTCTTCCTCTACCCTACTCCACTTTGAAGAAATATCCGTCTTTCCATCATCCGGCATAATCCGATGTGGGCATAACCCCTACATCATTCTTTGCTTTTCGCTTTAGCGAAAAAGGAGTTTCCCTCTTCACACGTTGTTGCTCCTTCCATCAAAGATTGGGGAGGAAATATATATGTATAGCTATATATATATAGTCAAATGCTACTTTAAGGAATATATGGATCAAGTTGCTTTTGGTTTTTCTTTATGACAAATAGCTCGACTTAAGATGTATTTGTTTTAGCTAAATTTATTTCATGGTGGATTCTTACCTAACCTTGGAATAGAAATGATTTACAACATTATATTGGATTGTTGGTTGCAGGAGTACACCATCCTTATCCTGTCCGTGTCAATGAAATGAGCCCCTATATAGTAGAATTCATCAAATACAACTTGCCATGGTCCCATGTGGACATGGAAAATTCCTACATTTATCCGCATAATTCGAATTAATACCATAATTAATTTTTTGATCTCACTTCACTTAAACATGAATCTCTTTTAATCTACTTCCTATACTCAATAACATAATCATGTGATATAACACTAGTCCACAACCTCTTTTGGGATACACAAAAATTATTAATAATAATCTCTGTCGTCACACTTATTAAATTCTAAATTATTTCGGGGCTGCATCCTTTCATATACCAAGCCTCTTTATTTGCATACGTGAATATGACTAAAAATCCTCCAACTCTCGGGGATTATCAAAGTCCATTTAGACGGGCATCCGGACCTTACCTGTCAAGCACCACTATTTACATACTTACCATCTAACCGAAATCAATCATGGCCACAACGGTCATTACCAAATATTCGGCTGACACATACAACACAGTCGACAGGGCTATATATAACTATGATACACAGGACAACTGTCTACGAGCCTCTAAAGTGTACATGACATCTCAAGGATGGAATAGGGCCCCGCCATACCCATATACATACGCAAAATATCATACCGAGACTAGACTGCAACTCTGGAACAAATAGAGTGCTCCAACATCAACTTAACCAGCAACCTACTAGCGCTAACCGTCCCACTATTAACCTTAGCCTGCGCGCATGAAAAGCAATGTCCCTCGACAAAAGGGATGTCAGTATGACTGATGTACCAAGTATGTCAGGCATGAAGTATATCATAACAAAAATACAAGAATAAATTGAGACAGAAACAGCCGACCAGTAGTAAATTTCCTATGAGGACCCTAATATGCCTAAATGTTATGCATAATGCAAATGCGGTATACATATATATTGGCCACACAAGGGCATCTTCCTTTCCATAATAGCCTATGTGGACATCAAATCATATCGGCCTCTGTGGGCATAATCATTATCATATTGGCTTCATTGGGCATCTTCCTTTCATGATATATGTACCAACTATAGGTGGTGTTGCGTATATAATTCCATTCCCTTTTCCCCCATCCCCTACATATATATAATTTATATCATATAGTAGTTTATATAACAGATGTGGGTCCAGGATAATATATGAATAAAATGCAAATGCATGAATGACAATAAAATATTCTGAACTTATCGGATGACATAATATCCTTTCACTATCAGCTAACATTGTGAATATCTACATATTTCCCATATACCTCAGTAAGGATTTAGGAACATATTTAGACATGCTTTCAACATATGAATCAATAACAAGAACATTCTTAACTACTAAGATTAGAATCATTTATGGGACATTATTACGTTTACATTTCGTTACATGGAACACGCCGAAAGAAGAAAGGATTTGCCTTAACATACCTTTATTTGTCTTCATGACAATCTAACCAACATAACTTGTTTAGCGCCTCAACCTTATATGCCAAGAACTATTCTTCCTCTACCCTACTCCACTTTGAAGAAATATCCGTCTTTCCATCATCCGGTGGAATCCAATGTGGGCATAACCCCTACATCATTCTTTGCTTTTCGCTTTAGCGAAAAAGGAGTTTCCCTCTTCACACGTTGTTGCTCCTTCCATCAAAGATTGGGGAGGAAATATATATGTATAGCTATATATATATAGTGAAATGCTACTGTAAGGAATATATGGATCAAGTTGCTTTTGGTTTTCTTTATCACAAATAGCTCCACTTAAGATGTATTTGTTTTAGCTAAATTTATTTCATGGTGGATTCTTACCTAACCTTGGAATAGAAATGATTTACAACATTATACTGGATTGTTGGTTGCAGGAGTACACCATCCTTATCCTGTCCGTGTCAATGAAATGAGCCCCTATATAGTAAAATTCATCAAATACAACTTGCCATGGTCCCATGTGGACATGGAAAATTCCTACATTTATCCGCATAATTCGAATTAATACCGTAATTAATTTTTTGATCTCACTTCACTTAAACATGAATCTCTTTTAATCTACTTCCTATACTCAATAACATAATCATGTGATATAACACTAGTCCACAACCTCTTTTGAGATACATAAAAATTATTAATAATAATCTCCGTCATCACACTTATTAAATTCTAAATTATTTCGGGACTGCATCCTTTCATAAACCAAGCCTCTTTATTTGCATACGTGAATATGACCAAAAATCCTCCAACTCTCGGGGATTATCAAAGTCCATTTACTTTGATAGATATGTTACTTGTAGAAATACAACTCATAATGAGGGAGGTAATTTGTCACGACCCAAACCGGAGGGTCATGACGGGCATCCGGACCTTACCTGTCAAGCACCACTCTTTACATACTTACCATCTAACAGAAATCAATCATGGCCACAAGGGTCGTTACCAAATATTCGGCTGACACATACATCACAGTCGACAGGGCTATATACAACTATGATACACAGGACAACTGTCTACGAGCCTCTAAAGTGTACATGACATCGCAAGGATGGAATAGGGACCCGCCATACCCATATACATACGAAAAATATCATACCAAGACTATACTGCAACTCTGGAACAAATAGAGTGCTCCAACATCAACTTAACCAGCAACCTACTAGCGCGAACCGTCCCACTATTAACCTTAGCCTGCGCGCATGAAAAGCAATGTCCCTCGAAAAAAGGGACGTCAGTATGACTGATGTACCAAGTATGTCAGACATGAAGTATATCATAACAAAAATACAAGAATAAACTGAGACAGAAACAGCCGACCAGTAGTAAATTTACTATGAGGACCCTAATATGCCTAAATGTTATGCAAAATGCAAATGCGGTATACATATATATTGGCCACACAAGGGCATCTTCCTTTCCATAACAGCCTCTGTAGGCATCATATCATATCGTCCTTTGTGGGCGTAATCATTATCATATTGGCCTCATTGGGCATCTTCCTTTCGTGATATACGTACTAACTGCAGGTGGTGTTGCGTATATAACGCCATTCCCTTTTCCCCCATCCCCTACATATATATAATGTATATCATATAGTTGTGTATATAACACATGAGGGTCTAGGGTAATATATGAATAAAATGCAAATGCATGAATGACAATAAAATATTCTGAACTTATCGAATGACATAATATCCTTGTAACTTCAGCTAACATTGTGAATATCAACATCTTTCCCATATACCTCAGTAAGGATTTAGGAACATATTTAGACATGCTTTCAACATATGAATCAATAACAAGAACATTCTTAACTACTAAGAGTAGAATCATTTATGGGACATTATTACGTTTACATTTTGTTACATGGAACTTGCCAAAAGAAGAAAGCATTTGCCTTAACATACCTTTATTTGTCTTCATGACACTCTAACCAACATAACTTGTTTAACGCCTCAACCATATATGCCAAGAACTATTCTTCCTCTACCCTACTTCACTTTGAAGAAATATTCGTCTTTCCATCATCCGGCAGAATCCGATGTGGGCATAACCCCTACATCATTCTTTCCTTTTCGCTTTAGCGAAAAAGGCGTTTCCCTCTTCACACGTTATTGCTCCTTCCATCAAAGATTGGGGAGGAAATATATATGTATAGCTATATATGTATAGTCAAATGCTACTGTAAGGAATATATGGATCAAGTTGATTTTGGTTTTCTTTATTACAAATAGCTCCACTTAAGATGTATTTGTTTTAGCTAAATTAATTTCAATTGTGGATTCTTACCTAACCTTAGAATAGAAATGATTTACAACATTATATTGGATTGTTGGTTGCAGGAGTACAACATCCTTATCCTGTCCGTGTCAATCAAATGAGCCCTTATATAGTACAATTCATCAAATACAACTTGACATGGTCCCATGTGGACATGGAAAATTCCTACATTTATTCGCATAATTCGAATTAATACCGTAATTAATTTTTTGATCTCACTTCATTTCAACATGAATCTCTTTTAATCTACTTCCTATACTCAATAACATAATCATGTGATATAACACTGGTCCACAACCTCTTTTGAGATATATAAAAATTATTATTAATAATCTCCGTCGTCACACTTATTAAATTCTAAATTATTTTGGGACTGCATCCTTTCATATACCAAGCTCTTTATTTGCATACGTGAATATGCCCAAAAATCCTCCAACTCTCGGGGATTATCAAAGTCCATTTACTTTGATAGATATGTTACTTGTAGAAATACAACTCATAATAAGGGAGATAATTTGTCACGACCCAAACCGGAGGGTCATGAAGGGCATCCGGACCTTACCTGCCGAGCACCACTCTTTACATAATTTCCATCTAACCGACATCAATCATGGCCACAAGGGTCGTTACCAACTATTCGCCTGACACATACATCACAGTCGACAGGGCTATATACAACTATGATACACAGGACAACTGTCTACGAGCCTCTAAAGTATACATGACATCGCAAGGATGGGATAGGGACCCGCCATACCTATATACATACGCAAAATATCATACCGAGACTAGACTGCAACTCTGCAATAAATAGAGTTCTCCAACATCAACTGAACCAGCAACCTACTAGCGCGAACCGTCCCATCGTTTACCTTAGCCTGCGGCGATGAAACGCAATGTCCCTCGACAAAAGGGACGTCAGTATGACTGATGTACCAAGTATGTCAATTATGAAGTATATCATAACAAAAAAACAAGAATAAACTGAGACAGAAACAGCCGACCAGTTGTAAATTGCCGATGAGGACCCTAATATGCCTAAATGTTATGCATAATGCAAATGCGGTATACATATATATTGGCACACAAGGGCATCTTCCTTTCCATAACAGCCTTTGTGGGCATCATATCATATCGGCCTCTGTGGGCATAATCATTATCATATTGGCCTCATTGGGCATCTTCCTTTCGTGATATACGTACTAACTACAAGTGGTGTTGCGTATATAACGCCATTCCCTTTTCCCCATCCCCTACATATATATAATTTATATCATATAGTAGTGTATATAACACATGTGGGTCCTGGGTAATATATGAATAAAATGCAAATGCATGAATGACAATAAAATATTCTGAACTTATCGGATGACATAATATCCTTGTACCTTCAGCTAACATTGTGAATATCAACATCTTTCCCATATACCTCAGTAATGATTTAGGAACATATTTAGACATGCTTTCAACATATTAATCAATAACAAGAACATTCTTAACTACTAAGAGTAGAATCATTTATGGGACATTATTACGTTTACGTTTCGTTACATGGAACATGCCAAAAGAAGAAAGGATTTGCCTTAACATACTTTTATTTGTCTTCATGACAATCTAACCAACATAACTTGTTTAGCGCCTCAACCATATATGCCAAGAACAATTCTTCCTCTACCCTAATCCACTTTGAAGAAATATCCGTCTTTCCACCATCCGGCGGAATACGATGTGGGCATAACCCCTACATCATTCTTTGCTTTTCGCTTTAGCGAAAAAGGAGTTTCCCTCTTCACACGTTGTTGCTCCTTCCATCAAAGATTGGGGAGGAAATATATATGTATAGCTATATATATATAGTAAAATGCTACTTTAAGGAATATATGGATCAAGTTGCTTTTGGTTTTTCTTTATGACAAATAGCTCGACTTAAGATATATTTGTTTTAGCTAAATTTATTTCATGGTGGATTCTTACCTAACCTTGGAATAGAAATGATTTACAACATTATATTGGATTGTTGGTTGCAGGAGTACACCATCCTTATCCTGTCCGTGTCAATGAAATGAGCCCCTATATAGTAGAATTCATCAAATACAACTTGCCATGGTCCCATGTGGACATGGAAAATTCCTACATTTATCCGCATAATTCGAATTAATACCGTAATTAATTTTTTGATCTCACTTCACTTAAACATGAATCTCTTTTAATCTACTTCCTATACTCAATAACATAATCATGTGATATAACACTAGTCCACAACCTCTTTTGGGATACACAAAAATTATTATTAATAATCTCCGTCGTCACACTTATTAAATTCTAAATTATTTCGGGACTGCATCCTTTAATATACCAAGCCTCTTTATTTGCATACGTGAATATGACCAATAATCCTCCAACTCTCGGGGATTATCAAAGTCCATTTACTTTGATAGATATGTTACTTGTAGAAATACAACACATAATGAGGGAGGTAATTTATCACGACCCAAACAGGAGGGTCATGACGGGCATCCGGGCCTTACCTGCCGAGCACCACTCTTTACATACTTACCATCTAACCGAAATCAATCATGGTCACAAGGGTCGTTACCAAATATTCGGCTGACACATACATCACAGTCGATAGGGCTATTAACAACTATGATACACAGGACAACTGTCTACGAGCCTTTAAAGTATACATGACATCGCAAGGATGTGATAGGGCCCCGCCATACCCATATACATACGCAAAATATCATACCGAGACTAGACTGCAACTCTGGAACAAATAGAGTGCTCCAACATCAACTGAACTAGCAACCTACGAGCGCGAACCATCCCATCGCTTTACCTGAAAGGCGGCCATGAAACACAATGTCCCTCGACAAAAGGGACGTCAGTATGACTGATGTACCAAGTATGTCAATTATGAAGTATATCATAACAAAAATACAAGAATAAACTGAGACAGAAACAGCCGACCAGTAGTAACTTGCCTATGAGGACCCTAATATGCCTAAAAATTATGCATAATGCAAATGCGGTATACATATATATTGGCCACACAAGGGCATCTTTCTTTCCATAACAGCCTCTGTGGGCATCATATCATATCGGCCTCTGTGGGCATAATCATTATCATATTGGCCTCATTGGGCATCTTCCTTTCGTGATATATGTACCAACTGCAGGTGGTGTTGCGTATATAACGCCATTCCCTTTTCCCCCATCCCCTACATATATATAATGTATATCATATAGTAGTGTATATAACACATGTGGGTCCAGGGTAATATATGAATAAAATGCAAATGCATGAATGACAATAAAATATTCTGAACTTATCGGATGACATAATATCCTTGTACCTTCAGCAAACATTGTGAATATCAACATCTTTCCCATATACCTCAGTAAGGATTTAGGAACATATTTAGACATGCTTTCAACATATGAATCAATAACAAGAACATTCTTAACTATTAAGAGTAGAATCATTTATGGGACATTATTACGTTTACCTTTCGTTACATGGAATATGCCAAAAGAAGAAAGGATTTGCCTTAACATACCTTTATTTGTCTGCATGACAATCTAACCAACATAACTTGTTTAGCGCCTCAATCATATATGCCAAGAACTATTCTTCCTCTACCCTACTCCACTTTGAAGAAATATCCGTCTTTCCATCATCCGGCGGAATCCGATGTGGGCATAACCCCTACATCATTCTTTGCTTTTCGCTTTAGCGAAAAAGGAGTTTCCCTCTTCACACGTTGTTGCTCCTTCCATCAAAGATTGGGGAGGAAATATATATGTATAGCTATATATATATAATCAAATGCTACTGTAAGGAATATATAGATCAAGTTGCTTTTGGTTTTCTTTATCACAAATAGCTCCACTTAAGATGTATTTGTTTTAGCTAAATTTATTTCATGGTGGATTCTTACCTAACCTTGGAATAGAAATGATTTACAACATTATACTGGATTGTTGGTTGCAGGAGTACACCATCCTTATCCTGTCCGTGTCAATGAAATGAGCCCCTATATAGTAAAATTCTTCAAATACAACTTGCCATGGTCCCATGTGGACATGGAAAATTCCTACATTTATCCGCATAATTCGAATTAATACCGTAATTAATTTTTTGATCTCACTTCACTTAAACATGAATCTCTTTTAATCTACTTCCTATACTCAATAACATAATCATGTGATATAACACTAGTCCACAACCTCTTTTGGGATACACAAAAATTATTATTAATAATCTCCGTCGTCACACTTATTAAATTCTAAATTATTTCGGGACTGCATCCTTTAATATACCAAGCCTCTTTATTTGCATACGTGAATATGACCAAAAATCCTCCAACTCTCGGGGATTATCAAAGTCCATTTACTTTGATAGATATGTTACTTGTAGAAATACAACACATAATGAGGGAGGTAATTTATCACGACCCAAACAGGAGGGTCATGACGGGCATCCGGGCCTTACCTGCCGAGCACCACTCTTTACATACTTACCATCTAACCGAAATCAATCATGGTCACAAGGGTCGTTACCAAATATTCGGCTGACACATACATCACAGTCGATAGGGCTATTAACAACTATGATACACAGGACAACTGTCTACGAGCCTTTAAAGTATACATGACATCGCAAGGATGTGATAGGGCCCCGCCATACCCATATACATACGCAAAATATCATACCGAGACTAGACTGCAACTCTGGAATAAATAGAGTGCTCCAACATCAACTGAACTAGCAACCTACTAGCGCGAACCATCCCACTGTTTACCTGAGCCTGCGGCCATGAAACGCAATGTCCCTCGGCAAAAGGGACGTCAGTATGACTGATGTACCAAGTATGTCAGGCATGAAGTATATCATAACATAAATACAAGAATAAACTGAGACAGAAACAGCCGACCAGTAGTAACTTGCCTATGAGGACCCTAATATGCCTAAAAATTATGCATAATGCAAATGCGGTATACATATATATTGGCCACACAAGGGCATCTTTCTTTCCATAACAGCCTCTGTGGGCATCATATCATATCGGCCTCTTTGGGCATAATCATTATCATATTGGCCTCATTGGGCATCTTCCTTTCGTGATATATGTACCAACTGCAGGTGGTGTTGCGTATATAACGCCATTCCCTTTTCCCCCATCCCCTACATATATATAATGTATATCATATAGTAGTGTATATAACACATGTGGGTCCAGGGTAATATATGAATAAAATGCAAATGCATGAATGACAATAAAATATTCTGAACTTATCGGATGACATAATATCCTTGTACCTTCAGCAAACATTGTGAATATCAACATCTTTCCCATATACCTCAGTAAGGATTTAGGAACATATTTAGACATGCTTTCAACATATGAATCAATAACAAGAACATTCTTAACTATTAAGAGTAGAATCATTTATGGGACATTATTACGTTTACCTTCGTTACATGGAATATGCCAAAAGAAGAAAGGATTTGCCTTAACATACCTTTATTTGTCTGCATGACAATCTAACCAACATAACTTGTTTAGCGCCTCAATCATATATGCCAAGAACTATTCTTCCTCTACCCTACTCCACTTTGAAGAAATATCCGTCTTTCCATCATCCGGCGGAATCCGATGTGGGCATAACCCCTACATCATTCTTTGCTTTTCGCTTTAGCGAAAAAGGAGTTTCCCTCTTCACACGTTGTTGCTCCTTCCATCAAAGATTGGGGAGGAAATATATATGTATAGCTATATATATATAATCAAATGCTACTGTAAGGAATATATGGATCAAGTTGCTTTTGGTTTTCTTTATCACAAATAGCTCCACTTAAGATGTATTTGTTTTAGCTAAATTTATTTCATGGTGGATTCTTACCTAACCTTGGAATAGAAATGATTTACAACATTATACTGGATTGTTGGTTGCAGGAGTACACCATCCTTATCCTGTCCGTGTCAATGAAATGAGCCCCTATATAGTAAAATTCATCAAATACAACTTGCCATGGTCCCATGTGGACATGGAAAATTCCTACATTTATCCGCATAATTTGAATTAATACCGTAATTAATTTTTTGATCTCACTTCACTTAAACATGAATCTCTTTTAATCTACTTCCTATACTCAATAACATAATCATGTGATATAACACTAGTCCACAACCTCTTTTGAGATACACAAAAATTATTAATAATAATCTCCGTCATCACACTTATTAAATTCTAAATTATTTCGGGACTGCATCCTTTCATATACCAAGCCTCTTTATTTGCATACGTGAATATGACCAAAAATCCTCCAACTCTCAGGGATTATCAAAGTCCATTTACTTTGATAGATATGTTACTTGTAGAAATACAACTCATAATGAGGGAGGTAATTTGTCACGACCCAAACCGGAGGGTCATGACGGGCATCCGGACCTTACCTGTCAAGCACCACTCTTTACATACTTACCATCTAACAGAAATCAATCATGGCCACAAGGGTCGTTACCAAATATTCGGCTGACACATACATCACAGCCGATAGGGCTATATATAACTATGATACACAGGACAACTGTCTACGAGCCTCTAAAGTATACATGACATCGTAAGGATGGGATAGGCCCAGCCATACCCATATACATACAAAAAATATCATACCGAGACTAGACTGCAACTCTGGAATAAATAGAGTGCTCCAACATCAACTGAACTAGCAACCTACTAGCGCGAACCATCCCACTGTTTACCTGAGCGTGCGGCCATGAAACACAATGTCCCTCGACAAAAGGGACGTCAGTATGACTGATGTACCAAGTATGTCAATTATGAAGTATATCATAACAAAAATACAAGAATAAACTGAGACAGAAACAGCCGACCAGTAGTATATTGCCTATGACGACCCTAATATGCCTAAATGTTATGCATAATGCAAATGCGGTATACATATATATTGGCCACACAAGGGCATCTTCTTTTCCATAACAACCTCTGTGGGCATCATATCATATCGACCTCTGTGGGCATAATCATTATCATATTGGCCTCATTGGGCATCTTTCTTTCGTGATATACGTACTAAGTGCAGGTGGTGTTGCGTATATAACGCCATTCCCTTTTCCTCCATCCCCTACATATATATAATTTATATCATATAGTAGTGTATATAACACATGTGGGTCCAGGGTAATAAATGAATAAAATGCAAATGCATGAATGACAATAAAATATTCTGAACTTATCGGATGACATAATATCCTTGTACCTTTAGCTAACATTGTGAATATCAACATCTTTCCCATATACCTCGGTAAGGATTTAGGAACATATTTAGACATGATTTCAACATATGAATCAATAACAAGAACATTCTTAACTACTAAGAGTAGAATCATTTATGGGACATTATTACGTTTACCTTTCGTTACATGGAACATGCCAAAAGAAGAAAGGATTTGCCTTAACATACCTTTATTTGTCTTCATGACAATCTAACCAACATAACTTGTTTAGCGCCTCAACCATATATGCCAAGAACTATTCTTCCTCTACCCTACTCCACTTTGAAGAAATATCCGTCTTTCCATCATCCGGCGGAATCCGATGTGGGCATAACCCCTACATCATTCTTTTCTTTTCGCCTTAGCGAAAAAGGAGTTTCCCTCTTCACACGTTGTTGCTCCTTCCATCAAAGAATGGGGAGGAAATATATATGTATAGCTATATATATATAGTCAAATGCTACTGTAAGGAATATATGGATCAAGTTGCTTTTGGTTTTCTTTATTACAAATAGCTCCAGTTAAGATGTATTTGTTTTAGCTAAATTAATTTCATGGTGGATTCTTACCTAACCTTGGAATAGAAATGATTTACAACATTATATTGGATTATTGGTTGCAGGAGTACACCATCCTTATCCTGTCCATGTCAATGAAATGAGCCCCTATATAGTAGAATTCATCAAATACAACTTGCCATGGTCCCATGTGGACATGGAAAATTCCTACATTTATCCGCATAATTCGAATTAATACCGTAATTAATTATTTGATCTCACTTCACTTAAACATGAATCTCTTTTAATCTACTTCCTATACTCAATAACATAATCATGTGATATAACACTAGTCCACAACCTCTTTTGGGATACACAAAAATTATTATTAATAATCTCCGTCGTCACACTTATTAAATTCTAAATTATTTTGGGACTGCATCCTTTCATAAACCAAGCCTCTTTATTTGCATACGTGAATATGACCAAAAATCCTCCAACTCTCGGGGATTATCAAAGTCCATTTACTTTGATAGATATGTTACTTGTAGAAATACAACTCATAATGAGGGAGGTAATTTGTCACGACCCAAACCGGAGGGTCATGACGGGCATCCGGACCTTACCTGCCGAGCACCACTCTTTACATACTTACCATCTAACCGACATCAACCATGGCCACAAGGGTCATTACCAAATATTCACCAGACACATACATCACAGTCGACAGGGCTATATACAACTATGATACACAGGACAACTGTCTACGAGCCTCTAAAGTGTACATGACATCGCAAGGATGGAATAGGGACCCGCCATACCCATATACATACGCAAAATATCATACCGAGACTAGACTGCAACTCTGGAACAAATAGAGTGCTCCAACATCAACTTAACCAGCAACCTACTAGCGCGAACCGTCCCACTATTAACCTTAGCCTGCGCGCATGAAAAGCAATGTCCCTCAAAAAAAGGGACGTCAGTATGACTGATGTACCAAGTATGTCAGGCATGAAGTATATCATAACAAAAATACAAGAATAAACTGAGACAGAAACAGCCGACCAGTAGTAAATTTCCTATGAGGACCCTAATATGCCTAAATGTTATGCAAAATGCAAATGCGGTATACATATATATTGGCCACACAAGGGCATCTTCCTTTCCATAACAGCCTCTGTGGGCTTCATATCATATCGGCCTTTGTGGGCATAATCATTATCATATTGGCCTCATTGGGCATCTTCCTTTCGTGATATACGTACTAACTGCAGGTGGTGTTGCGTATATAACGCCATTCCCTTTTCCCCCATCCCCTACATATATATAATGTATATCTTATAGTAGTGTATATAACACATGTGGGTCCAGGGTAATATATGAATAACATGCAAATGCGTGAATGACAATAAAATATTCTGAAGTTATCGGATGACATAATATCCTTGTACCTTCAGCTAACATTGTGAATATCAACATCTTTCCCATATACCTCAGTAAGGATTTAGGAACATATTTAGACATGCTTCCAACATATGAATCAATAACAAGAACATTCTTAACTACTAAGAGTAGAATCATTTATGGGACATTATTACGTTTACCTTTCGTTACATGGAACATGCCAAAAGAAGAAAGGATTTGCCTTACCATACCTTTATTTGTCTGCATGACAATCTAACCAACATAACTTGTTTAGCGCCTCAATCATACATGCCAAGAACTATTCTTCCTCTACCCTACTCCACTTTGAAGAAATATCCGTCTTTCCATCATCCGGCGGAATCCGATGTGTGCATAACCCCTACATCATTCTTTGCTTTTCGCTTTAGCGAAAAAGGAGTTTCCCTCTTCACACGTTGTTGCTCCTTCCATCAAAGATTGGGGAGGAAATATATATGTATAGCTATATATATATAGTCAAATGCTACTGTAAGGAAAATATGGATCAAGTTGCTTTTGGTTTTCTTTATTACAAATAGCTCCACTTAAGATGTATTTGTTTTAGCTAAATTAATTTCATGGTGGATTCTTACCTAACCTTGGAATAGAAATGATTTACAACATTATATTGGATTGTTGGTTGCAGGAGTACACCATCCTTATCCTGTCCGTGTCAATCAAATGAGCCCCTATATAGTACAATTCATCAAATACAACTTGCCATGGTACCATGTGGACATGGAAAATTCCTACATTTATCCGCATAATTCGAATTAATACCGTAATTAATTTTTTGATATCACTTCACTTAAACATGAATCTCTTTTAATCTACTTCCTATACTCAATAACATAATCATGTGATATAACAGTAGTCCGCAACCTCTTTTGGGATACACAAAAATTATTATTAAAGATCTCTGTCGTCACACTTATTAAATTCTAAATTATTTCGGGACTGCATCCTTTCATATACCAAGCCTCTTTATTTGCATACGTGAATATGACCAAAAATCCTCCAACTCTCGGGGATTATCAAAGTCCATTTACTTTGATAGAAATGTTACTCGTAGAAATACAACTCATACTGAGGGAGGTAATTTGTCACGACCCAAACCGGAGGGTCATGACGGGCATCCGGACCTTACCTGCCGAGCACCACTCTTTACATACTTACCATCTAACCGAAATCAATCATGGCCACAAGGGTCGTTACCAAATATTCGGCTGACACATACATCACAGCCGACAGGGCTATATACAACTATGATACACAGGACAACTGTCTACGAGCCTCTAAAGTATACATGACATCGCAAGGATGGGATAAGGCCCCGCCATACCCATATACATACGCAAAATATCATACCGAGACTAGACTGCAACTCTGGAATAAATAGAGTGCTCCAACATCAACTGAACCAGCAACTTACTAGCGCGAACCTTCCCACTGTTTACCTGAGCCTGCGGTCAAGAAAAGAAATGTCCCTCGACAAAAGGGACGTCAGTGTGACTGATGTACCAAGTATGTCAGGCATGAAGTATATCATAACAAAAATACAAGAATAAACTGAGACAGAAACAACCGACCAGTAGTAAATTGCCTATGAGGACCCTAATATGCCTAAATGTTATGCATAATGCAAATGCGGTATACATATATATTGGCCACACAAAGGCATATTCCTTTCCATAACAACCTCTGTGGGTATCAGATCATATCAGCCTATGTGGTCATAATCATTATCATATTGGCCTCATTGGGCATCTTCCTTTCGTGATATACGTACTAACTGCAGGTGGTGTTGCATATATAATGCCATTCCCTTTTCTCCCATCCCCTACATATATATAATTTATATCATATAGTAGTGTATATAACACATGTGGGTCCAGGGTAATATATGAATAACATGCAAATGCGTGAATGACAATAAAATATTCTGAACTTATCGGATGACATAATATCCTTGTACCTTCCGCTAACATTGTGAATATCAACATCTTTCCCATATACCTCAGTAAGGATTTAGGAACATATTTAGACATGCTTTCAACATATGAATCAATAACAAGAACATTCTTATCTACTAAGAGTAGAATCATTTATGGGACATTATTACGTTTACCTTTCGTTACATGGAACATGCCAAAAGAAGAAAGGATTTGCCTTAACATACCTTTATTTGTCTGCATGACAATCTAACCAACATAACTTGTTTAGCGCCTCAACCATATATGCCAAGAACTATTCTTCCTCTACCCTACTCCACTTTGAAGAAATATCCGTCTTTCCATCATCAGGCGGAATCCGATGTGGGCATAACCCCTACATCATTCTTTTCTTTTCGCTTAAGCGAAAATGGAGTTTCCCTCTTCACACGTTGTTGCTCCTTCCATCAAAGATTGGGGAGGAAATATATATGTATAGCTATATATATATAGTCAAATGCTACTGTAAGGAATATATGGATCAAGTTGCTTTTGGTTTTCTTTATTACAAATAGCTCCACTTAAGATGTATTTGTTTTAGCTAAATTAATTTCATGGTGGATTCTTACCTAACCTTGGAATAGAAATGATTTACAACATTATATTGGATTGTTGGTTGCAGGAGTACACCATCCTTATCCTGTCCGTGTCAATCAAATGAGCCCCTATATAGTACAATTCATCAAATACAACTTGCCATGGTACCATGTGGACATGGAAAATTCCTACATTTATACGCATAATTCGAATTAATACCGTAATTAATTTTTTGATATCACTTCACTTAAACATGAATATCTTTTAATCTACTTCCTATACTCAATAACATAATCATGTGATATAACACTAGTCCACAACCTCTTTTGGGATACACAAAAATTATTATTAATGATCTCTGTCGTCACACTTATTAAATTCTAAATTATTTTGGGACTGCATCCTTTCATATACCAAGCCTCTTTATTTGCATACGTGAATATGACCAAAAATCCTCCAAGTCTCGGGGATTATCAAAGTCCATTTACTTTGATAGATATGTTACTCGTAGAAATACAACTCATACTGAGGGAGGTAATTTGTCATGACCCAAACCGGAGGGTCATGACGGGCATCCGGACCTTACCTGCCAAGCACCACTCTTTACATACTTACCATCTAACCGAAATCAATCATGGCCACAAGGGTCATTACCAAATATTCGGCTGACACATACATCACAGCCGACAGGGCTATATACAACTATGATACACAGGACAACTGTCTACGAGCCTCTAAAGTATACATGACATCGCAAGGATGGGATAAGGCCCCGCCATACCCATATACATACGCAAAATATCATACCGAGACTAGACTGCAACTCTGGAACAAATAGAGTGCTCCAACATCAACTAAACCAGCAACTTACTAGCGCGAACCGTCCCACTATTTACCTGAGCCTGCGGTCAAGAAAAGCAATGTCCCTCGACAAAAGGGACGTCAGTGTGACTGATGTACCAAGTATGTCAGGCATGAAGTATATCATAACAAAAATACAAGAATAAATTGAGACGGAAACAACCGACCAATAGTAAATTGCCTATGAGGACCCTAATATGCCTAAATGTTATGCATAATGCAAATGCGGTATACATATATATTGGCCACACAAGGGCATCTTCCTTTCCATAACAACCTCTGTGGGTATCAGATCATATCGGCCTCTATGGGCATAATCATTATCATCGTGGCCTCATTGGGCATCTTCCTTTCATGATATACGTACTAACTGCAGGTGGTGTTGCGTATATAACGCCATTCCCTTTTCTCCCATCCCCTACATATATATAATTTATATCATATAGTAGTGTATATAACACATGTGGGTCCAGGGTAATATATGAAGAACATGCAAATGCTTGAATGACAATAAAATATTTTGAACTTATCAGATGACATAATATCCTTGTACCTTCAGCTGACATTATGAATATCAACATCTTTCCCATATACCTCAGTAAGGATTTAGGAACATATTTACACATACTTTCAACATATGAATCAATAACAAGAAATTCTTAACTACTAAGAGTAGAATCATTTATGGGACATTATTACGTTTACGTTTCGTTACATGGAACATGCCAAAAGAAGAAACGATTTGCCTTAACATACCTTTATTTTTCTTCATGACAATCTAACCAACATAATGTGTATAGCGCCTCAACCTTATATGCCAAGAACTATTCTTCCTCCACCCTACTCCAGTTTGAAGAAATATCCGTCTTGCCATCATACGGAGGAATCCGATGTGGGCATAACCCGTAGATCATTCTTTGCTTTTCACTTTAGAGAAAAAGGAGTTTCCCTCTTCACACGTTGTTGCTCCTTCCTTCAAAGATTGCGGAGCAAATATATATGTATAGCTATATATATATAGTCAAACTCTACTGTAAGGAATATATGGATCAAGTTGATTTTGGTTTTCTCTATGACAAATAGCTCCACTTAAGAAGTATTTGTTTTAGCTAAATTTATTTCATGGTGGATTCTTACCTAACCTTGGATTAGAAATGAATTACAACATTATATTGGATTGTTGGTTGCAGGAGTACACCATCCTTATCCTGTCCGTGTCAATCAAATGAGCCCCTATATAGTACAATTCATCAAATACAACTTGCCATGGTCCCACGTGGACATGGAAAATTCCTACATTTATCCGCATAATTTGAATTAATACTGTAATATGCCTAAATGTTATGCATAAGGCAAATGTGGTATACATATATATTGGCCACACAAGGGCATCTTCCTTTCCATAACAGCCTATGTGGGCATCATATCATATCGGCCTCTGTGGGCACAATCATTATCATATTGGCCTCATTGGGCATCTTCCTTTCGTGATATATGTACCAACTGCAGGTGGTGTTGCGTATATAACGCCATTCCCTTTTCCCCCATCCCCTACATATATATAATTTATATCATATAGTAGTGTATATAACACATGTGGGTCCAGGGTAATATATGAATAAAATGCAAATGCATGAATGACAATAAAATATTCTGAACTTATCGGATGACATAATATCCTTGTACTATCAGCTAACATTGTGAATATCTACATCTTTCCCACATACCTCAGTAAGGATTTAGGAACATATTTAGACATGCTTTCAACATATGAATCAATAACAAGAACATTCTTAAATACTAAGAGTAGAATCATTTATGGGACATTATTACGTTTACGTTTCGTTACATGGAACATGCCGAAAGAAGAAAGGATTTTCCTTAACATACCTTTATTTGTCTTCATGACAATCTAACCAACATAACTTGTTTAGCGCCTCAACCTTATATGCCAAGAACTATTCTTCCTGCACCCAACTCCACTTTGAAAAAATATCCGTCTTTCCATCATCCGACGGAATCCGATGTGGGCATAACCCCTACATCATTCTTTGCTTTTCGCTTTAGCGAAAAAGCAGTTTCCCTCTTCACACGTTGTTGCTCCTTCCGTCAAAGATTGGGGAGGAAATATATATGTATAGCTATATATATATAGTCAAATGCTACTGTAAGGAATATATGGATTAAGTTGCTTTTGGTTTTCTTTATGACAAATAGCTCCACTTAAGATGTATTTGTTTTAGCTAAATTTATTTAATGGTGGATTCTTACCTAACCTTGGAATAGAAATGATTTACAACATTACATTGGATTGTTGGTTGCAGGAGTACACCATCCTTATCCTGTCCGTGTCAATCAAATGAGCCCGTATATAGTACAATTCATCAAATACAACTTGCCATGGACCCATGTGGACATGGAAAATTCCTACATTTATCCGCATAATTCGAATTAATACAGTAATTAATTTTTTGATCTCACTTCACTTAAACATGAATCTCTTTTAATCTACTTCTTATACTCAATAACATAATCATGTGATATAACACTAGTCCTCAACCTCTTTTGGGATACACAAAAATTATTATTAATAATCTCTGTCGTCACACTTATTAAATTCTAAATTATTTCGGGACTGCATCCTTTCATATACCAAGCCTCTTTATTTGCATACGTGAATATGACCAAAAATCCTCCAACTCTCGGGGATTATCAAAGTCCATTTACTTTGATAGATATGTTATTTGTAGAAATACAACTCATACTGAGGGAGGTAATTTGTCACGACCCAAACCGGAGGGTTATGACGGGCATCCGGACCTTACCTGACGAGCACCACTCTTTACATACTTACCGTCTAACCGAAATTGATAATGGCCACAAGGGTCGTTACCAAATATTCGGCTGACACATACATCACAGTCTACAGGGCTATATACAACTATGATACACAGGACAACTATCTACGAGCCTCTAAAGTATACATGACATCGCAAGGATGGAATAGGTCCCCGCCATACCCATATACATATGCAAAATATCATACCGAGACTAGACTGCAACTCTGGAACAAATAGAGTGCTCCAACATCAACTTAACCAGCAACCTACTAGCGCGAACTGTCCCACTGTTTACCTAAGCCTGCGGCCATGAAACGCAATGTCTCTCGACAAAAGGGACGTCAGTATGACTGATGTACCAAGTATGTCAGGCATGAAGTATATCATAACAAAAATACAAGAATAAACTGAGACAGAAACAGCCGACCAGTAGTAAATTTCTATGAGGACCCTAATATGCCTAAATGTTATGCATAATGCAAATGCGGTATACATATATATTGGCCACACAAAGGCATCTTCCTTTCCATAACAACCTCTGTGGGTATCAGATCATATCAGTCTATGTGGTCATAATCATTATCATATTGGCCTCATTGGGCATCTTCCTTTCGTGATATACGTACTAACTGCAGGTGATGTTGCATATATAATACCATTCCCTTTTCTCCCATCCCCTACATATATATAATTTATATCATATAGTAGTGTATATAGCACATGTGGGTCCAGGGTAATATATGAATAACATGCAAATGCGTGAATGACAATAAAATATTTTGAACTTATCAGATGACATAATATCCTTGTACCTTCAGCTGACATTGTGAATATCAACATCTTTCCCATATACCTCAGTAAGGATTTAGGAATATATTTAGATATGCTTTCAACATATGAATCAATAACAAGAACATTATTAACTACTAAGAGTAGAATCATTTATGGGACATTATTACGTTTACGTTTCGTTACATGGAACATGCCAAAAGAAGAAACAATTTGCCTTAACATACCTTTATTTGTCTTCATGACAATCTAACCAACATAACGTGTATAGCGCCTCAACCTTATATGCCAAGAACTATTCTTCCTCCACCCTAGTCCAGTTTGAAGAAATATCCGTCTTGCCATCATACGGAGGAATCCGATGTGGGCATAACCCCTACATCATTCTTTGCTTTTCACTTTAGAGAAAAAGGAGTTTCCCTCTTCACACGTTATTGCTCCTTCCACCAAAGACTGCGGAGGAAATATATATGTATAGCTATATATATATAGTCAAACTCTACTGTAAGGAATATATGGATCAAGTTGATTTTGGTTTTCTTTATGACAAATAGCTCAACTTAAGATGTATTTGTTTTAGCTAAATTTATTTCATGGTGGATTCTTACCTAACCTTGGATTAGAAATGATTTACAACTTTATATTGGATTGTTGGTTGTAGGAGTACACCATCCTAATCCTGTCCGTGTCAATCAAATGAGCCCCTATATAGTACAATTCATCAAATACAACTTGCCATGGTCCCACTTGGACATGGAAAATTCCTACATTTATCCGAATAATTTGAATAAATACCGTAATTAATTTTTTATCTCACTTCACATAAACACGAATCTCTTTTAATCTACTTTCTATACACAATAACATAATCATGTGATATAACACTAGTCCACAACCTCTTTTGGGATACACAAAAATTATTATTAATAATCTCCGTCGTCACACTTGTTAAATTCTAAATTATTTTGGGACTGCATCCTTTCATATACCAAGCCTCTTTATTTGCATACGTTAATATGACCAAAAATCTTCCAACTCTTGGGGATTATCAATGTCCATTTACTTTCATAGATATGTTACTTGTAGAAATACAACTCATAATGAGGGAGGTAATTTGTCACGACCAAAACACGAGGGTCATGACGGCATCAGGACCTTACCGCCGAGCACCACTCTTTACATACTTACCATCTAACCGAAATCTATCATGGCCACAAGACTCGTTACCAAATATTCGGTGACACATACATCACAAACATGTGGCTATATACAACTATGATACACAGACAAGCTGTCTACGAGCCTCTAAAGTGTACATGACATCGCAAGGACGGACAGGGCCACGCCATAACCATATACATATGCAATATATCATACAGAGACTAGATCGCTACTCTGGAACAAATAGAGTGCTCCAACATCAATCGAACCAAAGCAACCTACTAGCGCGAACCATCCCACTGTTTACCTGAGCCTGCGGGCATGAAACGCAATGTCCCTCGACAAAAGGGACGCCAGTATGACTGATGTACCAAGTATGTCAGGCATGAAGTATATCATAACAATAATACAAGAATAAACTGAGACAGAAATAGCCGACCAGTAGTAAATTGCCTATGAGGAACCTAATATGCCTAGCATAATGCAAATGCGGTATACATATATATTGGCCACACAAGGGCATCTTCCTTTCCATATCAGCCTTTGTGGGCATCATATCATATCGGCCTCTGTGGGCATAATCATTATCATATTGGCCTCATTGGGCAACTTCCTTTTCATGATATATGTACCAACTGCAGGTCGTGTTACGTATATACCGCCATTCCCTTTTCCCCATCCCCTACATATATATAATTTATATCATATAGTAGTGTATATAACACATGTGGGTCCAGAGTAATATATGAATAAAATGCAAATGCATGAATGACAATAAAATATTCTGAACTTATCAGATGACATAATATCCTTGTACATTCAGCTAACATTGTGAATATCAACATCTTACCCATATACCTCAGTAAGGATTTAGGAACATATTTAGATATGAATCAATAACAAGAACATTCTTAACCACTAAGAGTAGAATCATTTATGGGACATTATTACATTTATGTTTCGTTACATGGAACATGCCAAAAGAAGAAAGGATTTGCCTTAACATACCTTTATTTGTCTTCATGACAATCTAACCAACATAACTTGTTTAGCGCCTCAACCTTATATGCCAAGAACTATTCTTCCTCCACCCTACTCCACTTTGAAGAAATATCTGTCTTGCCATCATCCGGAGGAATCCGATGTGGGCATAACCCCTACATCATTCTTTGCTTTTCGCTTTAGCGAAAAAGGAGTTTCCCTCTTCACACGTTGTTGCTCCTTCAATCAAAGATTGGGGAGGAAATATTTATGTATAGCTATATATATATATAGTCAAACGCTACTGTAAGGAATATATGGATCACGTTGCTTTTGGTTTTCTTTATGACAAATAGCTCCACTTAAGATGTATTTGTTTTAGCTAAATTTATTTCATGGGGGATTCTTACCAAACCTTGGAATAGAAATGAATTACAACATTATATTGGATTGTTCGTTGCAGGAGTACACCATCCTTATCCTATCCATGTCAATCAAATGAGCCCCTATATAGTACAATTCATCAAATACAACTTGCCATGGTCCCACGTGGACATGGAAAATTCCTACATTTATCCACATAATTTGAATTAATACCGTAATTAATTTTTGGATCTCACTTCACTTAAACATGGATCTCTTTTAATCTACTTCCTATACTCAATAACATAATCATATGGTATACACTAGTCCACAACCTCTTTTGGGATACACAAAAATTATTATTAATAATCCCCGTCGTCACACTTGTTAAATTCTAAATTATTTTGGGACTACATCCTTTCATATACCAAGCCTCTTTATTTGCATTCGTGAATATGACGAAAAATCCTCCAACTCTCGGGGATTATCAAAGTCCATTTACTTTGATAAATATGTTACTTGTAGAAATACAACTCATTATGAGGGAGGTAATTTGTCACGACCCAAACCGGAGGGTCATGACGGGCATCCGGACCTTACCTACCGAACACCACTCTTTAAATACTTACCATCTAACCAAATCAATCATCGCCACAAGGGTCGTTACCAAATATTCGGCTCACACATACATCACAGCCGACAGGGTGAAAAACAACTATGATACACAGGACAACTGTCTATGAGCCTCTAAAGTGTACATGACATCGCAAGGATAGGACTGGGACCCGCCATACCCATATACATATGCAAAATATCATACCGAGACTAAACTACAACTCTGGAAAAAATAGAGTGCTCCAACATCAACTGAACCAGCAACCTACTAGCGCGAATCGTCCCACTGTTTACCTGAGCCTACGGGCATGAAACGCAATATCCCTCGACAATAGGGACGTCAGTATGACTGATGTATCAAGTATGTCAGGCATGAAGTATATCATAACAAAAATACAAGAATAAACTGAGACAGAAACAGCCGACCAATAGTAAATTGCCTATGAGGAACCTAATATGCCTAGCATAATGCAAATGCGGTATACATATATATTGGCCACACAAGGGCATCTTCCTTTCCATATCAGCCTCTGTGGGCATCATATCATATCGGCCTCTGTGGGAAAAATCATTATCATATTGACCTCATTGGGCATCTTCCTTTTCGTGATATATGTACCAACTGCAGGTGGTGCTGCGTATATAACACCATTCCCTTTTCCCATCCCCTACATATATATAATGTATATCTTATAGTAGTGTATATAACATATGTGGGTCCAGGGTAATATATGAATAACATGCAAATGCGTGAATGACAATAAAATATTCTGAACTTATCGGATGACATAATATCCTTGTACATTCAGCTAACATTGTGAATATCAACATCTTACCCATATACCTCAGTAAGGATTTAGGAACATATTTAGATATGAATCAATAACAAGAACATTCTTAACCACTAAGAGTAGAATCATTTATGGGACATTATTACATTTATGTTTCGTTACATGGAATATGCCAAAAGAAGAAAGGATTTGCCTTAACATACCTTTATTTGTCTTCATGACAATCTAACCAACATAACTTGTTTAGCGCCTCAACCTTATATGCCAAGAACTATTCTTCCTCCACCCTACTCCACTTTGAAGAAATATCTGTCTTGCCATCATCCGGGGGAATCCGATGTGGGCATAACCCCTACATCATTCTTTGCTTTTCGCTTTAGCGAAAAAGGAGTTTCCCTCTTCACACGTTGTTGCTCCTTCCATCAAAGATTGGGGAGGAAATATATATGTATAGCTATATATATATATTCAAACGCATCTTGTAAGGAATATATGGTTCACGTTGCTTTTGGTTTTCTTTATGACAAATAGCTCCACTTAAGATGTATTTGTTTTAGCTAAATTTATTTCATGGGGGATTCTTACCAAACCTTGGAATAGAAATGAATTACAACATTATATTGGATTGTTCGTTGCAGAGTACACCATCCTTATCCTATCCATGTCAATCAAATGAGCCCCTATATAGTACAATTCATCAAATACAACTTGCCATGGTCCCATCGTGGACATGGAAAATTCCTACATTTATCCGAATAATTTGAATAAATACCGTAATTAATTTTTATCTCACTTCACTTAAACACGAATCTCTTTTAATCTACTTTCTATACACAATAACATAATCATGTGATATAACACTAGTCCACAACCTCTTTTGGGATACACAAAAATTATTATTAATAATCTCCGTCGTCACACTTGTTAAATTCTAAATTATTTTGGGACTGCATCCTTTCATATACCAAGCCTCTTTATTTGCATACGTTAATATGACCAAAAATCTTCCAACTCTTGGGGATTATCAATGTCCATTTACTTTCATAGATATGTTACTTGTAGAAATACAACTCATAATGAGGGAGGTAATTTGTCACGACCGAAACCGGAGGGTCATGACGGGCATCCGGACCTTACCTGCCGAGCACCACTCTTTACATACTTACCATCTAACCGAAATCTATCATGGCCACAAGACTCGTTACCAAATATTTGGCTGACACATACATCACAGCCGACAGGGCTATATACAACTATGATACACAGGACAACTGTCTACGAGCCTCTAAAGTGTACATGACATCGCAAGGATGGGACAGGGCCACGCCATACCCATATACATATGCAATATATCATACAGAGACTAGACTGCTACTCTGGAACAAATAGAGTGCTCCAACATCAACTGAACCAGCAACCTACTAGCGCGAACCATCCCACTGTTTACCTGAGCCTGCGGGCATGAAACGCAATGTCCCTCGACAAAAGGGACGCCAGTATGACTGATGTACCAAGTATGTCAGGCATGAAGTATATCATAACAATAATACAATTATAAACTGAGACAGAAATAGCCGACCAGTAGTAAATTGCCTATGAGGAACCTAATATGCCTAGCATAATGCAAATGCGGTATACATATATATTGGCCACACAAGGGCATCTTCCTTTCCATATCAGCCTCTGTGGGCATCATATCATATCGGCCTCTGTGTGAAAAATCATTATCATATTGACCTCATTGGGCATCTTCCTTTTCGTGATATATGTACCAACTGCAGGTGGTGCTGCGTATATAACACCATTCCCTTTTCCCATCCCCTACATATATATAATGTATATCTTATAGTAGTGTATATAACACATGTGGGTCCAGGGTAATATATGAATAACATGCAAATGCGTGAATGACAATAAAATATTCTGAACTTATCGGATGACATAATATCCTTGTACATTCAGCTAACATTGTGAATATCAACATCTTACCCATATACCTCAGTAAGGATTTAGGAACATATTTAGATATGAATCAATAACAAGAACATTCTTAACCACTAAGAGTAGAATCATTTATGGGACATTATTACATTTATGTTTCGTTACATGGAATATGCCAAAAGAAGAAAGGATTTGCCTTAACATACCTTTATTTGTCTTCATGACAATCTAACCAACATAACTTGTTTAGCGCCTCAACCTTATATGCCAAGAACTATTCTTCCTCCACCCTACTCCACTTTGAAGAAATATCTGTCTTGCCATCATCCGGGGGAATCCGATGTGGGCATAACCCCTACATCATTCTTTGCTTTTCGCTTTAGCGAAAAAGGAGTTTCCCTCTTCACACGTTGTTGCTCCTTCCATCAAAGATTGGGGAGGAAATATATATGTATAGCTATATATATATATTCAAACGCTACTGTAAGGAATATATGGATCACGTTGCTTTTGGTTTTCTTTATGACAAATAGCTCCACTTAAGATGTATTTGTTTTAGCTAAATTTATTTCATGGGGGATTCTTACCAAACCTTGGAATAGAAATGAATTACAACATTATATTGGATTGTTCGTTGCAGGAGTACACCATCCTTATCCTATCCATGTCAATCAAATGAGCCCCTATATAGTACAATTCATCAAATACAACTTGCCATGGTCCCACGTGGACATGGAAAATTCCTACATTTATCCGAATAATTTGAATAAATACCGTAATTAATTTTTTATCTCACTTCACTTAAACACGAATCTCTTTTAATCTACTTTCTATACACAATAACATAATCATGTGATATAACACTAGTCCACAACCTCTTTTGGGATACACAAAAATTATTATTAATAATCTCCGTCGTCACACTTGTTAAATTCTAAATTATTTTGGGACTGCATCCTTTCATATACCAAGCCTCTTTATTTGCATACGTTAATATGACCAAAAATCTTCCAACTCTTGGGGATTATCAATGTCCATTTACTTTCATAGATATGTTACTTGTAGAAATACAACTCATAATGAGGGAGGTAATTTGTCACGACCGAAACCGGAGGGTCATGACGGGCATCCGGACCTTACCTGCCGAGCACCACTCTTTACATACTTACCATCTAACCGAAATCTATCATGGCCACAAGACTCGTTACCAAATATTTGGCTGACACATACATCACAAAACAGGGCTATATACAACTATGATACACAGGACAAGCGTCTACGAGCCTCTAAAGTGTACATGACATCGCAAGAGATGGGACAGGGCCACGCCATACCCATATACATATGCAATATATCATACAGAGACTAGATCGCTACTCTGGAACAAATAGAGTGCTCCAACATCAAGCTGAACCAAAGAACCTACTAGCGCGAACCATCCCACTGTTTACCTGAGCCTGCGGGCATGAAACGCAATGTCCCTCGACAAAAGGGACGCCAGTATGACTGATGTACCAAGTATGTCAGGCATGAAGTATATCATAACAATAATACAATTATAAACTGAGACAGAAATAGCCGACCAGTAGTAAATTGCCTATGAGGAACCTAATATGCCTAGCATAATGCAAATGCGGTATACATATATATTGGCCACACAAGGGCATCTTCCTTTCCATATCAGCCTCTGTGGGCATCATATCATATCGGCCTCTGTGTGAAAAATCATTATCATATTGACCTCATTGGGCATCTTCCTTTTCGTGATATATGTACCAACTGCAGGTGGTGCTGCGTATATAACACCATTCCCTTTTCCCATCCCCTACATATATATAATGTATATCTTATAGTAGTGTATATAACACATGTGGGTCCAGGGTAATATATGAATAACATGCAAATGCGTGAATGACAATAAAATATTCTGAACTTATCGGATGACATAATATCCTTGTACATTCAGCTAACATTGTGAATATCAACATCTTACCCATATACCTCAGTAAGGATTTAGGAACATATTTAGATATGAATCAATAACAAGAACATTCTTAACCACTAAGAGTAGAATCATTTATGGGACATTATTACATTTATGTTTCGTTACATGGAATATGCCAAAAGAAGAAAGGATTTGCCTTAACATACCTTTATTTGTCTTCATGACAATCTAACCAACATAACTTGTTTAGCGCCTCAACCTTATATGCCAAGAACTATTCTTCCTCCACCCTACTCCACTTTGAAGAAATATCTGTCTTGCCATCATCCGGGGGAATCCGATGTGGGCATAACCCCTACATCATTCTTTGCTTTTCGCTTTAGCGAAAAAGGAGTTTCCCTCTTCACACGTTGTTGCTTCTTCCATCAAAGATTGGGGAGGAAATATATATGTATAGCTATATATATATAGTCAAACGCTACTGTAAGGAATATATGGATCACGTTGCTTTTGGTTTTCTTTATGACAAATAGCTCCACTTAAGATGTATTTGTTTTAGCTAAATTTATTTCATGGGGGATTCTTACCAAACCTTGGAATAGAAATGAATTACAACATTATATTGGATTGTTCGTTGCAGGAGTACACCATCCTTATCCTATCCATGTCAATCAAATGAGCCCCTATATAGTACAATTCATCAAATACAACTTGCCATGGTCCCACGTGGACATGGAAAATTCCTACATTTATCCGAATAATTTGAATAAATACCGTAATTAATTTTTTATCTCACTTCTCTTAAACACGAATCTCTTTTAATCTACTTTCTATACACAATAACATAATCATGTGATATAACACTAGTCCACAACCTCTTTTGGGATACACAAAAATTATTATTAATAATCTCCGTCGTCACACTTGTTAAATTCTAAATTATTTTGGGACTGCATCCTTTCATATACCAAGCCTCTTTATTTGCATACGTTAATATGACCAAAAATCTTCCAACTCTTGGGGATTATCAATGTCCATTTACTTTCATAGATATGTTACTTGTAGAAATACAACTCATAATGAGGGAGGTAATTTGTCACGACCGAAACCGGAGGGTCATGACGGGCATCCGGACCTTACCTGCCGAGCACCACTCTTTACATACTTACCATCTGACCGAAATCTATCATGGCCACAAGACTCGTTACCAAATATTTGGCTGACACATACATCACAGCCGACAGGGTGAAAAACAACTATGATACACAGGACAACTGTCTATGAGCCTCTAAAGTGTACATGACATCGCAAGGATAGGACTGGGACCCGCCATACCCATATACATATGCAAAATATCATACCGAGACTAAACTACAACTCTGGAACAAATAGAGTGCTCCAACATCAACTGAACCAGCAACCTACTAGCGCGAATCGTCCCACTATTTACCTGAGCCTACGGGCATGAAACGCAATATCCCTCGACAATAGGGACGTCAGTATGACTGATGTACCAAGTATGTCAGGCATGAAGTATATCATAACAAAAATACAAGAACAAACTGAGACAGAAACAGTCGACCAGTAGTAAATTGCCTATGAGGAACCTAATATGCCTAGCATAATGCAAATGCGGTATACATATATAATGGCCACACAAGGGCATCTTCCTTTCCATAACAACCTCTGTGGGCATATATCCTATCGGCCTCTGTGGGCATAATCATTATCATATTGGCCTCATTGGGCAACTTCTTTTTTGTGATATATGTACCAACTGCAGGTCGTGTTACGTATATACCGCCATTCCCTTTTCCCCATCCCCTACATATATATAATTTATATCATATAGTAGTGTATATAACACATGTGGGTCCAGAGTAATATATGAATAAAATGCAAATGCATGAATGACAATAAAATATTCTGAACTTATCAGATGACATAATATCCTTGTACATTCAGCTAACATTGTGAATATCAACATCTTACCCATATACCTCAGTAAGGATTTAGGAACATATTTAGATATGAATCAATAACAAGAACATTCTTAACCACTAAGAGTAGAATCATTTATGGGACATTATTACATTTATGTTTCGTTACATGGAATATGCCAAAAGAAGAAAGGATTTGCCTTAACATACCTTTATTTGTCTTCATGACAATCTAACCAACATAACTTGTTTAGCGCCTCAACCTTATATGCCAAGAACTATTCTTCCTCCACCCTACTCCACTTTGAAGAAATATCTGTCTTGCCATCATCCGGGGGAATCCGATGTGGGCATAACCCCTACATCATTCTTTGCTTTTCGCTTTAGCGAAAAAGGAGTTTCCCTCTTCACACGTTGTTGCTCCTTCCATCAAAGAATGGGGAGGAAATATATATGTATAGCTATATATATATAGTCAAATGCTACTGTAAGGAATATATGGATCAAGTTGCTTTTGGTTTTCTTTATTACAAATAGCTCCAGTTAAGATGTATTTGTTTTAGCTAAATTAATTTCATGGTGGATTCTTACCTAACCTTGGAATAGAAATGATTTACAACATTATATTGGATTATTGGTTGCAGGAGTACACCATCCTTATCCTGTCCATGTCAATGAAATGAGCCCCTATATAGTAGAATTCATCAAATACAACTTGCCATGGTCCCATCTGGACATGGAAAATTCCTACATTTATCCACATAATTTGAATTAATACCGTAATTAATTTTTGGATCTCACTTCCATTAAACATGGATCTCTTTTAATCTACTTCCTATACTCAATAACATAATCATATGATATAACACTAGTCCACAACCTCTTTTGGGATACACAAAAATTATTATTAATAATCCCCGTCGTCACACTTGTTAAATTCTAAATTATTTCGGGACTACATCCTTTCATATACCAAGCCTCTTTATTTGCATTCGTGAATATGACGAAAAATCCTCCAACTCTCGGGGATTATCAAAGTCCATTTACTTTGATAGATATGTTACTTGTAGAAATACAACTCATTATGAGGGAGGTAATTTGTCACGACCCAAACCGGAGGGTCATGACGGGCATCCGGACCTTACCTACCGAACACCACTCTTTAAATACTTACCATCTAACCAAATCAATCATCGCCACAAGGGTCATTACCAAATATTCGGCTCACACATACATCACAGCCGACTGGGTGAAAAATAACTATGATACACAGGACAACTGTCTACGAGCCTCTAAAGTGTACATGACATCGCAAGGATAGGACTGGGACCCGCCATACCCATATACATATGCAAAGTATCATACCGAGACTAAACTACAACTCTGGAACAAATAGAGTGCTCCAACATCAACTGAACCAGCAACCTACTAGCGCGAATCGTCCCACTGTTTACCTGAGCCTACGGGCATGAAACGCAATATCCTTCGACAATAGGGACGTCAGTATGACTGATGTACCAAGTATGTCAGGCATGAAATATATCATAACAAAAATACAAGAATAAACTGAGACAGAAACAGCCGACCAGTAGTAAATTTCTATGAGGAACCTAATATGCCTAAATGTTATGCATAATGCAAATGCGGTATACATATATATTGGCCACACAAGGGCATCTTCCTTTCCATAACAACCTATGTGGGCATATATCCTATCGGCCTCTGTGGGCATAATCATTATCATATTGGCCTCATTGGGCAACTTCTTTTTTGTGATATATGTACCAACTGCAGGTCGTGTTACGTATATACCGCCATTCCCTTTTCCCCATCTCCTACATATATATAATTTATATCATATAGTAGTGTATATAACACATGTGGGTCCAGAGTAATATATGAATAAAATGCAAATGCATGAATGACAATAAAATATTCTGAACTTATCAAATGACATAATATCCTTGTACATTCAGCTAACATTGTGAATATCAACATCTTACCCATATACCTCAGTAAGGATTTAGGAACATATTTAGATATGAATCAATAACAAGAACATTCTTAACCACTAAGAGTAGAATCATTTATGGGACATTAATACATTTACGTTTCGTTACATGGAACATGCCAAAAGAAGAAAGGATTTGCCTTAACATACCTTTATTTGTCTTGATGACAATCTAACCAACATAACTTGTTTAGCGCCTCAACCTTATATGCCAAGAACTATTCTTCCTCCACCCTACTCCACTTTGAAGAAATATCTGTCTTGCCATCATCCGGGGGAATCCCATGTGGGCATAACCTCTACATCATTCTTTGCTTTTCGCTTTAGCGAAAAAGGAGTTTCCCTCTTCACACGTTGTTGCTCCTTCCATCAAAGATTGGGGAGGAAATATATATGTATAGCTATATATATATAGTCAAACGCTACTGTAAGGAATATATGGATCACGTTGCTTTTGTTTTTCTTTATGACAAATATCTCCACTTAAGATGTATTTGTTTTAGCTAACTTTATTTCATGGGGGATTCTTACCTAACCTTGGAATAGAAATGAATTACAACATTATATTGGATTGTTGGTTGCAGGAGTACACCATTCTTATCCTGTCCATGTCAATCAAATGAGCCCCTATATAGTACAATTCATCAAATACAACTTGCCATGGTCCCACGTGGATATGGAAAATTCCTACATTTATCCACATAATTTGAATTAATACCGTAATTAATTTTTGGATCTCACTTCACTTAAACATGGATCTCTTTTAATCTACTTCCTATACTCAATAACATAATCATATGATATAACACTAGTCCACAACCTCTTTTGGGATACACAAAAATTATTATTAATAAACTCCGTCGTCACACTTGTTAAATTTTAAATTATTTCGGGACTACATCCTTTCATATACCAAGCCTCTTTATTTGCATTCGTGAATATGACGAAAAATCCTCCAACTCTCGGGGATTATCAAAGTCCATTTACTTTGATAGATATGTTACTTGTAGAAATACAACTCATTATGAGGGAGGTCATTTGTCACGACCCAAACCGGAGGGTCATGATGGGCATCCGGACCTTACCTACCGAACACCACTCTTTAAATACTTACCATCTAACCAAATCAATCATCGTCACAAGGGTTGTTACCAAATATTCGGCTAACACATACATCACAGCTGACAGGGTGAAAAACAACTATGATACATAGGACAACTGTCTACGAGCCTCTAAAGTGTACATGACATCGCAAGAATAGGACAGGGACCCGCCATACCCATATACATATGCAAAATATCATACCGAGACTAGACTGCTACTCTGGAACAAATAGAGTGCTCCAACATCAACTGAACCAGCAACCTACTAGCGCGAACCATCCCACTGTTTACCTGAGCCTACGGGCATGAAACGCTATGTCCCTCGACAAAAGGGATGCCAGTATGACTGATGTACCAAGTATGTCAGGCATGAAGTACATCATAACAATAATAAAAGAATAAATTGAGACAGAAACAACCGACCAATAGTAAATTGCCTATAAGGACCCTAATATGCCTAAATGTTATGCATAACTCAAATGCGGTATACATATACATTGGCCACACAAGGGCATCTTCCTTTCCATAATAGCCTATGTGGGCATCATATCATATCGGCCTCTGTGGGCATAATCATTATCATATTGGCCTCATTGGGCATCTTCCTTTCATGATATATGTACCAACTACATGTGATGTTTTGTATATAACGTCATTCTCTTTTTCCCATCCCTTACATATATATTGTTTATATCATATTGTAGTGTATATAACACATGTGGGTCCATGGTAATATATGAATAAAATGCTAATGCATGAGTGACAATAAAATATTCCGAACTTATCGGATGACATAATATCCTTGTACCTTCAGCTAACATTGTGAATATCAACATCTTTCCCATATACTTCAGTAAGGATTTAGGAACATATTTAGACATGCTTTCAACATATGAATCAATAACAAGAACATTCTTAACTACTAAGAGTAGAATCATTTATGGGACATTATTACGTTTACGTTTCGTTACATGGAACATGCCAAAAGAAGAAAGGATTTGCCTTTACATACCTTTATTTGTCTTCATGACAATCTAACCAACATAACTTGTTTAGCTCCTCAACCTTATATGCCAAGAACTATTCTTCCTCCACCCTACTCCACTTTGAAGAAATATCTGTCTTGCCATCATCCGGAGGAATCCGATGTGGGCATAACCCCTAAATCATTCTTTGCTTTTTGCTTTAGCGAAAAAAGAGTTTCCCTCTTCACACGTTTTTGCTCCTTCCATCAAAGATTAGGGAGGAATATATATGTATAGCTATATATATATAGTCAAGCGCTACTGTAAGGAATATATGTATCAAGTTGATTTTGGTTTTCTTTATGACAAATAGCTCCACTTAAGATTTATTTGTTTTAGCTAAATTTATTTCATGGTGGATTCTTACCTAACCTTGGAATAGAAATGATTTACAACATTATATTGGATTGTTGGTTGCATGAGTACACCATCCTTATGATGTCCGTGTCAATCAAATGAGCCCCTATATAGTACAATTCATCAAATACAACTTGCCATGGTCCCACGTGGACATGGGAAATTCCTACATTTATCCGCATAATTCAAATTAATACCGTAATTAATTTTATGATCTCACTTCACTTAAACATGAAAATCTTTTAATCTACTTCCTATACTCAATAACATAATCATGTGATATAACACTAGTCCACAACCTCTTTTGGGATACACTAAAATTATTATTAATAATCCCCGTCGTCACACTTGTTAAATTCTAAATTATTTCGGGATTACATCCTTTCATACACCAAGCCTCTTTATTTGCATTCGTGAATATGACCAAAAATCCTCCAACTCTCGGGGATTATCAAAGTCTATTTACTTTGATAGATATGTTACTTGTAGAAATACAACTCATAATGAGGGAGGTAATTTGTCACAACCCAAACCGGAGGGTAATGACGGGCATCCGGACCTTACTTGCCGAACACCACTCTTTACATACTTACCATCTAATGAAATCAATCATGGCCACAAGGGTCGTTACCAAATATTCGGCTGACATATACATCACAGCCGACATGGTTATATACAACAATGATACACAGGACAACTGTCTATGAGCCTCTAAAGTGTACATGACATCGCAAGGATGGGACAAGGACCCACCATGCCCATATACATATGAAAAATACCATACCGAGACTAGATTGCTACTCTGGAACAAATAGAATGCTCCAACATCAACTGAACCAGCAACCTACTAGCGCGAACCGTCCCACTGTTTACCTGAGCCTGCGGGCATGAAACACAATATCCCTCGACAAATGGGACGTCAGTATGACTGATGTACCAAGTATGTCTGGCATAAAGTATATCATAACAAAATTACAATAATAAACTGAGACAGAAACAGTCGACCAGTAGTAAATTGCCTATAAGGACCCTAATGCAAATGCGGTATACATATATATTGGCCACACAAGGGCATCTTCCTTTCCATAACAACCTCTGTGGGCATATATCATATCGGCCTCTCTCGGTATAATCATTATCATATTGGCCTCATTGGGCATCTTCCTTTTCGTGATATATGTACCAACTGTAGGTGGTGTTGCGTATATAACGCCATTATCTTTTCCCCATCCCCTACATATATATAATTTATATCATATAGTAGTGTATATAACACATGTGAGTCCAGGGTAATATATGAATAGAAAATGCATGAATGACAATAAAATATTCTGAACTTATCATATGACATAATATCCTTGTACCTTCAGCTAACATTGTGAATATCAACATCTTTCCCATATACCTCAGTAAGAATCCACCATGAAATAAATTTAGCTAAAACAAATAAATCTTAAGTGGAGCTATTTGTCATAAAGAAAACCAAAATCAACTTGATCCATATATTCCTTACAGTAGCGCTTGACTATATATATATAGCTATACATATATATTCCTCCCCAATATTTGATGGAAGGAGCAAAAACGTGTGAAGAGGGAAACTCTTTTTTCGCTAAAGCAAAAAGCAAAGAATGATTTAGGGGTTATGCCCACATCGGATTCCTCCGGATGATGGCAAGACAGATATTTCTTCAAAGTGGAGTAGGGTGGAGGAAGAATAGTTCTTGGCATATAAGGTTGAGGCGCTAAATAAGTTATGTTGGTTAGATTGTCATGAAGACAAATAAAGGTATGTAAAGGCAAATCCTTTCTTCTTTTGGCATGTTCCATGTAACGAAAGGTAAACGTAATAATGTCCCATAAATGATTCTACTCTTAGTAGTTAAGAATGTTCTTGTTATTGATTCATATGTTGAAAGCATGTCTAAATATGTTCCTTACTGAGGTATATGGGAAAGATGTTGATATTCACAATGTTAGCTGAAGGTACAAGGATATTATGTCATTCGATAAGTTCAGAATATTTTATTGTCACTCATGCATTAGCATTTTATTCATATATTACCATGGACCCACATGTGTTATATACACTACAATATGATATAAACTATACATATGTAAGGGATGGGAAAAAGGAAATGGCGTTATATACAAAACACCACATGTAGTTGGTACATATATCATGAAACTAAGATGCCCAATGAGGCCAATATGATAATGATTATGCCCACAGAGGCCGATATGATATGATGCCCACATAGGCTGTTATGGAAAGGAAGATGCCCTTGTGTGGCCAATGTATATGTATACCGCATTTGAGTTATTCATATTTGCCTTAACATACCTTTATTTGTCTTCATGACAATCTAACCAACATAACTTGTTTAGCGCCTCAACCTTCTATGCCAAGAACTATTCTTCCTCCACCCTACTCCACTTTGAAGAAATATCCGTCTTGCCATCATCCAGAGGAATCCGATGTGCGAATAACCCCTACATTATTCTTTGCTTTTCGCTTTAGCGAAAAAGTAGTTTCCCTCTTCACACGTTGTTGCTCCTTCCATCAAAGATTGGGGAAGAAATATATATGTATAGCTATATATATATAGTCAAACGCTACTGTAAGGAATATATGGATCAAGTTGCTTTTGGTTTTCTTTATGACAAATAGCTCCACTTAAGATGTATTTGTGTTAGCTAAATTTATTTCATGGTGGATTCTTACCTAACCTTGGAATAGAAATGATTTACAACATTATATTGGATTGCTGGTTGCAGGAGTACACCATCCTTATGTTATCGTGTCAATCAAATGAGCCCCTATATAGTACAATTCATCAAATACAACTTTCCATGGTCCCACATGGACATGGGAAACTCCTACATTTATCCGCATAATTTGAATTAATACCGTAATTAATTTTTTTATCTCACTTCACTTAATTATGAATCACTTTTAATCTGCTTCCTATACTCAATAACATAATCATGTGATATAACACTAGTCCCCAACCTCTTTTGGGATACACAAAAATTATTATTAATAATCCCCGTCATCACTCTTGTTAAATTCTAAATTTTTCCGGGACTGCATCCTTTCATATACCAAGCCTCTTTATTTGCATACGTGAATATGACCAAAAATCCTCCAACTCTCGGGGATTATCAAAGTCCTTTTACTTTGATAGATATGTTACTTGTAGAAATACAACTCATAATGAGGGAGGTAATTTTTTACAACACAAACTGGAGGATCATGACGGGCACCCGGACCTTACCTGTCGAGCACCACTCTTTACATACTTACCATCTAACCGAAATCAATCATGGCCACAAGGGCCGTTACCAAATATTCGGCTGACACATACATCACAGCCAACATGGCTATTTACAAATACAATACATAGGACAACTGTCTACAAGCCTCTAAAGTGTACATGACATCACAGGGATGGGACAGGGCCCCGCCATACCCATATACATATGCAAAATATCATACCGAGACAAGACTACAACTCTGGAACAAATATAGTGCTCCAACATCAACTGAACCAACAACCTACTAGCGCGAACCGTAAATTGCTTATGAGGACCTTAATATGCCTAAATGTTATGCATAAAGCAAATGCAGTATACATATATATTGGCCACACAAGGGCATCTTCCTTTCCATATCAGCCTCTGTGGGCATCATATCATATCGGCCTCTGTGGGAAAAATCATTATCATATTGACCTCATTCGGCATCTTCCTTTTCGTGATATATGTACCAACTGCAGGTGGTGCTGCGTATATAACACCATTCCCTTTTCCCATCCCCTACATATATATAATGTATATCTTATAGTAGTGTATATAACACATGTGGGTCCAGGGTAATATATGAATAACATGCAAATGCGTGAATGACAATAAAATATTCTGAACTTATCGGATGACATAATATCCTTGTACCTTCAGCTAACATTGTGAATATCAACATCTTTCCCATTTACCTCAGTAAGGATTTAGGAACATATTTAGACATGCTTTCAACATATGAATCAATAACAAGAACATTCTTAACTACTAAGAGTAGAATAATTTATGGGACATTATTACGTTTACGTTTCGGTATATGGAACATGCCAAAAGACGAAATGATTTGCCTTAACATACCTTTATTTGTCTTCATGACAATCTAACCAACATAACTTGTTTAGCGCCTCAACCTTATATGCCAAGAACTATTCTTCCTCCACCCTACTCCACTTTGAAGAAATATCCGTCTTGCCATCATCCGGATGAATCCTATGTGGGCATAACACCTACATCATTCTTTGCTTTTCGCTTTAGCGAAAAAGGAGTTTCCCTCTTCACACGTTGTTGCTCCTTCCATCAAAGATTGGGGAGGAAATATTTATGTATAGCTATATATATATATAGTCAAACGCTACTGTAAGTAATAAATGGATCAAGTTGCTTTTGGTTTTCTTTAAGACAAATAGCTCCACTTAAGATGTATTTGTTTTAGCTAAATTTATTTCATGGTGGATTCTTACCTAACCTTGGAATATAAATGATTTACAACATTATATTGGATTGTTGGTTGCAAGAGTACACCATCCTTATCCTGTCCGTGTCAATTAACTGAGCCCCTATATAGTACAATTCTTCAAATACTTTTTGTCATGGTCCCACGTGGACATGGAAAATTCCTTCATTTATCCGCATAATTCAAATTAATACACTAATTAACTTTTTGATCTCACTTCACTTAATTATGAATCACTTTTAATCTGCTTCCTATACTCAATAACATAATCATGTGATATAACACTAGTCCACAACCTCTTTTGAGATACACAAAAATTATTATTAATAATCTCTGTAATCACACTTGTTAAATTCTAAATTATTTCGGGACTGCATCCTTTCATATACCAAGCCTTTTTATTTGCATACGTGAATATGACCAAAAATCCTCCAACTCTCGGGGATTATCAAAGTCCTTTTACTTTGATAGATATGTTACTTGTAGAAATACAACTCATAATGAGGGAGGTAATTTGTCACGACACAAACCGGAGGATCATGGCGGGCACCCGGACCTTACCTGTGTAGCACCACTCTTTACATACTTACCATCTAACCGAAATCAATCATGGCCACAAGGGTCGTTACCAAATATTCGGCTGACACATACATCACAGCCGACATGGCTATTTACAACTACGATACACAGGACAACTGTCATCAAGCCTCTAAAATGTACATGACATCACAGGGATGGGACAGGGCCCCGCCATACCCATATACATATGCAAAATATCATACCGAGACTAGACTACAACTCTGGAACAAATATAGTGCTCCAACATCAACTAAACCAACAACTTACTAGCGCGAACCGTAAATTGCTTATGAGGACCTTAATATGCCTAAATGTTATGCATAAAGCAAATGCAGTATACATATATATTGGCCACACAAGGGCATCTTCCTTTCCATATCAGCCTCTGTGGGCATCATATCATAACGGCCTCTGTGGGCTAAATCATTATCATATTGACCTCATTGGGCATCTTCCTTTTCGTGATATATGTACCAACTGCAGGTGGTGCTGCGTATATAACACCATTCCATTTTCCTATCCCCTACATATATATAATTTATATCATATAGTAGTGTATATAACACATGTGGGTCCAGGGTAATATATGAATAAAATGCAAATGCATGAATGACAATAAAATATTCTGAACTTATCGGATGACATAATATCCTTGTACCTTCAGCTAACATTGTGAATATCAACATCTTTCCCATTTACCTCAATAAGGATTTAGGAACATATTTAGACATGCTTTCAACATATGAATCAATAACAAGAACATTTTTAACTACTAAGAGTAGAATCATTTATGGGACATTATTACGTTTACGTTTCGGTACATGGAACATGCCAAAAGACGAAAGGATTTGCCTTAACATACCTTTATTTGTCTTCATGACAATCTAACCAACATAACTTGTTTAGCGCCTCAACCTTATATGCCAAGAACTATTCTTCCTCCAGCCTACTCCACTTTGAAGAAATATCCGTCTTGCCATCATCCGGAGGATTCCGATGTGGGCATAACCACTACATCATTCTTTGCTTTTCGCTTTAGCGAAAAAGGAGTTTCCCTCTTCACACGTTGTTGCTCCTTCCATCAAAGATTGGGGAGGAAATATTTATGTATAGCTATATATATATAGGCAAACGCTACTGTAAGTAATATATGGATCAAGTTGCTTTTGGTTTTCTTTAAGACAAATAGCTCCACTTAAGATGTATTTGTTTTAGCTAAATTTATTTCATGGTGGATTCTTACCTAACCTTGGAATATAAATGATTTACAACATTATATTGGATTGTTGGTTGCAGGAGTACACCATCCTTATCCTGTCCGTGTCAATGAAATGAGCCCCTATATTGTACAATTCCTCAAATGCTACTTGTCATGGTCCCACATGGACATGGAAAATTCCTACATTTATCCGCATAATTCGAATTAATACCGTAATAAATTTTTTGATCTCAATTCACTTAAACATGAATCACTTTTAATCTGCTTCCTATACTCAATAACATAATCATGTGATATAACACTAGTCCACAACCTCTTTTGGGATACACAAAAATTATTATTAATAATCTCCGTCATCACACTTGTTAAATTCTAAATTATTTCGGGACTGCATCCTTTCATATACGAAGCCTCTTTATTTGCATACGTGAATTTGACCAAAAATCCTCCAACTCTCGGGGATTATCAAAGTCCTTTTACTTTGATACATATGTTACTTGTAGAAATACAACTCATAATGAGGGAGGTAATTTGTCACGACATAAACCGGAGGATCATGACGGGCACCCGGACCTTACCTGTCGAGCACCACTCTTTACATACTTACCATCTAACCAAAATCAATCATGGCCATAAGGGCCGTTACCAAATATTCGGCTGACACATACATCACTGCCGACATGGCTATTTACAACTATGATACACAGGACAACTGTCAGCAAGCCTCTAAAGTGTACATGACATCACAAGGATGGGACAGGGCCCCGCCATACCCATATACATATGCAAAATATCATACCGAGACTAGACTACAACTCTGGAACAAATAGAGTGCTCCAACATCAACTGAACCAACTACCTACTAGCGTGAACCGTAAATTGCTTATGAGGACCTTAATATGCCTAAATGTTATGCATAAAGAAAATGCAGTATACATATATATTGGCCACACAAGGGCATCTTCCTTTCCATATCAGCCTCTGTGGGCATCATATCATATCGGCCTCTGTGGGCAAAATCATTATCCTATTGACCTCATTGGGCATCTTCCTTTTCGTGATATATGTACCAACTACAGGTGGTGCTGCGTATATAACGTCATTCCCTTTTCCCATCCCCTACATATATATAATTTATATCATATAGTAGTGTATATAACACATGTGGGTCCAAGGTAATATATGAATAAAATGAAAATGCATGAATGGCAATAAAATATTATGAACTTATCGGATGACATAATATCCTTGTACCTTCAGCTAACATTATGAATATCAACATCTTTCCCATTTACCTCAGTAAGGATTTAGGAACATATTTAGACATGCTTTCAACATATGAATCAATAACAAGAATATTCTTAACTACTAAGAGTAGAATCATTTATGAGACATTATTACGTTTACGTTTCGGTACATGGAACATGCCAAAAGATGAAAGGATTTGCCTTAACATACCTTTATTTGTATTCATGACAATCTAACCAACATAACTTGTTTAGCGCCTCAACCTTATATGCCAAGAACTATACTTCCTCCACCATACCCCACTTTGAAGAAATATCCGTCTTGCCATCATCCGGAGGAATCCGATGTGGGCATAACCCCTACATCATTCTTTGCTTTTCGCTTTAGCGAAAAAGGAGTTTCCCTCTTCACACGTTGTTGCTCCTTCCATCAAAGATTGGGGAGGAAATATTTATGTATAGCTATATATATATATAGTCAAACGCTACTGTAAGTAATATATGGATCAAGTTGCTTTTGGTTTTCTTTAAGACAAATAGCTCCACTTAAGATGTATTTGTTTTAGCTAAATTTATTTCATGGTGGATTCTTACCTAACCTTGGAATAGAAATGATTTACAACATTATATTGGATTGTCGGTTGCAGGAGTACACCATCCTTATCCTGTCCGTGTCAATCAAATGAGCCCCTATATAGTACAATTCATCAAATACTACTTGTCATGGTCCCACGTGGACATGGAAAATTCCTACATTTATCCGCATAATTCGAATTAATACCATAATTAATTTTTTGATCTCAATTCACTTAAACATGAATCACTTTTAATCTGCTTCCTATACTCAATAACATAATCATGTGATATAACACTAGTCCACAACCTCTTTTGGGATACACAAAAATTATTATTAATAATCCCCGTCATCACACTTGTTAAATTCTAAATTATTTCGGGACTGCATCCTTTCATATACCAAGCCTCTTTATTTGCATACGTGAATATGACCAAAAATCCTCCAACTCTCGGGGATTATCAAAGTACTTTTACTTTGATAGATATGTTACTTGTAGAAATACAACTCATAATGAGGGAGGTAATTTGTCACGACATAAACCGGAGGATCATGACGGGCACCCGGACCTTACCTGTCGAGCACCACTCTTTACATACTTACCATCTAACCAAAATCAATCATGGCCACAAGGGCCGTTACCAAATATTCGGCTGACACATACATCACAGCCGACATGGCTATTTACAACTACGATACACAGGACAACTATCAGCAAGCCTCTAAAGTGTACATGACATCACAAGGATGGGACAGGGCCCCGCAATACCCATATACATATGCAAAATTTCATACCGAGACTAGACTACAACTCTGGAACAAATAGAGTGCTCCAACATCAACTGAACCAACTACCTACTAGCGTGAACCGTAAATTGCTTATGAGGACCTTAATATGCCTAAATGTTATGCATAAAGCAAATGCAGTATACATATATATTGGCCACACAAGGGCATCTTCCTTTCCATATCAGCCTCTGTGGGCATCATATCATATCGGCCTCTGTGGAAAAAATCATTATCATATTGACCTCATTGGGCATCTTCCTTTTCGTGATATATGTACCAACTACAGGTGGTGCTGTGTATATAACGTCATTCCCTTTTCCCATCCCCTACATATATATAATTTATATCATATAGTAGTGTATATAACACATGTGGGTCCAAGGTAATATATGAATAAAATGCAAATGCATGAATGGCAATAAAATATTATGAACTTATCGGATGACATAATATCCTTGTACCTTCAGCTAACATTATGAATATCAACATCTTTCCCATTTACCTCAGTAAGGATTTAAGAACATATTTAGACATGCTTTCAACATATGAATCAATAACAAGAACATTCTTAACTACTAAGAGTAGAATCATTTATGAGACATTATTACGTTTACGTTTCGGTACATGGAAAATGCCAAAAGACGAAAGGATTTGCCTTAACATACCTTTATTTGTCTTCATGACAATCTAACCAACATAACTTGTTTAGCACCTCAACCTTATATGCCAAGAACTATACTTCCTCCACCCTACCCCACTTTGAAGAAATATCCGTCTTGCCATCATCCGGAGGAATCCGATGTGGGCATAACCCCTACATCATTCTTTGCTTTTCGCTTTAGCGAAAAATGAGTTTCCCTCTTCACACGTTGTTGCTCCTTCCATCAAAGATTGGGGAGGAAATATTTATGTATAGCTATATATATATATAGTCAAACGCTACTGTAAGTAATATATGGATCAAGTTGCTTTTGGTTTTCTTTTAGACAAATAGCTCCACTTAAGATGTATTTGTTTTAGCTAAATTTATTTCATGGTGGATTCTTACCTAACCTTGGAATAGAAATGATTTACAACATTATATTGGATTGTCGGTTGCAGGAGTACACCATCCTTATCCTGTCCGTGTCAATCAAATTAGCCCCTATATAGTACAATTCATCAAATACTACTTGTCATGGTCCCACGTGGACATGGAAAATTACTTCATTTATCCGCATAATTTGAATTAATACCGTAATTAATTTTTTGATCTCAATTCACTTAAACATGAATCACTTTTAATCTGCTTCCTATACTCAATAACATAATCATGTGATATAACACTAGTCCACAACCTCTTTTGGGATACACAAAAATTATTATTAATAATCCCCGTCATCACACTTGTTAAATTCTAAATTATTTCGGGACTGCATCCTTTCATATACGAAGCCTCTTTATTTGCATACGTGAATTTGACCAAAAATCCTCCAACTCTCGGGGATTATCAAAGTACTTTTACTTTGATAGATATGTTACTTGTAGAAATACAACTCATAATGAGGGAGGTAATTTGTCACGACATAAACCGGAGGATCATGACGGGCACCCGGACCTTACCTGTCGAGCACCACTCTTTACATACTTACCATCTAACCGAAATCAATCATGGCCACAAGGGCCGTTACCAAATATTCGGCTGACACATACATCACAGCCGACATGGCTATTTACAACTACAATACAGGACAACCGTCGAAGCCTCTAAAGTGTACATGACATCACAAGGATGGGACAGGCCCCGCGATACCCATATACATATGCAAAATATCATACCGAGACTAGACTACAACTCTGGAACAAATAGAGTGCTCCAATATCAAGCTGAACCAACAACCTACTAGCGTGAACCGTAAATTGCTTATGAGGACCTTAATATGCCTAAATGTTATGCATAAAGCAAATGCAAGATACATATATATTGGCCACACAAGGGCATCTTCCTTTCCATATCAGCCTCTGTGGGCATCATATCATATCGGCCTCTGTGGGCAAAATCATTATCATATTGACCTCATTGGGCATCTTCCTTTCGTGATATATGTACCAAGCTGCGGTGGTCTCACAGATATAACGTCATTCCCTTTTCCCATCCCCTACATATATATAATTTATATCATATAGTAGTGTATATAACACATGTGGGTCCAAGGTAATATATGAATAAAATGCAAATGCATGAATGACAATAAAAAATTCTGAACTTATCGGATGACATAATATCCTTGTACCTTCAGCTGACATTCTGAATATCAACATCTTTCCCATATACCTCAGTAAGGATTTAGGAACATATTTAGACATGCTTTCAATATATGAATCAATAACAAGAACATTCTTAACTACTAAGAGTAGAATCATTTATGGGACATTATTACGTTTACATTTCGGTACATGGAACATGCCAAAAGACGAAAGGATTTGCTTTAACATACCTTTATTTGTCTTCATGACAATCTAACCAACATAACTTGTTTAGCGCCTCAACCTTATATGCCAAGAACTATTCTTCCTCCACCCTACCCCACTTTGAAGAAATATCCGTCTTGCCATCATCCGGAGGAATCCTATGTGGGCATAACCCCTACATCATTCTTTGCTTTTCGCTTTAGCGAAAAAGGAGTTTCCCTCTTCACACGTTGTTGCTCCTTCCATCAAAGATTGGGGAGGAAATATTTATGTATAGCTATATATATATATATAGTCAAACACTACTGTAAGTAATATATGGATCAAGTTGCTTTTGGTTTTCTTTAAGACAGATAGCTCCACTTAAGATGTATTTGTTTTAGCTAAATTTATTTCATGGTGGATTCTTACCTAACCTTGGAATAGAAATGATTTACGACATTATATTGGATTGTCGGTTGCAGGAGTACACCATCCTTATCCTGTCCGTGTCAATCAAATGAGCCCCTATATAGTACAATTTATCAAATACTACTTGTTATGGTCCCACGTGGACATGGAAAATTTCTTCATTTATCCGCATAATTCAAATTAATACCCTAATTAATTTTTGATCTCACTTCACTTAAACATGAATCACTTTTAATCTGCTTCCTATACTCAATAACATAATCATGTGATATAACACTAGTCCACAACCTCTTTTGGGATACACAAAAATTATTATTAATAATACAGTCATCACACTTGTTAAATTCTAAATTATTTCGGAGTGCATCCTTTCATATACCAAGCCTCTTTATTTGCATACGTGAATATGACCAAAAATCCTCCAACTCTCGGGGATTATCAAAGTCCTTTTACTTTGATAGATATGTTACTTGTAGAAATACAACTCATAATGAGGGAGGTAATTTGTCACGACACAAACCGGAGGATCATGGCGGGCACCCGGACCTTACCTGTGTAGCACCACTCTTTACATACTTACCATCTAACCGAAATCAATCATGGCCACAAGGGCCGTTACCAAATATTCGGCTGACACATACATCACAGCCGACATGGCTATTTACAACTACGATACAGGACAAGCTGTCACAAGAAACCTCTAAAGTGTATATGACATCACAAGGATGGGACAGGGCCCCGCCATACCCATATACATATGCAAAATATCATACCGAGACTAGACTACAACTCTGGAACAAATAGAGTGCTCCAACATCAACTGAACCAACAACCTACTAGCGTGAACCGTAAATTGCTTATGAGGACCTTAATATGCCTAAATGTTATGCATAAAGCAAATGCAGTATACATATATATTGGCCACACAAGGGCATCTTCCTTTCCATATCAGCCTCTGTGGGCATCATATCATATCGGCCTCTGTGGGCAAAATCATTATCATATTGACCTCATTGGGCATCTTCCTTTTCGTGATATATGTACCAACTGCAGGTGGTGCTGCGTATATAACGTCATTCCCTTTTCCCATCCCCTACATATATATAATTTATATCATATAGTAGTGTATATAACACATGTGGGTCCAAGGTAATATATGAAGAAAATGCAAATGCATGAATGACAATAAAATATTCTGAACTTATCGGATGACATAATATCCTTGTACCTTCAGCTAACATTCTGAATATCAACATCTTTCCCATATACCTCAGTAAGGATTTAGGAACATATTTAGACATTCTTTCAATATAGGAATCAATAACAAGAACATTCTTAACTACTAAGAGTAGAATCATTTATGGGACATTATTACGTTTACATTTCGGTACATGGAACATGCCAAAAGACGAAAGGATTTGCTTTAACATACCTTTATTTGTCTTCATGACAATATAACCAACATAACTTGTTTAGCGCCTCAACCTTATATGCCAAGAACTATTCTTCCTCCACCCTACCCCACTTTGAAGAAATATCCGTCTTGCCATCATCCCAAGGAATCCTATGTGGGCATAACCCCTACATCATTCATTGCTTTTCGCTTTAGCGAAAAAGGAGTTTCCCTCTTCACACGTTGTTGCTCCTTCCATCAAAGATTGGGGAGGAAATATTTATGGATAGCTATATATATATATAGTCAAACACTACTGTAAGTAATATATGGATCAAGTTGCTTTTGGTTTTCTTTAAGACAGATAGCTCCACTTAAGATGTATTTGTTTTAGCTAAATTTATTTCATGGTGGATTCTTACCTAACCTTGGAATAGAAATGATTTACAACATTATATTGGATTGTCGGTTTTGAGTACACCATCCTTATCCTGTCCGTGTCAATCAAATGAGCCCCTATATAGTACAATTCATCAAATACTACTTGTTATGGTCCCACGTGGACATGGAAAATTTCTTCATTTATCCGCATAATTCAAATTAATACCCTAATTAATTTTTTGATCTCACTTCACTTAAACATGAATCACTTTTAATCTGCTTCCTATACTCAATAACATAATCATGTGATATAACACTAGTCCACAACCTCTTTTGGGATACACAAAAATTATTATTAATAATCCCCGTCATCACACTTGTTAAATTCTAAATTATTTGAATTTGCATCCTTTCATATACGAAGCCTCTTTATTTGCATACGTGAATTTGACCAAAAATCCTCCAACTCTCGGGGATTATCAAAGTACTTTTACTTTGATAGATATGTTACTTGTAGAAATACAACTCATAATGAGGGAGGTAATTTGTCACGACATAAACCGGAGGATCATGACGGGCACCCGGACCTTACCTGTCGAGCACCACTCTTTACATACTTACCATCTAACCGAAATCAATCATGGCCACAAGGGCCGTTACCAAATATTCGGCTGACACATACATCACAGCCGACATGGCTATTTACAACTACAATACACAGGACAACTGTCAGCAAGCCTCTAAAGTGTACATGACATCACAAGGATGGGACAGGGCCCCGCGATACCCATATACATATGCAAAATATCATACCGAGACTAGACTACAACTCTGGAACAAATAGAGTGCTCCAATATCAACTGAACCAACAACCTACTAGCGTGAACCGTAAATTGCTTATGAGGACCTTAATATGCCTAAATGTTATGCATAAAGCAAATGCAGTATACATATATATTGGCCACACAAGGGCATCTTCCTTTCCATATCAGCCTCTGTGGGCATCATATCATATCGGCCTCTGTGGGCAAAATCATTATCATATTGACCTCATTGGGCATCTTCCTTTTCGTGATATATGTACCAACTGCAGGTGGTGCTGCGTATATAACGTCATTCCCTTTTCCCATCCCCTACATATATATAATTTATATCATATAGTAGTGTATATAACACATGTGGGTCCAAGGTAATATATGAATAAAATGCAAATGCATGAATGACAATAAAAAATTCTGAACTTATCGGATGACATAATATCCTTGTACCTTCAGCTGACATTCTGAATATCAACATCTTTCCCATATACCTCAGTAAGGATTTAGGAACATATTTAGACATGCTTTCAATATATGAATCAATAACAAGAACATTCTTAACTACTAAGAGTAGAATCATTTATGGGACATTATTACGTTTACATTTCGGTACATGGAACATGCCAAAAGACGAAAGGATTTGCTTTAACATACCTTTATTTGTCTTCATGACAATCTAACCAACATAACTTGTTTAGCGCCTCAACCTTATATGCCAAGAATTATTCTTCCTCCACCCTACCCCACTTTGAAGATATATCCGTCTTGCCATCATCCGGAGGAATCCTATGTGGGCATAACCCCTACATCATTCTTTGATTTTCGCTTTAGCGAAAAAGGAGTTTCCCTCTTCACACGTTGTTGCTCCTTCCATCAAAGATTGGGGAGGAAATATTTATGTATAGCTATATATATATATATAGTCAAACACTACTGTAAGTAATATATGGATCAAGTTGCTTTTGGTTTTCTTTAAGACAGATAGCTCCACTTAAGATGTATTTGTTTTAGCTAAATTTATTTCATGGTGGATTCTTACCTAACCTTGGAATAGAAATGATTTACGACATTATATTGGATTGTCGGTTGCAGGAGTACACCATCCTTATCCTGTCCGTGTCAATCAAATGAGCCCCTATATAGTACAATTCATCAAATACTACTTGTTATGGTCCCACGTGGACATGGAAAATTTCTTCATTTATCCGCATAATTCAAATTAATACCCTAATTAATTTTTTGATCTCACTTCACTTAAACATGAATCACTTTTAATCTGCTTCCTATACTCAATAACATAATCATGTGATATAACACTAGTCCACAACCTCTTTTGGGATACACAAAAATTATTATTAATAATCCCCGTCATCACACTTGTTAAATTCTAAATTATTTCGGGACTGCATCCTTTCATATACGAAGCCTCTTTATTTGCATACGTGAATTTGACCAAAAATCCTCCAACTCTCGGGGATTATCAAAGTACTTTTACTTTGATAGATATGTTACTTGTAGAAATACAACTCATAATGAGGGAGGTAATTTGTCACGACATAAACCGGAGGATCATGACGGGCACCGGACCTTACAGCCGAGCACCACTCTTTACATACTTACCATCTAACCGAAATCAATCATGGCCACAAGGGCCGTTACCAAATATTCGGCTGACACATACATCACAGCCGACATGGCTATTTACAACTACAATACACAGGACAACTGTCAGCAAGCCTCTAAAGTGTACATGACATCACAAGGATGGGACAGGGCCCCGCGATACCCATATACATATGCAAAATATCATACCGAGACTAGACTACAACTCAAAACAAATAGAGTGCTCCAATATCAATCTGAACCAACAACCTACTAGCGTGAACCGTAAATTGCTTATGAGGACCTTAATATGCCTAAATGTTATGCATAAAGCAAATGCAGATACATATATATTGGCCACACAAGGGCATCTTCCTTTCCATATCGACCTCTGTGGGCATCATATCATATCGGCCTCTGTGGGCAAAATCATTATCATATTGACCTCATTGGGCATCTTCCTTTCGTGATATATGTACCAAGCTGCAGGTGGTGCAGCGTATATAACGTCATTCCCTTTTCCCATCCCCTACATATATATAATTTATATCATATAGTAGTGTATATAACACATGTGGGTCCAAGGTAATATATGAATAAAATGCAAATGCATGAATGACAATAAAAAATTCTGAACTTATCGGATGACATAATATCCTTGTACCTTCAGCTGACATTCTGAATATCAACATCTTTCCCATATACCTCAGTAAGGATTTAGGAACATATTTAGACATGCTTTCAATATATGAATCAATAACAAGAACATTCTTAACTACTAAGAGTAGAATCATTTATGGGACATTATTACGTTTACATTTCGGTACATGGAACATGCCAAAAGACGAAAGGATTTGCTTTAACATACCTTTATTTGTCTTCATGACAATCTAACCAACATAACTTGTTTAGCGCCTCAACCGTATATGCCAAGAATTATTCTTCCTCCACCCTACCCCACTTTGAAGATATATCCGTCTTGCCATCATCCGGAGGAATCCTATGTGGGCATAACCCCTACATCATTCTTTGATTTTCGCTTTAGCGAAAAAGGAGTTTCCCTCTTCACACGTTGTTGCTCCTTCCATCAAAGATTGGGGAGGAAATATTTATGTATAGCTATATATATATATATAGTCAAACACTACTGTAAGTAATATATGGATCAAGTTGCTTTTGGTTTTCTTTAAGACAGATAGCTCCACTTAAGATGTATTTGTTTTAGCTAAATTTATTTCATGGTGGATTCTTACCTAACCTTGGAATAGAAATGATTTACGACATTATATTGGATTGTCGGTTGCAGGAGTACACCATCCTTATCCTGTCCGTGTCAATCAAATGAGCCCCTATATAGTACAATTTATCAAATACTACTTGTTATGGTCCCACGTGGACATGGAAAATTTCTTCATTTATCCGCATAATTCAAATTAATACCCTAATTAATTTTTTGATCTCACTTCACTTAAACATGAATCACTTTTAATCTGCTTCCTATACTCAATAACATAATCATGTGATATAACACTAGTCCACAACCTCTTTTGGGATACACAAAAATTATTATTAATAATACCCGTCATCACACTTGTTAAATTCTAAATTATTTCGGGACTGCATCCTTTCATATACCAAGCCTCTTTATTTGCATACGTGAATATGACCAAAAATCCTCCAACTCTCGGGGATTATCAAAGTCCTTTTACTTTGATAGATATGTTACTTGTAGAAATACAGCTCATAATGAGGGAGGTAATTTGTCACGACACAAACCGGAGGATCATGGCGGGCACCCGGACCTTACCTGTGTAGCACCACTCTTTACATACTTACCATCTAACCGAAATCAATCATGGCCACAAGGGCCGTTACCAAATATTCGGCTGACACATACATCACAGCCGACATGGCTATTTACAACTACGATACACAGGACAACTGTCAGCAAACCTCTAAAGTGTATATGACATCACAAGGATGGGACAGGGCCCCGCCATACCCATATACATATGCAAAATATCATACCGAGACTAGACTACAACTCTGGAACAAATAGAGTGCTCCAACATCAACTGAACCAACAACCTACTAGCGTGAACCGTAAATTGCTTATGAGGACCTTAATATGCCTAAATGTTATGTATAAAGCAAATGCAGTATACATATATATTGGCCACACAAGGGCATCTTCCTTTCCATATCAGCCTCTGTGGGCATCATATCATATCGGCCTCTGTGGGCAAAATCATTATCATATTGACCTCATTGGGCATCTTCCTTTTCGTGATATATGTACCAACTGCAGGTGGTGCTGCGTATATAACGTCATTCCCTTTTCCCATCCCCTACATATATATAATTTATATCATATAGTAGTGTATATAACACATGTGGGTCCAAGGTAATATATGAAGAAAATGCAAATGCATGAATGACAATAAAATATTCTGAACTTATCGGATGACATAATATCCTTGTACCTTCAGCTAACATTATGAATATCAACATCTTTCCCATTTACCTCAGTAAGGATTTAAGAACATATTTAGACATGCATTCAACATATGAATCAATAACAAGAACATTCTTAACTACTAAGAGTAGAATCATTTATGAGACATTATTACGTTTACGTTTCGGTACATGGAAAATGCCAAAAGACGAAAGGATTTGCCTTAACATACCTTTATTTGTCTTCATGACAATCTAACCAACATAACTTGTTTAGCGCCTCAACCTTATATGCCAAGAACTATTCTTCCTCCACCCTACCCCACTTTGAAGAAATATCCGTCTTGCCATCATCCCAAGGAATCCTATGTGGGCATAACCCCTACATCATTCATTTCTTTTCGCTTTAGCGAAAAAGGAGTTTCCCTCTTCACACGTTGTTGCTCCTTCCATCAAAGATTGGGGAGGAAATATTTATGGATAGCTATATATATATATAGTCAAACACTACTGTAAGTAATATATGGATCAAGTTGCTTTTGGTTTTCTTTAAGACAGATAGCTCCACTTAAGATGTATTTGTTTTAGCTAAATTTATTTCATGGTGGATTCTTACCTAACCTTGGAATAGAAATGATTTACAACATTATATTGGATTGTCGGTTGCAGGAGTACACCATCCTTATCCTGTCCGTGTCAATCAAATGAGCCCCTATATAGTACAATTCATCAAATACTACTTGTTATGGTCCCACGTGGACATGGAAAATTTCTTCATTTATCCGCATAATTCAAATTAATACCCTAATTAATTTTTTGATCTCACTTCACTTAAACATGAATCACTTTTAATCTGCTTCATATACTCAATAACATAATCATGTGATATAACACTAGTCCACAACCTCTTTTGGGATACACAAAAATTATTATTAATAATCCCCGTCATCACACTTGTTAAATTCTAAATTATTTCGGGACTGCATCCTTTCATATATGAAGCCTCTTTATTTGCATACGTGAATTTGACCAAAAATCCTCCAACTCTCGGGGATTATCAAAGTACTTTTACTTTGATAGATATGTTACTTGTAGAAATACAACTCATAATGAGGGAGGTAATTTGTCACGACATAAACCGGAGGATCATGACGGGCACCCGGACCTTACCTGTCGAGCACCACTCTTTACATACTTACCATCTAACCGAAATCAATCATGGCCACAAAGGCCGTTACCAAATATTCGGCTGACACATACATCACAGCCGACATGGCTATTTATAACTACGATACACAGGACAACTGTCTGCAAGCCTCTAAAGTATACATGACATCACAAGGATGGGACAGGGTCCCGCCATACCCAGATACATATGCAAAATATCATACCGAGACTAGACTACAACTCTGGAACAAATAGAGTGCTCCAACATTAACTGAACCAACAACCTACTACCGCGAATCGTAAATTGCTTATGAGGACCTTAATATGCCTAAATGTTATGCATAAAGCAAATGCAGTATACATATATATTGGCCACACAGGGGCATCTTCCTATCCATATCAGCCTCTGTGGGCATCATATCATATCGGCCTCTGTGGGCTAAATCATTATCATATTGACCTCATTGGGCATCTTTCTTTTTGTGATATATGTACCAAGTGCAGGTGGTGCTGCGTATATAACGCCATTCCCTTTTCGCCATCCCCTACATATATATAATTTATATCACATAGTAGTGTACATAAGACATGTGGGTCCAGGGTAATATATGAATAAAATGCAAATGCATGAATGACAATATAATATTCTGAACTTATCGAATGACATAATATCCTTGTACCTTCAGCTAACATTGTGAATATCAACATCTTTCCCATATACCTCAGTAAGGATGTAGGAACATATTTAGACATGCTTTCAACATAGGAATCAATAACAAGAATATTCTTAACTACTAAGAGTAGAATCATTTATGGGACATTATTACGTTTACGTTTCGGTACATGGAACATGCCAAAAGAAGAAAAGATTTGCCTTAACATACCTTTATTTGTCTTCATGACAATCTAACCAACATAACTTGTTTAGCGCCTCAAACTTATATGCCAAGAACTATTCTTCCTCCACCCTACTCCACTTAGAAGAAATATCCATCTTGCCATCATCCGGAGGAATCCGATGTGGGCATAACCCCTACATCATTCTTTGCTTTTCGCTTTAGAGAAAAAAGAGTTTCCCTCTTCACACATTTTTGCTCCTTCCATTAAAGAATGGGGAGGAAATATATATGTATAGCTATATATATATAGTCAAATGCTACTGTAAGGAATATATGGATCAAATTGCTTTTGGTTTTCTTTATGACAAATAGCTCCACTTAAGATGTATTTCTTTTAGCTAAATTTATTTTATGGTGGATTCTTACCTAACCTTGGAATATAAATGATTTACAACATTATATTGGATTGTTGATTGCAGCAGTACACTATCCTTATCCTATTCCTATCAATCAAATGAGCCCCTATATAGTACAATTCATCAAATACTACTTGTCATGGTCCCACGTGGACATGGAAAATTCCTACATTTATCCGCATAATTCGAATTAATACCGTAATTAATTTTTTGATCTCAATTCACTTAAACATGAATCACTTTTAATGTGCTTCCTATACTCAATAACATAATCATGTGATATAACACTAGTCCACAACCTCTTTTGGGATACACAAAAATTATTATTAATAATCCCCGTCATCACACTTGTTAAATTCTAAATTATTTCGGGACTGCATCCTTTCATATACCAAGCCTCTTTATTTGCATACGTGAATATGACCAAAAATCCTCCAACTCTCGGGGATTATCAAAGTCCTTTTACTTTGATAGATATGTTACTTGTAGAAATACAACTCATAATGAGGGAGCTAATTTGTCCACGACACAAACCGGATGATCATGGCGGGCACCAGGACCTTACGCCGAGCACCACTCTTTACATACTTACCATCTTACCGAAATCAATCATGGCCACAAGGGTCGTTACCAAATATTCGGTGACACATACATCACAGCCGACATGGCTATTTACAACTACGATACACAAGACAAGCTGCTCAAAGCCTCTAAAGTGTACATGACATCACATGGATGGGACAGGGCCCCGCCATACTCATATACACATGCAAAATATCATACCGAGACTAGACTACAACTCTGGAACAAATAGAGTGCTCCAACATCAACTGAACCAACAACCTACTAGCGCGAACCATCCCGCTGTTTACCTGAGCCTGCGGGCATGAAACAAAATTTCCCTCGACAAAAGGGTTGTCAATATGACTGATGTACCAAGTATGTCAGGCATGAAGTATATCATAACAGAAATACAAGAATAAACTGAGACAGAAACAGCCGACCAATAGTAAATTGCTTATGAGGACCCCAATATGCCTAAATGTTATGCATAATGCAAATGCAGTATACATATATATTGGCCACACAAGGGCATCTTCCTTTCCATATCAGCCTCTGTGGGCATCATATCATATCGACCTCTGTGGGCAAAATCATTATCATATTGACCTCATTGGGCATCTTCCTTTTCGTGATATATGTACCAACTGCAGGTGGTGTTGCGTATATAACGCCATTCCCTTTTCCCCATCCCCTACATATATATAATTTATATCATATAATAGTGTATATAACACATGTGGGTCCAGGATAATATATGAATAAAATGCAAATGCATAAATGACAATATAATATTCTGAACTTATCGGATGACATAATATCCTTGTACCTTCAACTAACATTGTGAATATCAACATCTTTCCCATATACCTCAGTAAGGATGTAGGAACATATTTAGACATGCTTTCAACATAGGAATCAATAACAAGAACATTCTTAACTACTAAGAGTAGAATCATTTATGGGACATTATTACGTTTACGTTTCGGTACATGGAACATGCCAAAAGAAGAAAGGATTTGCCTTAACATACCTTTATTTGTCTTCATGACAATCTAACCAACATAACTTGTTTAGTGCCTCAACCTTATATGTCAAGAACTATTCTTCCTCCACCCTACTCCACTTTGAAGAAATATCCATCTTGCCATCATCCGGAGGAATCCGATGTGGGCATAACCCCTACATCATTCTTTGTTTTTCGCTTTAGCGAAAAAAGAGTTTCCCTCTTCACACGTTTTTGCTCCTTCCATCAAAGAATGGGGAGGAAATATATATGTATAGCTATATATATATAGTCAAATGCTACTGTAAGGAATATATGGATCAAATTGCTTTTGGTTTTCTTTATGACAAATAGCTCCACTTAAGATGTATTTGTTTTAGCTAAATTTATTTCATGGTGAATTCTTACCTAACCTTGGAATATAAATGATTTACAACATTATATTGGATTGTTGGTTGCAGGAGTACACCATCCTTATCATGTTCGTATCAATCAAATGAGCCCCTATATAGTACAATTCATCAAATACTACTTGTCATGGTCCCACGTGGACATGGAAAATTCCTACATTTATCCGCATAATTCGAATTAATACCGTAATTAATTTTTTGATCTCAATTCACTTAAACATTAATCACTTTTATTCTGCTTCCTATACTCAATAACATAATCATGTGATATAACACTAGTCCACAACCTCTTTTGGAATACACAAAAATTATTATTAATAATCCCCGTCATCACACTTGTTAAATTCTAAATTATTTCGGGACTGCATCATTTCATATACCAAGCCTCTTTATTTGCATACGTGAATATGACCAAAAATCCTCCAACTCTCGGGGATTATCTTAGTCCTTTTAATTTGATAGATATGTTACTTGTAGAAATACAACTCATAATGAGGGAGGTAATTTGTCACGACACAAACCGGAGGATCATGACGGGCACCCGGACCTTACCTGTCGAGCACCACTCTTTACATACTTACCATCTAACCGAAATCAATCATGGCCACAAGGGTCGTTACCAAATATTCGGCTGACACATACATCACAGCCGACATGGCTATTTACAACTACGATACACAAGACAACTGTCTGCAGGCCTCTAAAGTCTACATGACATCACAGGGATGGGACAGGGCCCCGCCATACCCATATACATATGAAAAATATCATACCGAGACTAGACTACAACTCTGGAACATATAGAGTGCTCCAACATCAACTGAACCAACAACCTACTAGCGCGAACCATCCCGCTGTTTACCTGAGCCTGCGGGCATGAAACAAAATTTCCCTCGACAAAAGGGTTGTCAATATGACTGATGTACCAAGTATGTCAGGCATGAAGTATATCATAACAGAAATACAAGAATAAACTGAGACAGAAATAGCCGACCAATAGTAAATTGCTTATGAGGACCCCAATATGCCTAAATGTTATGCATAATGCAAATGCAGTATACATATATATTGGCCACACAAGGGCATCTTCCTTTCCATATCAGCCTCTGTGGGCATCATATCATATCGACCTCTGTGGGCAAAATCATTATCATATTGACCTCATTGGGCATCTTCCTTTTCGTGATATATGTACCAACTGCAGGTGGTGTTGCGTATATAACGCCATTCCTTTTCCCCATCCCCTACATATATATAATTTATATCATATAATAGTGTATATAACACATGTGGGTCCAGGATAATATATGAATAAAATGCAAATGCATAAATGACAATATAATATTCTGAACTTATCGGATGACATAATATCCTTGTACCTTCAACTAACATTGTGAATATCAACATCTTTCCCATATACCTCAGTAAGGATGTAGGAACATATTTAGACATGATTTCAACATAGGAATCAATAATAAGAATATTCTTAACTACTAAGAGTAGAATCATTTTTGGGACATTATTACGTTTACGTTTCGGTACATGGAACATGCCAAAAGAAGAAAGGATTTGCCTTAACATACCTTTATTTGTCTTCATGACAATCTAACCAACATAACTTGTTTAGCGCCTCAACCTTATATGTCAAGAACTATTCTTCCTCCACCCTACTCCACTTTGAAGAAATATCCATCTTGCCATCATCCGGAGGAATCCGATGTGGGCATAACCCCTACATCATTCTTTGTTTTTCGCTTTAGCGAAAAAAGAGTTTCCTCTCTTCACACGCTTTTTGCTCCTTCCATCAAAGAATGGGAGGAAATATATATGTATAGCTATATATATATAGTCAAATGCTACTGTAAGGAATATATGGATCAAATTGCTTTTGGTTTTCTTTATGACAAATAGCTCCACTTAAGATGTATTTGTTTTAGCTAAATTTATTTCATGGTGAATTCTTACCTAACCTTGGAATATAAATGATTTACAACATTATATTGGATTGTTGGTTGCAGGAGTACACCATCCTTATCATGTTCGTATCAATCAAATGAGCCCCTATATAGTACAATTCATCAAATACTACTTGTCATGGTCCCACGTGGACATGGAAAATTCCTATATTTATCCGCATAATTCGAATTAATACCGTAATTAATTTTTTGATCTCAATTCACTTAAACATTAATCACTTTTATTCTGCTTCCTATACTCAATAACATAATCATGTGATATAACACTAGTCCACAACCTCTTTTGGAATACACAAAAATTATTATTAATAATCCCCGTCATCACACTTGTTAAATTCTAAATTATTTCGGGACTGCATCATTTCATATACCAAGCCTCTTTATTTGCATACGTGAATATGACCAAAAATCCTCCAACTCTCGGGGATTATCAAAGTCCTTTTAATTTGATAGATATGTTACTTGTAGAAATACAACTCATAATGAGGAGGTAATTTGTCACGACACAAACCGGAGGATCATGGCGGGCACCGGACCTTACATCGAGCACCACTCTTTACATACTTACCATATAACCGAAATCAATCATGGCCACAAGTGGTCGTTACCAAATATTCGGCTGACACATACATCACAGCCGACATGGCTATTTACAACTACGATACACAAGACAACTGTCTGCAGGCCTCTAAAGTCTACATGACATCACAGGGATGGGACAGGGCCCCGCCATACCCATATACATATGAAAAATATCATACCGAGACTAGACTACAACTCTGGAACATATAGAGTGCTCCAACATCAACTGAACCAACAACCTACTAGCGCGAACCATCCCACTGTTTACCTGATCCTGCGGGCATGAAACGTAATTTCCCTCGACAAAAGGGTCGTCAATATGACTGATGTACCAAGTATGTCAAGCATGAAGTATATCATAACAGAAATACAAGAATAAACTGAGACAGAAACAGCCGACCAATAGTAAATTGCTTATGAGGACCCTAATATGCCTAAATGTTATGCATAATGCAAATGCAGTATACATATATATTGGCCACACAAGGGCATCTTCCTTTCCATATCAGCCTCTGTGGGCATCATATCATATCGGCCTCTGTGGGCAAAATCATTATCATATTGACCTCATTGGGCATCTTTCTTTTCGTGATATATGTACCAACTGCAGGTGGTGCTGCGTATATAACGTCATTCCCTTTTCCCCATCCCCTACATATATATAATTTATATCATATAATAGTGTATATAACACATGTGGGTCCAGGGTAATATATGAATAAAATGCAAATGCATAAATGACAATATAATATTCTGAACTTATCGGATGACATAATATCCTTGTACCTTCAACTAACATTGTGAATATCAACATCTTTCCCATATACCTCAGTAAGGATGTAGGAACATATTTAGACATGCTTTCAACATAGGAATCAATAACAAGAACATTCTTAACTACTAAGAGTAGAATCATTTATGGGACATTATTACGTTTACGTTTCGGTACATGGAACATGCCAAAAGAAGAAAGGATTTGCCTTAACATACCTTTATTTGTCTTCATGACAATCTAACCAACATAACTTGTTTAGTGCCTCAACCTTATATGTCAAGAACTATTCTTCCTCCACCCTACTCCACTTTGAAGAAATATCCATCTTGACATCATCCGGAGGAATCCGATGTGGGCATAACCCCTACATCATTCTTTGGTTTTCCCTTTAGCGGAAAAAGAGTTTCACTCTTCACCCGCTTTTTGCTCCTTCCATCAAAGAATGGGGAGGAAATATATATGTATAGCTATATATATATAGTCAAATGCTACTGTAAGGAATATATGGATCACATTGCTTTTGGTTTTCTTTATGACAAATAGCTCCACTTAAGATGTATTTGTTTTAGCTAAATTTATTTCATGGTGAATTCTTACCTAACCTTGGAATATAAATGATTTACAACATTATATTGGATTGTTGGTTGCAGGAGTACACCATCCTTATCATGTTCGTATCAATCAAATGAGCCCCTATATAGTACAATTCATCAAATACTACTTGTCATGGTCCCACGTGGACATGGAAAATTCCTACATTTATCCGCATAATTCGAATTAATACCGTAATTAATTTTTTGATCTCAATTCACTTAAACATGAATCACTTTTAATGTGCTTCCTATACTCAATAACATAATCATGTGATATAATACTAGTCCACAACCTCTTTTGGGATACACAAAAATTATTATTAATAATCCCCGTCATCACACTTGTTAAATTCTAAATTATTTCGGGACTGCATCCTTTCATATACCAAGCCTCTTTATTTGCATACGTGAATATGACCAAAAATCCTCCAACTCTCGGGATTATCAAAGTCCTTTACTTTGATAGATATGTTACTTGTAGAAATACAACTCATAATGAGGAGCTAATTTGTCACGACACAAACCGGATGATCATGACGGGCACCCGGACCTTACCTGTCGAGCACCACTCTTTACATACTTACCATCTTACCGAAATCAATCATGGCCACAAGGGTCGTTACCAAATATTCGGCTGACACATACATCACAGCCGACATGGGTATTTACAACTACGATACACAAGACAAGCATGCGTAAGCCTCTAAAGTGTACATGACATCACATGGATGGGACAGGGCCCGCCATACCCATATACACATGCAAAATATCATACCGAGACTAGAATACAACTCTGGAACAAATAGAGTGCTCCAACATCAACTGAACCAACAACCTACTAGCGCGAACCATCCCGCTGTTTACCTGAGCCTGCGGGCATGAAACAAAATTTCCCTCGACAAAAGGGTTGTCAATATGACTGATGTACCAAGTATGTCAGGCATGAAGTATATCATAACAGAAATACAAGAATAAACTGAGACAGAAATAGCCGACCAATAGTAAATTGCTTATGAGGACCCCAATATGCCTAAATGTTATGCATAATGCAAATGCAGTATACATATATATTGGCCACACAAGGGCATCTTCCTTTCCATATCAGCCTCTGTGGGCATCATATCATATCGACCTCTGTGGGCAAAATCATTATCATATTGACCTCATTGGGCATCTTCCTTTTCGTGATATATGTACCAACTGCAGGTGGTGTTGCGTATATAACGCCATTCCCTTTTCCCCATCCCCTACATATATATAATTTATATCATATAATAGTGTATATAACACATGTGGGTCCAGGATAATATATGAATAAAATGCAAATGCATAAATGACAATATAATATTCTGAACTTATCGGATGACATAATATCCTTGTACCTTCAACTAACATTGTGAATATCAACATCTTTCCCATATACCTCAGTAAGGATGTAGGAACATATTTAGACATGATTTCAACATAGGAATCAATAATAAGAATATTCTTAACTACTAAGAGTAGAATCATTTTTGGGACATTATTACGTTTACGTTTCGGTACATGGAACATGCCAAAAGAAGAAAGGATTTGCCTTAACATACCTTTATTTGTCTTCATGACAATCTAACCAACATAACTTGTTTAGCGCCTCAACCTTATATGTCAAGAACTATTCTTCCTCCACCCTACTCCACTTTGAAGAAATATCCATCTTGCCATCATCCGGAGGAATCCGATGTGGGCATAACCCCTACATCATTCTTTGTTTTTCGCTTTAGCGAAAAAAGAGTTTCCCTCTTCACACGTTTTTGCTCCTTCCATCAAAGAATGGGGAGGAAATATATATGTATAGCTATATATATATAGTCAAATGCTACTGTAAGGAATATATGGATCAAATTGCTTTTGGTTTTCTTTATGACAAATAGCTCCACTTAAGATGTATTTGTTTTAGCTAAATTTATTTCATGGTGAATTCTTACCTAACCTTGGAATATAAATGATTTACAACATTATATTGGATTGTTGGTTGCAGGAGTACACCATCCTTATCATGTTCGTATCAATCAAATGAGCCCCTATATAGTACAATTCATCAAATACTACTTGTCATGGTCCCACGTGGACATGGAAAATTCCTATATTTATCCGCATAATTCGAATTAATACCGTAATTAATTTTTTGATCTCAATTCACTTAAACATTAATCACTTTTATTCTGCTTCCTATACTCAATAACATAATCATGTGATATAACACTAGTCCACAACCTCTTTTGGAATACACAAAAATTATTATTAATAATCCCCGTCATCACACTTGTTAAATTCTAAATTATTTCGGGACTGCATCATTTCATATACCAAGCCTCTTTATTTGCATACGTGAATATGACCAAAAATCCTCCAACTCTCGGGGATTATCAAAGTCCTTTTAATTTGATAGATATGTTACTTGTAGAAATACAACTCATAATGAGGGAGGTAATTTGTCACGACACAAACCGGAGGATCATGACGGGCACCCGGACCTTACCTGTCGAGCACCACTCTTTACATACTTACCATATAACCGAAATCAATCATGGCCACAAGGGTCGTTACCAAATATTCGGCTGACACATACATCACAGCCGACATGGCTATTTACAACTACGATACACAAGACAACTGTCTGCAGGCCTCTAAAGTCTACATGACATCACAGGGATGGGACAGGGCCCCGCCATACCCATATACATATGAAAAATATCATACCGAGACTAGACTACAACTCTGGAACATATAGAGTGCTCCAACATCAACTGAACCAACAACCTACTAGCGCGAACCATCCCACTGTTTACCTGATCCTGCGGGCATGAAACGTAATTTCCCTCGACAAAAGGGTCGTCAATATGACTGATGTACCAAGTATGTCAAGCATGAAGTATATCATAACAGAAATACAAGAATAAACTGAGACAGAAACAGCCGACCAATAGTAAATTGCTTATGAGGACCCTAATATGCCTAAATGTTATGCATAATGCAAATGCAGTATACATATATATTGGCCACACAAGGGCATCTTCCTTTCCATATCAGCCTCTGTGGGCAAAATCATTATCATATTGACCTCATTGGGCATCTTTCTTTTCGTGATATATGTACCAACTGCAGGTGGTGCTGCGTATATAACGTCATTCCCTTTTCCCCATCCCCTACATATATATAATTTATATCATATAATAGTGTATATAACACATGTGGGTCCAGGGTAATATATGAATAAAATGCAAATGCATAAATGACAATATAATATTCTGAACTTATCGGATGACATAATATCCTTGTACCTTCAACTAACATTGTGAATATCAACATCTTTCCCATATACCTCAGTAAGGATGTAGGAACATATTTAGACATGCTTTCAACATAGGAATCAATAACAAGAACATTCTTAACTACTAAGAGTAGAATCATTTATGGGACATTATTACGTTTACGTTTCGGTACATGGAACATGCCAAAAGAAGAAAGGATTTGCCTTAACATACCTTTATTTGTCTTCATGACAATCTAACCAACATAACTTGTTTAGTGCCTCAACCTTATATGTCAAGAACTATTCTTCCTCCACCCTACTCCACTTTGAAGAAATATCCATCTTGACATCATCCGGAGGAATCCGATGTGGGCATAACCCCTACATCATTCTTTGTTTTTCGCTTTAGCGAAAAAAGAGTTTCACTCTTCACACGTTTTTGCTCCTTCCATCAAAGAATGGGGAGGAAATATATATGTATAGCTATATATATATAGTCAAATGCTACTGTAAGGAATATATGGATCACATTGCTTTTGGTTTTCTTTATGACAAATAGCTCCACTTAAGATGTATTTGTTTTAGCTAAATTTATTTCATGGTGAATTCTTACCTAACCTTGGAATATAAATGATTTACAACATTATATTGGATTGTTGGTTGCAGGAGTACACCATCCTTATCATGTTCGTATCAATCAAATGAGCCCCTATATAGTACAATTCATCAAATACTACTTGTCATGGTCCCACGTGGACATGGAAAATTCCTACATTTATCCGCATAATTCGAATTAATACCGTAATTAATTTTTTGATCTCAATTCACTTAAACATGAATCACTTTTAATGTGCTTCCTATACTCAATAACATAATCATGTGATATAATACTAGTCCACAACCTCTTTTGGGATACACAAAAATTATTATTAATAATCCCCGTCATCACACTTGTTAAATTCTAAATTATTTCGGGACTGCATCCTTTCATATACCAAGCCTCTTTATTTGCATACGTGAATATGACCAAAAATCCTCCAACTCTCGGGGATTATCAAAGTCCTTTTACTTTGATAGATATGTTACTTGTAGAAATACAACTCATAATGAGGGAGCTAATTTGTCACGACACAAACCGGATGATCATGACGGGCACCCGGACCTTACCTGTCGAGCACCACTCTTTACATACTTACCATCTTACCGAAATCAATCATGGCCACAAGGGTCGTTACCAAATATTCGGCTGACACATACATCACAGCCGACATGGCTATTTACAACTACGATACACAAGACAACTGTCTGTAAGCCTCTAAAGTGTACATGACATCACATGGATGGGACAGGGCCCCGCCATACCCATATACACATGCAAAATATCATACCGAGACTAGAATACAACTCTGGAACAAATAGAGTGCTCCAACATCAACTGAACCAACAACCTACTAGCGCGAACCATCCCGCTGTTTACCTGAGCCTGCGGGCATGAAACAAAATTTCCCTCGACAAAAGGGTTGTCAATATGACTGATGTACCAAGTATGTCAGGCATGAAGTATATCATAACAGAAATACAAGAATAAACTGAGACAGAAACAGCCGACCAATAGTAAATTGCTTATGAGGACCCCAATATGCCTAAATGTTATGCATAATGCAAATGCAGTATACATATATATTGGCCACACAAGGGCATCTTCCTTTCCATAACAGCCTCTGTGGGCATCATATCATATCGACCTCTGTGGGCAAAATCATTATCATATTGACCTCATTGGGCATCTTCCTTTTCGTGATATATGTACCAACTGCAGGTGGTGTTGCGTATATAACGCCATTCCCTTTTCCCCATCCCCTACATATATATAATTTATATCATATAATAGTGTATATAACACATGTGGGTCCAGGATAATATATGAATAAAATGCAAATGCATAAATGACAATATAATATTCTGAACTTATCGGATGACATAATATCCTTGTACCTTCAACTAACATTGTGAATATCAACATCTTTCCCATATACCTCAGTAAGGATGTAGGAACATATTTAGACATGATTTCAACATAGGAATCAATAACAAGAACATTCTTAACTACTAAGAGTAGAATCATTTATGGGACATTATTACGTTTACGTTTCGGTACATGGAACATGCCAAAAGAAGAAAGGATTTGCCTTAACATACCTTTATTTGTCTGCATGACAATCTAACCAACATAACTTGTTTAGCGCCTCAACCTTATATGTCAAGAACTATTCTTCCTCCACCCTACTCCACTTTGAAGAAATATCCATCTTGCCATCATCCGGAGGAATCCGATGTGGGCATAACCCCTACATCATTCTTTGTTTTTCGCTTTAGCGAAAAAAGAGTTTCCCTCTTCACACGTTTTTGCTCCTTCCATCAAAGAATGGGGAGGAAATATATATGTATAGCTATATATATATAGTCAAATGCTACTGTAAGGAATATATGGATCAAATTGCTTTTGGTTTTCTTTATGACAAATAGCTCCACTTAAGATGTATTTGTTTTAGCTAAATTTATTTCATGGTGAATTCTTACCTAACCTTGGAATATAAATGATTTACAACATTATATTGGATTGTTGGTTGCAGGAGTACACCATTCTTATCATGTTCGTATCAATCAAATGAGCCCCTATATAGTACAATTCATCAAATACTACTTGTCATGGTCCCACGTGGACATGGAAAATTCCTACATTTATCCGCATAATTCGAATTAATACCGTAATTAATTTTTTGATCTCAATTCACTTAAACATTAATCACTTTTATTCTGCTTCCTATACTCAATAACATAATCATGTGATATAACACTAGTCCACAACCTCTTTTGGAATACACAAAAATTATTATTAATAATCCCCGTCATCACACTTGTTTAATTCTAAATTATTTCGGTACTGCATCATTTCATATACCAAGCCTCTTTATTTGCATACGTGAATATGACCAAAAATCCTCCAACTCTCGGGGATTATCAAAGTCCTTTTAATTTGATAGATATGTTACTTGTAGAAATACAACTCATAATGAGGGAGGTAATTTGTCACGACACAAACCGGAGGATCATGACGGGCACCCGGACCTTACCTGTCGAGCACCACTCTTTACATACTTACCATATAACCGAAATCAATCATGGCCACAAGGGTCGTTACCAAATATTCGGCTGACACATACATCACAGCCGACATGGCTATTTACAACTACGATACACAAGACAACTGTCTGCAGGCCTCTAAAGTCTACATGACATCACAGGGATGGGACAGGGCCCCGCCATACCCATATACATATGAAAAATATCATACCGAGACTAGACTACAACTCTGGAACATATAGAGTGCTCCAACATCAACTGAACCAACAACCTACTAGCGCGAACCGTCCCACTGTTTACCTGATCCTGCGGGCATGAAACGTAATTTCCCTCGACAAAAGGGTCGTCAATATGACTGATGTACCAAGTATGTGAAGCATGAAGTATATCATAACAGAAATACAAGAATAAACTGAGACAGAAACAGCCGACCAATAGTAAATTGCTTATGAGGACCCTAATATGCCTAAATGTTATGCATAATGCAAATGCAGTATACATATATATTGGCCACACAAGGGCATCTTCCTTTCCATATCAGCCTCTGTGGGCATCATATCATATCGGCCTCTGTGGGCAAAATCATTATCATATTGACCTCATTGGGCATCTTTCTTTTCGTGATATATGTACCAACTGCAGGTGGTGCTGCGTATATAACGTCATTCCCTTTTCCCCATCCCCTACATATATATAATTTATATCATATAATAGTGTATATAACACATGTGGGTCCAGGGTAATATATGAATAAAATGCAAATGCATAAATGACAATATAATATTCTGAACTTATCGGATGACATAATATCTTTGTACCTTCAACTAACATTGTGAATATCAACATCTTTCCCCTATACCTCAGTAAGGATGTAGGAACATATTTAGACATGCTTTCAACATAGGAATCAATAACAAGAACATTCTTAACTACTAAGAGTAGAATCATTTATGGGACATTATTACGTTTACGTTTCGGTACATGGAACATGCCAAAAGAAGAAAGGATTTGCCTTAACATACCTTTATTTGTCTTCATGACAATCTAACCAACATAACTTGTTTAGCGCCTCAACCTTATATGTCAAGAACTATTCTTCCTCCACCCTACTCTACTTTGAAGAAATATCCATCTTGCCATCATCCGTAGGAATCCGATGTGGGCATAACCCCTACATCATTCTTTGTTTTTCGCTTTAGCGAAAAAAGAGTTTCACTCTTCACACGTTTTTGCTCCTTCCATCAAAGAATGGGGAGGAAATATATATGTATAGCTATATATATATAGTCAAATGCTACTGTAAGGAATATATGGATCAAATTGCTTTTGGTTTTCTTTATGACAAATAGCTCCACTTAAGATGTATTTGTTTTAGCTAAATTTATTTCATGGTGAATTCTTACCTAACCTTGGAATATAAATGATTTACAACATTATATTGGATTGTTGGTTGCAGGAGTACACCATCCTTATCATGTTCGTATCAATCAAATGAGCCCCTATATAGTACAATTCATCAAATACTACTTGTCATGGTCCCCCTTGGACATGGAAAATTCCTACATTTATCCGCATAATTCGAATTAATACCGTAATTAATTTTTTGATCTCAATTCACTTAAACATGAATCACTTTTAATCTGCTTCCTATACTCAATAACATAATCATGTGATATAACACTAGTCCACAACCTCTTTTGGGATACACAAAAATTATTATTAATAATCCCCGTCATCACACTTGTTAAATTCTAAATTATTTCGGGACTGCATCCTTTCATATACCAAGCCTCTTTATTTGCATACGTGAATATGACCAAAAATCCTCCAACTCTCGGGGATTATCAAAGTCCTTTTACTTTGATAGATATGTTACTTGTAGAAATACAACTCATAATGAGGGAGGTAATTTGTCACGACACAAACCGGATGATCATGACGGGCACCGGACCTTACATCGAGCACCACTCTTTACATACTTACCATCTTACCGAAATCAATCATGGCCACAAGGGTCGTTACCAAATATTCGGCTGACACATACATCACAGCCGACATGGCTATTTACAACTACGATACACAAGACAACTGTCTGCAAGCCTCTAAAGTGTACATGACATCACATGGATGGGACAGGGCCCCGCCATACCCATATACACATGCAAAATATCATACCGAGACTAGACTACAACTCTGGAACAAATAGAGTGCTCCAACATCAACTGAACCAACAACCTACTAGCGCGAACCGTCCCACTGTTTACCTGAGCATACGGGCATGAAACACAATTTCCCTCGACAAAAGGGTCGTCAATATGACTGATGTACCAAGTATGTCAGGCATGAAGTATATCATAACAGAAATAGAAGAATAAACTGAGACAGAAACAGCCGACCAATAGTAAATTGATTATGAGGACCCTAATACGCCTAAATGTTATGCATAATGCAAATGCAGTATACATATATATTGGCCACACAAGGGCATCTTCCCTTCCATAGCAGCCTCTGTGGGTATCATATCATATCGACCTCTATGGGCAAAATCATTATCATATTGACCTCATTGGGCATCTTCCTTTTCGTGATATATGTACCAACTGCAGGTGGTGTTGCGTATATAACGACATTCCCTTTTCCCCATCCCCTACATATATATAATTTATATCATATAGTAGTGTATATAACACATGTGGGTCCAGGGTAATATATGAATAAAATGCAAATGCATGAATGGCAATATAATATTCTGAACTTATCCGATGACATAATATCCTTGTACCTTCAACTAACATTGTGAATATCAACATCTTTCCCCTATACCTCAGTAAGGATGTAGGAACATATTTAGACATGCTTTCAACATAGGAATCAATAACAAGAACATTCTTAACTACTAAGAGTAGAATCATTTATGGGACATTATTACGTTTACGTTTCGGTACATGGAACATGCCAAAAGAAGAAAGGATTTGCCTTAACATACCTTTATTTGTCTTCATGACAAATCTAACCAACATAACTTGTTTAGCGCCTCAACCTTATATGTCAAGAACTATTCTTCCTCCACCCTACTCCACTTTGAAGAAATATCCATCTTCCCATCATCCGGAGGAATCCGATGTGGGCATAACCCCTACATCATTCTTTTCTTTTCGCTTTAGCGAAAACAGAGTTTCCCTCTTCACACGTTTTTGCTACTTCCATCAAAGAATGGGGAGGAAATATATATGTATAGCTATATATATATAGTCAAATGCTACTGTAAGGAATATATGGAGCAAATTGCTTTTGGTTTTCTTTATGACAAATAGCTCCACTTAAGATGTATTTGTTTTAGCTAAATTTATTTCATGGTGAATTCTTACCTAACCTTGGAATATAAATGATTTACAACATTATATTGGATTGTTGGTTGCAGGAGTACACCATCCTTATCATGTTCGTATCAATCAAATGAGCCCCTATATAGTACAATTCATCAAATACTACTTGTCATGGTCCCACGTGGACATGGAAAATTCCTACATTTATCCGCATAATTCGAATTAATACCGTAATTAATTTTTTGATCTCAATTCACTTAAACATGAATCACTTTTAATCTGCTTCCTATACTCAATAACATAATCATGTGATATAACACTAGTCCACAACCTCTTTTGGGATACACAAAAATTATTATTAATAATCCCCGTCATCACACTTGTTAAATTCTAAATTATTTCGGGACTGCATCCTTTCATATACCAAGCCTCTTTATTTGCATACGTGAATATGACCAAAAATCCTCCAACTCTCGGGGATTATCAAAGTCCTTTTACTTTGATAGATATGTTACTTGTAGAAATACAACTCATAATGAGGGAGGTAATTTGTCACGACACAAACCGGATGATCATGACGGGCACCCGGACCTTACCTGTCGAGCACCACTCTTTACATACTTACCATCTTACCGAAATCAATCATGGCCACAAGGGTCGTTACCAAATATTCGGCTGACACATACATCACAGCCGACATGGCTATTTACAACTACGATACACAAGACAACTGTCTGCAAGCCTCTAAAGTGTACATGACATCACATGGATGGGACAGGGCCCCGCCATACCCATATACACATGCAAAATATCATACCGAGACTAGACTACAACTCTGGAACAAATAGAGTGCTCCAACATCAACTGAACCAACAACCTACTAGCGCGAACCATCCCACTGTTTACCTGAGCATGCGGGCATGAAACACAATTTCCCTCGACAAAAGGGTCGTCAATATGACTGATGTACCAAGTATGTCAGGCATGAAGTATATCATAACAGAAATACAAGAATAAACTGAGACAGAAACAGCCGACCAATAGTAAATTGATTATGAGGACCCTAATATGCCTAAATGTTATGCATAATGCAAATGCAGTATACATATATATTGGCCACACAAGGGCATCTTCCCTTCCATAGCAGCCTCTGTGGGTATCATATCATATCGACCTCTATGGGCAAAATCATTATCATATTGACCTCATTGGGCATCTTCCTTTTCGTGATATATGTACCAACTGCAGGTGGTGTTGCGTATATAACGACATTCCCTTTTCCCCATCCCCTACATATATATAATTTATATCATATAGTAGTGTATATAACACATGTGGGTCCAGGGTAATATATGAATAAATTGCAAATGCATGAATGGCAATATAATATTCTGAACTTATCCGATGACATAATATCCTTGTACCTTCACCTAACATTGTGAATATCAACATCTTTCCCATATACCTCAGTAAGGATGTAGGAACATATTTAGACATGCTTTCAACATAGGAATCAATAACAAGAACATTCTTAACTACTAAGAGTAGAATAATTTATGGGACATTATTACGTTTACGTTTCGTTACATGGAACATGCCAAAAGAAGAAAGGATTTGCCTTAACATACCTTTATTTGTCTTCATGACAATCTAACCAACATAACTTATTTAGCGCCTCAACCTTATATGCCAAGAATTATTCTACCTCCACCCTACTCCACTTTGAAGAAATATCCATCTTGCCATCATCCGGAGGAATCCGATATCGGCATAACCCCTACATCATTCTTTGCTTTTCGCTTTAGCGAAAAAAGAGTTTCCCTCTTCACACGTTTTTGCTCCTTCCATCAAAGAATGGGGAGGAAATATATATGTATAGCTATATGTATATAGTCAAATGCTACTGTAAGGAATATATGGATCAAATTGCTTTTGGTTTTCTTTATGACAAATAGCTCCACTTAAGATGTATTTGTTTTAGCTAAATTTATTTCATGGTGGATTCTTACCTAACCTTGGAATATAAATGATTTACAACATTATATTGGATTGTTGGTTGCAGGAGTACACCATCCTTATCCTGTCCGTATCAATCAAATGAGCCCCTATATAGTACAATTCATCAAATACTACTTCACATGGTCCCACGTGGACATGGAAAATTCCTACATTTATCCGCATAATTCGAATTAATACCGTAATTAATTTTTTGATCTCAATTAACTTAAACATGAATCACTTTTAATCTGCTTCCTATACTCAATAACATAATCATGTGATATAACACTAGTCCACAACCTCATTTGGGATACACAAAAATTATTATTAATAATCTCCGTCATCACACTTGTTAAATTCTAAATTATTTCGGGACTGCATCCTTTCATATACCAAGCCTCTTTATTTGCATACGTGAATATGACCAAAAATCCTCCAACTCTTGGGGATTATCAAAGTCCTTTTACTTTGATAGATATGTTACTTGTAGAAATACAACTCATAATGAGGGAGGTAATTTGTCACGACCCAAACCGGAGGATCATGACGTGCACCCGGACCTTACCTGTCGAGCACCACTCTTTACATACTTACTATCTAACCGAAATCAATCATGTCCACAAGGGCCGTTACCAAATATTTGGCTGACACATACATCACAGCCGACATGGCTATTTACAACTACGATACACAGGACAACTGTCTACAAGCCTCTAAAGTGTGCATAACATCACAGGGATGGGACAGGACCCCGCCATACACATATACATATGCAAAATATCATACCAAGACTAGACTACAACTCTGATAACAAATAGAGTGTTCCAACATCAACTGAACCAACAACCTACTAGCGCGAACCATTCCACTGTTTACCTGAGCCTGCGGGCATGAAACGTAATTTCCCTCGACAAAAGGGTCGTCAAAATGACTGATGTACCAAGTATGTCAGGCATGAAGTATATCATAACAGAAATACAAGAATAAACTGAGACAGAAACAGCCGACCAATAGTAAATTTCTTATGAGGAACCTAATATGCCTAAATGTTATGCATAATGCAAATGAAGTATACATATATATTGGCCACACAAGGGCATCTTCCTTTCCATATCAGCCTCTGTGGGCATCATATCATATCGGCCTCTGTGGGCAAAATCATTATCATATTGACCTCATTGGGCATCTTTCTTTTCGTGATATATGTACCAACTGCAGGTGGTGTTGCGTATATAACGTCATTCCCTACATATATATAATTTACATCATATAGTAGTGAATATAAGACATGTGGGTCCGGGGTAATATATGAATAAAATGCAAATGCATGAATGACAATATAATATTCTGAACTTATCGGATGACATAATATCCTTGTACCTTCAGCTAACATTGTGAATATCAACATCTTTCCCATATACCTCAGTAAGGATGTAGGAACATATTTAGACATGCTTTCAACATAGGAATCAATAACAAGAACATTCTTAACTACTAAGAGTAGAATCATTTATGGGACATTATTATGTTTACGTTTCGGTACATGGAACATGCCAAAAGAAGAAAGGATTTGCCTTAACATACCTTTATTTGTCATCATGACAATCTAACCAACATAACTTGTTTAGCGCCTCAACCTTATATGCCAAGAATTATTCTACCTCCACCCTACTCCACTTTGAAGAAATATCCGTCTTGCCATCATCCAGAGGAATCCGATGTGCGAATAACCCCTACATTATTCTTTGCTTTTCGCTTTAGCAAAAAAGTAGTTTCCCTCTTCACGCGTTGTTGCTCCTTCCATCAAAGATTGGGGAGGAAATATATATGTATATCTATATATATATAGTCAAATGCTACTGTAAGTAATATATGGATCAAGCTCCTTTTGGTTTTCTTTATGACAAATAGCTCCACTTAAGATGTATTTGTTTTAGCTAAATTTATTTCATGGTGGATTCTTACCTAACCTTGGAATATAAATGATTTACAACATTATATTGGATTGTTGGTTGCAGGAGTACACCATCCTTATCCTGTCCGTGTCAATCAAATGAGCCCCTATATAGTACAATTCATCAAATACTACTTGTCATGGTCCCACGTGGACATGGAAATATCCTACATTTATCCGCATAATTTGAATTAATACCGTAATTAATTTTTTGATCTCAATTCACTTAAACATGAATCACTTTTAATCTGCTTCCTATACTCAATAACATAATCATGTGATAAAACACTAGTCCACAACCTCTTTTGGGATACACAAAAATTATTATTAATAATCCCTGTCATCACACTTGTTAAATTCTAAATTATTTCTGGACTGCATCCTTTCATAGACCAAGCCTCTTTATTTGCATACGTGAATATGACCAAAAATCCTCCAACTCTCGGGGATTATCAAAGTCCTTTTACTTTGATAGATATGTTACTTGTAGAAATACAACTCATAATGAGGGAGGTAATTTTTCACGACACAAACCGGAGGATCATGACGGGCACCCGGACCTTACCTGTCGAGCACCACTCTTTACATACTTACCATCTAACCGAAATCAATCATGGCCACAAGGGTCGTTACCAAATATTTGGCTGACACATACATCACAGCCGACATGGCTATTTACAACTACGATACACAGGACAACTGTTTGCAAGCCTCTAAAGTATACATGACATCACAAGGATGGGACAGGGTCGCGCCATAGAGAGATACATATGCAAAATATCATACCCAGACTAGACTACAACTCTGGAACGAATAGAGTGCTCCAACATTAACTGAACCAACAACCTACTACCGCGAACCGTAAATTGCTTATGAGGACCTTAATATGCCTAAATGTTATGCATAAAGCAAATGCAGTATACATATATATTGGCCACACAAGGGCATCTTCCTTTCCATATCAGCCTGTGTGGGCATCATATCATATCGACCTCTGTGGGCAAAATCATTATCATATTGACCTCATTGGGCATGTTCCTTTTCGTGATATATGTACCAACTGCAGGTGGTGCTGCGTATATAACGCCATTCCCTTTTCCTATCCCCTACATATATATAATTTATATCATATAGTAGTGTATATAACACATGTGGGTCCAGGGTAATATATGAATAAAATGCAAATGCATGAATGACAATATAATATTCTGAACTTATCGGATGACATAATATCCTTGTACCTTCAGCTAACATTGTGAATATCAACATCTTTCCCATATATCTCAGTAAGGATGTAGGAACATATTTAGACATGCTTTCAACATAGGAATCATTAACAAGAACATTCTTAACTACTAAGAGTAGAATAATTTATGGGACATTATTACGTTTACGTTTCGGTACATGGAACATGCCAAAAGAAGAAAGGATTTGCCTTAACATACCTTTATTTGTCTTCATGACAATCTAACCAACATAACTTGTTTAGCGCCTCAACCTTATATGCCAAAAACTATTCTTCCTCCACCCTACTCCACTTAGAAGAAATATCCATCTTTCCATCATCCGGAGGAATCCGATGTGGGCATAACCCCTACATCATTCTTTGCTTTTCGCTTTAGCGAAAAAAGAGTTTCCCTCTTCACACGTTTTTGCTCCTTCCATCAAAGAATGGGGAGGAAATATATATGTATAGCTATATGTATATAGTCAAATGCTACTGTAAGGAATATATGGATCAAATTGCTTTTGGTTTTCTTTATGACAAATAGCTCCACTTAAGATGTATTTGTTTTAGCTAAATTTATTTCATGGTGGATTCTTACCTAACCTTGGAATATAAATGATTTACAACATTATATTGGATTGTTGGTTGCAGGAGTACACCATCCTTATCCTGTCCGTATCAATCAAATGAGCCCCTATATAGTACAATTCATCAAATACTACTTCACATGGTCCCACGTGGACATGGAAAATTCCTACATTTATCCGCATAATTCGAATTAATACCGTAATTAATTTTTTTATCTCAATTCACTTAAACATGAATCACTTTTAATCTGCTTCCTATACTCAATAACATAATCATGTGATATAACACTAGTCCACAACCTCTTTTGGGATACACAAAAATTATTATTAATAATCCCCGTCATCACACTTGTTAAATTCTAAATTATTTCTGGACTGCATCCTTTCATCTACCAAGCCTCTTTATTTGCATACGTGAATATGACCAAAAATCCTCCAACTCTTGGGGATTATCAAAGTCCTTTTACTTTGATAGATATGTTACTTGTAGAAATACAACTCATAATGAGGGAGGTAATTTGTCACGACCCAAACCGGAGGATCATGACGGGCACCCGGACCTTACCCGTCGAGCACCACTCTTTACATACTTACCATCTAAATGAAATCAATCATGGCCACAAGGGCCGTTACCAAATATTCGGCTGACACATACATCACAGCCGACATGGCTATTTACAACTACGATACACAGGACAACTGTCTACAAGCCTCTAAAGTGTACATGACATCACAGGGATGGGACAGGACCCCGCCATACACATATACATATGCAAAATATCATACCAAGACTAGACTATAACTCTGGAACAAATAGAGTGCTCCAACATCAACTGCACTAACAACCTACTAACGCGAACCATCCCACTGTTTACCTGTGCCTGGGGGCATGAAACGCAATTTCCCTCGACAAAAGGGTCGTCAATATGACTGATGTACCAAGTATGTCAGGCATGAAGTATATCATAACAGAAATACAAGAATAAACTGAGACAGAAACAGCCGACCAATAGTTAATTGCTTATGAGGACCCTAATATGCCTAAATGTTATGCATAATGCAAATGAAGTATACATATATATTGGCAACACAAGGGCATCTTCCTTTCCATATCAGCCTCTGTGTGCTTCATATCATATCGGCCTCTGTGGGCAAAATCATTATCATATTGACCTCATTGGGCATCTTTCTTTTCGTGATATATGTACCAACTTCAGGTGGTGTTGCGTATATAATGCCATTCCCTTTTCCCATCCCCTACATATATATAATTTACATCATATAGTAGTGTATATAAGACATGTGGGTCCAGGGTAATATATGAATAAAACGCAAATGCATGAATGACAATATAATATTCTGAACTTATCGGATGACATAATATCCTTGTACCTTCAACTAACATTGTGAATATCAACATCTTTCCCATATACCTCAGTAAGGATGTAGGAACATATTTAGACATGCTTTCAACATAGGAATCAATAACAAGAACATTCTTAACTACTAAGAGTAGAATCATTTATGGGACATTATTACGTTTACGTTTCGGTACATGGAACATGCCAAAAGAAGAAAGGATTTGCCTTAACATACCTTTATTTGTCATCATGACAATCTAACCAACATAACTTGTTTAGCGCCTCAAACTTATATGCCAAGAATTATTCTACCTCCACCCTACTCCACTTTGAAGAAATATCTGTCTTGCCATCATCCAGAGGAATCCGATGTGCGAATAACCCCTACATTATTCTTTGCTTTTTGCTTTAGCAAAAAAGTAGTTTCCCTCTTCACGTGTTGTTGCTCCTTCCATCAAAGATTGGGGAGGAAATATATATGTATATCTATATATATATAGTCAAATGCTACTGTAAGTAATATATGGATCAAGCTCCTTTTGGTTTTCTTTATGACAAATAGCTCCACTTAAGATGTATTTGTTTTAGCTAAACTTATTTCATGGTGGATTCTTACCTAACCTTGGAATATAAATGATTTACAACATTATATTGGATTGTTGGTTGCAGGAGTACACCATCCTTATCCTGTCCGTGTCAATCAAATGAGACCCTATATAGTACAATTCATCAAATACTACTTGTCATGGTCCCACGTGGACATGGAAAATTCCTACATTTATCCGCATAATTCGAATTAATACCGTAATTAATTTTTTAATCTCAATTCACTTAAACATGAATCACTTTTAATCTGCTTCCTATACTCAATAACATAATCATGTGATATAACACTAGTTCACAACCTCTTTTGGGATACACAAAAATTATTATTAATAATCCCCATCATCACACTTGTTAAATTCTAAATTATTTCGGGACTGCATCCTTTCATATACCAAGCCTCTTTATTTGCATACGTGAATATGACCAAAAATCCTCCAACTCTCGGGGATTATCAAAGTCCTTTTACTTTGATAGATATGTTACTTGTAGAAATACAACTCATAATGAGGGAGGTAATTTTTCACGACACAAACCGGAGGATCATGACGGGCACCCGGACCTTACCTGTCGAGCACAACTCTTTACATACTTACCATCTAACCGAAATCAATCATGGCCACAAGGGTCGTTACCAAATATTCGGCTGACACATACATCACAGCCGACATGGCTATTTACAACTACGATACACAGGACAACTGTCTGCAAGCCTCTAAAGTATACATGACATCACAGGGATGGGACAGGACCCCGCCATACACATATACATATGCAAAATATCATACCAAGACTAGACTACAACTCTGGAATAAATAGAGTGCTCCAACATCAACTGAACTAACAACCTACTAGCGCGAACCATCCCACTGTTTACCTGAGCCTGCGGGCATGAAACGCAATTTCCCTCGACAAAAGGGTCGTCAATATGACTGATGTACCAAGTATGTCAGGCATGAAGTATATCATAACAGAAATACAAGAATAAACTGAGACAGAAACAGCCGACCAATAGTAAATTGCTTATGAGGACCCTAATATGCCTAAATGTTATGCATAATGCAAATGAAGTATACATATATATTGGCCACACAAGGGCATCTTCCTTTCCATATCAGCCTCTGTGTGCTTCATATCATATCGGCCTCTGTGGGCAAAATCATTATCATATTGACCTCATTGGGCATCTTTCTTTTCGTGATATATGTACCAACTGCAGGTGGTGCTGCGTATATAACGCCATTCCCTTTTCCCATCCCCTACATATATATAATTTACATCATATAGTAGTGTATATAAGACATGTGGGTCCAGGGTAATATATGAATAAAATTCAAATGCATGAATGACAATATAATATTCTGAACTTATCGGATGACATAATATCCTTGTACCTTCAGCTAACATTGTGAATATCAACATCTTTCCCATATACCTCAGTAAGGATGTAGGAACATATTTAGACATGCTTTCAACATAGGAATCAATAACAAGAACATTCTTAACTACTAAGATTATAATTATTTATGGGACATTATTACGTTTACGTTTCGGTACATGGAACATGCCAAAAGAAGAAAGAATTTGCCTTAACATACCTTTATTTGTCATCATGACAATCTAACCAACATAACTTGTTTAGCGCCTCAACCTTATATGCCAAGAATTATTCTACCTCCACCCTACTCCACTTAGAAGAAATATCCATCTTGCCATCATCCGGAGGAATCCGATGTGGGCATAACCCCTACATCATTCTTTGCTTTTCGCTTTAGCGAAAAAAGAGTTTCCCTCTTCACACATTTTTGCTCCTTCCATTAAAGAATGGGGAGGAAATATAAATGTATAGCTATATATATATAGTCAAACGCTACTGTAAGGAATATATGGATCAAGTTGCTTTTGGTTTTCTTTAGGACAAATAGCTCCACTTAAGATGTATTTGTTTTAGATAAATTTATTTCATGGTGGATTCTTACCTAACCTTGGATTATAAATGATTTACAACATTATATTGGATTGTTGGTTGCAGGAGTACACCATCCTTATCCTGTTCGTATCAATCAAATGAGCCCCTATATAGTACAATTCATCAAATACTACTTGTCATGGTCTCACGTGGACATGGAAAATTCCTACATTTATCCGCATAATTCGAATTAATACCGTTATTAATTTTTTGATCTCAATTCACTTAAACATGAATCACTTTTAATCTGCTTCCTATACTCAATAACATAATCATGTGATATAACACTAGTCCACAACCTCTTTTGGGATACACAAAAATTATTATTAATAATCCCCGTCATCACACTTGTTAAATTCTAAATTATTTCGGGACTGCATCCTTTCATATACCAAGACTCTTTATTTGCATACGTGAATATGACCTAAAATCCTCCAACTCTCGGGGATTATCAAAGTCCTTTTACTTTGATAGATATGTTACTTGTAGAAATACAACTCATAATGAGGGAGGTAATTTTTCACGACACAAACCGGAGGATCATGATGGGCACCCGGACCTTACCTGTCGAGCACCACTCTTTACATACTTACCATCTAACCAAAATCAATCATGGCCACAAGGGCCGTTACCAAATATTCGGCTGACACATACATCACAGCCGACATGGCTATTTACAACTACGATACACAGGACAACTGTCTGCAAGCCTCTAAAGTATACATGACATCACAAGGATGGGACAGGGTCGCGCCATACCCAGATACATATGCAAAATATCATACCTAGACTAGATTACAACTCTGGAACAAATAGAGTGCTCCAACATTAACTGAACCAACAACCTACTACCGCGAACCGTAAATTGCTTATGAGGACCTTAATATGCCTAAATGTTATGCATAAAGCAAATGCAGTATACATATATATTGTCCATACAAGGGCATCTTTCTTTCCATATCAGCCTGTGTGGGCATCATATCATATCGGCCTCTGTGGGCAAAATCATTATCATATTGACCTCATTGGGCATCTTCCTTTACGTGATATATATACCAACTGCAGGTGGTGCTGCGTATATAACGCCATTCCCTTTTCCTATCCCCTACATATATATAATTTATACCATATAGTAGTGTATATAACACATGTGGGTCCAGGGTAATATATGAATAAAATGCAAATGCATGAATGACAATATAATATTCTGAACTTATCGGATGACATAATATCCTTGTACCTTCAGCTAACATTGTGAATATCAACATCTTTCCCATATACCTCAGTAAGGATGTAGGAACATATTTAGACATGCTTTCAACATAGGAATCAATAACAAGAACATTCTTAACTACTAAGAGTAAAATCATTTATGGGACATTATTACGTTTACGTTTCGGTACATGGAACATACCAAAAGAAGAAAGGATTTGCCTTAACATACCTTTATTTGTCTTCATGACAATCTAACCAACATAACTTGTTTAGCGCCTCAACCTTATATGCCAAGAACTATTCTTCCTCCACCCTACTCCACTTAGAAGAAATATCCATCTTTCCATCATCCGGAGGAATCCGATGTGGGCATAACCCCTACATCATTCTTTGCTTTTCGCTTTAGCGAAAAAAGAGTTTCCCTCTTCACACATTTTTGCTCCTTCCATTAAAGAATGGGGAGGAAATATATATGTATAGCTATATATATATAGTCAAACGCTACTGTAAGGAATATATGGATCAAGTTGCTTTTGGTTTTCTTTATGACAAATAGCTCCACTTAAGATGTATTTGTTTTAGCTAAATTTATTTCATGGTGGATTCTTACCTAACCTTGGAATATAAATGATTTACAACATTATATTGGATTGTTGGTTGCAGGAGTACACCATCCTTATCCTGTTCGTATCAATCAAATGAGCCCCTATATAGTACAATTCATCAAATACTACTTGTCATGGTCTCACGTGGACATGGAAAATTCCTACATTTATCCGCATAATTCGAATTAATACCGTAATTAATTTTTTGATCTCAATTCACTTAAACATGAATCACTTTTAATCTGCTTCCTATACTCAATAACATAATCATGTGATATAACACTAGTCCACAACCTCTTTTGGGATACACAAAAATTATTATTAATAATCCCCGTCATCACACTTGTTAAATTCTAAATTATTTCGAGACTGCATCCTTTCATATACCAAGCCTCTTTATTTGCATACGTGAATATGACCAAAAATCCTCCAACTCTCGGGGATTATCAAAGTCCTTTTACTTTGATAGATATGTTACTTGTAGAAATACAACTCATAATGAGGGAGGTAATTTGTCACGACACAAACCGGAGGATCATGACGGGCACCCGGACCTTACCTGTCGAGCACCACTCTTTACATACTTACCATCTAACCGAAATCAATCATGGCCACAAGGGTCGTTACCAAATATTCGGCTGACACATACATCACAGCCGACATGGCTATTTACAACTACGATACACAAGACAATTGTCTGCAAGCCTCTAAAGTGTACATGACATCACATGGATGGGACAGGGCCCCGCCATACCCATATACATATGCAATATATCATACCGAGACTAGAATACAACTCTGGGACAAATAAAGTGCTCCAACATTAATTGAACCAACAACCTACTAGCGGGAACCATCCCACTGTTTACCTGAGCCTGCGGGCATGAAACACAATTTCCCTCGACAAAAGGGTCGTCAATATGACTGATGTACCAAGTATGTCAGGCATGAAGTATATCATAACAGAAATACAAGAATAAACTGAGACAGAAACAGCCGACCAATAGTAAATTGCTTATGAGGACCCTAATATGCCTAAATGTTATGCATAATGCAAATGAAGTATACATATATATTGGCCACACAAGGGCATCTTCCTTTCCATATCAGCCTCTGTGTGCTTCATATCTTATCGGCCTCTGTGGGCAAAATCATTATCATATTGACCTCATTGGGAATCTTCTTTTCGTGATATATGTACCAACTGCAGGTGGTACTGCGTATATAACGCCATTCCCTTTTCCCATCCGCTACATATATATAATTTACATCATATAGTAGTGTATATAAGACATGTGGGTCCAGGGTAATATATGAATAAAATGCAAATGCATGAATGACAATATAATATTCTGAACTTATCGGATGACATAATATCCTTGTACCTTCAGCTAACATTGTGAATATCAACATCTTTCCCATATACCTCAGTAAGGATGTAGGAACATATTTAGACATGCTTTCAACATAGGAATCAATAACAAGAACATTCTTAACTACTAAGAGTAGAATCATTTATGGGACATTATTACATTCACGTTTCGGTACATGGAACATGCCAAAAGAAGAAAGGATTTGCCTTAACATACCTTTATTTGTCATCATGACAATCTAACCAACATAACTTGTTTAGCGCCTCAACCTTATATGCCAAGAATTATTCTACCTCCACCCTACTCCACTTTGAAGAAATATCCGTCTTGCCATCATCCAGAGGAATCCGATGTGCGAATAACCCCTACATTATTCTTTGCTTTTCTCTTTAGCAAAAAAGTAGTTTCCCTCATCACGCGTTGTTTCTCCTTCCATCAAAGATTGGGGAGGAAATATATATGTATAGCTATATATATATAGTCAAATGCTACTGTAAGTAATATATGGATCAAGCTCCTTTTGGTTTTCATTATGACAAATAGCTCCACTTAAGATGTATTTGTTTTAGCTAAATTTATTTCATGGTGGATTCTTACCTAACCTTGGAATATAAATGATTTACAACATTATATTGGATTGTTGGTTGCAGGAGTACACCATCCTTATCCTGTCCGTGTCAATCAAATGAGCCCCTATATAGTACAATTCATCAAATACTACTTGTCATGGTCCCACGTGGACATGGAAAATTCCTACATTTATCCGCATAATTTGAATTAATACCGTAATTAATTTTTTGATCTCAATTCACTTAAAAATGAATCACTTTTAATCTGCTTCCTATACTCAATAACATAATCATGTGATATAACACTAGTCCACAACCTCTTTTGGGATACACGAAAATTATTATTAATAATCCCCGTCATCACACTTGTTAAATTCTAAATTATTTCGGGACTGCATCCTTTCATATACCAAGCCTCTTTATTTGCATACGTGAATATGACCAAAAATCCTCCAACTCTCGGGGATTATCAAAGTCCTTTTACTTTGATAGATATGTTACTTGTAGAAATACAACTCATAATGAGGGAGGTAATTTTTCACGACACAAACCGGAGGATCATGATGGGCACCCGGACCTTACCTGTCCAGCACCACTCTTTACATACTTACCATCTTACCGAAATCAATCATGGCCACAAGGGCCGTTACCAAATATTCGGCTGACACATACATCACAGCCGACATGGCTATTTACAACTACGATACACAGGACAACTGTCTGCAAGCCTCTAAAGTATACATGACATCACAAGGATGGGACAGGGTCGCGCCATACCCAGATACATATGCAAAATATCATACCCAGACTAGACTACAACTCTGGAACAAATAGAGTGCTCCAACATTAACTGAACCAACAACCTACTACCGCGAACCGTAAATTGCTTATGAGGACCTTAATATGCCTAAATGTTATGCATAAAGCAAATGCAGTATACATATATATTGGCCATACAAGGGCATCTTCCTTTCCATATCAGCCTGTGTGGGCATCATATCATATCGACCTCTGTGGGAAAAATCATTATCATATTGACCTCATTGGGCATGTTCCTTTTCGTGATATATGTACCAACTGCAGGTGGTGCTGCGTATATAACGCCATTCCCTTTTCCTATCCCCTACATATATATAATTTATATCATATAGTAGTGTATATAACACATGTGGGTCCAGGGTAATATATGAATAAAATGCAAATGCATGAATGACAATATAATATTCTGAACTTATCGGATGACATAATATCCTTGTACCTTCAGCTAACATTGTGAATATCAACATCTTTCCCATATACCTCAGTAAGGATGTAGGAACATATTTAGACATGCTTTCAACATATGAATCAATAACAAGAACTTTCTTAACTACTAAGAGTAGAATCATTTATGGGACATTATTACGTTTACATTTCGGTACATGGAACATACCAAAAGAAGAAAGGATTTGCCTTAACATACCTTTATTTGTCTTCATGACAATCTAACCAACATAACTTGTTTAGCGCCTCAACCTTATATGCCAAGAACTATTCTTCCTCCACCCTACTCCACTTAGAAGAAATATCCATCTTGCCATCATCCGGAGGAATCCGATGTGGGCATAACCCCTACATCATTCTTTGCTTTTCGCTTTAGCGAAAAAAGAGTTTCCCTCTTCACACATTTTTTCTCCTTCCATTAAAGAATGGGGAGGAAATATATATGTATAGCTATATATATATAGTCAAACGCTACTATAAGGAATATATGGATCAAGTTGCTTTTGGTTTTCTTTATGAAAAATAGCTCCACTTAAGATGTATTTGTTTTAGCTAAATTTATTTCATGGTGGATTCTTACCTAACCTTGGAATATAAATGATTTACAACATTATATTGGATTGTTGGTTGCAGGAGTACACCATCCTTATCCTGTTCGTATCAATCAAATGAGCCCCTATATAGTACAATTCATCAAATACTACTTGTCATGGTCTCACGTGGACATGGAAAATTCCTACATTTATTCGCATAATTTGAATTAATACCGTAATTAATTTTTTGATCTCAATTCACTTAAACATGAATCACTTTTAATCTGCTTCCTATACTCAATAACATAATCATGTGATATAACACTAGTCCACAACCTCTTTTGGGATACACAAAAATTATTATTAATAATCTCCGTCATCACACTTGTTAAATTCTAAATTATTTTGGGACTGCATCCTTTCATATACCAAGCCTCTTTATTTGCATACGTGAATATGACCAAAAATCCTCCAACTCTCGGGGATTATCAAAGTCCTTTTACTTTGATAGATATGTTACTTGTAGAAATACAACTCATAATGAGGGAGGTAATTTGTCACGACACAAACCGGAGGATCATGACGGGAACCCGGACCTTACCTATCGAGAACCACTCTTTACATACTTACCATCTAACCGAAATCAATCATGGCCACAAGGGTCGTTACCAAATATTCGGCTGACACATACATCACAGCCGACATGGCTATTTACAACTACGATACACAAGACAATTGTCTGAAAGCCTCTAAAGTGTACATGACATCACATGGATGGAACAGGGCCCCGCCATACCCATATACATATGCAATATATCATACCGAGACTAGACTACAACTCTGGAACAAATAGAGTGCTCCAACATCAACTGAACTAACAACCTACTAGCGCGAACCATCCCACTATTTACCTGAGCCTGCGGGCATGAAACGCAATTTCCCTCGACAAAAGGGTCGTCAATATGACTGATGTACCAAGTATGTCAGGCATGAAGTATATCATAACAGAAATACAAGAATAAACTGAGACAGAAACAGCCGACCAATAGTTAATTGCTTATGAGGACCCTAATATGCCTAAATGTTATGCATAATGCAAATGAAGTATACATATATATTGGCCACACAAGGGCATCTTCCTTTCCATATCAGCCTCTGTGTGCTTCATATCTTATCGGCCTCTGTGGGCAAAATCATTATCATATTGACCTCATTGGGCATCTTTCTTTTCGTCATATATGTACCAACTGCAGGTGGTGCTGCGTATATAACGCCATTCCCTTTTCCCATCCCCTACATATATATAATTTACATCATATAGTAGTGTATATAAGACATGTGGGTCCAGGGTAATATATGAATAAAATGCAAATGCATGAATGACAATATAATATTCTGAACTTATCGGATGACATAATATCCTTGTACCTTCAGCTAACATTGTGAATATCAACATCTTTCCCATATACCTCAGTAAGGATGTAGGAATATATTAGGACATGCTTTCAACATAGGAATCAATAACAAGAACATTCTTAACTACTAAGAGTAGAATCATTTATGAGACATTATTACGTTTACGTTTCGGTACACGGAACATGCCAAAAGAAGAAAGGATTTGCCTTAACATACCTTTATTTGTCATCATGACAATCTAACCAACATAACTTGTTTAGCGCCTCAACCTTATATGCCAAGAATTATTCTACCTCCACCCTACTCCACTTTGAAGAAATATCCGTCTTGCCATCATCCAGAGGAATCCGATTTGCGAATAACCCCTACATTATTCATTGCTTTTCGCTTTAGCAAAAAAGTAGTTTCCCTCATCACGCATTTTTGCTCCTTCCATTAAAGAATGGGGAGGAAATATATATGTATAGCTATATATATATAGTCAAACGCTACTGTAAGGAATATATGGATCAAGTTTCTTTTGGTTTTCTTTATGACAAATAGCTCCACTTAAGATGTATTTGTTTTAGCTAAATTTATTTCATGGTGGATTCTTACCTAACCTTGGAATATAAATGATTTACAACATTATATTGGATTGTTGGTTGCAGGAGTACACCATCCTTATCCTGTTCGTATCAATCAAATGAGCCCCTATATAGTACAATTCATCAAATACTACTTGTCATGGTCCCACGTGGACATGGAAAATTCCTACATTTATCCGCATAATTCGAATTAATACCATAATTAATTTTTTGATCTCAATTCACTTAAACATAAATCACTTTTAATCTGCTTCCTATACTCAATAACATAATCATGTGATATAACACTAGTCCACAACCTCTTTTGGGATACACAAAAATTATTATTAATAATCCCCGTCATCACACTTGTTAAATTCTAAATTATTTCGGGACTGCATCCTTTCATATACCAAGCCTCTTTATTTGCATACGTGAATATGACCAAAAATCTTCCAACTCTCGGGGATTATCAAAGTCCATTTACTTTGATAGGTATGTTACTTGTAGAAATACAACTCTTAATGAGGGAGGTAATTTGTCACGACACAAACCGGAGGATCATGACGGGCACCCGGACCTTACCTGTCGAGCACCACTCTTTACATACTTACCATCTAACCGAAATCAATTATGGCCACAAGGGCCGTTACCAAATATTTGGCTGACACATACATCACAGCCGACATGGCTATTTACAACTACGATACAAAAAACAACTGTCTGCAAGCCACTAAAGTGTACATGACATCACAGGGATGGGATAGGGCCCCGCCATACCCATATACATATGCAAAATATCATACCGAGACTAGACTACAATTCTTGAATAAATAGAGTGCTCCAACATCAACTGAATCAACAACCTACTAGCGCGAACCGTAAATTGCTTATGAGGACCTTAATATGCCTAAATGTTATGCGTAAAGCAAATGCAGTATACATATATATTGGCCACACAAGGGCATCTTTCTTTCCATATCAGCCTCTGTGGGCATCATATCATATCGGCCTCTGTGGGCAAAATCATTATCATATTGACCTCATTGGGCATCTTTCTTTTCGTGATATATATACCAACTGCAGGTGGTGCTGCGTATATAACGCCATTCCCTTTTCCCATCCCCTACATATATATAATTTATATCATATAGTAGTGTATATAACACATGTGGGTCCAGGGTAATATATGAATAAAATGCAAATGCATGAATGACAATATAGTATTCTGAACTTATCGGATGACATAATATCCTTGTACCTTCAGCTAACATTGTGAATATCAACATCTTTCCCATATACCTCAGTAACGATGTAGGAACATATTTAGACATGCTTTCAACATAGGAATCAATACCAAGAACATTCTTAACTACTAAGAGTAGAATCATTTATGGGACATTATTACATTTATGTTTCGGTACATGGAACATGCCAAAAGAAGAAAGGATTTACCTTAACATACCTTTATTTGTCTTCATGACAATCTAACCAACATAACTTGTTTAGCTCCTCAACCTTATATGCCAAGAACTATTCTTCCTCCACCCTACTCCACTTTGAAGAAATATCCGTCTTGGCATCATCCGGAGGAATCCGATGTGGGCATAACCCCTACATCATTCTTTGCTTTTCGCTTTAGCGAAAAAGGAGTTTCCCTCTTCACATGTTGTTGCTCCTTCCATCAAAGATTGGGGAGGAAATATATATGTATAGTTGTATATATATAGTCAAACTCTATTGTAAGTAATAAATGGATCAAGTTGCTTTTGGTTTTCTTTATGACAAATAGCTCCACTTAAGATGTATTTGTTTTAGCTAAATTTATTACCTAACCTTGGAATATAAATGATTTACAACATTATATTGGATTGTTGGTTGCAGGAGTACACCATCCTTATCCTATCCATATCAATCAAATGAGCCCCTATATAGTACAATTCATCAAATACTACTTGTCATGGTCCCACGTGGACATGGAAAATTACTACATTTATCCGCATAATTCAAATTAATACCGTAAATAATTTTTTGATCTCAATTCACTTAAACATGAATCACTTTTAATCTGCTTCCTATACTCAATAACATAATCATGTGATATAACACTAGTCCACAACCTCTTTTGGGATACACAAAAATTATTATTAATAATCCCCGTCATCACACTTGTTAAATTCTAAATTATTTGGGGACTGCATCCTTTCATATACCAAGCCTCTTTATTTGCATACGTGAATATGACCAAAAATCCTCCAACTCTTGGGGATTATCAAAGTCCTTTTACTTTGATAGATATGTTACTTGTAGAAATACAACTCATAATGAGGGAGGTAATTTGTCACGACACAAACCGAAGGATCATGACGGGCACCCGGACCTTACCTGTCGAGCACCACTCTTTACATACTTACAATCTAACCAAAATCAATCATGGCCACAAGGGTCGTTACCAAATATTTGGCTGACACATACATCACACCCGACATGGCTATTTACAACTACGATACACAGGACAACTGTCTGCAAGCCTTTAAAGTGTACATGACATCATTGGGATGAGACTGGGCCCCGCCATACCCATATACATATGCAAAATATCATACTGAGACTAGACTACAACTCTGGAACAAATAGAGTGCTCCAACATCAACTGAACCAACAACCTACTAGCGCGAACCGTCCCACTGTTTACCTGAGCCTGTGGGCATGAAACGCAATTTCCCTCGACAAAAGGGTCGTCAATATGACTGATGTACCAAGTATGTCAGGCATGAAGTATATAATAACAGAAATACAAGAATAAACTGACACAGAAACAGCCGACCAATAGTAAATTGCTTATGAGGACCCTAATATGCCTAAATGTTATGCATAATGCAAATGTAGTATACATATATATTGGCCACACAAGGGCATCTTCCTTTCCATATCAGCCTCTGTGGGCATCATATCATATCGGCCTCTGTGGGCAAAATCATTATCATATTGACCTCATTGGGCATCTTCCTTTTCGTGATATATGTACCAACTGCAAGTGGTGTTGCGTATATAACGCCATTCCCTTTTCCCCATCCCCTACATATATATAATTTATATCATATAATAGTATATATAACACATATGGGTCCAGGGTAATATATGAATAAAATGCAAATGCATAAATGACAATATAATATTCTGAACTTATCGGATGACATAATATCCTTGTACCTTCAACTAACATTGTGAATATCAACATCTTTCCCATATACCTCAGTAACGATGTAGGAACATATTTAGACATGTTTTCAACATAGGAATCAATAACAAGAACATTCTTAACTACTAAGAGTAGAATCATTTATGGGACATTATTATTACGTTTACGTTTCGGTACATGGAACATGCCAAAAGAAGAAAGGATTTGCCTTAACATACCTTTGTTTGTCTTCATGAAAATCTAACCAACATAACTTGTTTAGCGCCTCAACCTTATATGCCAAGAACTATTCTTCCTCCACCCTTCTCCACTTTGAAGAAATATCCATCTTGCGATCATCCGGAGGAATCCGATGTGGGCATAACCCCTACATCATTCTTTTCTTTTCGCTTTAGCGAAAAAGGAGTTTCCCTCTTCACATGTTGTTGCTCCTTCCATCAAAGATTGGGGAGGAAATATATATGTATAGATATATATATATAGTCAAACTCTATTGTAAGTAATATATGGATCAAGTTGCATTTGGTTTTCTTTATGACAAATAGCTCCACTTAAGATGTATTTGTTTAAGCTAAATTTATTACCTAACCTTGGAATATAAATGATTTACAACATTATATTGGATTGTTGGTTGCATGTGTACACCATTCTTATCCTGTCCATATCAATCAAATGAGCCCCTATATAGTACAATTCATCAAATACTACTTGTCATGGTCCCACGTGGACATGGAAAATTCCTACATTTATCCGCATAATTCGAATTAATACCGTAATTAATTTTTTGATCTCAATTCACTTAAACATGAATCACTTTTAATCTACTTCCTATACTCAATAACATAATCATGTTATATAACACTAGTCCACAACCTCTTTTGGGATACACAAAAATTATTATTAATAATCCCCGTCATCACACTTGTTAAATTCTAAATTATTTGGAGACTGCATCCTTTCATATACCAAGCCTCTTTATTTGCATACGTGAATATGACCAAAAATCCTCCAACTCTCGGGGATTATCAAAGTCCTTTTACTTTGATAGATATGTTAATGGTAGAAATACAACTCATAATGAGGGAGGTAATTTGTCACGACACAAACCGGAGGATCATGACGGGCACCCGGACCTTACCTGTCGAGCACCACTCTTTACATACTTACCATCTAACCGAAATCAATCATGGCCATAAGGGTCGTTACCAAATATTCGGCTGACACATATATCACAGCCGACATGGCTATTTACAACTACGATACACAAGACAACTGTCTGCAAGCCTCTAAAGTGTTCATGACATCACAAGGATGGGACAAGGGCCCGCCATACCCATATACAAATGCAAAATATCATACCGAGACTAGTCTACAACTCTGGAACAAATAGAGTGCTCCAACATCAACTGAACTAACAACCTACTAGCGCGAACCGTCCCACTGTTTACCTGAACCTGCGGGCATGAAACGTAATTTCCCTCGACAAAAGGGTCGTCAATATGACTGATGTACCAAGTATGTCAGGCATGAAGTATATCATAACAGAAATACAAAAATAAAGCGAGGCAGTAAATGACCAATAATAGTAAATTGCTTATGAGGACCCTAATATGCCTAAATGTTATGCATAATGCAAATGCAGTATACATATATATTGGCCACAAAAGGGCATCTTCCTGTCCATAACAGCCTCTGTGGGCATCATATCATATCGGCCTCTGTGGGCAAAATCATTATCATATTGACCTCATTGGGCTTCTTCATTTTCGTGATATATGTACCAACTGCAGGTGGTGTTGCGTATATAACGTCATTCCCTTTTCCCCATCCCCTACATATATATAATGTATATCATATAGTAGTGTATATAACACATGTGGGTCCAGGGTAATATATGAATAAAATGCAAATGCATGAATGACAATATAATATTCTGAACTTATCGGATGACATAATATCCTTGTACCTTCAGCTAACATTGTGAATATCAACATCTTTCCCATATACCTCATTAAGGATATAGGAACATATTTAGACATGCTTTCAACATAGGAATCAATAACAAGAACATTCTTAACTACTAAGAGTAGAATCATTTATGGGACATTATTACGTTTACGTTTCGGTACATGGAACATGCCAAAAGAAGAAAGGATTTGACTTAACATACCTTTATTTGTCTTCATGACAATCTAACCAACATAACTTGTTTAGCGCCTCAACCTTATATGCTAAGAACTATTCATCCTCCACCCTACTCCACTTTGAAGAAATATCCATCTTGCCATCATCCGGAGGAATCCGATGTGGGCATAACCCCTACATCATTCTTTGCTTTTCGCTTTAGCGAAAAAAGAGTTTCCCTCTTCACACGATTTTGCTCCTTCCATCAAAGAATGGGTAGGAAATATATATGTATAGCTATATATATATAATCAAATGCTACTGTAAGGAATATATGGATCAAGTTGCTTTTGGTTTTCTTTAAGACAAATAGCTCTACTTAAGATGTATTTGTTTTAGCTAAATTTATTTCATTTTGGATTCTTACCTAACCTTGGAATATAAATGATTTACAACATTATATTGGATTGTTGGTTGCAGGAGTACACCATCCTTATCATGTCCGTATCAATCAAATGAGCCCCTATATAGTACAATTCATCAAATACTACTTGTCATGGTCCCACGTGGACATGGAAAATTCCTACATTTATCCGCATAATTCGAATTAATACCGTAATTAATTTTTTGATCTCAATTCACTTAAACATGAATCACTTTTAATCTGCTTCCTATACTCAATAACATAATCATGTGATATAACACTAGTCCACAACCTCTTTTGGGATACACAAAAATTATTATTAATAATCTCCGTCATCACACTTGTTAAATTCTAAATTATTTCGGGACTGCATCCTTTCATATACCAAGCCTCTTTATTTTCATACGTGAATATGACAAAAAATCCTCCAACTCTCGGGGATTATCAAAGTACTTTTACTTTGATTGATATGTTACTTGTAGAAATACAACTCATAATGAGGGAGGTAATTTGTCACGACACAAACCGGAGGATCATGACGCGCACTTGGACCTTACCTGTCGAGCACCACTCTTTACAAACTTACCATCTAACCGAAATCAATCATGACCACAAGGGTCGTTACCAAATATTCGGCTGACACATACATCACAGCCGACATGGCTATTTACAACTACGATACACAGGACAACTATGAGCAAGCCTCTAAAGTGTACATGACATCACAAGGATGGGACAGAGCCCCGCCATACCCATATACATATGCAAAATATCATACCGAGACTAGACTACAACTCTGGAACAAATAGAGTGTTCCAACATCAACTGAACCAACAACCTACTAGCGCAAACCATAAATTGCTTATGAGGACCTTAATATGCCTAAATGTTATGCATAAAGTAAATGCAATATACATATATATTGGCCACACAAGGGCATCTTCCTTTCCATAACAGCCTATGTGGGCATCATATCATATCGGCCTCTGTGGGCAAAATCATTATCATATTGACCTCATTGGGCATCTTTCTTTCCGTGATATATGTACCAATTGCAGGTGGTGCTGCGTATATAACGCCATTCCCATTTCCCATCCCCTACATATATATAATTTATATCATATAATAGTGTATATAACACACGTGGGTCCAGGGTAATATATGAATAAAATGCAAATGCATGAATGAAAATAAAATATTCTGAACTTATCGGATGACATAATATACTTGTACCTTCAGCTAACATTGTGAATATCAACATCTTTCCCATATTCCTCAGTAAGGATTTAGGAACATATTTAGACATGCTTTCAACATATGAATCAATAACAAGAACATTCGTAACTACTAAGAGTAGAATCATTTATGGACATTATTACGTTTACGTTTCGGTACATGGAACATGCCAAAAGACGAAAGAATTTGCCTTAACATACCTTTATTTGTCTTCATGACAATCTAACCAACATAACTTGTTTAGCGCCTCAACCTTATATGCCAAGAACTATACTTCCTCCACCCTACTCCACTTTGAAGAAATATCCGTCTTGCCATCATCCGGAGGAATCCGATGTGGGCATAACCCCTACATCATTCTTTGCTTTTCGCTCTAGCGAAAAAGGAGTTTCCCTCTTCACACGTTATTGCTCCTTCCATCAAAGATTGGGGAGGAAATATTTATGTATAGCTATATATATATATATAGTCAAACGCTAATGTAAGTAATATATGGATCAAGTTGCTTTTGGTTTTCTTTAAGACAAATAGCCCCACTTAAGATGTATTTGTTTTAGCTAAATTTATTTCATGGTGGATTCTTACCTAACCTTGGAATATAAATGATTTACAACATTATATTGGATTGTTGGTTGCAGGAGTACATCATCCTTATCCTGTCCGTGTCAATCAAATGATCCCCTATATAGTACAATTCATCAAATACTACTTGTCATGGTCCCACGTGGACATGGAAAATTCCTACATTTATCCGCATAATTCGAATTAATACCGTAATTAATTTTTTGATCTCAATTCACTTAAACATGAATCACTTTTAATCTGCTTCCTATACTCAATAACATAATCATGTGATATAACACTAGTCCACAACCTCTTTTGGGATACACAAAAATTATTATTAATAATCCCCGTCATCACACTTGTTAAATTCTAAATTATTTCGGGACTGCATCCTTTCATTTACCATGCCTCTTTATTTGCATACGTGAATATGACCAAAAATCCTCCAACTCTCGGGGATTATCAAAGTCCTTTTACTTTGATAGATATGTTAATGGTAGAAATACAACTCATAATGAGGGAGGTAATTTGTCACGACACAAACCGGAGGATCATGACGGGCACCCGGACCTTACCTGTCGAGCACCACTCTTTACATACTTACCATCTAACCGAAATCAATCATGCCCACAAGGGTCGTTACCAAATATTCGTCTGACACATACATCACAGCCGACATGGCTATTTACAACTACGATACACAGGACAACTGTCTGCAAGCCTCTAAAGTGTACATGACATCACAAGGATGGGACAGGGCCCCACCATACCCATATACATATGCAAAATATCATACCGAGACTAGACTACAACTCTGGAACAAATAGAGTGCTCCAACATCAACTGAACCAACAACCTACTAGCGCAAACCATCCCACTGTTTACCTGAGCCTGCGGGCATGAAACGCAATTTCCCTCGACAAAAGGGTCGTCAATATGACTGATGTACCAAGTATGTCAGGCATGAAGTATATCATAACAGAAATACAAGAATAAACTGAGACAGAAACAGCCGACCAATAGTAAATTGCTTATGAGGACCCTAATATGCCTAAATGTTATGCATAATGCAAATGAAGTATACATATATATTGGCCACACAAGGGCATCTTCCTTTCCATATCAGCCTCTGTGTGCTTCATATCATATCGGCCTCTGTGGGCAAAATCATTATCATATTGACCTCATTGGGCATCTTTCTTTTCGTGATATATGTACCAACTGCAGGAGGTGCTGCGTATATAACGCCATTCCCTTTTCCCATCCCCTACATATATATAATTTACATCATATAGTAGTGTATATAAGACATGTGGGTCCAGGGTAATATATGAATAAAATTCAAATGCATGAATGACAATATAATATTCTGAACTTATCGGATGACATAATATCCTTGTACCTTCAGCTAACATTGTGAATATCAACATCTTTCCCATATACCTCAGTAAGGATGTAGGAACATATTTAGACATGCTTTCAACATAGGAATCAATAACAAGAACATTCTTAACTACTAAGATTATAATTATTTATGGGACATTATTACGTTTACGTTTCGGTACATGGAACATGCCAAAAGAAGAAAGGATTTTCCTTAACATACCTTTATTTGTCTTCATGACAATCTAACCAACATAACTTATTTAGCGCCTCAACCTTATATGCCAAGAACTACTCTTCCTCCACCCTACTCCACTTTGAAGAAATATTCATCTTGCCATCATCCGGAGGAATCCGATGTGGGCATAACCCCTACATCATTCTTTGCTTTTCGCTTTAGCGAAAAAGGAGTTTCCCTCTTCACATGTTGTTGCTCCTTCCATCAAAGATTGGGGAGGAAATATATATGTATAGCTATATATATATAGTCAAACTCTATTGTAAGTAATATATGGATCAAGTTGCTTTTGGTTTTCTTTATGACAAATAGCTCCACTTAAGATGTATTTGTTTTAGCTAAATTTATTACCTAACCTTGGAATATAAATGATTTACACCATTATATTGGATTGTTGGTTGCAGGAGTACACCATCCTTATCCTGTCCATGTCAATCAAATGAGCCCCTATATAGTACAATTCATCAAATATTACTTGTCATGGTCCCACGTGAACATGGAAAATTCCTACATTTATCCGCATAATTTGAAGTAATACCGTATTTAATTTTTTGATCTCAATTCACTTAAACATGAATCACTTTTAATCTGCTTCCTATACTCAATAACATAATCATGTGATATAACACTAGTCCACAACCTCTTTTGGGATACACAAAAATTATTATTAATAATCCCCGTCATCACACTTGTTAAATTCTAAATTATTTCGGGACTGCATCCTTTCATATACCAAGCCTCTTTATTTGCATACGTGAATACGACCAAAAATCCTCCAACTCTCGGGGATTATCAAAGTCCTTTTACTTTGATAGATATGTTAATGGTAGAAATACAACTCATAATGAGGGAGGTAATTTGTCACGACACAAACCGGAGGATCATGACGGGCACCCGGACCTTACCTTTCGAGAACCACTCTTTACATACTTACCATCTAACCGAAATCAATCATGGCCACAAGGGTCGTTACCAAATATTCGGCTGACACATACATCACAGCCGACATGGCTATTTACAACTACAATACACAGGACAACTGTCTGCAAGCCTCTAAAGTGTACATGACATCACAAGGATGGGACAGGGCCCCGCCATACCCATATACATATGCAAAATATCATACCGAGACTAGACTACAACTCTGGAACAAATAGAGTGCTCCAACATCAACTGAACCAACAACCTACTAGCGCGAACCGTAAATTTCTTATGAGGACCTTAATATGCCTAAATGTTATGCTTAAAGCAAATGCAGTATACATATATATTGGCCACACAAGGGCATTTTCCTTTCCATATCAGCCTCTGTGGGCATCATATCATATCGGCCTCTGTGGGCAAAATCATTATCATATTGACCTCATTGGGCATCTTTCTTTTCGTGATATATGTACCAACTGCAGGTGGTGTTGCGTATATAACGCCATTCCCTTTTCCCCATCCCCTACATATATATAATTTATATCATATTGTAGTGTATATAACACATGTGGGTCCAGGGTAATATATGAATAAAATGCAAATGCATGAATGACAATATAATATTCTGAACTTATCGGATGACATAATATCCTTGTACTTTCAGCTAACATTGTGAATATCAATATCTTTCCCATATACCACAGTAAGGATTTAGGAACATATTTAGACATGCTTTCAACATAGGAATCAATAACAAGAACATTCTTAACTACTAATAGTAGAATCGTTTATGGGACATTATTACGTTTACGTTTCGGTATCATGGAACATGCCAAAAGAAGAAAGGATTTGCCTTAACATACCTTTATTTGTCTTCATGACAATCTAACCATCATAACTTGTTTAGCGCCTCAACCTTCTATGCCAAGAACTATTCTTCCTCCACCCTACTCTACTTTGAAGAAATATCCGTCTTGCCATCATCCATAGGAATCCGATGTGCGAATAACCCCTACATTATTCTTTGCTTTTCGCTTTATAGAAAAAGTAGTTTCCCTCTTCACACGTTGTTGCTCCTTCCATCAAAGATTGGGGAGGAAATATATATGTATAGCTATATATATATAGTCAAACGCTACTGTAAGTAATATATGGATCAAGCTCCTTTTGGTTTTCTTTATGACAAATAGCTCCACTTAAGATGTATTTGTTTTAGCTAAATTTATTTCATGGTGGATTCTTACCTAACCTTGGAATAGAAATGATTTGCATCATTATATTGGATTGTTGGTTGCAAGAGTACACCATCCTTATCCTGTCTGTGTCAATCAAATGAGCCCCTATATAGTACAATTCATCAAATACTACTTGTCATGGTCCCACGTGGACATGGAAAATTCCTTCATTTATCCGCATAATTCGAATTAATACCGTAATTAATTTTTTGAACTCACTTCACTTAAAGATGAATCACTTTTAATCTGCTTCCTATACTCAATAACATAATCATGTGATATAACACTAGTCCACAACCTCTTTTGGGATACACAAAAATTATTATTAATAATCCCTGTCATCACACTTGTTAAATTCTAAATTATTTCAGGACTGCATCCTTTCATATACCAAGCCTCTTTATTTGCATACGTGAATATGACCAAAAATCCTCCAACTCTCGGGATTTATCAAAGTCCTTTTACTTTGATAGATATGTTACTTGTAGAAATACAACTCATAATGAGGGAGGTAATTTGTCACGACCCAAACCGGAGGATCATGACGGGCACCCGGACCTTACCTGTCGAGCACCACTCTTTACATACTTACCATCTAACCGAAATCAATCATGGCCACAAGGGTCGTTACCAAATATTCGGCTGACACATACATCACAGCCGACATGGCTATTTACAACTACGATACACAGGACAACTGTCTACAAGCCTCTAAAGTGTACATGACATCACAAGGATGGGACAGGGCCCCGCCATACCCATATACATATGCAGAATATCATACCGAGACTAGACTACAACTCTGGAACAAATAGAGTGCTCCAACATCAACTGAACCAACAACCTACTAGAGTGAACCGTCCCACTGTTTACCTTAGCCTGCGGGTATAAAACGTAATTTCCCTCTACAAAAGGATCGTCAGTATGACTAATGTACCAAGTATGTCAGGCATGAAGTTTATCATAACAAAAATACAAGAATAAAATGAGACAAAAACAGCCGACCAATAGTAAATTGCCTATGAGGACCCTAATATGCCTAAATGTTATGCATAATGCAAATGCGGTATATATATATATATATATATAGGCCACACAAGGGCAACTTCCTTTCCATAATAGCCTCTGTGGACATCATATCATATCGGCCTCTGAGGGAAAAATCATTATCATATCGGCCTTTGTGGGCATAATCATTACCATATTGGCCTCATTAGGCATCTTCCTTTTCGTGATATATGTACCAACTGCAGGTGGTGTTGCGTATATAATATCATTCCCTTTTCCCCATCCCCTATATATATATATAATTTATATCATATAGTAGTGTATATAACACATGTGGGTACAAGTTAATATATGAATAAAATTCAAATGCATGAATGACAATAAAATATTTTGAACTTATCAGATGACATAATATCCTTGTACCTTCAGCTAACATTGTGAATAACAACATCTATCCCATATACCTCAGTAAGGATTTAGGAACATATTTACACATGCTTTCAACATAGGAATTAATAACAAGAATATTCTTAACTACTAAGAGTAGAATCATTTATGGGACATTATTACATTTACGTTTCATTACATGGAACATGCCAGAAGAAGAAAGGATTTGCCTTAACATACCTTTATTTGTCTTCATGACAATATAACCAACATAACTTGTTTAGCGCCTCAACCTTATATGCCAAAAACTATTTTTCCTCCACCCTACTCCACTTTGAATAAATATCCGTCTTGCCATTATCCGGAGGAATCCGATATGGGCATAACCCCTACATCATTCTTTGCTTTTCACTTTAGCGAAAAAGGAGTTTCCCTCTTCACACGTTGTTGCTCCTTCCATCAAATATTTGGGAGGAAATATATATGTATAGCTATATATATATATATAGTCAAACGCTACTGTACGGAATATATGGATCAAGTTGCTTTTGGTTTTCTTTATGACAAATAGCTCCACTTATGATGTATTTGTTTTAGCTAAATTTATGTCATGGTGGATTCTTACCTAACCTTGGAATAGAAATGATTTACAACATTATATTGGATTGTTGGTTGCAGGAGTACACCATCCTTATCTTGTCCGTGTCAATCAAATGAGCCCCTATATAGTACAATTCATCAAATACTACTTGTCATGGTCCCACGTGGACATGGAAAATTCCTACATTTATCCTCATAATTCGAATTAATACCGTAATTAATTTTTTGATCTCACTTCACTTAAACATGAATCTCATTTAATCTGCTTCCTATACTCAATAACATAATAATGTGATATTACACTAGTCCACAACCTCTTTTAGGATACATAAAAATTATTATTAATAATCCCCGTCGTAACACTTGTTAAATTATAAATTATTTCGGGACTGCATCCTTTCGTATACCAAGCCTCTTTATTTGCATACGTGACTATGACCAAAAATCCTCCAACTCTCGGGTCTATTTATATACGCCTAGCAATTCGAACCATGACCCAAAAATACGGGATGTTACATTCCTCCCCCCTTAGAAATATTCATCGTCAAATGTCGGGGTGAAATATCTAATCCCCGTCACACAGCCAGAAACACAACCACCATTTCACGGGGCCATATAATATAACATACATCCTTATATCAGACCTCATATGGTCACCAAGCAGTAATTATAATAATCCTAAATAAAACTCACCTTATGCTTCTCTTGGTACCTCGGCATTGGTCGGAAATAGGTAAGGATATTTGTGCTTCGTCTCTTTTTCCGCCCCCATGTCATCTTTCCTTCATTCTTATTCTGCCATAGAACTTCTACAGGGCTACTTCCTTAGTCCTCAACTTGCAGACTTATCGATCTAAGATAGCAATAGGAACCTCCTCATATGATAGGTCATCTTTAACATTCACATCGTCAATCGGTACAATCCTTGAAGGATCTCCAATACATGCTCTCAACATAGAAACATGAAAGACCAAATGAACAAACTATAACTCGGGAGGAACGTCCAATTCATAAGCCACTTGGCCTATTCATAGAATTATGTGATATGGCCCAATATACCTTGGATTGAGCTTTCCATTTTTCCCAAACCTCATTTCACCATTCATAGGCGAAATCTTCAAAAAGACCCAATCATCTACCTGAAATTCTAAGTCTTGTCATCGCACATCTGAATTCGACTTCTGACGACTCTGAGCGATTAACAGTCGTACTAGGATGAGTTTCACATTCTCTATGGCTTGGTGCACTGGGTCAGGCCCAAATAATTCCGCTCACCTACTTCAAACCATCCAATAGGAAATCTATACTTTCGTCCATACAAAGATTCATATGGAGCTATCTTGATACTATCATGATAACTGCTATTATACACAAATTCAATAAGGGATAGATGATCATCCCAACTTCCCTTGAAGTCTAATACTCAAGCTCGTGGCATGTCCTCGAACGTTTGAATCGTACGCTCGGCCTGCCCGTTTGTTTGAGGGTAGAAAGTGGTACTAAGGTTAACTTGAGTGCCCAAACATTTTTTTAAATGATCTCCCAAAATTAACTGTGAACTGCATAAAATAGGCATACCATATAGGCGTACAACTTTGCGTAATCCTTGGATGTGTAGGTAGTTTTGACTGCCAGTAATTGAGCTGATTTGGTCAGTCTATCAACAATCACCCAAATAGAATCAACTTATGATAAGAGCGAGGTAAACCCGTAACAAAGTCCATATTAATCATTTTTCATTTCCACATCGGAATCTCAATGTTCTGAGTCAAATCGTCAGGCTTTTGGTGCTCCATTTTTACTTGCTGACCATTAAGATACTAAGCTGAAAACTCCACAATGTTTCCCTTCCTGTCATTCCACCAATACATACTTTTGAGATCATGATACATCTTAGTAGATCCAGGGTGAATGGAATATCGTGAGCAATGGACCTCCGTCATAATTTTGTCTCGTAATCCTGCTACATTGGAAATACACAAATGGGCCTTCCACCTATGGTCCCTCTCCCATTATGCTCGAAGGCTGTGATTCTCTTTTGTTAAATATCTTTCTCGATTTTCTCTAAAAATGGGATCTTCATCATGACATTCATTTTCTTCCAGTATGATGGATGATCCTGCTGTATTTTGAGTCATAGGGCTATCACTATCTGAATCCTCCAATCGCATCCCACTTAGCGAACTGATGCATTCCCTTAGGTCAACTTCTCTTTTTCATCCTCACCTTAGTCAAGCTACTTGTGGGTGCATGATTCTATGTCAACTTAGCTTTGTTTACTAACTGGTGTGCTGAAAACTCTTATATTTGTAGTATCTCAACCATGAACATTTTATGGACAATGTCATCGAATTTGAAGTGCGCGTATCATCGTAGTTAACTCTTATTCATGGTCGGAAAGGAATCTATCTTTTTCTTATTTTTGTACCTTCTCACTACTCATAATTATAAACAACTTCCTTTCTTTACTTCTTTTAACACTTGTTCACTCATTTTCTTACTTGTCATACTCTTCTTAATTCCAAAATATTCTGGTATACATATGTAATCTCCAACATTGCTCCTAATTCCAATCCTTGGTGTTACTACCCCTTAAATGATGAAATGTTAACATATTCCCTTATTTAGTACGTAGAAGGTTTTGAAGAATTGCATTACATGACGTTGACCTACTATATCAAAACTTGGTCAGTATGCTTAGATTCAAATTCCTTCACTTGCCTCATGGATAAGACTTTCTGTCAATGGTGCTTGGAAAAGATTCCCTCGATCTTGTTAAGTTGTATTACTTTATCTATCTCGTAGAACATTTGGTCAGTTCAAAAATGCTCATAGACATATGTATTTGCCTGACATTTTATCTTTATTATAATGTCATTATCTCTTGACATATATCTTTAATGTCTACCTTATATCCATAGGTGTCATTGGCTCATTTCCATCTATTTAGGCGCTAATCTCGAGCTTTACTCACTGTTACTTCTGTTTACATACTTTCTAAGATGTATGACTGCATACGTTGTGGAACAAGATGCTTCGTAGATCCAATTCACGATGTTACATGATCCCATGACTTGTCAAGCTTTCTTGTCTTACCATTATTAGATCTCTCATTGACTGAGTGCTCATTCGTCTTACCTTTACATTTCCATTTCAAGTTGCCTTGGGGGGTCTCTTACCTCAAAGTATTTCCCATATTATCTTCCTGAACATCAGAGGTTCGTCACATTTGGTCGAAGAGTTCTTACTGTCCCTCCTCTACCATTGGTCCTTACGCTATTCTGGAGTAATCATACCTTTGTGAAACTTGCATAACTATAATATTATTCATCTTTATCCTTATTGTCGTAATCCTTCCTTCTACTCGGCATTAAACAAAAAACATTTCTACCTTGATACTTGAGCATAACATTCCATTCATGCTTATTAAATATTTTCATATTTCTTACAACCATTCTTCGATTGTTCCATAGTTCTAATCCTTAATTGCCCCTAGCAAGCTACTGTTATTCAGAGGTTATTTAGAATTGTAACATGCTGCACAATGAAGCCGAAGACCTTACCCGTCTAATACATATAGCATATCTTAGCTTACTAACATTGATACATGTAATTCTCAATAATATGCGGTATCGCCCTTTATGCAAAGACGAGAGGCTTATGTCCCCTTCCACTACCGTGGATAACTCGATCCTTATTTATGACTTTGGCTCACTATTCTAGGTACATCACTTTATGTGATCTTATTAAATTATTGATGGTTACACTTCGCACGATTCGATTGTGGCAATCCATTCTCGTTAATGATATCCTGGGACAATTCTCAATCTATTCTAGGTAAGATATTACAATTTAGATCGCACGTACATAACATATTTCCCTCATTTTAATCATCAAGAGTCACTGTAAAACATGTAGATTTTCGTAACCTACTAAACCTTTCAATGATGTCTTCTTTTTTTCATCTGTACAACTCATGGTCATCTTATCCTTACCTTTGCGCATCAACTTGGGACACTTCGGAATGTTGTGTCCATGGCTACCACCTTAAACAAACCCCATGTACCTTTACGGCATAGTCTGGCATGCGCTAGACCACACTGACTACAAGATGGTCGGGGAGGTCTCACTCGACCTTTACAACTTTGATCCTGAGATATTGGCATTTTTAAACCCTTTAAATATCAGCGATCCCTGACTGACAAATTCCCTAGTATATGAGCTTCCTGACCCTTCAAGGGCCTACCTCTATCAGATGCTCTAGGATAAAGTCGTGTCTGAGAAAGCAACTTACTCATATCCTCTGACGGGTCTATCCCAATAGAAAGCATACTACTCGTATTTACCCTCAATCCAACTTCAATCTCCCTGCTAATCATAATCTTATTGGAAGAAGGCATTGTTGTAATCATAAATGCGATAAGGTCGATAAAGAGAATCCTCACAATCTCCTGTGTTCAGGTGCTTAGTACTTCCTTTACTTTACTCTCTTTCTTTTTTATCCCATAACAAGAATTTTGCTTTCTAGATTTGCAATATCTCTTTCGTACATGAATGAGACAATTCCTCACAATCTCAAGTTTTGAACATAATATTGTCCTTCTAGTGTATCAATCGTCTGGTAGAAGTCACTCATTTACTGGCTACGAATATGAACTAACCAAAGTTTTTTTGGTAACCGGCATTACTGACACAGTATCAGACACGATTTAAACTCGAATTCTTAAGACTCAACTCTACTGCATGATCTATGATATGAAAGAATGGAAACCATCCCTAAATGCCTTGCAGCCTCCTGTTAATAAGTATGGCGCGCAACACACCCATAATCAAGACTCTACTAGACACGGCTTGCAGACTCTCTAGGACAGACCTGCTCTTATACCAAGTTTGTCATGACCCAAACCGGAGGGCCATGACGGGCACCTGGACCTTTCCTGCCTAGCACCACTCTTTAAATACTCACTAGCTAACCGAAATTAATCATGGACACAAGAGTTGTTACCAAATATTCGGCTGACACATACATTATAGCCAACAGGGGCTATATACAACTACGATACACGGGACAACTGTCTACAAGCCTCTAAAGTGTACATGACATCACAAGGATGGGACAGGGGCCCGCCATACCCATATACATATGCAAAATATCATACCGAGACTAGACTGCAACTCTGAAACAAATAGAGTGCTCCAATATCAGCTGAACTAGCAACCTACTAGCGCGAACCATCTTACTTTTTAATCTCACTTTTTACCTGATCCTGTGGGCATGAAACGCAGTGTCCCCCGACAAAAGGGACGTCAGTACAACTGATGTACTGAGTATATTAGGCATGAAGAATATCATAATAAAAATACAAGAATAAACTGAGACAGAAACAGCCGACAGTAACAGCTGATAGAAACATCTGACTAGTAGTAAATTACCTCTGAGGGCCCTAATATGCCTAAATGTTATGCATAATGCAAATGCGATATACATATATATTGGCCACACAAGGGCATCTTCCTTTCCATAACAACCTTTGTGGGCATCATATCATATCGGCCTCTGTGGGCATAATCATTATCATATTGGCCTCATTGGGCATCTTCCTATTTGTGATATCAATACCAACTGTAGGTGGTGTTCCATATATAACGGCATTCCCTTTTCTCCATCCCCTACATATATATAATTTATACCATATAGTACTGTATATAACACATGTGGGTTCAAGGTAATAGATGAATAAAATGCAAATACATGAATGACAATAAAATATTCTGAACTTATCAGATGACATAATATTCTTGTACCTTCGGCTAACATTGTGAATATAAACATCTTTCCCATATACCTCAATAAGGATTTAGAAACATATTTAGACATGCTTTCAACATAGGAATCAATAACATAAACATTCTTAACTACTAAGAGTAGAATCATTTATGGGACATTATTACGTTTACGTTTCGTTACATGGAACATGCCAAAAGAAGAAAGGATTTGCCTTAACATACCTTTATTTGTCTCTGTGACAATCCAACCAACATAACTTGTTTAGCGCCTCAACCTTATATGCCAAGAACTATTCTTCCTCCACCCTACTCCACTTTGAAGAAATATCCGTCTTGCCATCATCCGGAGGAATCCGATGTGGGCATAACCCCTACATCATACTTTGCTTTTCGCTTTAGCGAAAAAAAGAGTTTCCCTCTTCACACGTTGTTGCTCCTTCCATCAAAGATTGGGGAGGAAATGTATATGTATAGCTATATATATATATATATATATATATGGATCAAGTTGCTTTTGGTTTTCTTTATGACAAATAGCTCCACTTAAGGTGTATTTGTTTTAGCTAAATTTATTTCATGGTGGATTCTTACCTAACCTTGGAATATAAATAATTTACAACATTATATTGGATTGTTGGTTGCAGGAGTACACCATCCTTATCCTGTCCATGTCAATCAAATGAGCCCATATATAGTACAATTCATCAAATACAACTTGCCATGGTCCCACATAGACATGGAAAATTCCTACATTAATCCACATAATTCGAATTAATACCGTAATTAATTTTTTGATCTCACTTCACTTAAACATGAATCTCTTTTAATCTACTTCCTATACTCAATAACATAATCATGTGATATAACACTAGTCCATAACCTCTTTTGGGATACACAAAAAAATATTATTAATAATCCCCGTCGTCACACTTGTTAAATTCTAAATTATTTTGGGACTGCATCCTTTCATATACCAAGCCTCTTTATTTTCATACGTGAATATGACCAAAAATCCTCCAACGCTCGGGTCTATTTATATATGTTTAGCAATTCGAACCGTGACCTAAATATACGGGATATTACATAATTTTAGGGGTAGGGGAATTTAAAGTATTTAAGAGTGCGTAAAATAAAGTACCATTCAAGACGGTCAAAAGCTTTATAAAGGTCAAGTTTGATGGCCCTCTCCACATGCAATGCAATGTAACATAATTTCTTATATAATGATGGCATTATCACAAGCACGTCTCTTAGCAATGATAACCAACGGACCTGGTGCTTTAAAAGGTTTAAATGAAAATAACCGCCTTGGTTACTTCAATTGAAAGAAGGGGGTTATCCAATTGGGAAAGATCAAGTGGGAGGTAGTGAACATGTTCTGGAAATATGGCAGGACGGTCATTTATCCATTCCCCGCTTCATTTTTAAAGGAATTAATGTTATTCATACATCGTAATAAATCGGGTATTAACATTACCATCATTAAGCCACATAACCCCAGAACGTAATTTTCATTAGTCTTCCTCCATTTTTAGGATATTATTATATTCTATGGTTAAATCTTTTTCTAGGTTTTGTAGAAAGAAGCTAGTAGGGTAATGAAGACAAAACTGGCTAATAAATTTCTTTTCTTTTTGAATAAGTCCTTCCATCTGTTGATCCTAGAGGTAAATATATTAGTGGCTTGAATAATATCATTATGCAACCAACTAGAGGTAACAATATTCACAAAGTTCGGGTAGTTTCAAGCTCAAACTGTTTATGATGAGGATGATTAGATCTAGGAATAATTTCTATGAGAAGAGGATTATGATCCGAATGGATTTTGGGAAGGTGAATAACGGAGGCATTGGGGAACAGATTAACCCACTCATCATTATAAAAGCATCTATCCAATCTTTCCATTATAAGACCCTGTGTTTATTGGACCAAGTAAACTTGGAAATACATTAGATTGCATGTGTTAATTTTATCCCATAAATAAGAGGTCATGTTTTTATTAATAGTTCTTCCCCCAAACTTATCATTATTGCTCATAACATCATTAAAATCACCTCCCATTTAAAGCGGTATTGATAAGATTTCTCCAAATGTTATCACGATTATTTTTGTCAGTACTAGCATAAATAGAAGTAAATAACCAGATTTTATGATTGGTAATTACCTCTATTGTAGCACTAATCTCTTGCTCTCTCCTGACAAAGCTATGCACATTGACAAGGTTTGGATCCCATAAGATAGCCATACCACTAATTTGCCATACTGTCGGTATTTCAATTAATTGTGAGAAACCAAAGTCATTCAGGAGAGATAGATGGTTTTCTATTCTAATTTCAAGTAAGGTAACCATAATAGGCTTATGAAGGCTAAGCAGGTCCCTAAAACTCATACGAAAATTTTAATTATTACCCCACGAATATTCCAAATAAGAAAGTTTGTAGCTCTCTCCATTGTAGAAATTCTTTCAATGTGAAAACCATTCTCCCTCACCCCTTCTGTTGGGGAATTGTTCCCGATTCGTGGTAACAGAATCACTGCTTTTTCCCCCTAGTTGGATCTTGTGGTGGACGAATATCCATGGTGCATTTCGTTAGAGACGTCGAGCATTGGAGAATCTGTTTCTGGTCTTGCGCGAGTGAAGAGGAAGGTTTTGACACCATCTAGGGAAGAGATCTCCATTATTGTTCTTTCATTGGGATGAAAGGAATTTCGTGTATTTCCATTGGTTCTTCCGGTGGGATTAAAATTTCTGGCTCATTTTGTGGTGGGGGAACATTTTAAAATGGATTCATCGGAAATGTTGGCTCCAGTGAGTGATTGGCTTGGGAGTCCCAAGGTAAGAAGATGGGGTTCAGAGTTGATATGGTGGATGATGTAAGTACAAAGGGGTTTGAGTTGGTAAGTGGTTCGGGTGTTGGTGAGAATCGGGTTGACCCAAAAGTGGGCGAGGAAAATGGGGTTTTCGATTAACCGGTAAGGCCGGACAGTGTGGTGTAAGGTGGGTGTTTCGGGTAAGTGTGGTTAGAATCGTGTCAAGGCGCTTTGTGTGGTGGTTAAGGATAGGTTGAGGGTCAAGGTGGTGATCAGGGTTCGGTAGTTTGGTGGTGCGAAGGTTGCGGAAACAACCTGAGGCAGTGAGGGTCCGAGAAGAGGATTCGGTGGGACATTGGGGTGATTGTTTGTAATTACGGGTGTTTGTAGTTAGTTGCGGGTAGTGAGCTTTGGCGGAGGTGTTTGTGAGATGATGTGGAGGGTGGTAGTGTAAACAAACAAGTAATTGAAACAAGGAATGGGCACGGATATGTGGATTGTAATCCGATTACACATCAAGTCACAATTCGGTTGATATGGTGTTCTTGGATGGTAACACGAGGAGTCAATTGCCCGTGTGGTCTCCAAGTATGTTGTGATCAATTTCACAAGGAATAGGTTGAGGTTTGCTGACTACTAGGCTCAACACTAACCAAGCAAGGGTGATCCAAAACGTTATAAAGATAGGTGGTTCTCCCGGAGAACCAAGCGACCCTCCCGGAGGATCAACTAAGAACTTACAATCTCAAATTGAAAGACTTAGCAAGATGAGTAAATACTCAAGTTTTATATCAAACAACTCTTCCTATTTACAATGGCCTAAGGGTCCTTTTTATAGTATAGAAAGGACCATTCTAAAAGGACAGTATAAAAACAAAAACTCAAGCCACTCGACTAAAGTGGGAATGGGGGAGGGGAAGAGTCTTTGGCCGAAGGGGATGTATGTCATTCTCCAACGAGTTGTAGAACCTTTCTTGTTATCTTCCACATGTGATCTAGTTTATTCTTTAAATGACCTTTTTGGAGAGTGGTGAGAGACATCTCCTTTGATATGTATTCTTGACCGACCGGTTGGAGTAGTTCGAGCAACTCCTTGGCTTCCTCGAATTCATCTTGATGTCGTCAAATTTAGAAAGTTCATACACGGTTTATCCTCTTGAGGTGCACACCTTCTAGATTGTGCTTTTAACTCTTGTTGTCGTGTGCATTCTTGGACATGTCACTTTTAAATGCAGCTTCCTTCGATGTAGTCATCTATCCCCCTTACATAGTGTCTTAAATGTGTCCTAGGTGAAGCTAAGGGTTCTTACCTAACTTAATATGTCCTAAGCAACTACTAGATCATCTAAGAATTTAAAGACAATAATTTAAAGCAAGGCCTCGGTCAAGACCAACACTTCCGAAAAATACAACTCTCTCTAAGACAATCGAGTGTTGTCTCATAAGCCATTCCAAACTCCATACATTTCCAAGATTTTGGCCGTGTGTTTATGGTTCACCATTGGCAATCTTGGAGCTTTACTTCTTATCTTGAATTGAGGAATTATTTGCGGGGTTTGATTTACATCATTCTCCCCTTCTTCAAAAAAATTTGTCCTCAAATTTGTGGGGATCAAATGCGAGGACTCCTCACTATCAAACCACTTTATATCAATCTTTTCATTTGGACTTGGTTTCTTACATGAGCCTTCTTGAAATTTGGCCAACCATTTGAAGGGACCATTCTTCAAATATGTTTCTAACCGGATCAATGAATCATATGTCCAATGATTGTGATGTACACCTTTCAATTCCACATCATAGACATCCGCGACTTGCGGTTCTTAACCTAGGTCGGCCTCAATTTTATGCTCTTTTTGAAAAACTCTCCTACGGTCGTGATAGGAGAATCAACAAGTCCGTGGACTCGGAATACCCAAGGGTAAGAAATACCCACACCATGGTCTCGGCTAATTTTTGAACTCTCAGACCAATCTTCTTTGTCTTTTATATCTCTTGGGTAGCCTAGATCAACATACGTCCCAAATGATTCCACAATCCACTTAGATTTATCAAGTTATCTCTCGGGAACCACCATTTGATCACCACTCAATGTTATCCTAGAAAGCAAATTCCAATATCCATCCACTCTCGGTTCGCGCCTCAAGACCAATTTGAGAATCTTGTGATCGTAGACAATCATGAACCAAAAGTCACTTCCTTCTTGGGCTACCGTAATCGGTAGTGGAACCAACATGTTCCATGGTCTCCCTTTCTTTAGCTATTCCTCTCCTTTTTGCCCCTCAATCAGGAGAGCCTTGGATTCGGCCTTACATTCTCTTGTGTTTTGAAGTTTCATCATTCTTACTTGGCTAGGTGAAAGAGGTCGCAACCGAAAGTCAGGAATTGGTGTTGTCCTCCCCATCGTGCAATGTCCTTCGGTAGAATTGCCATGGCCTCCCCAACAATATGTGACACACATCCATCGGAAGGATGTCGCATTACAATTCATCGACATATTCATCGATCCGAAAGTTGACACGGGCTTGAGTTGCTATGGTGACCCCATTTCCTTTATTGACCCATTGAAGATAGCGAGGTCTAGAATGCATACGGATTGGCAATTTCAACTCGCCGATTATTCCAATAGAAATCAAGTTGGCACTACTACCGCCGTCTATAATCATGTTGCATATTTTCTCGTTCACCTTGAAGCGGGTGTAGAATATTTGCTCCCTTTGAGTTTATTTATGCTCCCCCGGTTGACTGTTTAATACGTGTTGGAGCATAATGGTATCACTTTTTTCAATAATGGTATCATTTTTTTCCCGAGTAGGGGTCATAGACTTGATGGATAGGTGGAGAACTCCATGAGATTATTTCCACGTCACGTGTAGCATCTCCCGCGGATGGTGGCATGGTCGTGACAACATCCGTGCACGCATCTCTTGCCAATTTCTTTACGGTCTCTTTTGGGGGCCGCATCTTTAACCTTGTCTTTTGCAAAGTCTTTATTGCCGACTAATGAGTCTAAAAGACTCCTCTTCTTGGCTTCTTCTTCTATTCCTTGCACATCGACTAATAAAGCCTCGGCCTTGCGCTTCTCCGCCCTTCGGACTCTCATGTCCTTCACTTCACTAGGCGACATAGACAACAAATAAATCCTTTTCCCATTACTCCGAAGAGAATAGTTATTCCTCTCCTCATCGTGTTGTGCCTTGCGGTCAAGTTTCCATGGTTGGCCCAATAGAATATGGCAGGCATCCATCGGTAGGATGTCACACCAAATGATATCTTCGTATCCTCCAATACGAAAACTAACAAGGGTTTGTTTTGCTATTCGTAGTTCTTTGTCTTGGATTGGCCTTTGGAGAATATACGGGCAGGGATGGTTGCGGGACGGTAGGTCCAATTTGGTTACCATCTCTATTGCAGCCGCATTGATACAACTCTTCCCATCAATGATCACGTTGCACACACGATCTTTCACCTTACACCGAGTATGAAAGAATTGTTCATTTTGCGCCTGCTCGTGTGCATCAAGTTGAATACTTAGGACATGTCGAGAAATGGAGGTTTCACGTGTATCCACATCCTCCTGATCATATAATAGATTAATAAGGGAAGTATTGTCCGTTATCTCAACGTGATACAACGGGTTAGTAACCAAGGCATGGTTTTGCCCTTCCTGTAGGTATTCCTCGATTTTGGTTTGCTGCGTAGAAAAGATGTCCTCACCATCGTAAGGTTCTTCTTTCTCACATCTTGGATCATCTTGTACAACCCTTGTAGGAGTGTTCTTGCTCACGGCATATCCCGCAAGTTCATTTTTATTGCTTGCACGCGCCTTGCAAGTGTGTTACTCATGATCCTCCGAAACTCTTGTTCAGTGTATGCCATAGCATTGTTGCATGGGACGGAAACACTTGGCTCTGATACTAATCTGATGTAAGTACGGAGGGATTTGAGTTGGTAAGTGGTTCGGGTGTTGGTGAGATTCGGGTTCACCCGAAAGTGGGCGAGGAAAATGGGGTTTTCGGTTAACCGGCAAGGCCGGACAGTGTGGTATAAGGTGAGTATTTTCGGGTAAGTGTGGTTGGAATTGCGTCAAGGCGCTTTGTGTGGTGGTTATGGATAGGTTGAGGGTCAGGGTAGAGATCGGGGTTCGGTAATTTGGTGGTGCTAAGGTTGCGGAAACAACCTGAGGCAGTGAGGGCCCAAGAAGAGGATTCGGTGGGACGTTGGGGTGGTTGTTTGTACTTGCGGGTGTTTGTGGTTGGTTGCAGGTAGTGATATTTGGTGGAGGTGATTGTGAGATGTTGTGGAGGGTGGTGGTGTAAACAAATAAGTAATTGAAACAAGGAATGGGCACGTATATGCATATTTCAATCCGATTACACACCAAGTCACAATTCGGCGATATGGGGTTCTTGGATGGTAACACGAGAAGTCAATTGCTCGTGTGGCCTCCAAGTATATTGTGATCAATTTCACAAGGACTAGGTTGAGGTTTGCTGACTGCTAAGCTCAACACTAACCAAGCAAGGGTGATCCAAAACGTTATAAAGATAGGTGGTTCTCCCGGAGAACCAAGGACCCTCCCGGAGGATCAACTAAGAACTTACAATCACAGATTGAAAGACTTAGCAAGATGAGTAAACACTCAAGTTTTATATCAAACAACTATGCCTATTTACAATGGCCTAAGAGTCCTTTTTATAGTATAGAAAGGACCATTCTAGAAGGAAAGTATAAAGACATAAACTCAAGCCACTCGACTAAGGTAGGAACGGGGGAGGGGAAGAGTCTTTGGCCGAAAGAGGTGTATGTCATTCACCAACGAGTTCTAGAACCTTTCTTGTTAGCTTCCACATGTGATCTAGTTTATTCTTTAAATGACCTTCTTGGAGAGTGGTGAGAGACATATCCCTTGATATGTATTCTGGACCGACAGGTTGTAGTAGTTCGAGCAACTCCTTGGCCTCCTTGAATTTATCTTGATGTCGTCAAATTTAGGAAGTCCATACACGGTTTATCCGCTTGAGGTGCACACCTTCTAGATGGTGCTTTTAACTCTTGTTGCCGTGTGCATTCTCGGACATGTCACTCTTGAATGTTGCTTCCTTCGGTCTAGTCATCTTTCCCCCCTTACAATATGTCCTAAGTAACTACTAGTTCATCTAAGAATTTAAATACAATAATTTAAAGCAAGGCCTCGACCAAGACCAACACTTACGACCGAAAAATACAACTATCTCTAAGACAATAGAGTGTTGTCTCCTTAGCCATTCCAAACTCCATACATTTCCAAGGTTTTGGCCGTGTGTTTATGGTTCACCAATGGCATTCTTGGAGCTTTACTTCTTATCTTGAATTGAGGAATTATGTGTGGGGTTTGATTTACATCATTCTCCCCTTCTTCAGAAGAATTTGTCCTCAAATTCGTGGCGATCAAATGTGAGGACTCCTCACTATCAAACCATTTTATATCAATGTTTTCATTTGGACTTGGTTTCTTGCACGAGCCTTCTTGAAATTCGGCCAACCATTTGAATAGACCATTCTTCAAATATGTTTCCAACCAGATCAATGAATCATATGTCCAATGATTGTGATGTACACCCTTCAATTCCGCATCATAGACATCCGCGACTTGCGGTTCTTCACCTTGGTCGGCCTCAATTCCATACTCCTTTTGAAAAAAATTCCTACGGTCGTGATAGGAGCATCAACAAGTCCTAAGTAACTACTAGTTCATCTAAGAATTTAAAGCAAGGCTTCGGCCAAGACCAACACTTAAGGCCGATAAATACAACTCTCTCTAAGACAATCAAGTGTTGTCTCCTAAGCCATTCCAAACTCAATACATTTCCAAGCTTTTGGCGAAGTGTTTATGGTTCACCATTGGCATTCTTGGAGCTTTACTTCTTATCTTGAATTGAGGAGTTATTTGCAGGGTTTGATTTACATCAGTGGAGGGTGGGAAGAATGGAAGATCGGTGGTTGGGTGTTGAGTTTGTAGAGGGATGAAGTGTGGTGGTTGTAACACCTCGTACCTCCAAACTAAGTCCCGATACTGAACAATATAAATACGCAACTTAGTTCCAAAATTATTTTTTCATACTCTCAAGCCCTAGAACGAAGTTCCTCTATTCCCAACCTTCTCCAACATCAAGGTAAGTCCTTATCATGCAATTCAGAGCGATTCTAACATCATCGTTATGAATTCTAAGTAAACTTCCTTATTCGTAACCTAGTGTTTACAAGATAAACCCATCCATTGGTTTCAAGGTTCAAGCTTTGGATTTTCTCTCCAAAATTCAGATTTTAATATAAGTATTGGAGCAAATAAGGTATGTAGAGCTGTGAGAATATCCATGTTCTTTCCAACGCCACGTTCATCCATGAAACCATGAAATTCCATGACATAGGATTTTTATTCTCTTATCATGATAATCCTAATTACATGTTGTTACGGTTCACTTTTACGCGAGGCATAAAAGCTACAAGATAACTTGTGGACTCTTGAGATTATATTTATTTATTGAGTCACCACCTACTTTATAAGAAAAAATAAAAAAAAATCATATTTAAAAGGTTTTTTCAAAACAAAAAAAATCTAACATTAACCAGAGTTCGGGTAAGGTTCAAATGATCCCCGAAAAAGGTGATAGACACCCCGATATTAAGGATCCGCTAAATACGATTGACCTTATATAATATAATATTACTTTAAAATTGCTTGTGTTAATATATTGCAAATATATTAGTCATTCAAAACATTTTTTGCCAAAAGCTTTTACACATTAAAATTGAGCACAAAAATAATCCTTGTAAAATTCCTCTCCTTTGGAAAATAATTTTCTCTGTCCCTTTTAAGAAAAAGAAAAAAAAAAGAGATAAACCATTTGATTTACTTAGGAATAACTTTAAAAATAATATATTTATTATTTAAAAGAGGTCAACCATTAAGAGTGTTTGTTTCCCTACCGAACTATAGTTTAAAAAGGAAATTTCTATTTATGAGACTTATCCATTTTGTTGAACACATAAATTCAAGACTTGATTTAAAATTCATGCCAAAGTGAAAAAATCATATCCTTTTCTCTTTAAACCAAGATTATTTCATTCGTTTGCAAACTTAAGAACATGCGGTTAAATAGCCGCAGAAATCATTTTTTCTTTAATTATCAAAAATGAACATTTTTATTTTTTAGATGACATAAAAATGACAACTCTATTAGATTCTACACAAGGTTCCAATAATATATATAAAGTTTTACAATTAGCATATAACAAAGCAAATAAAATGAATAAAAATGGACTAGTGCATATACCGGCCCATTAATTACCGCGAACATGAAGATAAACCTAATATTCTAGGTCATTTTTACCCATGGCTGGGCTACTCTTTGCCAGACTCGATGAAACAATAAATTGTTGGGTCCTCAGGCCCAACGGCTCAAACAGTGTGCAAAAGTCAACGAAATGTGGGCCAAAGGTCCACGGGACATGAAAAGGAAATGAGAAAGAAGAATGAGTTAGTAAAACACCCGAGACTATCAATAATGCGATATGCACAGACATATGAGTGAGTATACACAAGTAGAAATAGGAATTATTCATTCATCTACCGGGGAGATGATATAGTTTTCATGAAAGGGGGGAGAGGAGGCAACATGCAATGATAGCAAACAAACAAAGATCATCTACCGGGGAGATGATATAGTTTTCATGAAAGGGGGGAGGAGGCAACATGCAATGATAGCAAACAAACAAAGATCATCTACCGGGGAGATGATATAGTTTTCATGAAAGGGGGGAGGAGGCAACATGCAATGATAGCAAACAAACAAAGACTAGCACACAAATTATTTAATGATCCAATAGATATGCCATGCCATGCCATGCCATGAAAGCAACTAAGGGGGAGCCTTGCAGATTAATATAGGGCGACTTTCCACATTAAAGAAAGTAAAGGGAGAAATATAAGGTATATTAGACTAGGTCAAACATGCAGTCCCATTAGTACCATAGATCAAGCATAAGGATTCTTAGATTTGGTAAGATGAATATGTAAGATGAGTCGGGATAGGTAAATGATCAGTCATAGGTAACATATTGCATATAAGACCATTTAGGCCAAAACATATTTATAGAATCTCAGACATGCTACTGCTGAGCAGCTAAGCACACAGACAGATATCCAAAAACTGACATCAGGATATAAGACTAGTCGATACCTAAGAATTAGGCCAATATTATACCAAAAGAATGCAAATGCAGATACATGGGTAGATGGGAGGAAAACATGCATACATCAAGAAGAGTGACTTAGATGTGATACTCTGGATGTCTTTAGACTGACCATGTCAAAGCAAATGATTCAAGCCTACTGACATACTAGTCCTCTGAAACAAAAATAGCACCACTGACAGGTAATTTGGATGGAACTAGACACTGATCATTCTACTTAATAACCAACCTTACACATAATGTAACCCACAGATGAACAGAAAACCAATATATACAACCTTATTCAATTCTATATGAAGCATGATGTCACTTTAAACTAGGCATGACAAGGTTGATATAGCTGCAAAACAGACATCAAATCAACAAAGCATTAAGATTTCTAGACTAAGACACGTCCAGGATATGTTAAATTAGGGACAAGCACTCATCAAGAGAAAATATATGCCCATACTTATTCAAACTTATCATTAGTCAATCATACTCAGAATAGACACAATAAGACCCATATAAACTATCTCATGCTCATTTCATATAAATTTAGGCAGGCATAGTGGACATTTTACACAGATATGTTTTAAAACATAAATGCCCTACTGGCTATTGTCAATCTCTTAAGGATCACACAAATCAGGTCATTTAATCACTTTCCAAGCAAATAGGCTCAATACACTGAATTTTACACATTAAGATCATCTAGCAGAACAGTAGTTCACGCCTACTTATTCAAGATGCTTACAAATAAACATGTTTCACGCAGACCAGTTTATGAACCAAAGAGGGCCATTCATATTCTTAATAGGTAATTCAGACATATGTGGTTGTACCTTATCCAAAGAAGAACATAACATGATCATTTAAGCTCTAAAAACCCAACATGTATATGCACAAAGTCCCTATTCATTCTACTCAACTGGTCATAGTGACATCAAAGCAAACAAGATAGACATGTAATCAGGTGGGTAAATACACTAACATAACATTGACTAAATCAAGTTATGATATTCTATAAATATAAGTTTTCCAAACTTAGATTTTCTATAAATCAAGTTATTCATACATCTACCGGGGAGATGATATGTTTTTCATGAAATGGGGGATGAGGCAGCATTTAATGATAGCAAACAAACAAATACTAGCACACAAATTATTTAACGATCCAATAGATATACCATGCCATGAAAGCTACTAAGGGGGAGCCTTACAGATTATTACAGGGTGACTTTCAACATTTAAGCAAGTAGAGGGAGAAATTTAAGGTCAATTAGACTAGGTCAAACATGCATAGTCCCATCAGTACCATAGATCAAGCATAAGGTTTCTTAGATTTGGTAAGATGAATATGGAATTGATCTTATGAATATGTAAGATGAGTCGGGATAGGTAAATGATCAGTCATAGGTAACATATTGCATATAAGACCATTTAGGCCAAAACATATTTATAGAATCTCAGACATGCTATTGCTGAGCAGCTAAGCACACAGACAGATATCCAAAAACTGACATCAGGATATAAGACTAGTCGATACCTAAGAATTAGGCCAATATTATACCAAAAGAATGCAAATGCAGATACATGGGTAGATGGGAGGAAAACATGCATACATCAAGAAGAGTGACTTAGATGTGATACTCTGGATGTCTTTAGACTGACCATGTCAAAGTAAATTTACACTCACATGATTCAAGCCTACTAACATACTAGTCCTATGAAACAAATATAGCACCACTGACAAGTAATTTGGATGGAACTAGACACTAATCATTCTTCTCAATAACCAACCTAACACATAATGTAACCCACTGATGAATAGAAACCCAATATATACAACCTTACTCAATTCTATATGAAGCCTGATGTCACTATAAACTAGGCAGGACAAGGTTGATATAGCTGCCAAACAGACCTCAACTTAACAAAGCGTTAAGATTTCTAGACTAAGACACATATAGGATATGTTAAATTAGGGACAAGCACTCATCAAGAGAAAATATATGCCCATACGTATTCAACTTATCTTTAGTCAATCATACTCATAATAGACACAATAAAACCCATGTAGACTATCTCATACTCATTTCATATAAATTTAGGCAGGCATAGTGGACTTTTACACATATAGGTTTTAAAACATAAATGCCCTGGTGGCTATTGTCAAGCTCTTAAGTATCACACAAATCAGGTCATTTAACCACTTTCCAAGCAAATAAGATCAATACACTGGATTGTACACATTAAGATCATCTAGCAGAACAGTAGTTCACACCTACTTATTCAAGATGCTTACAAATAAACATGGTTCACATAGACCAGTTTATGAACCAAAGAGGGACATTCATATTCTTAATAGGTAATTCGGAGATACGTGGATGCACCTTATCCATAGAAGAACAAAACATGATCATTTAAGCTCTAAAAAAACCAACATATATATGCACAAAGTCCCTATTCATTCTACTCAACTGGTCATAGTGACATCAAAGCAAACAAGATAGACATGTTATCAGGTGGGTAAATACACTAGCATAAGATTGACTAAATCAAGTTATGATTTAGTATAAATCTAAGTTTGTCCAAACTGGACTAAACATACATCCTACTTAGTTAAACAAAACATCATTTGACATAGTCCAGGGGATTTTCAGGCTAGCATGGTGGCAATTCTGGGTTAACAGACTAGGATAAGTGCACCACTGGCTCATACAGACCAAGAGGACAATCATGTATATTGACACATGGAAATTAGACATATCATGGTTATCATGGCACTTGTACAGACCCTCAATTCTCATCTCTAGACAAAATAGGTTCAAAATATGATGAATCCAATACAAGACCATAATAGTAATTGACATGTCTCAAGAACAACTTAGCAAATTCTTACATAATCTTATTTATGAACCAACAATCATACAGAGAGGCATATTGGTTATTTCAAACACTTCTCATATAAAGCTCATGCTATCAAGTACCTAAAGGAGACGTTCATTGACCTTTATCATTCTTACTTTACATCATGCTAGATAAATCAGATTAATATGCATTCCAAATCTCTACAGAATAATTAGGCTTCTGACATCTTTTGTTTAAGCACAAGCTTTGGCAGACAGTAGATTATGAGGAAATAACATCCAGAACTCAACACCACATTATGCAATTAGAAGACAGATTTAGGATTTTGTTATTCATGCCATAAACACAACAACATCAATCACACAAGGTTAACCCCAGACCAAACAACATATATGGTCATAAATGAACATTAAAATAGATCTGTATCATAAGATGTATCACTAATCATGTTACAATCTTTCCAAAAAGGAGAATATGTTGAAATTTAAGGCCAAAACATAGTTTCAACTGACCCTTTACTACTAGTATATTGTGAGCCTAGGATGCCATCTAACATCAAGGTTGGTTTTAAGGCTGAGGCAAGCAATACAAATATCTTTAACAAATTACTAGTAGTACCTAAAATATGCTATACAGCTCAGATGACCAAATCATGTTAACTTAACCACAACAAATCATCTAATCCATACAGAGGCTACTAAAACATATTACTTAAGCACACAACATAACTTAATCTAACAATCCAGTTAACAATAATTAAGCTAAAATTAAACCAAGGCATGTTAAGTCATATAGTAACACTAACAAGCACAATTAAGAGAAAATAAACAAAAATACAAAAAGAAAACTGAATCAAGAGGAATTTAACATTACATCTTCGATGCGCAGCCTTAAACCAAGATTCGGAGTAAAAATCCTCCTCCAACTTCTCACAAACTCAGCCACTCACGAAAAACCAAACTTTAAACTATTGAAATGATCTAGGGTTTCAAGTTGCTCAAGGATATGAGACTTTTGCTCAATATTTTGCCAAAATATGGACTGTTGATACTTTATGCTTGATTTCTCTGAAAATCAGAATCTCGAGGATTTTTTGCTCAGCTATGGGATTTTTTCTGCGATTAAGGTTTTATGCTCGATTTCTCTGAAAATCGGGATCTCAAGGCTTGGGGATAATGAGAAGGGAATGGTTGTTTTTATAGGAACCCAAAAGACTCAGAATTGGAAATACATCGATGTACGACTTTGATTTTTTAATGGTTTTTTATTTAAATTAAAAAGGATTTGAAATCGACCAATCATTGGTTGAGAATAGTCATTTAAATGGACAAAAGCCATTAAATGGTTGGCAGAGAAGTAGAGGGGTAACGAGGGTATTACATCTCCTAGTTTTGTGTTCCATCGCGTCATCGCTTAATACTTAAGTCCTGGGAAGAGGTACGACCACACGAGAGGATAATCATGGTTTATAACTTGTTGACGGATGTTCTAAAGTATATGGAAGCTAATCGAATCAACAAAAATATGTTTCGACAAAAATGGGAAATTGGGGTATTTTACGGACAAATGACAGACCGTCAAATACTTCAATGGACCGTCAAATGGCAGCCTGGGCCGTCAATCTTCCAGGACATTTGACATAGAATATTTACGGGCCGTCAATCTTCACGGTCAAAGTACGATAGTGGAGAATATTTTGGGTATAAATACTGGTCACACGATTCTGCCCTCATTTTTTCATCATAAATCAGATTCTAACACCTCTCAAATCCTCTATAGAGATTCTATAACTTCCAAGGTCCAATCCTAAGCCAATTACGTTGGATTAACGCTACTAATCCTGTGGAAATCATAAGAATTGTCTTCGGCATATTGAGTCAATGTTGGAAACCCTAGGAATTAGGGCAAGCTATGATTTTGAGACAATTTGGTTGCATTGAGGTAAATTCATCATCCTCTATCTATATATGCGATTAATTGATGATTTGTGATAAGTTGTGAAAGAATTTTCGTAACCGAAACCCGTAAACTTATTAAATTAACATATGTTGAGTTAGGGGCTGTTTTGTTGGAATTATAAGTTGATATTAATTATTATTATTGTAAACCTAAGAGGGTGTGTTTCAGAGAAATCATGGGGCCGAATTACATAAATACCTTTCCGTTAAACAAGACTAAGAACCTTTTCAAGTGAAGTTTTTAGTCTCTAAGATACATTAGTGAAGTTTCTTATTTAAATATGAATTAAGGATTGATGTGGATCCTTTAGGTGTTATACATAATCGACCATGAAGACTACAAGATTTTATAGCACGACGTATAGCTTCGTGAATAAGGTATGTAAGGCTATCCCTTTCTTTCAAAGCATGAAATCCAAAGAGTTATCATCTTAAAAGAAGAAACACCAAAAACTTTATCCTATCGTATCTTGAAATCTCTTATTGAGAAGTATTCATTGATATCATTCTCATAATCATTGTTGTTGCTTACTGGTTTATCTTATTATAAGTCTTTGAAAAGAAGCATTCTAAAGAGTTAATCATCGAGTCGACCAAGAGTCATGTCAAGATAAAGTCAAAAAGTTTATGAGTCTTAAAAGAGGCCAAGGAGTGAGTATTATCCCAATCTATTATTCATACCCCCGATTTCCAAGGTATTATTACATGTATGGCATATGAGTGTGGTTAGCAGCACTTGCCTAGTGGCTATTACATTGCATATTTGTTTATTGTAGATACATGAATTGCATGCCCTATGGACGGACTATGATACGCATAGGTGCACAGTTCTTCAGAAATTATGTGCCCTATGGACGGACTATGATTTGCATAGGTGCATAGTTCTTCACAAATTATGTGCCATATGGACTATGATATGCATAGGTGCATAATTATGGTTAACTATGGACGGTCTGATGAAACGCATAGTCCAGCCTAAAGTCAGTGGATCCTATGGACAGTTTATGAAACGCACAGGAAGGACCCATAGTACTTCATATGCATATCATGGAATTGATATTGTATGTTGTGCTCCATTTGCCTCATATGGCACCCAGGTTGCATATGCTTTCCTTTACAACTAGCTGCTTCATATTGTGTATATGCTTTTCTTTACAGCTTACAGATTCACATTGTTATTCATGTTTTACATACTCAATACATTATTTTATACTATCGTCCCTTTTTTCGGGAGTGTTGTGTGTTCATCTTGTAGGTTCTGATAGAGACACTACTAGGCCACATCAGCAGGAGTTGTTGAGTTCAGTCGTTAGTAAGTGAGCTTTGTCTTCCCAAAGTTGTCTGGTTATATATATATGGAGTCTTTTGTAGAGTTATATACAACATGGGTAGGTTAGGGCCCTATCTCGGCCATATGTCAGTCTAGTCACTCGTAGAAGCTCACAGACTTATTTTGATATGTACAATGTTTATGTATAGCTTTGTCGGCTAAATTGTCTTTGGTAGGAATATGTTGTGACCTTGTCGGTCCCATTATATATATATATTGGGTTAATCTCTTTTCTCCAGAAATGTGGTTGTGGTATATGCCAGTACGGCCTTATCGGATGGAAGTTCTACTTGTACAGAAGACTGTTCATCAGAGTGGTATGCTCGGGCCAACAGAGCATCGGGTACTAGCCACACACCCTAATTTGGGGTGTGACACTTATCACCAGTTCCACCCCCTTAGGAGGAGATTGGAGAAGATGTAGTACCTCCATCTCTTCAAGACAGTTCCTCCAGTTCCCCAAAATCTAGTTCCTCTAGATCCTCCACCCAAATCTTCTAACTAAGGAGTGGAAAATGTCATGCAGTTATTGACTCAGATAGTAGCTAATCAGCAGCATCGGATAAGGAGTTCTACATGATTTAGGTCCTTTGATAGTATTTGAAGTTTGAGAATTTATTGGGCTAAGTACACATTTGTTCACTGGGACTGATCGAAATGTGGATCCCTAAAACTTTATTGATCATATGTTACGAGTATTGTGAGTGATTCATGCTTTGGAGGCAGAGGCAGTAGATTTGTCCTCTTTCAGATTACGTGATATAGTTGTGTTATGGTATAAGTCCTGGAAGCGGTCTTGAGGACCAGAAGCACCTCCAGCCGTGTGGGAGGAGCTTTTCCATGCCTTTTTGGATAATTAATTTCCATTAGAGGTACGAGAGGCCAAAGTATAGTAATTTTTAAACCTCAAACAGAAGGACAAGAGTGTTAGAGAATATAGTCTGCAGTTTGAATCTCTAGCTAGGTATGCTCCAAATATTGTGGACACAATGAGGGATCGGGTTCATCGATTTGTAGCGGGATTAGACCCGTATCTTATTGGAGACTGTACTACAACCTCATTGAATAGGGATATGGATATTGCTAAGATACAAGCATATGCTCAAAGTGTTGAGGATCGTAAATGGAAACTCTGAGAGGACGTGAGTGTCGAAAGAGAATCAACCAAGAGAGATAGATCAGTTGGATTTTTCAGAGAAGCATCGGGTAGCTCCAGATAATAATTTCCTAGATATCCACCTTGATTTGCTAATAGTTCTCTATCTCAGTTCCAAGGTCTTAGATATGACATGCATATTCAACTTGGGATGGGGTAGAGTTCAAGAGCTTCAGGTTTTCAAGAGCAAAGGAGTTCAGGCCAGATGAGACCACTATTGCCGCCTTGTGGCCAGTGTGGTAGGAGGCATCCGAGACAGTGCTGTCATGGTGCTGATGTTTGTTATATGTGCAGTGAATATGGTCATTACATGCGCTAATATCTAAATGGGGGAAGAGATAATGCAGCCCAGTCGACGGGATCGATAACATCATCATCATCAAGTGTATGTCTGGACAATGGTGGACCCCAGACCTCAGCAGGTAGAGACAGAGGCCGAGAAGGAACCTCTAGTTCAGGCGGTGCTCAGAGCCACATCTATGCTTTATTCAGTCGCCAGGATTTGGAGTCATCTCCAGATGTTGTCATAGGTATACTATCCGTCTTCACCTACAATGTTTATGTATTGTTATATCTAGGCTCCAATTTATCCTACGTTACACCCCTTGTTGCAAGCAAATTTGGATTTGAACCATAGTTGTTATCTAATCCATATGAAGTGGTACCCCGATTGGTGAGATGATTATAGCGAAATGAATTTACAGGAATTGTACTATAACGGTTTGTAATCGCTCCACCTTGGCTGATTTAGTTGAATTACCTATGATGGAGATTGATGTTATTATGGACATGGATTGGTTGGTTTCTTGCTATGAAAATTTTGATTATCGGACAAATATTTTCAGTGTTCAGGCAAGCCGACTCTTGATGGAAAGGCAATGCAGCTCCGCCTAAGGGTAGGTTTATATCATATCTGAAGGCAAGAAAGATAATTTCCAAAGGCTATATATATCATTTAGTTCGGGTCAAGGACACAGCTACAAAACCCCCAACCCTTCAGTCTGTTCCAGTAGCCAACGAATTACCTATTATATTTTCGGATGAGCTTCCAGGAATTCCTCCAGCGTGGGAGGTTGAATTCGCTATTAATGTACTTCTGGATACTCAATTGATATCTATGTGTCCTTATCGAATGGCTCTAGCTAAGCTTATGGAGTTGAAGGAACAGTTGAAGGATTTACTAGAATAAGGTTGAATCAGACCTAGCACTTCTCCATAGGGCGCAACAGTATTATTTGTTCACAAGAAAGACGATTCTCTAAGGATGTGCATCGACTATAGGCAATTGAATAAAGTTACCATCAAGAATAAGTATCCACTTTCGAGGATCGATGATCTATTTAACCTGTTACACCTCGTAATTTTAAGACTATAATTAGAGGACGTAATTAAGGACGTAAGATTCGAATCTTGGATATAGAGTATATTTATATATGCTAATTCGGAAATTAGTATACAAGAGGATGTGATTCCGGAAAGATGTTGGTCACAATAAGGGCGACGTTGGATACTTAAAGCAATAATTGTATATTCCCGTTATGGAATAGTATTGTATTATAAAATTATGACATTGAGGATACGAGGCTTATGAAATTCTCGGGAATTAAAAGAAGTGGGTTTGAGATTTATTAATTGAAGAACTTGGGGGCCAAAGTGTAAAAAGGAAATCAGATTTTTTTTTATAATAAACCTACACTTACCTCTTCATCTTCTTCTACACTTAAACAAAAAAAATAACTCTCCTCTCATTCTCCCCTCTACACTAATCCGAAAATCACCCTCCACCCATAACCAAAATTAAGGTTGTTATCTTCTCTTCCTAGACTACATTCTTCACCAAAAATTAGAAGCAAAACAACACCAAAAACCATGGCGAACACAGTGGCAAAACAGCCACTGCTTGGCCAAACATTGCCCAGAAAATTGTGATTTTTGGGATGAAATTTTGGAAGAAAAACGTGTAGGGATGATGGCTTAACATTGTAGAACACTTGCATGTCAATTGGAGTTGAAGAAGTGAACAAAAAGGAGGAGAAAAATTACAAAACAGTGGGGATTTCCGGAAAAACAGTGGCAGAAAATTGCGGACTATTTTGACGAATTTGAGGTATAAAAATTCTTCTTTCTATGATATAATTGGAATGCATCTTGTTAGAATTAAGGTAATGAATTTATGTTAAGGAAGAATTAGAATTTAAGCATTGCATGTGACCATTTTGGGCTAGTTGCCAATTTGGGATAGATTTTGGTGTTGTTGGATTCGTTGGTTATTGTTGTTATTATTATCACTAATTGCATGATGAAATTGAAAGGAAACGTGGAGATTTAGTTGGAATTAGTTGGAAGTATTAAAATCCGAAATTGGATTATAGGAATTAAGATAAGAGTTATGGAATTATGACATGTTGTGGCCAAGAACTTGCATGAAATTGTTGGACATGTTGTGATGTATATGGACTGTTTTAGGGACTGTTTTGTGGTGTTATAATTCTGATAATTTAGTCACCATTATGCATGTTTAAGTGTGGTAATTTCTAAGGTAAGTCCTAAAGGAATAAGGGTGTGGAAAGGCATAGAAAGGCTTCACATTCTACCCTCGTTGTTGTTGGAACATGGGCTGTTTAGGTGGATTAAGAGGCTAAATTTACATGAGAAGTGGGTGTGTAAATTCCCTTTATTGTTGTCTTGGTTGTGCCCTTAATTGGTGCTTGTTTATTGATGTTATTAGCCTCGTTTGGAAGTTGTGGAAACATGTATAAACAGGGGAAGTGTTGCCCGAATTTTTATAAAATAAGAAGTCGTTATTCGATATAAAGTATGCTAGCGATCATAGAATTGACGAACGTATTACCATTATTATAGGTTGAAGTTCTAAATCGAGACGTACTCTAATATATAGTTGATTAGTTCGTCTAAGAGGTATGTGAAACTCTTACTTCTTTCTTTTTGGCATGATTTAATGAAAGTACGGCGGACGTACTTAATTCTTATACAATTTAATTCCTAATGAGGATTGTTATGAGAAGTGCCTATGATTTTTCAGCAAAGAGTTTATTATGACATTATTACAATGATTTTATTGAGAGTCAGATGATAATTTTTACTTGCATATGGTTACTCACGATATCTACTGCGTGCTAAGTGTTACTACTTCACCTCACCGAGTCGGGCGGGTTACGACTCGTGCAGACCTTGCATTAGTTCACCGAGACCCTCACTAGAGGGTCGGGTTACGAGGATGGATCCATAGATGAGAGATGATTTTACCGAGTCCCAAAGATAGGCCGGGTTATGATATGATTCCACCGAGTCCCGCATTAGTGGGCCAGGTTACGTTCTGGTATATATATGTTTATGGACATGCCTTCATGTTTTATTGACTTGACTCTCATTTTTATAAGGCACAACCGACTTTTATGGTTTATGGCACGGTTGGATTTGAATCCTTATTTTTATCTTGATCTTACATTTCTGTTGGCTAATTATGGTCTCTTTATGACTTCATGTTTTACATACTCAATACATTATTTAAATCGACCCCTTTCCTTAGGGGTGCGTTTCATGCCCGCAGTACATGTTTTGATTTAGTGAACCTCGTGCCTAGGTTCCTATTCAAGAAAGTTGGAAAGCTCCTTTGATCCAGGGCTTTGTCATTTTGGTACCGAATCTCTTTTAGACTTATGTTCGTATTTAGGGGCACGGCGGGGCCTGTCCCGTCATATGTCATTATTCTTCTTATAGAGGTGCATGAAGCGGTGGTGGGTTATGCGTATGTAAGGGTTATGACTCTGTTTTGGTCGGTCATGTTATTGTATTACGTCTTTGGGGTGTTCCCATGTATATACGTTACTATCTGGTGGCAGCCTTGTCGGCTTGCTTGTTATGTTATATTGGCTAGTTGTGACTCCTCAGGAGACAGGTACAATCTTGGGTAAAAGCAGCCTCGTCGGCTTGCCTACCCTGGCATATGTTGCTATTGCGGCGTTATGCTGCCGGTTTTCAGACTCATTAAGTAATAGTTGGATTATGTGTGACAGGTTAGTATAATGATGTCATTAGGGCGGTTAGTCGCGGCCCGTCGGGTCGGGTCATGACATAACCAGTTGTAAGGCGCTAAGTATTTCTCTAAGATCGACTTAAGGTCAGGATATCACCAATTGAGGGTGAAAGAGAAGGATATTCTGAAGATAGCCTTTCGGACTAGATATGGCCATTTTTAGTTTTGGGTGATGTCTTTTGGACTCACGAATGCGCCAGTGGACTTTATAGATCTCATGAATCGAGTTTTCAAGCTCTTCTTGGATATCTTCGTGATCGTATTTATTGATGATATTTTGGTACATTCACGGACTGAGGCAGACCATGCAGATCATCTCCGAGCGGTGTTACAAATGCTCCAAGACCTTAAGTTATATGCCAAATTATCTAAATGCTTGGTTAAACTGTGTTGCCTTCTTGGGACATATTGTCTCCTCCCAAGGTACTAAGGTGGACACTTAGAATATTGAGGCCATAAGGAATTAGCCAAGACCCACGACTCCTGCCGAGGTACGTAGCTTCTTGGGCTTAGCAAGATATTATCGAAATTTCGCGGAAGGTTTTTCTTCTATCTCAGCACCTATGACCAAGCTCACTCACAAGTCATTTAAGTTTCAGTGGACGGATGCGTGTAAGTGCAGCTTTTAAGAGTTGAAGGACATGTTGACATTCACACCAGTGTTAGCTCTTCTCAAAGGTATCGAAGGGTGTGTGATTTATTATGATGCCTTCAAAATCAGCCTAGGATATGTTCTGATGCATCATGGGAAAGTTATAGTATATGATTTGAGATAATTAAGAAACCATGAGGAAAATTATCTAACTCACGACCTTGAGTTGGCAACATTAATCTTTGCCCTGATGATGTGGCGTCATTATTTATATAGAGTCCACGTTGACATATTCATGGATCATAAGAGTCTACAAAATTAAGGTTGTTATCTTCTCTTCCTAGACTACATTCTTCACCAAAAATTAGAAGCAAAACAACACCAAAAACCATGGCGAACACAGTGGCAAAACAGCCACTGCTTGGCCAAAAATTGCCCAGAAAATTGTGATTTTTGGGATGAAATTTTGGAAGAAAAACGTGTAGGGATGATGGCTTAACATTGTAGAACACTTGCATGTCAATTGGAGTTGAAGAAGTGAACAAAAAGGAGGAGAAAAATTACAAAACAGTGGGGATTTCCGGAAAAACAGTGGCAGAAAATTGCGGACTGTTTTGACGAATTTGAGGTATAAAAATTCTTCTTTCTATGATATAATTGGAATGTATCTTGTTAGAATTAAGGTAATGAATTTATGTTAAGGAAGAATTGAAATTTAAGCATTGCATGTGACCAATTTGGGCTAGTTGCCAATTTGGGACAGATTTTGGTGTTGTTGGATTCGTTGGTTATTGTTGTTATTATTATCACTAATTGCATGATGAAATTGAAAGGAAACGTGGAGATTTAGTTGGAATTAGTTGGAAGTATTAAAATCCGAAATTGGATTATAGGAATTAAGATAAGAGTTATGGAATTATGACATGTTGTGGCCAAGAACTTGCATGAAATTGTTGGACATGTTGTGATGTATATGGACTGTTTTAGGGACTGTTTTGTGGTGTTATAATTCTGATAATTTAGTCACCATTATGCATGTTTAAGTGTGGTAATTTCTAAGGTAAGTCCTAAAGGAATAAGGGTGTGGAAAGGCATAGAAATGCTTCACATTCTACCCTCGTTGTTGTTGGAACATGGGCTGTTTTAAGGTGGATTAAGAGGCTAAATTTACATGAGAAGTGGGTGTGTAAATTCCCTTTATTGTTGTCTTGGTTGTGCCCTTAATTGGTGCTTGTTTATTGATGTTATTAGCCTCGTTTGGAAGTTGTGGAAACATGTATAAACAGGGGAAGTGTTGCCCGAATTTTTATAAAATAAGAAGTCGTTATTCGATATAAAGTATGCTAGCGATCATAGAATTGACGAACGTATTACCATTATTATAGGTTGAAGTTCTAAATCGAGACGTACTCTAATATATAGTTGATTAGTTCGTCTAAGAGGTATGTGAAACTCTTACTTCTTTCTTTTTGGCATGATTTAATGAAAGTACGGCGGACGTACTTAATTCTTATACAATTTAATTCCTAATGAGGATTGTTATGAGAAGTGCCTATGATTTTTCAGCAAAGAGTTTATTATGACATTATTACAATGATTTTATTGAGAGTCAGATGATAATTTTTACTTGCATATGGTTACTCACGATATCTACTCGTGCTAAGTGTTACTACTTCACCTCACCGAGTCCCGGGCCGGGTTACGACTCGTGCACAGCCTTGCATTGTTCACCGAGACCCTCACTAGAGGGTCGGGTTACGTAGGATGGATCCATAGATGAGAGATGATTTTACCGAGTCCCAGCATAGGCCGGGTTATGATATGATTCCACCGAGTCCCGCATTAGTGGGCCAGGTTACGTTACAGGTATATATATGTTTATGGACATGCCTTCATGTTTTATTGACTTGACTCTCATTTTTATAAGGCACAACTGACTTTTATGGTTTATGGCACAGTTGGATTTGAATCCTTATTTTTATACTGATCTTCTGTTTCTGTTGGCTAATTATGGTCTCTTTTACAGCTTCATGTTTTACATACTCAATACATTATTTAAATCGACCCCCTTTCCTTAGGGGCTGCGTTTCATGCCCGCAGTACATGTTTTCGATTTGGTGAACCTCGGGCCTAGGTTCCTATTCGTGAGTTGGAAAGCTCCTTTGATCCAGGGCTTTGTCATTTTGGTACCGAATCTCTTTTAGACTTATGTTCGTATTTAGGGCACGACGGGGCCTGTCCGATCATATGTCATTATTCTTCTTATAGAGTGCAGACAGCGGTGGTGGGTTATGCGTATGTAAGGGTTATGACTCTGTTTTGGTCGGTCATGTTATTGTATTACGTCTTTGGGGTGTTCCCATGTATATACGTTACTATCTGGTGGCGGCCTTGTCGGCTTGCTTGTTATGTTATATTGGCTAGTTGTGACTCCTCGAGAGGCAGGTACAATCTTGGGTAAGCGACCTAGTCGGCTTGCCTACCCTGGCATATGTTGCTATTGCGGCGTTATGCTGCCGGTTTTCAGACTCATTAAGTAATAGTTGGATTATGTGTGACAGGTTAGTATAATGATGTCATTAGGGCGGTTAGTCGCGGCCCGTCGGGTCGGGTCATGACATAACCAGTTGTAAGGCGCTAAGTATTTCTCTAAGATCGACTTAAGGTCAGGATATCACCAATTGAGGGTGAAAGAGAAGGATATTCTGAAGATAGCCTTTCGGACTAGATATGGCCATTTTTAGTTTTGGGTGATGTCTTTTGGACTCACGAATGCGCCAGTGGACTTTATAGATCTCATGAATCGAGTTTTCAAGCTCTTCTTGGATATCTTCGTGATCGTATTTATTGATGATATTTTGGTACATTCACGGACTGAGGCAGACCATGCAGATCATCTCCGAGCGGTGTTACAAATGCTCCAAGACCTTAAGTTATATGCCAAATTATCTAAATGCTTGGTTAAACTGTGTTGCCTTCTTGGGACATATTGTCTCCTCCCAAGGTACTAAGGTGGACACTTAGAATATTGAGGCCATAAGGAATTAGCCAAGACCCACGACTCCTGCCGAGGTACGTAGCTTCTTGGGCTTAGCAAGATATTATCGAAATTTCGCGGAAGGTTTTTCTTCTATCTCAGCACCTATGACCAAGCTCACTCACAAGTCATTTAAGTTTCAGTGGACGGATGCGTGTAAGTGCAGCTTTTAAGAGTTGAAGGACATGTTGACATTCACACCAGTGTTAGCTCTTCTCAAAGGTATCGAAGGGTGTGTGATTTATTATGATGCCTTCAAAATCAACCTAGGATATGTTCTGATGCATCATGGGAAAGTTATAGTATATGATTTGAGACAATTAAGAAACCATGAGGAAAATTATCTAACTCACGACCTTGAGTTGGCAACATTAATCTTTGCCCTGATGATGTGGCGTCATTATTTATATAGAGTCCACGTTGACATATTCATGGATCATAAGAGTCTACAATATATCTTTCGTTAGAAGGAGATGAATTTAAGGCAGAGAAAGTGGTTGGAGTTATTAAAGGACTATGATGTAGATATCTCATACCATCCCGAAAAGGCAAATGTCATAGCTGATGCCTTAAGCCATAAATTTATGAGAAGTTTAGATGATGTTGAAGCTAACAAACTGGAAATGACCACAGAACTATATCGCTTAGCCAATTTAAATATATGACTTCTGGATATAGATAATGGAGGAGCGGTAGTGCAGAATATCGCAGAATCATCTTTAATCGTTGAGGTGAAGGAAAGACAATTTGCAGACCCCAAGTTGATTCGAATAAAATAAGAAATGCCTCTACAAAAGAAGTTGTTATTGGAACTTACTGGAGATGAAGTCCTTAGGTATCAGGGTCGACTATACGTACCAAAGGTTGGAGGACTTTGAGAGCAGATTATGGTAGAAATCCACCAGTCCAGATATTCCATCCATCTTGGATCGACAAAGATGTATCATGACCTTCAACAAGTCTATTGGTTGAATGATATGAATAAAGACATCGCAACATTTATGGTTCAATGCCCAAATTGTCAGCAAGTTAAGATCAAGTATCAGAAGCCTGGAAGGTTGTTGCAGAATATTGAAATCCCTACTTAGAAGTGGGAATTGATTAACATAGATTTCATCATCGGGTTACCCTGTTCTTATTAGAAGTTCGATTCCATTTGAGTTATCATCGACCGGCTGACAAAGTCATCCCATTTCCTACATGTTCGCACTACATTCTCGGCGGAGGATTACGCCAAGTTATATATTAAAGAGATAGTTCGATTGCATGGTATTCCAGTATTTATTATATCCGACAGAAGTGCTCAATTTATGGCTCACTTTTGGAAGTCATTTCAAAATGGTCTAGGCACCTAAGTAAATCTTAGTACAACTTTTCACCCACATACTGACGGTCAAGATGAGTGCACGATCCAGACACTCGAGGACATGCTACAAGCTTGTATATTGGATTTCAAAGGTAGCTGGGATGACCATTTATCCCTCATTGAATTTGCTTATAATAACATCTATCATTCCAGCATCAGGAAGACCCCATATGAGGCATTATATGGGCAAAAATGTAGGTCCCCGATTGGATGGTTTGAAGTGGGAGAAGCGGAGTCTAGGCCTTGATTTGGTCCAGCAGGCAGTAGAGAAGGTAATGTTGATCCAAGAGCATTTATTGATTTCCTAGAGTCGACATAAATCTTATTTAGATATTCGACGTTGCGACTTGAGTTTGTAGTTGGAGATTGGGTATTCTTAAAGGTTTCTCCTATGAAAAAAGTTATGAGATTCGGCAGGAAAGGGAAACTAAGCCCCAGATACACGGACCATATAAGATCATCCGTAGGATAGGCCGAGTGGCTTATGAGCTTGAGTTACCCTCAGAATTGGAAGCAGTCCATCCCGATATTCCATGTGTCGATGTTGCGTAAGTACGTAGGAGATACCTCTCGTATTACTCCCGTAGAGGACATATAGATCACCGAGAATCTAACATATGAAGAGACTCTAGTAGCCATTTTGGACCGTCAAGTTTGAAAGTTGAGAACCAAAGAGGTTGCCTCACTTAAAGTTCTATGGAAGTACAATAATATAGAAGAGATGACATGGGAAGCCGAAGAAGATATGGAATCCAAATATCCCTACTTATTTCAGTCTTCAGATTTATACCGATAGTCGTGCGATACGATTCTCTCATTTTTATTATAATCAACAATTCTAAGCCCTATCTCTTATTTAGGTGTTGATGTTGAGATAAATGTGACAGGTGTAGCTCAGAATACAGCAGAAGACAGTTAAGGTGATTTATGGCTAACCCTCTTGATACTTGCCTATATGGATGGTCGTGTGAGGCCAAGTTGTTCTTATTTTAGGATTATATTTCCCCGTGTGGCGTCGAATATGTGTTTGGGTTGTTTACAAGATTTTGGATAGTCTTGTTTATAAAGGAAGTTCTACCAAAATTTTTAGAACCCTAAAAAATTAAGAATATCCTTAACATTCGCGGACAAATGTTCCTAAGAGGGAAAGGATGTTGCAGCCCGTAGTTTTGCATTCCGTCACGTCATCGCTTAATACTTAAATCCCGGGAAGAGGTATGACCTCACGAGAGGATAACCATGGTTTATTACTTGGTGACGGAAGTTTTGGAGTATATGGAAGCTAATCAGATCAATGAAATTACGTTTCAACAAAAATGGGAATTTGGGGTATTTTACGGGACAAATGGCGGACCGTCAAATGCCAGCCTGGGCCATAAATCTTCCAGGACATTTGATGGGAAAGATTGATGGACCGTCAAATACTTTGATGGGCGGTGAATCTCCACCATCAAAGTACGACAGTGGAGAATTATTTTTGGGTATAAACACGGGTTGAGGTAAAATTCATCCTCCTCTATCTATATATGCGATTAATTGATAATTTAGGATAAGTTATGAAAGGATTTTCGTAACCAAAACCCGTAAGATATGTTGAGTTGGGGGCAATTTTGTTGGAATTATAAGTTGATGTTAGTTATTGGTAAAGTAAACCTAAGAGGTTGTGTTTCAGAGAAATTGTGGGGCTGAACTACATAAATACCCTTTCGTTAAACAAGACTAAGAACCTTTTCAAGTGAAGTTTTGATCACTAAGATACATAAGTGAAGTTTCTTATTGGAATATGAATTGGGGATTGATATCGATCCTTTACGTGTTATAGATAATCAATTGTGAAGAGTACAAGAGTTTATAGAGCGACGTATAGCTTCGTGAATAAGGTATGTAAGGCTATCCCTTTCTTTCAAAGCATGAAATCCAAAGAGTTATCGTCTTAAAAGAATAAACACCAAAATGTTTATCCTATCGTATCTTGAAATCTCTTATTGAGAAGTATTCATTGATATCATTCTCATAATCATTGTTGTTGCTTACTGGTTTATCTTATTATAAGTCTTTGAAAAGAAACATTCTAAAGAGTTAATCATCGAGTCGACCAAGGGTCGTGTCAAGAAAAAGTCAAAGAGTTTATGAGTCTTAAAAGAGGCCAAGGAGCCAGTATTATCCCAATTTGTTGTTCATACCCCCGATTTTTGAGGTATTATTACATGCATGGCTTATGAGCGTGGTTAGCAGCACCTACCTAGTTTCTATTGCATTGCATATTTGTTCATTGCACATACATGAGCTGCATTCCCTATGGACGGACTATGATACGCATAGGTGCACAGTTATGGTTGACTATGGACGGTCTGATGAAACACATAGTCTAGCCTAAAGTCAGTGGGTCCTATGATAGTTTATGAAACGCATAGGTACGATCGCAGAGTACTTCATATGCATATCATGGCATTGATATTGTATGTTTCATTCCATTCGCCTCATATGGGACCTCGGTTGCTTATGTTTTCCCTTACAACTAGCTGCTTTATATTGCATATATGCTTTTCTTTACAGCTTAAAGATTTACATTGTTATTCATGCTTTACATACTCAGTATATTATTTCATACTGATGTCTATTTTTCTGAGGGCTATGTGTGTTCATGCCGCATGTTCTGATAAAGACACTGCTAGGCCACATCAATAGGAGTTGTTGAGTTCAGCCATTAGTAAGTGATATTTGTCTTCCCGGAGTTGTCTGGTTATATATATATGGAGTCTTTTGTAGAGTTATATACAACATGGGTAGGTTAGGGTCATGTCCCGGCCATTTGTCAGTCTAGTCACTCGTAGAAGCTCACAGACTTATTTTGATATGTACAATGTTTATGTATAGCCTTGTCGGCTAAATTGTCTTTGGTAGGACTATGTTGTGACCTTGTCGGTCCCATTGTATATATATGTTGGGTTAATCCCTTTTCTCTAGAAGTGTGGTTGTGGTATATGCCAGTACGGCCTTGTCGGATGGAAGTTCTACTTGTACAGAAGACTGGTCATCAGAGTAGTACGCTCGGGCCAACAGTACACCGGGTGCCAGCCACACCCCCAGTTTGGGATATGATAGGGGTGGGCTTACCTCGTGCGTGGTGGTAGTACGATGGAGAAGACAAGGGTCATTAAGACCCTTGCTGGATTTGGCCGCTCATGGTCTACAAATGATGAAGGTCTTCTATTTTTTTGCTAAACTCGTCGAGAATGATATATAGTACACATCGGTGCTAGGGTTTTGGCATCTCTAGGGTGTAATGGCCAAAATGAAAAGTCTTACCCCTTTTCATGTACTAACGTCGTAGTGGGCTTGGGCATGGTCCCCTAGTGGACTAAGCTCAGCCGTTAATAATGAGATACATCCCACAATCGGCAAATTAAAGGGTTGGGGAATTTGGATAGATTTCGTAAATGTGGCTATGCGGTTAATTAATAAATAACCACTTGAATTTTAATTGTGGCCAAAACGGCCAATTAAATCAATTTAGAGAATAAAAATAAGATGATATTCGACACTATATTTAACTAATCCAATTTCCTTAATTTCAAGGAATAAATACTTATCAATTTAATATAGTTAATTTAGACAATTAATTGAATAATTTTCCTCTTTAAATCAAAGAAATTGATATATATTTATTAAAAATAACATGCTAATGATATACAGTAATATATTCGATAATATTTTGCCAAATAACATGGAAAAATATTACCGGAATAATTTTGTAAAATCATTTTTGATTTGTAAAAATGTATATTTTACTCCGCTCACAACTTAGGAACTCTGAATAATTAAATACAGTATTGGAGAGTAAAAATTAGGTGTCAAAATATGTAATATTATATGTCATGTCTCTAATACATTTCGTCAATTGTATTCATGATTGGTAATTACTGTTGCCATGAGTTTGTCCTTAATCCATGAATACATGCTTTGAATTCCATGAGTTCTTAGACATGTATTATTCATGTCTCGTACCCTGACAAGGTATGAGATGGCTTAGCTGATCGGGCAGAGATCAGATGCCATATTCACGCGTGGTGGTTACATGTCGGTTATACTAATGCTCTCCCCACAGATATACAATTATACATATTTTATGCGTGTTATCATACTCATGGCAGATTGTACACATGTTCATGTTTAGTTTCAGTTTCATGTCTCTATTATATCATGTGTTTACTTATTATTTAAGTTGTTTTACATACAATACAATTCAAAGTACTAACGTCTCTTTTCCCGGGGCCTACACTTCACAATGCAGGTACTGAGTTTCAGGACGGCGGATCTGCTCGCTAGGATTTGCCTCAGTATCAGCTATTGGTGAGCCCCATTTCATTCGAGGTGTTAGTCACTTATATTACATGTCATGTTTTATAGTAGAGTTATGTCAGGGCCTTGTCCTGGTAAACAGTTTTGCAGTCAGACTCATGTTTCAGAAGTTTCATAGACTAGACTAGTTAGCATGTCATGTCAGTATTATTTTTCAGACTTATCATGTTTTATTCAGATATTTCTGCTATTACATTTCAGACTATATTTTCAGTATTATGTTTCACATGTTTTAAACCATTATTAGTGCATGTTTTTGTTACACCCCGTACTTTATGCGTCGTTTACATTGTAGGATAAATAACGTAAGATTGGTGTGTTGAGATCCCTCTACAAGGTTAAGAGAGGTTTAAATAAGTGTTTAGTATATTTCGTAAGAGTTCGGGGCTAAACGAATCGAATAAATTAAGTTCGTCGAAACTCGAGAAAGGGTAGGCAGAATTCTGGACAGAATTTTAGATCAAACCTTTGAGGGTATATTTTCTAGTATATAGGATTTATGGGGTCCATAATCTATGTAAATTCAAGTTCAGTGAGTCTACTTTCCAAGGCAAAAACTATTCGTTAAACGGAGGTCTGTGCAAAAAATTACGGACGTTTTAAGAAAGGGTTGCAGAGAAGACCGTAAAATTAATTACGAGCCGTTTAACTGAATAGAAACTTTGATTTTTTTTACAAAGAATGGTGGAGAAGAAACGGGGCGTAAAATTTTTACGGAGCGTAAAACCTAGGGTAAAAGTGAGGCGATTCGCCGACTTTTAAGTGTTATTTAAGCAATCCTTCATGTTTTAAACTCATTTTTCGACCATAACAGCCCTAGATCACTCCTAAACTCTCTCCTAAAGTTCCCTAACAGTCCAAGAACAAACCCCAAGGCGAGATACGTAAATTAAACACCGAAAAACTCGTGGTACTTGTGGGTTTCAAGCCTTCATGTTGTTATCAAATTGGGAGTTACTTAATTGTGAAATAAGCTTGAAGTTGGGGGCTATAGCTACACAACTAAGGGAATATCTTCCTCCTTAACTTGTACCCAATCATATATAAGTCTTGGCTAAGCTATCTTGATATTATAATGGCTGGAAAAATCATGGAAATCTTGTAACCTATGAAGGATGTTGTGGAAGTGAGTGTTGGGGATGGGAAGAGTAAAAGAGAGTATTGAATTTGATCTAAAGAATCGAGGTTGTAGCACATCATATTGAGTTCTAGTTATCCATCGGCTTAACGTTAGTCTTATTATCCTTTGTTGTATATTAAAGTGTTGTACAACTCGAATACATTCCGAATTGTATCAGTTGGACTGCAAAATATGTAGGGCCAACTTTCCTTCTTGGCATGACTTAACGTAAACGCTTCTTTAAGATAGAGTTTCATCTTATGATTCCTTGGAACATATAGATTCCTTGAGAAATTTTTATCATAATCCTTATACATTTCTTATTCATAAACATCTCTGAGAATCTATATGTTCCAAAATATTTATATTGAGATTCATGAACGTAGCGCCAATAACAATAGTCAGAGGATAACTACGATAGGTCACTCCGACTCTGATTGTGATGTCCTTTGAAGTCTGTCTTGCATTGCACATATCTATATGTATCTATTTTCTTATTGAACCGCGCTATAGTCGGCCGGGTACGACACATATATGTGCATACCACTGCAGTTGGTTTTGGTATTACCGAGTCCCACATCTAGGCCGGGTACGACTGAATCCTCTTCAAGGCCGGATATAATATACTATGATCTGATTTGCCCTACAAAGCAGCTAGATACTATATTATATGTCTCCATTGAGTGGCTTAATTTTTAAAGACATGCATATATATTCATAATTGTGACATGGTATGCCCTCAGAGGCTCGCTATAAGTTTCAGGTTGACTTTTGTACCCATTTCTCTTATATTACATCCTTGTTTACTTATATTTCCTGCCTTATAAATTCAGTACATCTTTCGTACTGATGCCCCTTTTCTAGGGAATTATGTTCATGCCCGCAGGTACAAATAGGCAGGACAACGTTCCTCCAGAGTAGGTTGCATGTTTCAGCCATTGGTTATCACACTCCACTTCTCTAGAGTTGCATACAGGAGTCGATAAGTACTATTGTACATATTCATATCATATTGAGTATGGCAGGGCCCTATCTCGGTAGTTGATGTACTATAGCACTCTTAGAGGCTTGCAGACTAGTGTTTGGTGTGTATATGTTTTGTCATGGCCTTGTCGGCCCTCTTATTAGTTGGTGGTACTTTTCTAGCGGCCTTGTCGGCCTTAGTTATATATATGTGTTGTGCTGTGACTCTTCTGCATGCAGGTTGTCATACATTCTTATCTGGTTAAAGTTATGGGAGGCCATGTCGGCCCCAGTTTTATGTCAATGGCTCCAACTACTATTGTTGATTCGCTTGGGCCTTCGGGTGTCGGGTACCAGCCACACCTCCAAGGCTGGGGTGTGACAGTTTTGATGTCCATGTTGATTAGCAAACCATTTGGTTTGCTCGGTCATATGCAATCAGGCATCGAGTATCGTGTTTTGCCCAGACTGTAGTTTGGGAAGTTACACTCGCGACCTAGACCAAGTGAGGTGCATCAAGGACGAGAATGGTGAAGTTTTGGTAGATGACGCACACATTAGACAGAGATGGAAGACGTACTTCCACAAGCTCTTGAATGAAATAAGGGACAGAGATATCATTTTTGGGAGAGTTAGAGAATTCCGAGAGTCATAGAGATCTTTGGTACTATAGGTGCATCAAGGCTGCAGAGGTTAAAGAGGCTATCCGTAAGATGAGGAGGGGAAGAGCGACCGGGCCTTATGATTGGTAGACTTTTGGAGGACCGTAGAGGAGACATGTATGAAGTGTCTGACTAGTTTATTTAATGTCATATTTCAGATGGCTAAGTTGTAAGAGGATTGGAGGTGAAGTACGAGCTCCCATTGTACAAGAACAAGGGCGATATTTAGAGTTGCAATAACTATAGGGGTATCAAGTTGCTAAGCCTCAATATGAAAGTCTAGGAGAGAGTGGTAGAGTTGAGAATGAGAAGGGATATGTCGATATCAGAGAGCCAATTCGGATTCATGTTAGGCCGATCAACTACAAAAGTTATTCACCTTGTCAGGAGATTGGCGTAGCAGTATAGGGGGAAAAGAGACTTACACATGGTGTTCATTGACCACGAGAAGGCAAATGATAAATTCCCTAGAGAGATACTTTGGAGATGCTTAGTGTCTAGAGGTGTGCATGTAGCCTACATCAGGGCAATTAAAAACATATACGAGGGTGCCAAGACACGGGTTAGGACAGTGGGAGGTGAGTTAGAACACTTTCTAGTCGTGATGGGGTTGCACCAGAGGTCAACCCTTAGCCCATTTCTATTTGCCTTAGTGATGGATGAATTGATGCGACATATTCAGAAGAGGTGTCATGGTGTATGTTATTTGCAGATGACATAGTTTTGACTGCCGAGACGCGTAGTGACATTAACGATAGGCTGAAAGTTTGGAGAAAGACCTTAGAATATAAAGATTTCAGGTTAAGCAGGACTAAGATAGAGTACATAGAGTGCAAGTTCAGTGAAGTGACGCAAGAGACAGATGTGGAAGTGAAGCTTGATGCACAAGTTATACCCAAAAGAGGGAGTTTCAAGTATCTTGGATCAATTATTTAAGGAAACGGGGGAGATTGACAATGATGTCGCCCACCGGATTAGAGCAGGATGGATGAAATGGAGGCTTTGAGTGGCTTAATTTTTACAGACATGCATATATATTCATAATTGTGACATGGTATGCCCTCAGAGGCTCGTTATAAGTTTCAGGTTGCTTTTCATACCCATTTCTCTTATATTACATATTTGTTTACTTATATTTCCTACCTTATAAATTCAGTACATCTTTCGTATTGATTCCCCCTTTTTGGGGCACTCTGTTCATGCCCACAAGTACAGATAGGCAGGACGACATTCCTCTAGAGTAGGTTGCATGTTTCAGTCATTGGTTATCGCACTCCACTTCTCTAGAGTTGTATACATGATTCGATAGGTACTATTGTACATATTCATATCATATTGGGTATGGCGGGGCCCTATCCCGGCCGTTGATGTACTATAGCACTCTTAGAGGCCTGTAGACTAGTCTTTAGTGTGTATATGTTTTGTCATGGCCTTGTCGGCCCTCTTATTAGTTGGTGATACTTTTCTAGAGGCCTTGTCGGCCTTGGTTATCTATATGTGTTGTGTTGTGACTCTTCTGCGTGCAGGTTATCATACATTCTTATCTGGTTAAAGTTATGGGAGGCCATGTCGGTCCCAATTTTGTGTCAATGGCTTCATGTACTATTGTTGATTCGCTTGGGCCTTCGGGTGCCGGGTGCCAGCCACACCTCCAAGGCTGGGGTGTGACAGTTTTGATGTCCATGTTGATTAGCAAACCATTTCGTTTGCTCGGTCATATACAATCAGGAATCGAGTATCGTGTTTCACCCACACCATAGTTCGGGGTGTTACACTCGCGACCTAGACTAAGTGAGGTGCATCAAGGACGAGAATGGTGAAGTTTTGGTAGACGACGCACATATTAGACAGAGATGAAGGACGTACTTCCATAAGCTCTTGAATGAAATAAGGGACAGAGATATCATTTTAGGAGAGTTAGAGAATTCCGAGAGTCATAGAGATCTTTAGTACTATAGGTGCATCAAGGCTACATAGGTTAAGGAGGATATCTGTAAGATGAGAAAGGGAAGAGCGACCGGGCCTGATGAGATTTTGGTAGACTTTTGGAGGAGCGCAAAGGAGACAGGTATGGAGTGTCCACCTAGTTTATTTAATGTCATATTTCAGATGGCTAAGATGTCAGAGGATTGGAGATGTAGTACGAGGTCCCATTGTACAAGAACAAGGGCGATATTTAAAGTTGCAATAACTATAGGGGTATCAAGTTGCTAAGCCACACCATGAAAGTCTGGGAGAGAGTGGTAGAGTTGAGAATGAGAAGGGATGTTTCGATATCCGAGAGACAATTCGGATTCATGCCAGGCCGATCGACTACAAAATCTATTCACCTTGTCAGGAGATTGGTGGAGAATTATAGGAGGAAAAAAAGACTTACACATGGTGTTCATTGATCAGGAGAAGGCAAATGATAAATTCCATCGGAAGATACTTTGGAGATGCTTGGAGTCTAGAGGTGTGCATTGTCGCGCCCGTTTTTAACCCGAGCTTCGCGACGCGATGGCATCGATTCCCTCTAGATCGGTTAAGAATGCTTGCTTTGAGGAGTCGCCACCTAATTATTCTAAGGTGAATTAGGGCACCTGAATGTTAACTAAAAGCTGCAAAATAACTCCAATTTTGTGGTCTGCGAAACTAATGAGATTCTAGGTAAGGGTTCTCTATTATCCTAAAGGGAAGGGGTTAGGCATCCTTTAAAATCTGCTAACTTGCAGTTATCCGATCAAACTCATGTTAATTATTGTACTAAGAAAATGCATGTTTAAAAATATAAAGTTAAAATGATGTTGCAAGTATTTAATGAAATGATACATTTGTACAAGTATACATTTGTATGGCATTAATATACATGTAAAGCTGGAAAAAGTATGCATTTGAATGAAAATTGATAAAAATATATGCAATGTAAATTTTATGGGTGACGAGCCTAAAAATAGGTAAACAGGCGATTTTCAATTTTAAAACTAACCGAGCCTTAAAATAAATAAACTAGCGATGGGTTTCCAATTTTAGACTACCCTATTAATTAATTCTATGTCTACCTATTCTAAACATTTCAATAATTTCACGAGTACAATAATATTACAATACAGAATGAAATAAAGCTGAATTAAAGAAAGTAAAAAAAACAACAACAAAATAAATAATCTCCGAGGGGTATTTTCCTTTATCCCTTGCAAGTTGTCAAGAACAAACGGTTAGAAATAATTGAATATAAATATACTTCGGATCCGTATTCAAAACAAGAATGTTTTGATCACGGAGGGCTCAGACTTAAATTTTGAAAAGACCATTCCAATCACGTCGTGGTTGCAAACATATGACTCGGTGGTCATTTTAATTGTCTCGCCTACTAAACATGTTCGTCTCTCGGATGAAAAAGAAAGATCATTCTAATCACGTCGTGGCTGCAAACATACGACTCGGTGGTCATTTTAACTGCCTCGCCTACTAACATGGTGATCTCTCGGATGAAATAAGAAAAAGGTTCAAGTTTCATCCTTGCCCAGAAGTTTTATTTTCCGTCTTTACAACTGTGGAGGCCTAAAAAATCGACGAATATTTTTTCATCGGCCAGTGTAGTATCGTGTTCAAATCAGCAAAATTAAATCGGAACGATGGCGGCTGATGAGGCAAAAGCAGAGAGGGCAATTAGGAAGAAGCGCGACCTCAAATTCAATTTCATTGGCCTAAGTGTAGTATTTGTTCAAATCAGTAAAATGAACAAAAATAGCAAAACAGAAACCGAAAAGCATTTCCCGAAAAGACGCAGCCTCGAATTCAATTTCATTGGCCCAAAATGCAGTATTTAATTCAAAACAGTAAAACAGTAAAACAACAAGATATCCGTTGCACGGATGTTTAAATGCCAAAAACAGTAAACTGAAAACAGAGAAACAAACAAAAAAAAAGCGCGGCCTCGAATTCAATTTCATCGGCCTAAATGCAGTATTTATTCAAAGAAGTAAAGCAGTAAAGCGGTAAAGCAGTAAAATCAAAAACCGCAAACTGAAACGGAGAAGCAATTTTCGAAGGGGCGCGACCTCAAATTCAATTTCATTGGCCTAAATGCATTATTTATTTAAATCACTAAAACAGTAAGATATCCGTGTACGAATGCTTAAAACAGTACTGAAAGCAGAGAAACGAAACAAAAAAAAGGCGCGGCCTCGAATTCAATTTCATCGGCCTAAAGCAGTAAGATATCCGTGTATGGATGTTTAAATGCCAAAATAAACCAACAGTTTGCAATTAAAACATACGACCTGAATTCTGAAATTTTCGATCCGAAATAGAATTCAGAATGTTTCTGAAATCCGACCCGAGACAGAACAGTGATCTGGCAAGGATTTCGGGTCGACCCGGCCCGGAATCAAACTTTTTTTTTGAATTTTCAGATAACCAACAACAAAATATTAAAACACAAAATCTGGAAATTTATTCAAACTGGGTCGACCCGACCCGGATCAGTGACCCGACCCGAATCAGATATTTCAACCCGAATCGATTTCTTTCCAAATTTTCAGATAAACAACAACAAAAATATTAAAACACAAAATCTGAAAATTTATTCGAACCGGGTCGACCTGGCCCGGATCAGTGACCCGACCCGAATCGGATATTTCAACCCGGATCGATTTCTTTCCAAATTTTCAGATAACCAACAACAAAAATATTAAAACACAAAATTTGGAAATTTAATCGACCCGACCCGGATCAGTGACCCGACCCAAATCAGATGTTTAGACCCGAATCGATTTTTCTCAAACTTTCAGATAACCAACAACAAATTATTGAAACAAAATTCAAGAAATTTTACCTGTCGGAGCAGTAACTCAACCGGGAACAGTGACCCGACCCGGAAATATTGATGTTTTGATTTATGGACTGCTGATTTTCTGATATTTAGACTCTGAATTCTGACCCGACTCGGATTTTTACCCGACCCGAAAACAAAATAGCCCCCAAACGACCAAAAAATGTGAAGAATGAAATATGATTTTCGGATTGAAAATTATGAAACAAATAGGAGTATTTTCGGATTAAAGTTAAGAAACAAAAGGGGGTATTTTATAATCAAAGATTAGGAACAAAATCAACATGAATGCTTTCTCATTTTTCCTCTTATTTTCGATGCTTTTCTCTTCGTTTTTCTAGACCTATGCCTTCGTTTTTTCGATTTTCTTTTGGACTTCGACCCGACCCATTTTAAATGTTTTCTTTTCGGACCGGAATTCGACCCCCCCTAAAATGAAGAACAAGGGGGAGGGGGTTTATAGATGGATTCCCCTCCAAGAACCGAGTTTGAATTTCAAAAAAATAGGGCAAGGGTGACGATTTTGGAACGGATTCTGGGGGATAGGGTATGGAGTGCGGCGTAGGTGTGGCAGCGGGGGTGTGGGGTGCGACGTAGGTGTGGTTGGTTGAGAGATGGGGTGTGCGGCCGAAATGGGGAGAGAGAGAGAGAGTTTGGTTGGGAGAGAAAAAAAGGGTGTGAGACATTTTTTGTGTGTTGTGTTTTAGGGTTAGTGAATAATAATGGAAAAGGGTGTTGGGCTTGGGAATAAAGGGATGGGTGTTTGGTCGAATGGGCCGATCCGGGTGGGCCTTGGATGGGGTCCGAAAATGGGTGGTTTGTTTTGGGTTGGAAAATAAATGGGCTGTGGGTTTAAAATATAAAAAGGGGTTTTATTATATAAAAAGAAAGCTTTGCAAAATTTATAAATTGTAAAGATGACACTATGATAAAAAATATAATATTTGCGAAATGCTTGGTGCTAAAAAATAAAATGCGATGCCGTTTTGCGAAAATAAAATAACATATAATATTAGGATAAAAAGTATGATTATGATATAAAATGCAAATGATAATAAAAATTGCAAATATATATATATATATAAGCCTATATTTTAAAATTGTTTTGAGGTGTCAAAAATATTTAAAATTGCAAATAAATCAGAAAAGATGGGACAAAATTGGGTGTCAACATGCATGTAGCCTACATCAGGGCAATTAAGTACATATACGAGGGTGCCAAGACATGGGTTAGGATAGTGGGAGGTGACTTAGAACACTTTCCAGTCGTGATGGGGTTGTGTTGACACCCAATTTTGTCTCATCTTTTATGATTTTATTTGCAATTTTTAATATTTTTGACACTTTAAAACAATTTTAAAATATAGGCATATATATGTATATATATCATTATTATTATTATTATTTACATTTTTTATTGTCATTTGCATTTTATATCATAATCATACTTTTATCCTAATATTATATGTTATTTTATTTTTCGCAAAACGACATTGCATTTTTTTTATTTTTTATTTTAAGCATCAAACATTTCACAAACATTATATTTTATCATATTATGATCTTTACAATTTATAAATTTTGCAAACCTTTCTTTTTATATTTTTAAACCCATAACCCATTTCATTTCCCCCAAAACAACTTCTACTTAACCCAAAACAATTCCTGCTCAACCCAAACTAAAACTCATTTTCGTCCAAGCCCCACTAATCACCCCACTTATCCCCTACCCGCAGCCCAACAGGCCGGCCCAAATCCCCCACCCCACACCGGCCCAACCCCACATCCCTTTATTTCCCCCCTTTAAACCAACAACCCTAAAACAAAAAAAACAAAAAACACATTTTTTGTTTCTCTCCCAAATCAGCCGCACACACCCCACACCCCTGCCCTTACACCGCAACCCCCATGCCCCCGACCTCACACCTCGCCGGTCGCCGCACACACCACCACGACCCCACACCGTCGGTCACCCCTACGCCGACACCCTCACCACTACCATACCCACAGTCGACAACCCCCATACCCGTGACCCCTACACGCCGGTCACCTTCCCCGACACCAACCAGTCGCCGACACCGTCGCCCGACACCACCAACATACCCCATCACTTCACCCATACCTACACCCCCTAAAACCCGAAACCCATCTATAAATATCCCCTTTTGTTCATTGTTTTGGGGGTCGGTTTGTGTGGATTTTTGTCCGAAAAGAGGGATTTTTTGTTTGGAATTTAGGTCGGCTTTTGGGTGGATTTTTGCCCTTTTGTTCACTGTCGGTTCGGGTCGGGTCAACCCGATTTAGGTAAGATTTCCTGTTTTATATATGCTTGATATTGTGTTGTTGGTTACCTGAAAAAATTTGGAAAGAAATTGATTCGGGTTGAAATATCTGATTCGGGTCGGGTCACCTACCCAGGTCGGGTCGACCCGGTTTGAATGAATTTTCAGATTTTATGTTTTATATGTGTTGTTGGTTTCGTGAAATTTGGAGAAAATCGAGTCGGGTCACTGATCCGGGTCGGGTCGACCCGATTCGAATAGATTCTCAGATTTTTGTGTTTTAATATTTTGTTGTTGGTTATCTGTAATTTGGAAAGAAATCGATTCGGGTTGAAAACATCCGATCCGGGTCGGGTCGACCCGGTTTGGTTAAATTCCAGATTTCTATGTTAATGTTTTGTTGTTGGTTATCTGTAATTTGGAAAGAAATCGATTCGGGTCGGGTTACTGATCCGAGTCGGGTCGACCCGGTTTGGTTAAAATTCCAGACTTATATGTTTAATATTCAGTTGTTGGTTATCTGAAAATTCCAAAAAAAATGTGTGATTCCGGGTCGGGTCAACCCGAAATCCGGGCCGGATCACTGTTCAGGATCCGGGTCGGGTAAAATTTTAGAATTCGGGTCGGACGTTTTAATTGCGAATGCTGCTATTTTTTTTTTGCATTTTAAACATCTGTTACACAGCTATGTTGTTGTTTTACTGTTTTAACTAATATTGCATTTAGGCCGATGAAATTAAATTCGAGGCCGCGCTTTTTTTTGTTTCGTTTCTCTCTTTTCTGTTTTAAACATCCGTGCAACGGATTACTGTTTTATTTGTTTTAATTAACACTACACTTGGGCCGATGAAATTGAATTCGAGGCCGCGCTTTTCTTCTTTCGTTTCTCTGTTTCTTTAATTTATTATTTTAAACATCCGTGCCACGGATATGTACTATTTTTATTGTTTACTGTTTTTGAATTAAATACTGCATTTAGGCCAATGAAATTGAATTCGAGGCCGCATTTTTTTTCGTTTCTCTGTTTCAGTTTGCCCTGTTTCAGTTTTGATGTTTTGATAATTTACTGATTTCTGTCTCAGTATTGTTTTACTGTTTTCAAACTAAATACCGCATTTAGGCCGATGAAATTGAATTCGAGGCCGCGCCCTTCGGGCATTGCTTTTCTGTTCGCCATCGCTTTTGGCATTTAAACATCCGTGCAGCGGATATCTTCTTGTTTCTTGTTTTTCTTGTTTTGAACAAATACCGCGTCTGTTAGACGCTTTGTTTTCTGTTTCGCTTGTCGCTCGATTTGATTCTTGTTTCTTGTTTTTACTGTTTTAAACTAAACACCGCGTCTTTTCGGAATTTTTATCTCTGTTTTTCTGCTTACTACTTACTGCTTTGATTTAATTTTGCTGATTTGAACACGATACTACACTGGCCGATGAAAAAATATCCGTCGATTTTTTAGGCCTCCACAGTTGTAAAGACGGAAAATAAAACTTCTGGGCAAGGATGAAACTTAAATCTTTTCCACCCGAGAGACCAACATGTTCGGTAGGCAAGGCAACTAAAATGACCAACGAGTCATATGTTCGCAGCCACGACGTGATTGGAATGATCTTTTCAAAATTTAAGTCTGAGCCCTCCGTGATCAAAACATTCTTGTTTTGGATACGGATCCGAAGTTATTTATATTCAATTGTTTCTAATCGTTTGTTCTTGACAGCTTGCAATGGATAAAGTCAAAGAAGGCAAATACCCCTCGGAGATTAGTTATTTTATTCTTATTTTTTTACTTTCTTTAAATTCAGCTTTATTTCATTCTGTATTGTAATATTATTGTACTCGTGAAATTATTGAAATTTTTAGAATATGTAGACATAGAATTAATTAATAGGGTAGTCTAAAATTAGAAACCCATCGCTAGTTTATTTATTTTTAGTCTCGGTTAGTTTTAAAATTGAAAATCACCAGTTTACCTATTTTTAGGCTCGTCACCCATAAAATTTACATTGCATATACTTTTATCAATTTTCATTTAAATGCATACTTTTTCCAGCTTTACATGTATATTAATGCCATACAAATGTATACTTGTACAAATGCATCATTTCATTAAATACTTGCAACATCATTTTAACTTTATATTTTTAAACATGCATTTTCTTAGTACATTAATTAACCTGAGTTTGATCGGATAACTGCAAGTTAGCGGATCTTAAAGGATGCCTAACCTCTTCCCTTTAGGATAATAGAGAACCCTTACCTAGAATCTCATTAGTTTCGCAGACCACAAAATTGGAGTTATTTTGGTATTTTTTTAGTTAGCATTCAGGTGCCCTAATTCACCTTAGAATAATTAGGTGGCGACTCCTCAAAGCAAGCATTTTTATCCAATCCAGAGGGAATCGACGCCATCGCGTCGCGAAGCCCGCAGGTCAAAATCGGGTGCGACAGGTTGCACCTGAGGTCAGCCTTTAGCCCATTTCTATTTGCCTTAGTGTTGGATGAATTGATGCGACATATTCAGATGAGGTGTCGGGGTGTATGTTATTTGCAGATGACATAGTTTTGACTGCCGAGATGCGTAGTGACATTAACGATAGGCTGAAAGTTTGGAGAATGACCTTAGAATCTAAAGATTTCAGGTTAAGCAGGACTAAGATGGAGTACATAGAGTGCAAGTTCAGTGAAGTGACGCAAGAGACAGATGTGGAAGTGAAGTTTGATGCGCAAGTTATACCCAAAAAAGAGAGTTTCAAGTATCTTGGATCAATTATTAAGAAAATGGGGAGATTGACAATGATGTCACCCACCGGATTGGAGCAGGATGGATGAAAATGAGGCTCGCCTCCGGGTGCTTTGTGATAAATAAATATCGCCTAGGCTGAAAGATAAGTTCTACAGAGTGGTAGTTAGACCAACATTGGTGTACGGGGCAGAGTGTTGGCCAATCAAGAACGTTCACGTTCCGAAGATGAAGATAGCGGAGATGCGGATGCTCAGATGGATGTGTGGCTATACTAGAAGAGATATGATTAAGAATGAATATATATGGGACAAGGATGGAGTCGCCTCCATGGAAGATAAGATGCGGGAAGCAGACTGAGATGGTTCGGACATGTGAAAATGAGGTGTGAGGATGCGTCAGTTATAAGGTGTGAGAGATTGGCAGTCGCAGGAGTTATGAGAGGTAGAGGTAGACCGAGAAAGAACTAGGATGAGGTGATTAGATAGGATATGACTCAACTCCAGTTAACTGAGTATATAACCTTAAATTGGAAGATCTGGAGATCGAGGATTAGGATAAAATGTTAGTAGGTTTTTGAGTTTTGTCGCTCTGTGCGTGAGAGAGGTGGGGGGCTAGCCTTTCTATCTCATCTTCTCTTTTTCTTATTTGTATTATTTTGGTATCGCGTAGATGATTATCTCTATGTGTGTGTTACCATGTTGCGCTATTTATTTTGTATCTTATTTTTTGCTATCCTATTTTTCCTGCAATCCTACAATGACTTATGTTCCTTTTGAGTCGAGGGTCTATCGGAAACAACATCTCTACCCTGCAAAGGTAGAGGTAAGGTCTGCATACATCTTACTCTCCCAGACCTCACTTGTGGAATTACACTGGGTATATTATTGTTGTTGTTATATTTCTCTTTTATTTCAAAGGACAGCTAAACTCTAAATACCAATTGAAAGACTCAATCCAATTTTTACCCAAAAAATAAAAATAATAAAGTAAATAATTTATTTTTAAAGAAAAGAAAAGGCTCAACAGTGACATTTAATCTCCTAAAAGTGGCAAATATAGGAACATTTGGGAATTGTGTTCTAAATTACTACTTCATCTCAAATTATTTATCGTAATTTGTAAAAATAAATATCTCAAATTATTATCATTTTAGAAGTTCAAGATAATTTTTTTTCCTATTTTACCCTTAGTAATTATTATTTTTGAAGACTATAAACACATCAATTATGTGGTGATAACTCATAAATAGAGTAAATCTTTAATGAAGATAGATTATATCTTAAGATATAAATAAGGATAAAATAGTAAAAAACTCTTTTTAATTATTATTTTTTAAAGAGACGTGTAAAAGAGTAATACGACAAAAAATTTGAGACAGCCGGAGTATTTTTATTCAACAGCAATGACAAAACCATATTTGTGAGAGAGTTGAAGGAAACTCAAGTTGCTGAGGTTGAAAAACAAGCCTAGCGTTAAAGAGTCCACTCAGACAGCCCAAGAGACGTTGGCGCCACCAGGCACAGTGGAATAGGATCAAGGGAGCTGGGCTTGGTAATCTCCTCTTTACTCCTACTTCAGATTTCTCAGCTAAAATTTTTGACTTCTCAAAAACAATTTACAGATTGTTTCGATGGTTGTTACTTATTGTTTCACAACATATTGTATTGTATGGTATTATATTATATCATATTGTATTGTATTGTATTGTATTATAGTGTATGTTCTAATAAATACAAGGTTTGTATAGATGTATCATCGTTATATAATGTCGCAAATCAACAATTTCAAGAATAAATTTATAATATTATAAAGAAAAATGAGTATGAGGTAGAGTTATTATACAAAAAGATAGGGTAAATAATAAAATAAGAGTATTGAATAATAAGCAATGCAAAGGTAAAATTGGGGGGAGGGGGTAACGACGCGACCATGCCAAATCAATCGTTATGCATAACGATGGATCTAACAATATGATTCAATAAAAATTTAAGTATCAACTAAAACAAATATTTTATTTAAAGTAACACTCCGATACAATACAATATGTTAAGATAAAAATAAACAAAAGAAATCTCAACATACCAATTTTGCGCGCAACTATGTCAATAATTAGTGACCTATCATGTCTTTTCATTCTTTCAAGTCCACACACTTTGCTAACAACATAGTCAATGACTCCATCTGTAAGCAAACAACAAATTGAAAACTCCATCCGCTAATATCCGCTAAAGATTAGGGGTGAGCACGGGTACAGGGTACCCAGATACCCGACCGGAACCGACACTAACGGGTAGGTTCCGGGTAGATATATTATAATAACGGGTAGGGTCCGGGTAGTAAAATTAGGAACCGATCAATGTCGGGTCCGGTTCCGGTTCCGGCAAATAGAGACAGGGTACCCGGACCCGGAACCGATACCCGGAACCTATAAAATATTAAATATTTTTATTTTTTTTAGAAACATTTGGACCACTTTTAACTTTCTCCAAAATTATTTGTTGCACGCCTGCACATTGATTTTCCCCACCCCAAAACTCTCTTAATAACAATGGCGTTTTAGCTACACCACCGAGCTTCATCGTCGTCGTTGTTGAAGCTTTATCTCAGGTACTTTCATCGTTGTCGTCATTGAAGCTTCACCTTTGCCTCTTTCTCTCCTTTGGTTGTGTTCACGTCATTTCTAAAATGCATATGGGTTCATATCTAACTCTTCAATTTCTTTTTAATATCATATGCTTCTGTTCTATTTCAGGCGATACTCATCTTCAATTTGTATTACTTTTTTATTTGAAATGTAAATCTATTTTTAAAATTTGTGTATATTTTTGTAGTTGTGAAGATGAAATTTAGGGATTTACTAGTATAATAAAGCTTTTCTTTTGTATCGAAGAGCTTATGAACACGAAAATAAGTTTAATTCAGATATTTTCAAATTTATCTTGAAATCAACACGTTCAATTAATTGAGTGTCAAATTTGACTTGCAATTTTAGGTTTTGGTAACAAAATTAGCTTTTCTACAATGAATAAGTTTTCTAAAACTTCTTATAAGGGTACTAAAAACTCTGATTGCAGGCTAAAAAACTACTTCATGAAATTATTTTAGAACTCTTTTTTATTCTCATAGGCTTAAAAATTGTTGCTTAATTTGTGTTTTTTATTTACAGGGTACCCGGGAACCTACCCGGACCCTGCGGGTCCGGGTAGGTTCCGGGTAATGATTGCTACGGGTAGGTTCCGGGTAGTAAATTTAGGAACCGATCTTTTACCGGGTAGGGTCCGGGTAGTTAAAAAATGTTAGGGTACCCTGACCCGCTCACCCCTACTAAAGATGATATCTCTATTTAACTCTCCAAATTCCATTAGTATAACAAACCATCACAGGCTTCCAGTCTAAATCAAACCTAAGATACAATAAGACAATGAAACCAATGGAAGCCATAAGCATACTTTTCTTATTGTCGTCCATATGGATTCTGTCTGGTGCTCTAGATACCATACCTGCAAATCAACCTTTAACAGATGGAAGCACCATTATTTCATCAGGTGGCAAGTTTAAGTTCGGATATTTACCCCTTGGGACATCCGGGAAATGGTACTTAGGAATATGGTTCAATAAAGTTACTGTACAGACAGTGGTATGGGTTGTTAATACAGACAGTCCACTCAATGATACATCCGGTGCGCTAAATCTTACTAGACAAGGAACTCTTACTCTTCTAAATGGTTCTGGCCGTGTTATTTGGTCCTCCAATGCCACTAGACATATGCAAAATTCAGTAGCACAGCTTCTTGATATAGGCAATCTTGTTGTTCGAGATGCAGCCGAGGATAAGCCTGATATTTACCTGTGGCAGAGTTTTGACTATCCAGGTGACACGGCTTTACCTGGAATGAAGCTTGGGATCGATCTGAAAACTGGTTTTCATCGTTCACTCTGGTCATGGAAGAGCACAAATGATCCTTCCAAGGGTGAGTTTACTTGGACATTCGATCCTCGTGGATTCCTACAAACATTCATCATGAATGGTTCCATTGAACTCTACAGGACTGGACCATGGAATGGTCGAGTCTTTCCTAATGCACCATCTCGCAACACCTCGTGGAATGGTTTTTAACTATACATATTTATCTGATCCTAAGGAAATATCCTTCATGTATCAGCTCACAGACAGCTCTATCATTTCAAGGGTAGTGATGCAACCAAATGGGGTTTTACAGCTTTCAGAATGGAATAATCAGACCCAAAATTGGGACGACATTGTTGGCGCGCCAACTGATAACTGTGACATTTATGGCCAGTGTCACTCATATGGTTTATGCAACAGCGGCAACTCTCCAATCTGCAGATGTTTGGATAAATTTGAACCCAAAGATCCAACAGAATGGGCAAGGGGAAATTGGTCAGGGGGCTGTGTTAGAAAGACAACATTGAATTGCCAAAAGGAAGTTAAATTCTTGAAGTATTCAGGCATCAAGTTGCCAGACACTCGATTTTCCTGGTACAGTCGAGGAGTGACTCTTAATGCATCTGAGGAATTATGTTTGAGAAACTGTTCGTGTGTGGTATATGCAAATCAAGACATAACAGGGACAAATGAAGGCTGCTTGCTTTGGTTTGATGAGCTGATCGACATCAGAGAGTTCGGTGCTAGTGGACAAGATATCTATATAAAGTTGGACTCTTCCGATTTAGGTATTAGTCTGTTCAACTTTGGTTTCCCATGTAAGGCTGTTAAGAATACTACATTAGATTTTGAGTACTCTAGACCAAAAATGAGCAAGTTAGATTTTTTTCTACATTATTTGAAAAAACAAAACAAAAAAGATAGTCCTTATGAAACTCAGATGAATTTATTTTGATCCTCAGAGAAGTCCAGTACAGCGAAAAAAAAGAAACTGAGAATCAGCTTGCCACTGACAGCATCAGGTCTGCTCATAGCACTATGCTTAATCTTGTACATAAGGCAAAAGAAGAAGAAGGATCAGAATCAGCAACATTTTAGCGAAGGTAAACCAGAGTGTTTGCTGCTTTTGAATTAGTGGTGCCTTTTTTCTCTTTACATCCAATCAAGTCCTTATTTTGATAGGAAGAGGAATAAGAAGCTCCGAAATGTTCTGCACTAACGAAAGCAAAGATGAAGAGCTAGATTTACCATTGTTTGATTTTGAAACAATATCTCATGCTACCAATAACTTTTCACTGAGCAACAAGGTTGGAGAGGGTGGTTTTGGACCTGTTTACAAGGTAACCATGTTAACAGCAGCACTTTCTGTTTCATCCAAACTAACTGCCTAAAACCCAATTTCCTGACCTTTAAAAGGAAAACACAAGTTTCGGTAAGAAAATTTATCTAACATTCTCCTATTTCACCTAAACAGCAATGTCAAGCTCTAGTTTATTATTTGTCAGTAACTAATCGCCTGAGGCTACCTAGGGTATGCTGAAAGATGGATAAGAAATTGCAGTAAAGAGACTTTCAAGATACTCAGCGCAAGGAACTGATGAGTTCAAGAATGAGGTTATCTTCATTGCTAAACTCCAGCATCGGAATCTTGTGAAGCTTCTTGGCCGTTGTATTCAAGCAGAAGAAAAAATGTTGGTTTATGAGTACATGCCTAACAATAGCTTGGATTGGTTCCTTTTTGGTTGGTTCTCACTTCTCTGAACTCTTAACACACTTAGCTTTTCATAAATCATATGTTGAGATAGTTCAATCATCAGATGGATTTGGTTATCTGTTCTTTGATTGGAAATATTTGAAAGGATCCTATTATAAGCTCTGGATTTTTGCAGATAGAGATCGGAGGTCGCTGCTTGATTGGCCTAAGTGCTTACAACAACATACCCAGTGAAATCCCACAATGTGGGCCTAAATGCTTCCATATAATTAATGGAATTGCTCGAGGACTTCTCTATCTTCATCAAGACTCAAGATTGCGGATAATCCACAGAGATCTTAAGCCTAGCAATGTTTTGCTAGATATCGCTATGAACCCAAAGATATCTGACTTTGGTATGGCAAGAAGTTTTGGAGGAAATGAGACTGGAGCCATGACAACAAGAGTGGTTGGGACATAGTAAATCTCTAAACCTATGAACTATTTGCAGTCCACCGAAAAGCTACTTACTTTGTTTGTTTGTCATTATCCTACAGTGGCTACATGTCTCCGGAGTATGCAGTTGGGGGAAAATTTTCAGTTAAATCAGATGTATTTAGCTTTGGAGTTCTAGTACTGGAGATTGTAAGCGGGAAAAGAAATAGAGGGTTCTTGCATCCAGATCATCACCATAATCTTCTAGGACACGTAGGACCTCTTCTTGTCTATCTTATATGGTGCAAAAATAATGTTAGTAAAACTTGTAGCATCTAACTGCATGATATCAAATGTTCGATCAGGTGTGGATCCTCTTCAAAGAAGGCAGGGTTTTGGAACTAATAGATTCACAACTAAGGCAGTCGAGCAACCTGTCTGAAGTTCAAAGATCAGTCCATGTAGATCTATTATGTGTGCAGCAGTGTCCAGAAGATAGGCCGAGTATGGCATCAGTTATGATGATGTTGGGTAGTGATGTTGCGCTACCCTTGCCCAAAGAGCCAGGCTTTTTCAATGGCAGAAGCCGATTCACTGTAAGTTCATGTAGCAAGCATGGTGAAACGTCTGTCAATGAATTAAGCATCACACAGTTGGATGCCAGATAGGATATAAATTTTCAGGTCATCCGTGTTTTCTCAAGAGGTTATATTTATTTAATTGTTCCCCTCACATAGCTAAACAACTACTGACTGTTCAACTAAATAGTTTTACTTCAAGAATCTGTGGCATGGTATTCAACATGACCAATCGACACTTAATTTGCTGCATATAACTATAAGTAATCCTGAATTCCAGCTGAGTTAACTGTTAAAGACATGGGGAAGTTGAGCTAAGCGTTTTGGTGGTCATTGTGGCTTAAAATATGAGCAATCAATTATGCATCATGAGCGTTAAACAGTATCTGCTAAGAAGCTTCATATTATGGAAATAACATCCAATAGCAATGTACTCCTGTCCCGTATTGTGAGTCATGCTTGGCACAAAGTTTAAGAAAATTGGTCAAACATTAACAAGTTTCCTCTTTTCCAGTCTCTCATTCAGTCGAGGAAAACATCTGTATATTTTCCTTCGTGGTTCTCTCATATAGACTTGTCTGATTATGAAATCTATGCATCAAATTAGTTCTAATCCTAGACCTTCTAATATTAGTATATAATGAAAAAGAAAGATTATATTGTAAATTGTACCAAAGGTTGGGGCCTAGTGGTCAATCAAGTGGGTTAATAATGATGTCAAACAAGTCCACAGGGGCAATAGTGAAGTCTGGGTAAGATGCAGGCAAGGAAGGCATCGACTTTCATCCAAAACGTCTTGCCCCAAAATGATATCAAACAAGTCCACAGGGGTAATAGTGAAGTATGCTCGTCCATGCCAAGGCCCTAAGTTAAGCTCCATTGCATGAGTAATTCCAATGGAGGTGGTAAGGTTGTTGGCACTGACTGCCTTTGACCAAGTGTTGCTTAGAATGTATCTAAGACCAAACCTCTTGGTCTCAACTTCAGTGATGAAGATGTGCGTCCCACTCGTGTCAACCATGACCAAGCAGGCTGCCCACTCAGCTTCACGTCCATGAACAATGGTCCTTTTTCTATCAACTTCTGTTTCTTGGCCACAGGTGCACCCAACCACTTAATAGTGCTAAGTTGTGCAACATCTCGGTCACCAGGGGGTGCTTGGGCTGCTTGTTCTTGACCAAAGCATTGAGACTACCCAAGTTAGGGCAGTGTCTGAAATTGTGGGGGACCCTTACAAAGATAACAGCCTTGGGAGCATTTCTCTACTTTTCATCATAGTTCTTGTGCCAATGAGAAGTCTTGTGGCCATCTGCTTGGATTCACATGCTTTAGTAACATCTTTACTTTTGTCATGGTCTCCTTCCCTGGTGGTCTTTCCCTTGTTGTCCTTCATCTTGGTAGTCTCGTTCACAAACTAGTTAAGGACTCCGTCACAACAATGGATTTGTCCATATCTTGAAAGTGATGCATCTGCAACTCTTGCTTCTCCATGAATTAGAACAAAAGGTTCTCAATTTCATGTCCATGGAAGGGGCAATCATGGGAGAAGGCAACATGGGAGAAATATGAAGATCTATAGCAACTACAACAAAACAGTACGCTAAGCGAATAACAAGAGACATTAGATAGTAGACAGTAGATAGTAATAGAATTCGAAAGACAAGAAGCTATAGGATAAATACTACATCTACTACAGTAACAACAACCCCTAATGATATCACTTTTGTTTTCTTCACATATGTTTGAAAAGAAAATTAGTAATATAAGGTAAGATGGATACTCTCACTTGTTAGATCTCTATTGGTCCGTGAATATGAAGATTTGTAGCAGTTTAACAAGTCCATGCTTATTTTCTCTATGATGCTGCAGCCGTCACTAAAACTAGTGAGGGAAGCGTGCACTATCCTGCTGACCAGCCAACTATTATCCAGCCTAAGTGCCAAAGAGGAGTTCAAAATGTACATACTTCAGCCATTTTGACGGTTTCAGCATTGAGCATCCCAGGCTTGGTTTCAAAGACAAGCATGGGCATCATTTATGGTTGTGCTGTACTCCTCCCAACAGTTGGACTCCCCAGGTGCTGACCAGTCGGAACAATGAAAGCGACAACACAGTGTAGGATTGTGGCTGCTTATGTGGAGATTCAGAAGGAATTACCTACTGACATCACAAGTGCCACTAACGCAGTATCACATCCTTTAGAATAGAATCTTTAGAGCATATTTCAAGTGTACATAGCATAGCTTGTCATATCTATACATTGTAAGGCTCACTATCCATAATCTTGTTTGAACCATCTTGATGTTGTAGTCAATTCCCCTACAGGGCTCTCAGGAAGTAGCATCAACAACTAAGAGCAGAATAAGATGCTTGATAGTCTAGCTATTTCCTGCTGAATGATGACTGATGAGGTACCCAAAAGTGAATCAGATCATAGAGCAGCAGATTGGACAGTAAAACAAGATGGTAACAAATGAGATGCTATCATAACCGAACTCTGAACTAGTAAAACTTAATACTCAAATGTGGATTCTCTCCGAAGAATCCAGATGTTTGAAACTGATTGATGCACATCTAAAGACTTATGAAATGCAACCTATCTAGTGCAAAGAGTAGTCCATTGGATCTACTGTGTGTTCAGCAGTGCCCGTAACATAGGCCAAGTATGGAATATATTGTACTGATGTTGGATAATGATGGTAGCATTGCCCACATCTAAAGACCCTAGCATTTTCTATCTAATGGAGCTGACAGTTCTCTAGCAAGTTGGCACATAACTCATTCATCTCGATATCCAACACGTACCTTCCTGGTACACGTAGTTTATGAAAAGAGCACTTCATTCTCCTCCTTTCTTTGCAGCCTTTTCTCCTTAAGATTATGTATTTTTAGAGAAGGTTAATGATTAGGATTCTTTCAAGTTATAAAGGAGGTCAAGTCATTGACAGTTGTAAGTTTAAGTAAAAGCCACTCATTTTGTATATTAGACACATCCGCTCCTATTGCACAAGAATTTCTGATTAATGTATGCATGTACGATTAATTTACAGCTTCTTAGAAATTTTTAGGTTACAATATAAGAATGAATAAGGAACATGAAAATGTTATTGACCAAGCATCATGGAGTATGTTTCAGACATACATATCTTACAAGAAAATCAAGTAATATCATCTTTCAAGTAAGCCCTTAACATAAACCATGCCTTTTTCACTCAGTTGTAGCTCCTTCCGCATTTTCTCTACTTCTTGGTCATCACCTTGAACAGCGATTTCTGACAAGCTTCCGTCATCTGCTACTGTCATTTTCACCTTGATCTGCTCCTTTCTGGATGCTCGAGTCCAATAATATACGCCCCTGCTCTCAATTTTTTTTTTTAAAATGGCTTCTAATCAACAGCAATTCACAATCAAAGTTTGACAGATGATTTTTTTTTTATTAGCAGTACTTACGCTAATGGACTTAAGGCAATGATCCAGAACCAATTGTTGCCTACATCTGGAACTGTGATAGTAAGAACAAGGGCAACACTTCCCAAGCTTATACAGGTACAGAAAGTTAACAATGCTGCTTGTCCTCGGCTTGGAACCATCATTCCCTCAAACCTTCAGGACACGAAAGTTAAATTTAATATCAATGAGAGAAGGGGCTGAAACAATCACTGTAGGCATTTCTAATAATTAAGTTTCCCCTATTGAGGCAGAAGAACTCTCTCACAGGTCAAGGCATGACAAATATACTACTATGAATAAACTCCTCTTTGCTTACCAGAAAAAGCTTCGTACTGATCAGAAGCATTGCATTGATTTTTCTGGAACAAAAAGGCCTCCAACAGGTAAAGAGAACATAAAGAAAAAGGGCAGTCTGGTGCACAGAGCATCACGCATTAGCAGGGTCCGGGGGTAAAGAGAACATGATATGGTGAAACCAGGAGCTAAAAATTAGTATCACTAACCTACACGAAGATGCTCAAATAACAGCGGTGATGATGTACAATTTTTCAGAAAATCATCACTTAATTAGTAGGCTCAAGCTTCGGGAAAGAAAAAACAGTTACAGTGTGCACCTCAGATGCAAAGATAGGAAAAGAATGACCACTTTCAGCTGAAAATAACATTCAATAATGAACGTACAAGTTTATGCAGCCAATGGCAGAGTTTGCAGCCATTTCAGGCCACAGACAGACACCAGTGCCACAGTTATTCGCATCAATTACACTGAATTTTTTTTAAAAGGCCAGCCCGGTACACTAAGCTCTGGCTATGCGCGGGGTCCGCGAAAGGGCGGATACAACGGTCTATTGTAAGCAGCCTTACCATGCATTTCTGCAAAAATGTTGTTTCCACGGCTTAAATCCGCCCTGGTCACATGGCATCAACTTTACCAATTAATCTAAGGCTCCCCATCATCGAGTACACTGAATTGAGCTGGGAAAAGCTAGCTAAAGAATAAAAATGAAAAACTAAAAGAAAGACAAAAGAAAAGTAAACATACCAAAATCCAGCCTTATGGAAAACAATACAGCAACTGGAGGATGGAATTGTGCAATCCACAAAGTTTTTCACATATGTTTTTTAAAATTCCACTCCTTTCCCCGGATAAAAGCTAGATACTCGGACAATTGGGACTATCATCCTAAAAGGAAAAGGTACAAAGATAAACAGAACTAAAAAACAACATTGGGAGTGGATTACTCACGTTATAGTCTCTCCTCTATCCAAGACAGCGAAATTATTTCGAGTGAAGAATGAAAGAATTTCCCCAGCAACCTGGTTAGCCGCCTTCTTCCCCTCCTCTATCCCTTCCTTAACAAATGTCTTCTTCACTATCTGCATCCAAAAAATTGATCCACCCATCAAGAAAAAAGCAACAAAAGAGAAGAGAAAGAATGTTGGAAGAAAGTGGGATGACCTTGGATTTGACAGATCGTTTAATAAGAGACCAAAGACCAGGAACAGAGATGACAAAGAGACCGAGAGAAGTGTAATAGCTAGCTAATGAATAACCAGAATCTGCTGTTGCAAGTGAGAAGAGGGAAGATGGGTTTTCTTGAAAGAGTGTAGTAGTAGTGAAGAGGACATCGTTAAATGCTGCTTGAATGGTAAAGCGAGTTCTGGGTCTTGTTCGGAGACATACAAGATGATGCTGGTGGTGGTGAGTGTGGACACTGAAAGGAAGAGAGAGAGGAGAGAGTAGAAGCTTTGCTGCCATGGAACTTTTTGGTGGCACTCAACGCAACACACAAATGTGCGGAGACCAGAGGTTTGTCACTTCCAACTTCTATCTAACTACTTGTAATTGCACATTTTACCCTTATTTTATTAGAGAGCGATTGGGAGAAAGGGCCCGCCAAGCCTGACAATTGAAAAAAGTAATATTGATTTATAATTAAGTGACTTCAAAAACTTAGTGTAAATATTTTTTTTTTTTTTTAAAAAGAATACATATTACCCACTTTTAGATTTTAAAGTTTCAAATTTAAGTTTCTCTTATCGAGACTCAAATCTGACATTTAGATCATGACTGATATCAAATTTCTAATTAACCACTCGAATCATATAATACTAAAAATGAGAAAGTTTCAACCTTCAAAATTGGATTACGATTTTATCCTTGTAACGAAACACTATTCCAACAACATTTATGTATAAAAATGTGCAATCTAATAAAAAAATATAAATAAATTGGAAAAATATAAATGTAGGACATTGAAAATTATCAGCTTAAGCATTAACTTTCTGCACTCAAATTAAATTGCAACTTTTAAAAGTCTAATGAATATTACAATTATAATTGAACAAACCGTTACTTATCATGCTAATGGATTAGGTCATCTGCCAAAGAATACTAGCAGACATACAATTTAATTATTAATGAATTACTTTATCTATTAAGGAAATCATCTTGTCTATACTAATCTAAATCTAAACTAATCTATTATGTATATAATTAATTGGGAAGCACCAAACGAAAACATTAAAAAATCAAAATAACCCTATAAAATTGAATTATCATAATACCTTCAAAATAAGTAAATTAGTGATTCATGACCTTTAAACTCAAATTATTCCTTATATTGATGTAGGAAAACGTGAAAAGAAGGCCATTGTCTAATAAATCCGCTAATAATCACTACAATAATGCACGATTGGACACATAAGGGTAGAAGTTGGTGTATGTGATGAAGCAGCGGGACCGCAAGGTCACGAGTTCGATCCCCTGCATAAACCTTCTTGGTTGAGCCTGTCACACATGGCTTGCCAAGTGTGGTTAATCGGCTGACGTGATTTGCAGGCTATTGCGTCAGTCCGGGGTTTACCCTGTGCGCACTCGAGAGAGTAGCGGCTGCGGGTTCCTTCGTCAACAAAAAAAATAATGCACGATTGGACCCGCAAGGGTAGCCAAGTTGGTGTAGCAGTAGAGCGCGGGACCGCAACGTCACGAGTTCGATCCCCTGTATAAACCTTCTTGGTTGAGCCTGTCACACATGGCTTGCCAAGTGTGGTTAATCGGCTGACGTTGTTTGCAGGCTATTGCGTCAGTCCGGGGTAAATAATGCACGATTGGATTTCTTTCCTTTGCTATTATCATTTTCATTTATAATCTATAACTGCTACACATAAAATTTTAATAGTGTTAGAGCAACTGAAGAGACATTGATCCTTGACGTAATTTAAAAAGAAGAAATTAGGAAGAGCAAAGGACGTAGTATAATATTTAAGAAAAGTTGATTGTCCAAGGTGATCCACAGTTTATATGGCAGCAGGCCGATAGTGAATACTAGGCTCCTAAGATAAGAATATTCTTTATTCTTCAATTGTTAGATTAGTATATGATAAACTAAGATCAATGAAGTTGGATTCAAGAGGTCGGATTTTGTTTTAGGTGCCAATTTTTACTACGTGAATTTACATAGCTTTTGCACTGCTTTCGGGATTAGTTTTTTAATATATTGTTGATTTCTCCTTTTACACTCGATATATAGCATATGATACCATTGCACATTTCATAAATATTGTTCCAAAATACAGAGAGTTGAAAGCTCCAATACTAATTTTCTTTTTGATGGTTACAGATCTTATGATGAACAGGTGAAAAAAAAAAGCATAATACATATTTTCTTATATTGTTTTGTCAAATTTTCATGTCTTTAAATTGTATCATTTTGTTCTCTCATATAGCTTTCACCTGTTATTATCTTCATCTTTTAATGTTTTTCTTCTGTATCTAGCAGTATACTTAGTAACATATATATGATTATAATTCTTGGTTTACAATGTCAGAGTCTACCTATGCAGTTGAGATTCATTAATTTACTGCTTTTAACCTGTATGTTTGCAGCTAAGCTTTTAATTTATGCTTATCTATACTATTATGGGAAGCCTTGAACTAAAAAATTAAAAAATTAAAATAACACGTAAGGCGCGAAGTCTTTCTCACCAAAAGCAACAATAATAAGGAATTGCATCACTCCAAAGAAACATTAATATTACAATCTTATCATTTCACTTTTATTGAGCTAACTAAATCGGATTAGTATTCAGAATTTTATAACTCAAATATAGTGTTTAATAATATTTATATAATTTTTTAAAAATTATATAGTCATCGATATGGTACACGCGCAAAGCGCGTGCCCAAAGAGTATAAAGCAATGCTGGATACTTAGTAGATATTAGTAAAAAGGTGTTCTCATAATTATAAGCTCGGAAAGCGAGTACAAATGTTAGATGTGAATCCAAATATTATAGAATACTAAGACATGGGGCAATTCAAGAATTTAAGTACAACTTATATGAGTCTGGAACTTAAATGACCCAAAATATGAGGAGTTGAATCAAAATAATCCGAAAAAAAAGTGATATTAATACCTTTTGCGCAGGAAATTCCTGCGCAATAGGGGTAGATCAATTTTCCCTAACACTTTGTATAATTTCAAACGTTTAAAATTTACATTTTTTTCACACTTTGACCAAAGATTAGTCATGTCTCAAGACTCTAGAATGTCAATATTTTATATAGAACTTGATTTTTTTTCTACGAATAATAATGTATGTTCAATACATCAAGGATACCTAAACATTCGGATCGCCGTTTTAGGGGTTGTAAAGTGCTCGAAGTAAGTTTTGTTTGGAAACTTGTTATCATTAGGTTTACGTGTTTTATTGTTTAGGCTCTTGATTTAAGCAGAGATTTTTTTCATAATTAATTTAGGACGTCACACGAGTTATTAATAAACGATAATAAAGACTAAGATAATTTATTATCAGTTTAAGAAAATAATATGAAAAAATATAATATTAACTTAAACTGTACAACTTAATTATATATACACAATCTCTAATGGGTCCCACATGTGGTAGGCTGTAGAGTAACCTTAGGCCTAAGGCAATCCCCACATCATCTCCATCCCCCTTTCTCCTCTTAATAATAAGATACTATATATCATGATGATCCTTCCTTCTCTTCCTTGCACCCTTGAGCATAATGTGTTTCTTCTTGGATTGTGTGAACGTACATAATCATCAGTACAGTCAGGAGACGTGTCCACAGGCGCAGAAGAATGAACCTGAAATAATAGATAAACAATTAGTATTAATTTTAATTTAGATGTACTACATTATCTTTTAATAAAAAATCAAACACATGTGTCGACGGTCTCCTGAGAGGGCACCTAAGAGGGGTCTGGTGTAGTAGCCGGAGCCGGAGCTGGATCCGTAGCCGTAGCCAGAACTGGAGATGGAGCCGGAGCTGAAGCTGGAGCTGGAGCTGGAGCTGAAGCTGGAGCTGGAGCTGAATCCTAAGATATGAAAAATTATGAAATAATCAGTATAAGTATTTTAATTTGTTAAAATAGTATTTTAAACACTTACCTCTGGGCTCTGAAAAATGTCGAAGTCTATGAATGATAAATCGTACTCTAGCTCCTTGCCACTATGTACATTACGAACTGGTCGCTCACCCTATGGATCACGAACTAGCGGCTGCACAGACACTGATGCATCATATGAATCCCAATCTATGTGATCTGAAAATAGTTGCGCCGGCGTATATAGATGTGTCGACGGTTGGTAAGAAGTTGACGGGCGGCCTGAAGTCAATGGGACGTTCAAAGTCGACGGATGCTGCTGGACTAGAGTAGTAGCATGCTCGTCAGGCTCATCTACTAGACAGAGGACTCTACCATCACCACCTTGGCCATGATCCCCCTCGGCCACGATCCCTTGGCCACCAACCTCTCAACCACCATCCCCCTTTGGCCCCATCCCCTTCTGCCACCACCACTTCTATCACCACCGCCTTCATGACCACGACCATCTGCTACCTGATATGGGACCTCTAGAACATTCTCATGCATACGTCTGACCTCCTGTGATGGTTGGATACCCGACTTGGATACCTGAATGATAAGGGCAGCAAATCTCGCACACTCAGTGATAGGAATATGTTGTACTCCTAACCGACACACCATCTGTATGGTCCGTAGTTGCATTTGTTTGAAAATATTAATAATTGAATAAATTTGTAACGTAATAATTAAAACAATTAATTAAGTTTAAGTGTGGTAAATACCTCATAATGTCCCGCGAGTGCTGTATATCCTCGGCCATCTGGATCATGTCTCTTGGGGTTGCTAATCAAGTTGCGTGTGATCTGCCGGTACCAATCCATGTAAACATCGGTCGGGGTCGTATGTCTGACAACCGTTGTCGTCTCCATCCTTTGAGCCCAACGATCAATCTGGGTATGCATAAAGGCTCAGTATGCATCAGTGGTGGTCGAACGCTCGTCTCGTGTGTAACGGTTATGCTCCCAAACAACCGGCTCATGTATATTCTGTACATGCCCAAACTGTTGTAAGACGTGGTGGGGCACGTGATCCTCAACGATCTCCAAGTATATCAACGGACACCACGATATCCACACGGACTCACCAGCCCTACAAAACCCCGGCAATTGATCCAAAAACTGAACATACGACCTTCATATAAAAAAATATAAAAAATAACCCTAAATTAGTAAAAAATAAAGACAAAAATATTTTAAAATAAGATAATGTTAAATCAAACAAATTTACCCTGTCCTCCGTCATATGATCAAGCTGATCCCTGAATGAAATAATATTGTGGTGCGTATCCACATCTCGGGATATGCCTCTCGTCCATCTCTGCGCATAGGGAATGTCGTCAGAAATTAAGTCAGGCTAAGGGTGCGCGAGTACGGGCTGAAAAGGCATCATCCTATCCCACACTCATAACTGAAAGAGTCATTAAAAATGTTTTATTAGTCTTCATTTCAAAATATTTAAAATAAAATTACACACACTGAAATATATTACCTAGAGGAGCGCGTTCAATCCACCAACATCACTCCTATCGCCCATAAACGCTCGACATAGTGATCGATACAGGTAATCCAGAATAGCACCACCCCAGCTATAACATCCCAACTGGTCCAGATCGTCCAGAAATAGTAAATACTTTAAGCTCACATGTGAACCCGATGTGTTACGAAACATGATGCCCCCGAATATGATGAGCAAATATAGACTGGCACGATGATCGACATCCACCTGAGGTGTGTTATCTGTAATAGGATGTTGCATGTCTATGAGACACAAGTGAGCCCAGAGGGAAGACATCGACATCCGACTTTGTCCATGTATATTATGATGTATTTTTTTTTATGAATAATTAGGAAATCCTAAACTAGTGTTGTTCAATCCTAAACTAAGGATTAACTATTTCTAATTAATAACTAATTATTATAATAACTACAATTAATCAAACATTATATTAATAATGTTTTAAATCCTAAACTAATGATGTTCAATCCTAAAGTAATGATTAACTATTTCTAATTAATAATTGTTAATTAATTACTATACTAACTACAATCAACTAACTAATATTATATTAATGATATTTTTAATCCTAAACTAATTATGTTCAATCTTAAACTAAGGATTAAAGTAATAACGAACTAATTCATTTAACGGGAAATTATATAAAGTAACTAATTAATAATTAATTAAAAATTAACATATAAAATTAGATAACTAATTAGCACATTAATAATTAACATGGATTAAACAATTTTATAAATAAATAAATTAACAATTACATAATTAACAAATAAAAATATTATTAGGAGATTAGTATATTATGTTTGACCAAATAATTAAGAAACAATTAACAACTAATTAATAAATTATTATATTTTTCCTAATAAAATAATTAAGACACAATAAACAAATTAAAAAATAAATAAATAAAGGGCTGCAAAATAGTGATCACGACTGCCCCTATTTACGCAAAAAACAATTGCGAAAAAACACACTTTTTCGAAATTCGAGACTATTAAACATTGAAAGAAATAATCCCTTGATTATTTTCATTAATGAAGAGGTATATATACAAATATACAATATCTAAATATGGAAAATATATCTACCTTTTCCTACTATAATTCTAATAGCTTTTCCTAATATAAGACTAATACCGTAATTACACTTGTACAAGAATTCTACAACTATGGTAAAATATGTACAACTATACAAAGTGATATACATGGTTGTAGCCGTGTATATCGTCTTTCATACCCCCTCAGTCATAGCGGGCGATTGTCGTACGCTGAGACTGTCTCTAAAATCTTCAAACAGTACGAAGGGGAGACCCTTAGTAAAGATGTCAGTAATCTGGTACCGTGAAGGGACATGCAAGACACATACTTGTCCTCGAGCTATCTTTTCGCGAACAAAGTGAATATCCATCTTGATATGTTTAGTGCGCTGATGTTGGACCGGATTTCTAGGGAGATAGATTGCACTAATATTATCATAGTAGACCAATGTAGCTTTCTGAATAGGAAAGTGAAGATCTAACAGAAGATTACAAAACCAACATGACTCAGAAACCACATTGGCTACCCCTCCATAATCGGCCTCCACACTGGATTGCGATAAAGTAGCCTAGCATTTTGCCGACCAAGAGACCAAGTTATCACCAAGAAACATACAATAACCAGATGTCGAACGTCTGGTATCTGGACATCCGCCCCAATCAGCATCTATATAAGACACGAGAGTAGAGACAGAGGACGGATATAAATGCAAACCATAATCAAGAGTGTCATGTATGTAACACACAATGCGTTTAAGCGTATGCATGTGCTTATCCCTAGGATCATGCATAAATAAACACACCTGCTGCACTGAATACGTAATATCGGGCCTCGTAAAAGTAAGATACTAAAGAGCCCCTGCAAGACTGCGATAATGGGTGGGATTCTCTTATGGTGCGATAGTGGGTGAGATCCTCGTATGGTGTGCTAGAGGTAGAACTCAACTTTAGTTTGGTGTCAACTAGAGTAGAAGAGGACTTACAAGATGACATGCCAGCTCTCACAATAATCTTACCCGCATACTTCCTCTGTGATAAAAATAGGCCACCTGCATGACGTGTGATAGCTATACCCAAAATATAACTCAGGGGCCTCAAGTCTTTCATAGAAAATTTGGAACTGAAAAGAGACATAATAGACTTGCGCAGTTTATCAAAAGAGGCAGTTAATATAATATCATCCACATATAACATAATGTATGCCAGAGAAGTACCACGATGATAGATGAACATAGAATGATCCGACCGGCTGTGAGAAAACCCAATAGTAGACACATAATCTGCAAACCTTTTATATCAAGCCCGAGGGGCATGTTTAAGCCCATACAAGGATTTCTTCAGCAAACAGACATGGTAAGGATGATCGGGGTCCCTGAAACTCAAGGGCTGATGCATGTATACCATCTCCATAAGATCACCGTGTAAGAAATCATTTTTCACATCCAGCTGATGAATGATCCATGCTTTCGAGAGAGCCAGACTAAGAACATTGCGAATGGTTGCAGGTTTGACCACCAGACTAAATGTCTCTCCACAATCCACACCAACCTATTCAGTTTTGCCATCACCTACAAGATGGGCCTTATGCTTGGAGTGGACGTCACATGAGAAGTGGCTCCGGTGTCCATGCACCAATTCACGTCCAGAGGATTTAAACCAAGTGTATGCATCGCGGCCTCAATATCCGTAGGCGTCGGAACCGATGCTGGGCCTGTAATAGCGAGGGCCTGCTGAGGCTGAGCCCCAAGCAAACCAGCCTGCTGCCAGGGCCCAGTCCATGTCTGTTGGGCAGCCGATTGTTGTTGGGTGTAATTGGTCCTGGCCCAATTGGGAGAATAAAATGAGAATTGTGGCATGGGCCACTGGCCCAGCCCCACGACCACTGTGCATTGGCCGAAGGCTGTGTCCAGTGGTGCTGCGGTCTAGTCGGTCCACTGCCATTACGCACCCCACTACTATTACCACCGCCACATCCTCTGCCACTGTCGCCACCGCCCCGGTTCTTGCCACCATTTCCCCAATTTTGACCTTTCTTTCCCCCACCGTTGGTACAGTTTTGGCTAGAATTGTCTGAGAAGGAGTGAGGATCATCGGACATGGCTATCATCATGACGAAATTTGCTTCGATAGCCGCCTTTTTAGCCAAGCCGGCCTCTTCTAATGTGAGCATGGAACGTGCTTGGTAGAACGGTGGGAGAGGATTACTTTGATGAAGAAGTGTTCCTACGCCATTATAAGCCTTAGATAGGCCTGCAACCATCCGGAGAACAAGACGATCATTCGTGATGGATGCACCAACGTTCTTGAGTTGATCCGCCAACTCCTTGAGCCTTTTACAATAGGCTAAGACATTTGGAAAATCCTCCATGGTGATGTGTGAGAATTCCTGCTCAAGGGTCACGACATGAGAATTTTTGTTATCTTGGAATATATCACGCAACCTATTCCAAGTGTACATTGTCGCCGTGTCGGGTTCAATAATAGTTTGCAAGAGATCCATAGAAATAGTGGAATAAAGCCACTGAAGTACCGTAGCATCACGAGTTACCCATAACTCAGTGTCATCATCGATGGTAGGCACCGTCTCCTTTCTATTTTCCACGGGGATGATGTGATGAATGACTCGATGAGAGCGTGCGTGAACTTTAAATAATTCCGCCCACATCACATATTGGACATTTTCCATCTCAAGAACGATAGGGATGTTGTTCTTGATATTGGAGACGGTAAGGGCAGGATGAAATGTGTTCTTTGAGGTAGACATACTGAAAGAACACGAGGAGAATTAGGGATTTGGAAAAAAATTGGGAAGAAAAATAGAGGGAGTGTCTTGCGGCTGAGGAGGTCTCGGTTGCCGAGAATTAGGGCAGCGGAAGTGTGGGTTGGAGAAGGAAAATATTTGCCCTAGACTTCAGATACCATGAAAAGAATGGATCATGGGTCTAATCATGCTTAGTATGATAATGTATTTAATAATATAATTCGAAAGTTCATAGTAAAATACCAAGATTGAAGGTTGTTTTTTGAATTTTGGAATCGACTTTTACGTTGCTTTATTTCAAAATTCGAACTTCGAACTTCGAATCTTGTTCCTTGACTTAAATATACCGAGAATCTTAACTTTCGGGTTGAAATTTGAACCAAAACCGACCTGCTATTGTGTGTTAATGGCGTTTTGTTAATTTAAAATGGGGGGGGGGGGTACCGGCCGGGGAAGAAAAGGATGGGGCCTTTCATATGTTAAGTCCTTTTGCGCAGTAATTTCCTGCGCAAAAGCTATTTATGACACTTTTTTGAGTTATTTTGGTTCAACTCCTCATATTTTGGGTCATTTAAGTTTCGGACTCCAACTGATACATGACGCACCTCAAAATAAATAAAAAAGTCTTAAAGTAAATTTAAAAAGTTGAAGTCGCCTTCAAGGACCGGTAGATGGCTCACCTTAACCGGGAGGAGTGACCAGATAAGGGTCTAAACATGTAGAAAAAGTGAACAAATGATACTTTAGGTATGTTTTGCTAACTAGTTAATAATAATTTAGGTATGAAATTCTCATACCAGATAGTTCTGATAGGAAACTTAAAAAAAGTGATACTTGAGGTGTGTTTTAGACCCTTGTGTCTTTAAAGTTTCAAATTTAAGTTCCCTCTTATCACGACCCAAATCTAACATTTAGATCGTGACTAACATCCAATGAGCTTCTAATTAACCACGGGAATACTATTGCAGAAGCAATGCTAGGTAGGAGTAGTAGATAATACTCACTCAGTCCCAATTTAAGTGTCTTAATTACTTTTTTTGTCTATCCCAAATAGAGTCTCTTTCTATATTTCGTAAGTTTTCCAATTTCAAGGCTAGTTTAAGAGCACAAGATTTAAAAGATTTCACAGATCTTTAATTTAAGACCACAATATTTAAAAATCTCCATTTGTTTCTTAAACTCCGTACCAAATCAAAGTAAGATACTTAAATTGGGACGAAGGATAGTAAAAAAACATTGTCATAATTGTAAGCTCCCAAAGCGAGCTCAAATGTTAGATGTGAACAATATTACAAAATACTAAGTCATGGAGCAATCTAAGAATTTGAGTACTACTCATACATGATGCACCTCCAAATAAATAAAAAGTCTTAAAATAAAAATAAAAAGTTGGTGTCTCCTCCACGGACGGGTAGATGGCTCACCTTAACCGGGAGGAGCGAGCAACTCAGTGGTCTGCTACTATGTATGTCTCTACAATATCTGCACGTAGCTATAAATGGTGAGTCTAAAAGACCCAATAAAGTTATCAACCCGCACCTGTCTTACCGATGGGACAAGTCTTTGTTAAAATTAGTAATGCACAACAACATAAGATAAGCTCACATGAAAACAAGTTTTAAAAATAATATACAAGTAAGCAATCAAATCACGGTATCATAAACATAGATACATGGATGAAACAAAGCTAGCTACTACTATAAAATTGCTACGGTGAATTGAGCTCTTTAGCCCACATGTCTTACCCACCTTGTGTCCTGCATCGACCACCCATCTTACTGTATAGCATTAGCACCCTAGGAAAATTTGAAATAGGGCACGTTCTTGAACCTGGAACTCGGGGAACACAATCACGTTTAGAATAAGAATATACCTAATAGTCTTGGTTGGTTGTTTTACAGGAATTATTAATGCATTCTTGTTAAATCTAATCCCATAGGAATATCGGCATTAGAATAACTTGAATAGGCGAATAAACATTTGAAAGAAGAATTGTATTAATCTCCCTTGATGAGTCTTTCTCATTAATTCAAATATATATAGTGTGTACAATGTGGAATTCTAATACAATAAGGATCATATATCTACCATAATTATACACCACTAAATATTACAAAATATATGGGGAATATTGTTAAACATTACACGGACTAGGGGCTGAAATTATGGGATTGGGGATTGGTATCTTGTACCAATCTTGTATATATGGTATATATATTTAATGTATATTGTAGTGTATTTATTACCTAAATTAGGATGATACACTTACCATAATTGTATTGTTAGAATTATGGTAGAATAAGGTTTTAGGAATAGAATAGGAATATGATTCTCCTATTTTGTAACTTGTATAAATACATATTCAATTAATGAAAATAATCAAGGGGATTATTTCTTTCATGGTATCAAGAGACTAGGTCTAAACAAAAGTTTTTCTCTCAAACTTTTGCCTCCCTTTGGCCGAGACCCCTCCCTCCTCGGGTTTCTCTTCCAAAATTCGTCTTCCGCTCTCACAAACACCTCTCTTAAATTTCCCTTTCATCTTTGTTCTTTCAATATGTCTAAGAACAATTTTCACACTGCCCTCACAGTTTCCAATATCAAGAGCAGTATCCCTATTGTCCTTGAGATGGAAAACGTCCAATATGCGACGTGGGCGGAGTTGTTTAAAATTCACGCTATCTCTTATCAAGTTCTTCATCACATCATTCCTCCCGCTAGACCCCTTCCTGCGGAGGATCCTGAGTTATGGATTACACTTGATGCTACCGTTCTTCGGTGGATATACGCCACTATTTCAGTGGACCTTCTACAAACGATTATTGAGCCGGATACCACGGCTATGGCTGCATGGAATAGATTGCGTGACATATTCCAAGACAACCAACATTCACGTGTCGTCACACTCGAGCAGGAATTCTCTCTCGTTCGAATGGACGAATTTCCAAACGTTTCTGCATATTGCAAGAAACTAAAGGAGTTGGCGGATCAACTCCGTAATGTTGGCGTACCAATAACAAACAATCGTCTCTACAGTTGGTAGCCGGTCTTTCGGAGGCCTATAATGGGGTTGGAACTCTCCTTCGCCAAAGCAACCCTCTTCCCGAATTCTATCAAGCCCGCTCCATGCTTACGTTGGAAGAAACCGGTTTTGCAAAAAAGGCGGCTACCAGAGCAAGCCAAGTCGCCATGGTGGCGTCCTCTCCTAGTCCTTCGGGTTTTGTTAATAATTCGGGCCAAAACCATAATAATGGTGGCGGCAATAATAATCGAAAAAATAATAACAAAAATCGCGGGGGCAAACGCGGTGGTTCTAATGGAGGTTCCGGTGGTCAGCAATCAGGCGGTGGGTCCCATCCAGTGAATAGTTGCCCACCCCCCCTTGGGCCCAGCAGTGGGGCCCATGGCAGTGGGGCTGGGGCAGTGGGCCGTGGGCCAACAGCCCTTACAATCAAGCAGTGCAGTCCAGCGGCCAGTGGGCTGGCCAACAGTCCAGGCCCAACGCCCAGCAGTGGCGGCCCACTGGTCAGTGGCCCAACAGCAGCAACTCCAGCGGCTACGGCCCAGCACCATCACGGACAGGAGTTCTTGGGCCCCGACCTCCGCAAGCCCATCATACATCAGGCCCCACTCAGACTGATATCGAGGCCGTGATATACACGTTGGAGTTGACTCAACCTGACCCAAATTGGTACATGGACACCGGGGCAACTACTCACATGACTTCCGAATCAGGTACTCTCTCCTCTTATTCCAATTTGAGCACCCATCGGGGTATAATTGTTGGTAATGGCAACTCTATTCCAATTCAGGGTTATGGTCAGAAAACGTTATCTCCCCCCAATCCACCCCTTCTCTTGAAAAATACTTTACATGCTCCTAAATTGATTAAAAATTTAGTGTATGTCCGAAAGTTCACTACTGACAATTCCGTTTCCGTTGAATTTGATCCTTTTGGTTTTTCTGTGAAGGATTTCAAGACGGGGAGTCATCTCATGAGGTGTGATAGTAGGGGGGATCTGTATCCTATCATGCCTGGTTTCAGTCCATCGAGTCAAACCTTGCCGTCAGCCTTTGCAGTCATCTCTCCTTCCATGTGGCATGCTCGTCTGGGTCATCCGGGATCTTCTATTTTATCAGTTTTAGATAAAAATAGCTTTATTTTCTGTAAGGGTACGAGTCGTACTCCACTTTGTCAGTCTTGTTCATTAGGGAAAATTGTTAAGTTACCATTTGTAGACTCCAATTCTCATACTTCAATGCCATTTGAGATTATTCATAGCGACTTATGGACGTCTCCTGTTCTCAGTTCATTGGGTCATCGATATTATGTTCTCTTTTTAGATGATTATTCTAGATTTTTGTGGATGTTTCCAATTGCGAATAAATCACAAGTGTTTTTCGTCTTCATCCAATTTAGAGCGTTCATTGGTACTCAATTCGAAAGAGAAATAAAAAATATTCAATGTGATAATGGAAAAGAGTATGACAATAGGGAGTTCCGGGAATTCTGTGCTAAAAATGAGATCAATTTTCGGTTTTCGTGTCCTCACACATATTCACAAAATGGGAAGGCCGAACCCAAAATTCGTACCATCAATAACATTGTCCGAACTCTCCTAATTCATGCTTCCATACCTCCATATTTTTGGCATCATGCTCTACAAATGGCCACATATCTTCTTAACATAATTCCTTCTAAAGGTCTGACATATTCTCCCCCCTCAAAATCCTATAGAATAAGAACCCTTCTTATTCTCATCTTCGGATTTTTGGGTGCATGTGTTATCCGTTATTCCCATCCACCACAATTAACAAACTTCAGGCTCGGTCTACCCCGTGTGTGTTTTTGGGTTATCCGTCGAATCATCGGGGTTATAAGTGTTTTGATTTATCCTCCAAGAAAATCATAATCAATCGCCATGTCATTTTTTATGAAACTCAATTCCCATTTGCGAAAGTTCATACTCCCGTACCTAAGTCGTATAATTTTTTGGATGGCCAAATATCCCCGTATATTATTCGGAATTTTTCGGACATCTCCCGTACCCAAAATCCTCCAGCGGGCCCACTGCCCGCTGGACCCACAGTACCGCCACGCCCAGCAATTCCAGCCACTGGAACAGTTCCAGCAATTGGGCCAGTCCAGCCCAATTCTGGAACTGGTCCAGAAGACGAGTCCAGTATTTACCGATTTGGGCCAGCAGGCCCACTGCCTGCTGGCCAGTCCGTCCCAAGCCCAGAAAATTCCCAAAATTCCCTCAATTCTTCCTCGAGTCATAGACCGGTCACTCGTAGTCAGCGGGGTATTTTTACACCTAAAAGACATTTTAATTTACATTCTGATGTCTCTAAATCCCCATTACCCCGCAATCCTGTGTCCGCATTAAATGACCCTAATTGAAAAATTGCTATGACTGATGAATATAATGCTCTTATTGATAATAAGACGTGGGAGTTGGTGCCCCATCCATATGGTATTAATGTTATCAGGTCTATGTGGATCTTTGCTCATAAGGAGAATTCAGATGGGTCATTTGCTCGACATAAGGCGCGACTTGTTGGTGATGGTAAGACTCAGCATGTTGGAATTGATTGTGGTGAGACGTTTAGTCTGGTGGTCAAACCGGCTACCATTCGCACTGTGCTTAGCTTGGCTCTTTCAAAGACTTGGCCAATTCATCAGTTGGATGTCAAGAATGCTTTTCTACATGGTGATCTCAAGGAAACAGTCTATATGCATCAGCCGTTGGGTTTCAGGGATTCCAACCGCCCTCATCATGTCTGTTTGTTGAAGAAATCATTATATGGGTTTAAGCAGTCTCCACGGGCCTGGTATACCGATTTGCTGACTTTGTTTCGACTATTGGGTTCACTCACAGCATGTCAGATAATTATTTGTTCATCTACCGCCGTGGTTCGTCATTGGCCTATATTCTGTTGTATGTGGATGATATCATCTTGACTGCCTCTTCCGATGACTTGCGCCAGTCTATCATGACCATGCTCAGTTCTGAGTTTGCTATGAAAGACTTAGGGCCTTTGAGTTATTTTTTGGGGATTGCCGTCAAGCGTCATTCAGGTGGCTTGTTTTTGTCTCAACGAAAATATGCTGCTGAGATCATAGAGCGGGTTGGGATGTCATCCTGTAAGTCCACTTCCACGCCAGTTGATGCAAACCCGAAGCTAAGTGCCGCAGCAGGTGCACTATACGAGGACCCGACCCGGTATCGCAGTCTTGCAGGGGCTCTCCAGTATCTTACCTTTACCAGACCGGATATTACGTATGCGGTTCAGCAGGTGTGTTTATTCATGCATGATCCCAGAGTTGAGCACATGAATGCAATCAAACGCATCATTCGGTATATCTAGGGGACACTGGACTATGGGTTGCACTTGTATCCTTCATCTACATCCACACTTGTCTCGTACCACGGATCTTTGATTGGGGTGGTTGTCCCGACACCGCACGGTCGACCAGCTCTTGTATGTTCCTTGGCAACAACTTGGTCTCATGGTCGGCAAAGCGTCAGGCAACTCTATCACGCTCAAGTGCAGAGGCAGAATATCGAGGGGTAGCGAATGTGGTCTCAGAATCATGTTGGCTACGTAATTTGCTTTTGGAGCTTCATTGTCCCATTCAGAAGGCAACCTTGGTATATTGCGATAACATTAGTGCCATCTACCTTTCAGGTAACCCAGTTCAACACCAGCGCACCAAGCATATCGAATGGACATTCACTTTGTCCGTGAAAAGGTTGCAAAGGGTCAAGTTCGCGTATGCCATGTCCCGTCTCGTTATCAAATTGCAGACATCTTTACAAAGGGTCTACCAGCAGTTCTCTTTGAAGATTTTAGGGACAGTCTCAGCGTTCGAAGACCGCCCGCTATGACTGCGGGGGTGTGTTAAACATTACACGGACTAGGGGCTGAAATTATGGGATTGGGGGATTGGTATCTTGTACCAATCTTGTATATATGGTATATATATTTAATGTATATTATAGTGTATTTATTACCTAAATTAGGATGATACACTTACCATAATTGTATTGTTAGAATTATGATAGAATAAGGTTTTAGGAATAGAATAGGAATATGATTCTCCTATTTTGTAACTTGTATAAATACATATTCAATTAATGAAAATAATCAAGGGGATTATTTCTTTCAAATATTTTATAATATATGCTAATACACCCCCTCAGTCGGAGCGGGAGAAGGTCGGACGCTGAGACTAAATCTGAAATTGAGAGATAGTTGTCTAGAAAGTTCTTTCGTGAAGATATCCGCATACTGATACGACGAAGGCACATGCAACACCTTAACATGACCGATAACAACCTTCTCACGGACAAAATGTATATTTATCTCAATGTTCTTGGTTCGCTGATGCTGAATCAGATTATGAGATAAATATATGACGGATATGTTATCACATTATATCAAACACGCCTTACGCAAGGGACACTGGAGCTCCAAAATAAGGTTTCGGAGCCAGCAAATCTCAGCAACAACATTTGCAACGCGTCTATACTCTGCTTCTGTACTCGAGCGGGATAGTGTGGCTTGCCTCTTGGCAGACCATGAAATGTGATTATCCCCTAAGAATACACAGTAGCTAGAGGTGGAGCATCGTGTGTCCGGATAGCCTGTCCAATATGCATCCGTATAAGATAGCAACCTGGTCGGTGCATAGGGGTATAGATGCAATCCATAATCAAGTGTGCCCTTAACGTATCAAATGATACGCTTAAGAGCAGTAAAATGAGGCTCCCTAGAAACATGCATAAACAAACACACCTGCTGAACACGGATTGCAGTTCATAATTCTTGAGGTTATGAGTGGAAGCTGTCGGTGTTGGGTTTGAGTTTTCTGGTGACAATGGTGACTAGGTCTAGGTCGGTAAGGTATGTGGGAACGATGTCGGTGTTAGGGTTCGACAGTGGGTCGATGTTGGTGTCGTTTGGGGGTTTCATATAATGCTATCGGTGTCGGGTTACCAGTTAGTGTGTGGACGATGGTCGGTGTCAGATCGAGGGTTCGATGGTCGGAGATGAGTGGGTCTAACACAGTGCTGAGACCGGGACGATGGTTGGTGGGTAGTGGTATCGGGTTGGTAATCAGATTATCGACCGTGACAGAACAGTAATGTCATGGTGGAGAAGGGTGCTGACGACGGAAGAGAGTTCTGACTCATCGAGGAACGTGTAATTTGTGTTTTGGAAATTCAAAAATGGGAAGACCGTATTGTCAAACGTGACGTGATGAGAGACGTGGATTTTACGAGTAGACAAGTTATAGCACAGATAGCCCCTATGATTAGAAGGAAAACCTACGAAGACACACGGGGTGGTATGAGGTGTTAATTTATGAGGAGCAGTGGAGGCAAGATTTGGGTAGCACATGCAACCAAAAATTCTAAGGTAATCATAGGAAGGGATCCGACGGTAGAGAATTCAGTGGGGTTTATATTGTGAAGAGTACTAGTAGGTAAAATAGTAAGGATGTATTCTGCATTTTGACTGCATAGACCTAAAATGATGGGGGGGGGGAGGGGGAGAGGCATGAAAAAGAATGGTACGAACCATGTTATTGATAGTACATATGATTCGCTCGGCTTTTCCATTTTAGGGTGAGGAATGTGGACAGAAGAAACGGAAGACCATGTCATTATTGGTGCAAAAATTATGAAACGCGGATTTATTAAACTCACGACCGTTATAACATTGGAATGATTTGATGGATTTTTCAAATTGTGTTTTGATAAAGTTACGAAACTTAAGAAACTTGGTAAAAATTTCAGACTTGAATTTTAGAGGGTAAATCCAGATAAAGTGAGAAAAGTCATCTAATAACACAAGATAAAATTTATGACCCAGTGAACTAATAACATGAGATGTCCATAAATCTACATGAATAATATCAAACGGAGAAAATGTAACACTTAAAGAAGTCTGAAAATGAAGGCGAACATGTTTTCCTAAAGGGCAAGAAAAACACTGTTGGACAAGTTTCCCAGTAGTACAATGAATTAAATTATTATTTCGAAAAAATTAAAAATAGGAGCTCCTGGGTGTCCAAGTCTATTGTGCCAGGTTCACGGAGAGATTGTTGCTAAAGCGGTAGGAGGAGAGACTCGGGTAGTTAGAGATATGGAAGGGGTGATACTGGCAGCGGATGTGGATAGGAAAGGATAGAGGCCCCCCTCACTATTTCATCTCATAAGGAGTTTTTTGGTTCGTAGGTCCATTATAGAAAACCCAAATGGGTCAAAATTAATGATACAAAATTATCCGTGGCAGAGTTTCTAACGGAGACTAGGTTCTTGATAATATTTGGGGCATATAGGACGTTATTTAGGGAGAAGTGGGGATGCGGTGGTGGGGTTAGTGTGTGGCAAAAACCTTGAATTGGAATGCGATGACCGTTTCTGACCAGAATAGATTGTGGAGTATTTAAATTTTGCATTTGAGGAAGATTACCAGAATTGTTGGTGAGGTGAGACGTGTCGCCCGTATCCATATACCATGCATTATCGGGATTCTGAGGAGTCAATATGCCAAAAGCCTAGCCCAAATTGGATTGGAGAAGGCCCAAAGTAGAGAATTGGGCCGTAGGAAATTGGGCTTGATTATTGTGGCCCGTCGGATGTACTCCTAGACTGCTGGGCCACTGTTGGGCTGCAGAAAGGTGAGCCGGATGGCTATGGCGAACTGCACTGCTTCTTGAAATTGGGCCGTAGCTTCTGGACTTTGACTGGAGGCCGCAGCTGTTGGGCTCTGTCTGGAGGCTGCTGGGCCCAGTTCCCAGCCCGACCCCCTCTGCCACCCCTGCGCCTCTGGCCACTACCATATCCGTGGTTGTTCTCAGCCATGATGGCTGCCGGAGAGTGGGTAAGAAAACGAAAACAATAAGCGGGGGAGGGGGGGGGGTTGTGACGTATACAAAGCATATATGAGGCAGAAACAACTGTATATGAGGCAGAATCAGCCATATATGAGGCAGAAATAGCCATATACGGGTAGTATAAAAGCATAAGCAGAAGCTCCAGGAAGAATTCTAGTGGCATAAAGGGTATATCAGCCGTATACATAGTGTATATCGGCGTGTATAGGCTATATACGAGGGGTATACTGCATGTTGAAGAGATACGGAAGGAAAGAGAGATGTATATTAGCAGTATACCGATGGTATACAGTCGGTTTGGCGTTGAAAAAGGACAGGAATGGGCTGCCGAAATTAGGTTTCGGGTTGGGAAGGATTGTTGGCTCTTGATACCATGTAGAATTGTATTAATCTCCCTTGGGGAGTCTTTCTCATTAATACAAATATATATAGTGTGTACAATGTGGAATCCTAATACAATAAGGATCCTATATGTATCATAATTATACACCACTAAATATTACAAAATATATGGGAAATATTTTATAATATATGCTAATATTAGTAGAATTCACTATATATTTTGTAATTATTAGTGGTGTATAATTATGGTAATTATAGGATCCCTCTTGTATTAAGATTCCACATTGTACACACTATATATATTTGTATTAATGAGAAAGGCTCCCCAAGGGAGATTAATACAATTCTACATGGTATCAAGAGCCAATAATATTTCCCGACCTAAAACCTAAAATTTGACCGCCCTTCATTTTCTCTCTTCGGCGCCAAACCACCCGTATACCTTCGATATACGTTGATATACATCTGTCTAACCCTCTAATTCTACAAACAACCCTGTATACATCTGGTATATCACTGATATACAACCCTTTTTTCCCTTCCTATCTCCCCCGCTGGCCGTATACCGTATACAACCTATACATGCCGATATACACTCTGTATACAACTGTTATACCCTCACCGTCACTATATACTACAAGTATAAAACCTTCTTGAGTCGTTATACACATCGTATATGGCTGACACTGCCCCTTATACACCTCGTATATGTCTCGAACCCCCCTCCCCTCTGTTTTTTTCTCTTTTCTCTCGCCTCATCTCCGGCAGCCTTCGTGGCAGAAAACAACCACGGTTGTGGCAGTGGCCAGCGATGTAGTGGTGACAGATGTAGAATTGTATTAATCTTCCTTGGGGAGTCTTTCTCATTAATACAAATATATATAGTGTTTACAATGTGGAATTCTAATACAATAAGAATCTTATATCTACTATAATTATACATCACTAAATATTACAAAATATATGTGAAATATTTTATAATATATGCTAATAGAAAGATTCTTACTAGCGAAATTAACCTTAGAATCAATATATTTGAAGGAGAATATATTATTTTTAAACTGAAAGGATCTCTACAATCTCCACAATATAGCTTGTTATGACAATAACTAGCATCCCCCCATTTATAATAGCATGAAACTTACTTTAACTCAAAACAGGAAACATATTCCTATATTAATTCTGACTATAAATCATAACTAGACATGAATTAAAATATCAAATCCTAACCAATTTTGGTTTCCTACAATTTTGAATTATTATTTTCAATATTTCCCCGTAATTCAAAATTGTATATCGAATTCTTGATCCATTTGTCACTATCTTCAAATTGCTGAGGCACCTGTTTTCAACCCATCAATTGTTGAAGCACTTTCTGTTTAACCTTCACGATCGTTGGAGCACTTTCTCTCCAACATTCCAATTTGTTGATGCACTTTCTCATCAACCTTCAATTGTTGAAGAACTTTCTCTTAAACCTTCCATCGTTGGAGCACTTTCTCTCCAACATTCCAATTTTGTTGATGCACTTTCTCATCAACCTTCATCGTTGAAGCACTTTTTCTTCAACCTTCAATCGTTTGAGCACTTTTTCTTCAACCTTCACTTGTGTTGGAACACTTTCTCTCCAACTCTCCAATCTGTTGGAGCACTTTCTGTCCAACATTCTAATTTGTGTATTTCTTCCTCTTGCGCCATATTTGCTTGCACCTCTTTAAACTTGATATTTTGGTCAATCTTTCTCAACATCATTATTTTTCATCCATATGTCATTGGTCAAAAGCTTGCCACCATTATCTTTGGGGAGAGGAGAGACACACATTGGCTAGTGCCGTCCGCCGACAGCAGAAACTCTTTGATTCTCTACCAAGATCGTAGAAGCTCTAATACCAATTTGAATGAGAATATTTTATTTATAAACTGAAAAGATCTCTACAATCTCCACAATATCTCTTGTTCTCTCTTGTTATGCAAATAACTAGCAGCACCCCTATTTATAATAGTATGAGACCTACTTTATCTCAAAATAGGAAATCTATTCCTATTTTAATTCTGACTATAAATACTAACTAGATATGAATTAAAATATCAAATTCTAACCAATTTTGAATTATTATTTCCAACAAAATCAAATAGATCAAGTAGTCAATTCTCGTGAATAACTCAACAAGATTGTTAGCTACCATAACCCTAGGACCTCGTTTCTCATTGAACTCTCTCCTCGTTTATTTTACATGCGTACTTTGTAGTGTCGTAGTAGTTTAGTTACTTATAATATCTTCTTGGAGTCGCTTGAATAGATAAGTCATAATAGTTTGGTTTAGTTAATAATTAATAACAAGTTATCGTGGAAATGATACTCTACTTGTCATTTTATTACTTGCCGATTACGTATACTTGAGTGGACGCTACCACTTACGATTCTGTTATGTACCTAGAAACAGAAAATATTTAAAGTAGTACAGCAATTATATTTTTATTTAAATCAAGCAGAAGACAACAATACTTTAATTTTGCACTAGCAGTTCATCTCTAAAAAAATATGTTGTTCAAACCAGAAGGCAGAGATAACTGCAAATGTAAAACTAAGTAATCCGATTGAAAGCTAGCAGTAGGACCACTAAGCACAATTTCATCCATGTTCTTTCTAGAAAGCCTTCGTTCATCCAATTGAAAGCATGGGAGTTTGAAAGCCGTCTGAGAAAGGGATGACACTCACAGATCACCGCTCAAATCCAATTTCTTGAAAGCCAACATATATACAAATACACAGAGGCTACAAAATTTCCAGTATCATACTGGAGGAACACGATGTGCCTTTAAAGTCAGATGCAATTCTGTGCTTCCTATCGCCAACTACTTTGGATTCAAATCAATTTCATTTACCAATAAGTCGTTAGAGAGAACATATTTTGTTTCTTCAGCCTGATAATTGGAATCTACCATTTTCTTTTTGATGCATAAAGTTCAAATAACATCCAACTGCAGATATAAGACACTGTTAAAGTTACTTGGCAAAATAGTACATAATATTACAAATAGGAAAGGAGAAGCATGAACATTGCAAAGAGTAACTCAGAGAACAATTTGTTGTGCATGATCACTTTGTACCTAGATCTTATTATTTCAACTATTTTGAGCAGTGTTACAACTTACAAGGTTATTATGCTGATTGCATCATCTAGTGAGGAACTAGTACTTGAGATTTTTTCTTTAGTTGGGCATACGCTATGGCTGGTGTCTTGACAATTTCAACATTCAAAACAATTTTTCAACTTGAAAAACTTTTAAAAAAAAGTTTCAATTAAATCTATGTCCCAATGCCGACTAAGATTGCTGGTTACTTGCTGACAGCATCAAGTGAAGGCAAGAGTATTTCTCCATGGCCATGGCCAAGAATTACTTGCCAGCTTGGAGTTTTAACTAAACCTCGACACCTCGCTATGATTTGGATGTAGTAATGCACCAATATGATGCTCCCGGCAGACAAAATTAGTGTTTCTTTTTTTAAAAAGTACTCTAGTTTCTAGCTATTTCATTTCCTTTTGGAAGTGCATAATCTGCTTCAGTATAGAGTATATGTCAAATGTCATATTCAATGTTTTCCTGGGAAATAATGCAGGTCTATGATAAAAAAACAATTTGTGGAACATTAAGAAGTAAATAAACAAAAGACTTTTCTGAATGTAAAATAGATTATTCTCTCATAATAATTTGTATAACAAAATAAAACAAGATATGCAAAGAATATGAATTAACATATACAAAATTGGGGATTTCAATTGAACAGTAGGCAGGAATTAATTAGATTAGCCAAAGCTACGAGATTAAAGCAACATTACCAGATATCATCCATCAAAACGAGGAAAATTGAAGGGAAATCCGCACCTAGTCGTTACTCTTCACCTTATTTCTTCCTCTTTAGATTCCCCTTTTTTTCTTTTTTTTGTGAGAGTTGGAGATGGTAACACTTTATAAGAAGCCTCAGACATGATTTGTTTGCCATCGAATTTGATCTGGTTTATATGAGAAATCTTGGACCATTCAGAATTAGAACCACTCAAAGACGAGCATCTTTCACTGAATAAGGGGCAATTGTAAATCTCCATTTCGCTTAGTTTCACAAGGCATTTTTGGCTTCAACGGACGGAAGAAAACTTAGTTTTTCACACCAGTATAGGCCCAATGATTAAATATTTTGAAGCCATGCAGGCAGTGAGTCCCATTGAGGTCGCCCAAAAAGAGTTAAACATCTAAGAGAGGAATGTTGAAAGTTTACCTCGTGTATCTCACTGTTAGGAGTGTCATCATAATTAATAATCGGGAATGAAGTGAGATCCTATGAAAATGGACCAATCCTTAAGTAGTTTAAGCAACAAAGAGAATGAAGCCCCTTGGGGAAGCGAGTCAGCTGGGAGCAATCAACAATTCTCAAGGATAAAAGGGAATTCAACTGTTGCATGTTCGGAAAAGAGGTCAAATTAACACAGTTTTCTATGCTCAAAGACTTGAGAGACATGCAGGACAGTATCATTTCATTTGGAAGAGAATCCAATTTATCACAGTAGCTGATTCTCAGTTCTTCAAGGGTCGTCAGGCCTTACAAGCTTGGAATAGATGTAATTTTTATTCATCTAGATATCCACAACATTGCAAGAGACTGAAGAGTTTGTAGATCATCAGGTAATGTCCTGAAGTTCAGGCACTCTTTGATATCCAACACATGAAGAAAAGAGCCAAAACCCCTCACACGTGAAACAACAGGCACTAAATTAGGACATTTATGCATAGCTAGATATACCAGATTCTTAATATTGTTAAGAAGATCGTCTGGAAGGCAAGCAAGCTCCAGCAAGCCATCAATATGTAGGAACGTAAGACTTGATGAGTTACTACTACATATATTTTCCATTGGCTGGTAACTACTAACATTTGAAATCCTCAATTCCTCTGGGCTGTGAAAAGGAGTGGTGGTTAATTGTGAATAGTTCTGTATCTCTATTTCCTCCAAGTGAGGTTACACATTCACATGTTCCTTCTCTGTTGTAACCTCTTTTAGTCCAGTCCACTCAACTAAGTTGGGCATGTCGCAGAAAATGAGTATTTTTAGTGCTTCAAATGATGCTATATTTGTATTATCACCTTCATAGGTTCTTGATCTGAGAAAATCGCCACCATAAAAGGAACAATTAATGCTTTTCAAATTATTCAGTAGAGTGAGGTCTGTGCCCAAGCATCAATACTTCTTCTCACTTTCCACAATTTGATCTCCACCAGATTATGTAACCCCAATAAGTTCCCCTCAACAGTACTGACCATCATTGTCATAATCCATGTTGGTAACTTGTCACCCATGAAGTTCTCGACTGTCAAGCTTTTCAAATTTGGATGAGCTTCAAGGCCTGCCAAGACAAAATCATCATTATTTGGGCCTCGCCTCCCACTCTTCCATTGAAATATTAGCTTATGAACATTTTCCTTCCTAGACAGATCTGCACTTCGAGCTTCTCTAGCTCCCCTCAAAGTTCCTTCAAAAATCCAATCTCTGCAATTTGATGACCAGCAGCATAATCAACATTGAAGAATTGCAATATTTGCAAACAAGATAATTGTCCCATCTTGAATGGCATTGCACAAGTTGGATCAAACGAATAATAGTAAAGGTGTCTCAAGTTATTCAACTTGCCCAACTGACTTGGAATCCTTTCAAGAAAGTCACAACCATTTAGTCTCAAAGTCTGTAGATTAAAAAGCATGCAAAGTGAATCTGCCAAAGCGCAAATTTTGGTGCCTGATAGATCAAGATATCTTAAATGTATTAGCTTGCTGATTGATGAGGGTACCTCAACAATGTCAACACCATGGAAACTTAATACACGCAAATACTTAAGGTTTGATAACATGCTCCCGGAAACATTATCTGCTAAAAACAAGGTGCGTAAAAATCTTGCTTTTTTCCTTGACAACTGAAAGGCAATGATTCCTTTAAAGACTCTATTGAAAGATACCGAACATGTGGATGGACATCTCCTGCACTACCCCCTACATTAAAGCCTTCATATCTCGAAATTGATTGTGCAAGAGCATGAACAAGATGTTGAAATACTCATTTCCCAAGCTTTCCATTTTCAAATGATCTCCTTGGCTCAGTTGGAGAAATCCTTTGGCCATCCATAATTGTACCAGTTGATCCTTTTCAATGTCATGATCCCGACTAAAAATTGAGCAATAGGCAAAACACTTCTTAACAGATGTTGATGGCAAATGATCAAATCTCAGCTTCAGCACTTGCAAGACCGTATTTTCATCTCCGTTTAAGTTCCAGAGCCCCTTTCTCAAAACTTATGACCACTTACTAGCTTCTTTCCTGAGACGCAACATTCCTCCAAGCAAGTTAGCCGCTAAAGGCAAACCAGTACACTTGTGCGCAATTTGTTTATCGATTGGTACCGATTCCATTGGTACATCTCCTTTTGGTAATGCTCTTTCTTTGAACACAGACCAGCAGTCATCTTCGGATAATTTCTCCAAGACATGAAGATGATGTGTTCCTACTATGGACGCGACTCATTCACTTTGAGTAGTCATGATAATGCCATTTCCCTTTATGGCATTAATGCCAACTAAGGACCTTTTGAAATCATCCCACTCCTCAAGCTTTTCGTTCCAAACACCATCGAGAACGAGTAAGTATTTTATCCCAGCTAGTTCCTTGTGAAGGATTTGAAGTAAAACATTCCTACTTTGCACATCAATACTTCTATGTGTTAATGATTCCAAAACCAGTCTAAAGATTTTGTTCACATCAAAAGCATCAGATACACATACAAATATTCTCTCATCAAAATATCTAACTATTTGTTCATCGTTGTATATCAACCGAGCCAATGTAGTTTTACCTAGCCCACCCATGGCCACTATAGGGAAAACTCCAACTACTTGGTTGTTCAGAAAAATTAGGGATTCAACCGTTCTTGAAACATCATCTTCCCTTCCAACAATGCTGGAATCACCATAGAAACAATCAGTCTCCTGATGGTTGAGATGATCAACTCCATCCCCAAGTCCCCCCCCCCCCCCTCTCCCCCCTTGGGATAGCAAAGTCATTGGCTTCCTCATTAATCATTTTCAGGTTCACAATGATCTCCCTAATTTTGCCCCTCATCTTACAAGAGAGTGGATTTGGATGTTGTGATAAAACAAAACATACCTTCCCCTGTTTGGATGGTTGTTTCCCGTTGTTTATCATTGAATTATTTTTTATGAAACCATGTTTATTTTCATTGTTCTTAAAATTATGTTGTAAACCCGTTGTAATTTTGTGGTTAAATAACCATGAAAAAACTCAATTTTTATAACTACGGATTTGATAATTTTTGCGTGGTTATGTATTTCATTTCCCCATTATACCTACCCACCTCTATCCCACTCAAATTCACCCAACCCCCCCCCCCACACCACCACCACACCCACACAACTACCCACCTTCCTCTATCACACCCAAACCACCAACCCCTACCCTCTACCCCACACCACCACCACCCACCCCACCGCCCTCACCCCACAACCACCCATGACCCCCTCACCACCACTCACCCCATCCACCACCTGCTTATTTTTTAATGCTCCCATTTTATCCTCTATCACACCCAAATCCACCTAACCCCCACCCACCCCTATCAACCCACCCCGACCCCTATACAACTACCTACCCCCATCTATCATACCCAAACTCACCAACCCCCACCGCCACCACCACCACCCATGACACCCCTACCACCACCACCGCCCTCACCTCACCACTACCTACTTATTTTTTAAAGTTCCCATTTTATCATTTACCTTAATTTTATTAATATTTAAAAACTAATTTGTAATTAAGTATTAAAAATAGTTTAGTAAACTTACACGTTATTATACAGTAAATACAATAAAAATATCATTAAACCACAACAAACGATACAATCTATCCAAACATTATGTTCATTAATGTAATACAATACAATACAACACCATTCTATACCATACCATACTGTACATTAATGAACCACGGGAAACAACCATCCAAACAGAGTGTAAGAGAGTGAACAACAACAAAAAAACTGTTAAAATTATATTTTTATAGTATTTCTTTTATTTAATGTATTTTCTTAATTTTTCCTTTTCGCTTTTCTATTTTCTTTTCTTATTTTCTTACTCCCTTAGCAACCAAGCCTTGTTATTCTCCAAACTGTTAACACCTTTTTTCTTATCACCGTTATCCTTGCTGGAAGTTCGCCAGCGGCAAGTCGGAATGAAACAGGCCAATCCGAAATTCCAAATCATTCGGTAAATTGAAGACATGATTTTTAACTCATGGTTATTAGTATCAGTAGCTAAAGCTTGAATATTTGAAGGGTATGAATTGTGAAGTGGCTCCACACAGTTAGTATAGCTACTAGGAAGAAACCCATTTTGAGAGCGGATCTCAAAAAAACTGTAGGATTTTGTTGGGTACAAAACACATAAGTAAGACACATCGGAAGTTTAAAATTTTGTTCCTTACTTACCCCAACAACATTTCTGGTATGGTTATACAATAATTAAACTTGTAATATAAAGCATAAACTTACAAGTTTGAATATCTGGAGTCTTTTACTACTATAAGGTGCACACGCGGTTGGCCCTTCCGATTGCAAGCTCCAAGCTTTAATGTATTTCTCTTTCGGAAAGCTAGAAAATTCGACAGAGGTTCGAGAGAGTATTTGATTCAAGTCTCTAAGGCTTAGAATGACTTTTAGAAAATTGATGTGAATAATGAAATGAATGCCACTATTTATAGTTGAAAAATAGGTCAAAACAGGATTAGGGTTTGACCTTGAAACTGGCCCAGAATTCAAGGCAGAGGCGCCGCGGCCCTAAGGTATGGGCGCTACGGCGTTTGACGTGCTGCTGCACTGCGCCGCGACCCTAGGGTATGGGCGCTGCGGCACTCGACGTGCTCCTGCACTGTCTCGATTTATTTTCCGTGCATTCTTACTTAATTAAAATAATCATTATTTATTTAAATATCTCGATTCCAAATCAAACATTTAATTACTCTCTCAATACATCCTTAGATTGAAACGGATAATCGACATAGTGTGACATTACAGACCTTCTCATATCGACATTAATCAAATTAAGGTCTACACGGAACTCCTAGATGGCGTCGAAAGACGAACTCAATATGTGAAGTACGTTTACGCGAATCCAATAAACTTAACATTTATGTGGTAAGATAAAATCCTTTCATTCACGACACACCCGATCAAGCTTAGAATTTGTCAAGTGTCTATCCAAATGGCTTAATCATTGTATCTCATCTATATTAGTTGACAACTGGACCATATTCTAAATACGTCTATTGCGTTGGCCAATGACTTAGTCAACCTAATATCACTGAGAATCCGAGTGTTCTCTCGAATATACATTCGAGGAATGAATCATAATCTTGGCTCAACTACCACCTTCAATCCACATCGTAATGTACCCAATACAAGCCGTATCTCAACCTATAAGGCATTTGAGCTTAGGACGGGATCAAAGTACATTACTTTGTAGACAAAGCGCGTATTGACCTCAAGTCTAAGGACTTCTATCTCCTACACGCTGATCATAATTTAGACAAGTATAACAAATAATATATCAGCAGGGTATATCAATACTTCTAAAGTATCCACGTGTCCATCACGAGTAGCCATTACTCGTAGCAGGTGAGACATACTACATCCTCTAAGGATGTGATGCAGACCACATGTCGACTTATCGTATATCATCGATATCCCATTCTCGATGATCATTAGTCGAGGCTATTTTAAGAGTTACGCTCTATCATCAATATCTCACTCTATTAATGATAACATAAGCTCAAGGGATGCACAATAATGAATAATTACAAACAATCAAATAATAATTCAATAATTGCAAATGCCAAAATATTAATCTCTATTAATAATAATACGAATGTGTATAAATTACATTTGTCCTAATACAAATTGTCTCTAGGACATAAATATATTTTCAATCTCTCACTTGGCCTAGAGCCAATCTCCAACATATCTAATGCTCATATTCTCAAAATGACCATTATGCTTGACTAAGCTTAATGGTTTAGTGAATGGGTCAGCTACATTATCGTATGTGGGAACATAGTCTAATCTAATCTCTTCAGTATCCACCATATCCCTGAGTATGTGGTACTTCCTTGGTACATGCTTGTTTCTGTTGGTTGATCTTGGTTCCTTAGCTTGCGCAATCGCACCAGTGTTGTCACAATAAACCGTTATTGAACAAATGGCACTTGGAACAACCCCTAGTTTCTTCAGGAACTCAGAAATTGCGACAGCTTCCTTACCAGCTTATGATCCAGCAATGTACTCAGCTTTTGTTATCGAATCAGCAGTTGTAGCTTGCTTGAAATTTTTCCAGCTTACTGCTCCACCATTGAAAATGAACGTATACCCATATTGAGATTTGTAGTTATCAACATCTGTCTGAAAGCTAGCATCAGTGTACCCAATATATACCAGCTTCTCTTGTCCACTACAGACTAAGAAATATTCTTTAGTTCGTCTAAGATACTTAGGAATACTCTTGACTGCTTTCCAGTGTTCTTCCCCAGGATCCTGCTGGAACTTGCAAGTCATACTAAGTGCAAAGGCCACATCTGGCCTAGTACAGGTCATGGCATACATGATCGATCATATAGCCGAAGCATATGAGATCCTTTTCATGCGTTCAGGTTCTATAGAATTAGAAGGACTATCCTTCTTAGATAACTTGATGCCTTGTCACATGGGTAGACCGCCTTTCTTGGAATTTTCCATAGAAAAACATCTAAGCACTTTGTATATATAGACTGACTGTGACAGCCCCAATAATTTGTTAGGTATATCTCTATAGATCCTAATCCCCAGAATGTAGCAGGCTTCACCTAAATCCTTCATCATGAAGGTACTGGACAACCACTCCTTGACTGACTGCAGGAGAGTCTTATTATCTCCCATTATTAATATGTCATCTACATATATGATAATGAAGGCAATACTCCCATCCTTACGTTTACTATAAACACATGGATCCTCTTTGCTTTTGACAAAATCAAATGACTTAATAGCCTTGTCAAAGCAAATGTTCCAACTCCTCGAGGCTTGGTTAAGCCCATAAATGGACTTTTGTAGCTTGCACACAACATTTGGTTTGGACTCAATTGAAAAACCCTCAGGTTGTTTCATATACACTTCTTCAACTAGATTACCATTGAGGAAAACAGTTTTGATGTCCATCTGCCAAATGTCATAGTCATAATATGCAGCTATTGCAAGCAAAATTCGAATGGGCTTAATCTTAGCAACATGTGAAAATGTTTCATCATAATCGACCCCAGGCCGTTGATTATAACCTTTAGCCACCAATCTTGCTTTATAAGTCTGTACCTTGCCATATGCATCAATCTTCTTCTTAAAGACCCATTTGCATCCTATGGGTCCAACCCCTGTTGGCAAATCAACCAAGTTCTAAACTTGATTTATGTACATTGAGTCTATCTCAGTTTCATGGCTTCTTTCCGTCTCTGCGATTCAATGTCTAACATAGCTTCGTTGTAGGTTGTATGTTCATCGTCATCAGAAATATCTATCTCATTGTGTGTTTCAACAAGAAGATTAAGTCTTTCAGGCGGACGATGAGTCCTAGTGGTCCTACAGAGTTGAGTATTCTGCGTTTCAGTGTTTGTTGCATTCTGATTGTGAGAATGTCTTTGTGTATTTGACAATCCATCACCTTGAGAGCTTTCAGGAATGTCATTTTCATGTATTTCCTAAATGGAATAATGTACAACTATTGTATCATGTTCCATTGGTTGTGTATGAGAGCTTTGCATTTCTGTACTATCTCTCACAACAGTCCCACTGGCTAAAGGGCGTACTCTAAGTACCCAATCTTCATCAGATACTCCCACTGAATACTTGTTTAGGTCATTCAACAAGGGTTCAACTTCTGTGTTATTTTATAGTTCTTAAATTTCTTCAAGTTCTATCTTTGTGCAGCTATGTTCCTTGTAGAAATATTCTTCTTCAAGGAAAGTTGCGTTCCTGGAAACAATGACCTTATGTTCTCCAGGAAAATAGAAATAGTATCCCTTAGTTTCCTTTGGATACCCCACGAAGTAATATTTCTCACTTTTAGATTTCAACTTGTCAGTGAGCATCTTCTTAATATATGCAGGGCACCCCAGGGTCTCATATGTTTAAGAGCTGGCTTTTTGCCACACCATATCTGATAGGGTGTCTTTTCTACTGACTTGTAATGAACCCTGTTCAGAATATATATAGAGGTTTGTATAGCATGTCCCCAAAGGTATGTCGGTAGAGCTGAGGAGATCATCATGGATCGAACCATATCCAATAAGATTCGGTTTCTCCTTTCGGCAACACCATTTATCAGTAGCATTCCTGGAGGTGTCCATTCTGATTGAACTCCATGTAGCTTTAATTAATCTAGAAAATCCTTGCTCAAGTACTCACCTCCTCGATCTGATCGAAGGGTCTTGATACTTGTTGCAAGTTGCTTCTCTACTTCTGACTTGTACTCCTTGAACTTCTCAAAAGCCTCGGATTTGTGTCTCATAAGATACACATATCCATACCTTGTGAAGTCGTCAGTAAAAGTGATGAAGTATGGGAAGCCTCCTTTAGCTTGAGTCGAGAATGGCCCATATACATCAGTATGGACCAACTCAAGCACCTCATTGGCTCGCACACCTTTCCCAGAAAGTGGTTTATTGGTCATCTTTCCTCTCAAGCAAGATTCCCAGTTACCATAAGACTCTAAGTCAAATGGTTCGAGGTAGTCTAACTTCCCCATTCTTGCTATCTTTGATTCGTTGATATGACCAAGTCTGTAGTGCCATAGGTAGGTAGAGTTTCTATTACTTATCTTAGCTTATTTATTTTGTACATTGAATATCTCTCGACTACAGTTTAGTGTATATAATCCATCCACAAGAGGAGCAGTTCCATCTATAACATTATTAAAAGACAGTATGTGACTGCCATTATAAATATACGAGGAAAAGCCCTCTATGTCCAACATTAGGATATAAATAATATTCCTTGTTAACGAGGGAACATAAAAGCAATCATTCAACACTAAACAATAGCCGGAAGGTAAATTTAATCTATAAGTCCCTACGCGCTCAACATCCACTCGTGCTCCATTTCCAACAAGAGGTCTACCTCTCTCGGTCCAACCTTTCTGCTATCAGTTAGCCCCTGCACATTTGTACAAATGTGTGAGCCACAAGCGGTATCCAATGCCCAGGAATGAGAGTTATTTATAGACATATTTATTTCGATGATGTACATACCTTGTCCACCAAAGATAGGAGCACCTGGTGCTTTTCCTCCTCCTGGTGCCTCCTCCTGGTGCCGTGCAGTCCTTTTTCCAATTCCCCTTCTTATGGCAGTTGAGGCATTCATCCTTAGCCGCGTTCACCTTCTTTTTCACACCTCCCTTGGGCTTCATAGCTGAGGGCACAATGACTGCTTTGCCCTTCTTCTTCTGTCATTCCTTGCCTTTCGTCTTGGGTCGGCTAGAAGAGCTTACCATGAGCACAACTTTGCCTTTGGAAGTGGAGGACTTAAAGGTCTTGAGCATGTTGTGCAGCTCCGGCAGAGTCGTCTTCGTTCCATTCATATTGAAATTCACTATGAAGTTCTCAAAGGAACGAGGGAGAGAGTTCAGGATAAGGGTGGTAGCGACATTCTTTCCAAGCTTCATTCCAATTGACGCAAGCCTCTCTATCAGCCCTATCATCTTCAACACATGCTGCGAGACCTGACCCCCTTCATTGAGCTTACACTTAAAGAGTTCTATTAGCAACTCATATTCCATAGTCTGGGATTGAGAGTCATAGAGACTCTTCAAGTGTTCGAGCATATCATTAGGCCCCATGTTCTCAAGCTGTCTCTGAAGTTCCATAGACATGGAATACAACATTATGCATTGCGCTGAAGTGGCATCATCTAGATGTTTCTGGTAAGCATCGTTATCAAAAGCGATATATTCGTTAGAGTATGTCGTAGGGACTGTTGGGAACACCGTGTCCAACACATATTCTATTTTCTCTTGTCTTAGTAGTATTCACAAATTTCTTAGCCAGTCAAGGTAGTTCAGTCTAGTAAGTTTATTCATCTCAATCAACATTTTCAACGACAAGCTCGACATATTTTATAATCTGAAGAATTAGATAGAACGAAAATCAAACTCAAAATCTATTTCCTATTATACACATTAATTTAGGCTAATCAACAAGACCTTTTATTTAATTAGCTCCCACTATTTTAACATACTTCTACAACCCCATGGTAGAATACGAACCTATATTAATTGAGGTCATATAATGGGCCAAGATCCAAGCCTATGCTATCTCCGCGTTTGCTTTGGCTGATAACTTCAGTAACATATCTTGGTAGGTTCTAAACCAATTGCAAAACTTATTCGCAACTCTTGGTTGATCAAATATTACATTTAATCTTGCGTCCTTAGATTAGTCTGACACTTTGGCGTCAAGATTTGTCTAAGCAAGTCAACCCCATTACACTACTGCATTTATGTATCTAAGCAAATTTGGCCTTTGTAAGCAAACACTTTGGTGTAAATACCCACAAAAGTTTATCATTTACCTTTACATTAAAACACATCTATGAAAGAGTCTGGATCCTCGTAGACTTAGAACAAATGCTTTGGCATAAATACTTTTATCGCCGAAAATGATTTTGCAGTCTAACAATTATAATGGACGACACATTTTAATTTAGAATTGTATTTAAAGTTTTGGGGAACATTTTAATTCAGGTTTCTAACTAAGATCAACTCTTTTATGTTATATCCAATATGACATCTTATCATGCAAAGCTAATGACACATATAGTTTGGGAACCGTCAACCCAATATGCATGATATAAGATGGTTTAATCAAATATTGGGCGCCGCCTGCCCATACAGTTATAGCGGACACTATTCTAGTAACGTAAATGACAAACATTTTGACATTTAGCACATAAACAATAAACTTATCAAATAATATACTGTATAATAATAATATTGGGTTAAACATTCTGAACTTTGATTTTTTTTATTTCTGGATAGGTGGGGCCGCGGCGCTAATCATTAGGGTCGCGGCGCCACTGAGGTAGAAGCCTTTCGGCTTCTGGAAAAATGCATTAGCGTCGCGGCGCTCAACCATGGAGCTGCGACGCCTGTTGTCCAGTGAGTCCATATTTTGAAATGAAGCATTAGCACCGCGACGCTCCACTATGGAGTCGCGGCGCCACCTTGAAACCCTAGCAAGCGCCGCGGCGCCCTATCATAGGGATCAAATCACAGGTCCTTTATCATTACCCACCATTATCAATAACGCCCATATCAACCATCATCCGTTCTTACTCATTCTTAGCCGTGCACCGTGCAATGAGATGAACAACACACTTTCGCTTAGTTCGAGTTAGAGCGAAATGACTTCCTCGAGTTAGCGTACGTGATAATTTATGGTGGTATTAAAAGGTCAACATTTGTTCAAGACATATAGGATTTCAAGAAACCTCATTTTAATCCAATTTTATGTTTAACCCCTATTATTATTCTATTCAATTGTTATATAACCATTGAACCAACCTGAGCTCTTGATACCACTGTAGAATTTTGTTGGGTACAAAGCACATAAGTAAGGCACATCGGAAGTCTAAAATTTTGTTTCTTACTTACCCTAACAACATTTCTGGTATGGTTATACAACAATTAAACTTGTAATATAAAACATTTAAAATTTTGTTTCTTACTTACCCTAACAACATTTCTGTCACAATATTTCCTGTCAATTGTGATAAACGGTTGAGTGTGTACCAGTGTTGAACTACGATGATGAGGTTTGGGGAACCAGTCTTGTGTTGGTTCCGACTTCTGTTTATTTGGGCTCGTTGACATATGTGGGCTTTTCCCCATTTTTTCTATTGTTTGGTTACTCATCACACATGCTTTCGATTTATATCCTGATTTGACTAGATTTGCTTATGTGTTGTTGAATTTTTGAAAGCATGTGTATATCATCTCTATACTTGATTGCATCTCATTATATCATGGTATCTTGCCTTGTATTGTCATTGCATTCATACACTCATGGTTATATGATTTGATGTGAGAGTGGTATGGGTATGTTGTGGTTTAGAAGGCTGAAAATGTAAGGGTATTATGAGATTATGGCACTTGAGATGATATTGATATGCAGGGAGCGGTGTTGCACACTTGCAACATGATTGAGACTCGAAAATGAGTTATGGGCTCTAGTCAGATTTGTGTGTGGAATTTTGGCTGGCTAGGAGCGGTATATGGAATTCACGGGTCCCTCATGGATGTACGATCACAATTAAACATTAACGTAATGTATAGTAGGTTGAGAAAAGTACCTTGCATATGCATTGCATTCATATCATACATTTTATGATATATTATTGATAAACTGTAATTGAGACTTGCTATTGAGTGATTATGAACATCTTGGTTGGATTTGGGAATTGAAATAATTATTCAGGCCACATGATATTTGATATGCTATTGAACTCTATGAAATATCTTAGTGATTATGTGATATACTTGGACATTGATATGCTAGTGTAGAATTATTTAGTGTCAACTTGGTATTTTTCTCTGATTATGTATCTTTCATCGTTGTCAGCCTATGATGTCTACGGGGGTACGTTGTGTACTTATTTCAGTACCTTCCACCTTCGTAGCACCGCGTGGCTGAGAGTTCGAGTTATAATCCCAGGCATTTAGGGTGAGTATGTTATCTCCAACATACCCTTGGATACTTTTCCTATATTTGTTGTCTTTTGTTCGCACTTGAGAGACATATTCAGACTATGTATTCAGTTTTGACCTGCGTACCACCTTTTCATACTTGTTCTATTATGTTAGTGCTCTTATATCTACTTACTAGATATTTGGGGGCATTTTTTTATGTTCAAACTTGTTACTTATTCGGCATTTATAGTATGATATAGATTTTGGTAGTATCTTGTTATCTTCCACTTTTACTTATGTTGTATCATGTTAATAATTTGGGAGTGATTCGCCTATGTGGTGGGATTATGTAGGTGACACCACGATTCGTAAAAGGGATCGTGAAAAAGTTGGTATCAGCGCCCTAAGTTGAACAGTCTTAAATACAAGATCAATGTCTAGTAGAGTCTCGTGGATCGGTTCAGAGACGTCTGTACTTATCTTCGAGAGGTTATGAGACATTTAGGAAATTTCACTTTCTTCATTCCTTTCATGCTATGTTGAATCAAATTGGTATCTGACCTTTATTTCTATTCTCTTACAGATTGTGAGGACACGTGTCGAGGTGGCGAGATATGAGGCACATGATCTAGAGTCGACCATGCGTGGATATGGCAAAGCACATACTCAGGGCCGGGATAGAGCCAAAGTAGTAGCACCAACTCAGGGTGGAGCATAGAGAGCTGGTCAGGCTCATGCTAGATCTATTTCCTCTAAGCTAGTTATTAAGCTTTAGGATGATATGATTGAGGAGGAGGTGGCACCAGCCCAGGATCAACCTAGATTTATTTCTATACCAGTCCTTCAGGATACGTTGGTCTGGTTGTTAAGTGTTCTAGATGGTTTGGCTCAGACATGTGTACATCTTACTACTCCGGGTGGTTCTTAGACCCATGCAGAAGGGGGGCAGACTCAGACCCCTGAGTTTTGTATGCCTGGTATTCGACCTACAGCGATGTCAAAGCAGCATATAGATGAGTTTTATGCTCCAAAGTTTAACTATCGGCCTATTGGTATGACAACTATGACCAGTGATGAGCAGAAGATTTGGGAGCATTTTTCAAACATGAAGCCTCCAGAGCTCTTTGGTCAGCCTAAGGAGGACACATATGAGTGTATAGTGAGTATCCATGAGAAGTTGCATACTCTGGGTATTATCGAGACTCATAGAGTCAGTTTTGTGGCCCTTCCGCTTAGAGGTGATGCAAAATAGTGGTGGAGGGCATATGTTGATTGTTTGCCCGTAGGGATGCCTCCATTATCTTAGGTTCGGTCCTGTAGAGTATTTCTTGAGAAGTATGTACCTTTAAGCTTGTGTTTGAGCAAGCAAAAGATGAGTTTCAAATGATTGATCAGGGACATTCTTCAGTGGCACAATATGAGACTCGCTTCCATGCCTTATTGTGCTATACAGCTCCATTTCTTCCTACTGAGGCGGAGTGAGTGAGATGTTTTGTTAGAGGGTTGACTATTCCACTCTAGTTGGCTATACTACATTTAGTGGCTTCTGGAGCATCTTTTGAGACCATTGCTGAGCATGCTAGGTTGGTGGAGAATGTGAGGGGCAAATTGCCCAAGTATGAGCCCAACAAGAGGGCTAGGCGCTATGGATAGTTCAGTGGTTCTACTTCCCGTGGTCATGGTTATTAGGGGATATATAACCAGTTGCAGTGTAGTCGACTGGTTCAGGCAACTCTTTAGATTACCGATGGACGTAGTGGGGGCGAGTCATCAAGGGGTTCTCAGTATCGGTATTAATACCATGATAACTTATTTTCTTCTATCTCTATTCAACAGCCCTCAACGGCCAGAACTTGTTATACTTGTGGAGAGGTGTGGAGCTTCAGGAGAGATTCCTTAGGTAGTTTTCGGGTGGTTCTCAAGTACTTAGGACCCCAACACATGTATCTAGAGGTGGTATTCTGACTATCCGAAGAGGATCTCAGACGGGCCGTGGTGGCCATCATCCTAGTCGTAGTGGATCCAGTCGGAGAGAAGTGGAGCTCATTTGGGCCAAGGTGTCCAGCAGGGTACTCAATCCAAGGTACGACACACTCATTGCTATGCATTCCCTGGTAGGTAGAGGTTGAGGCATCATACACAGTCATTACAGGTATCATCTCAGTCGATCATCGAGCTGCTACTATGTTATTTAATCTTGAGTCTACTTTTTCTTATGTGTCTGCCTACTGTTCTGTTGGAGATGTGGTGTGATATGCTTGATATTTCTATTCACGTGTCTACACCAGTTAGTGATTATGTGATTGTTGATACAGTATATATCACATATGTGTAGTTACTTTCATGGGTTCCGACACTTAGGTAGATCTGGTTATCTTAGATATGTTGGATTTCGATGTTATATTAGGGATGAATTGGCTGTCACCATATTATGCAATTTCAGACTGTTATTCTAAGATGGTCATGCTAGCTATGCCTGGTCTTCCGAGGTTAGAGTGGAGAGACGTTCCCAGCCCTGCTTCTTGGAAAGTGATTTCTTATATTCAGGCTAGGAAGTTAGTGAACCCGGGTTATTTGTCTTATCTTGCGCATATTCAGGACACTAGTGCAGAGTCTCCCTGTCCCTTAATTCTGTTCCGGTAGTAATTGAGTTTGTAGAGGTCTTTCCCTTCAGATTTACTAGGTATGCTGCCAGACAGAGATATTGACCTCTTTATTAATCTTGAATTGGGTACTCGACCCATCTCTATCCTCCGTACCATATGGCTCTAGCTGAGTTAAGGGAGTTGAAGGAGCAGATTTAGTATTTGTTGATTAAGGGCTTCATTCGACTGAGTGTATCTCTATAAGGTGATCTTGTCTTGTTCTTAAAGAAGAAGAATGGCACTATGCGTATGTGCATTGATTACAGACAGTTGAACAAGGTCACTATAAAAAACAAGTATCCAATTTCGCGCATTGATGACCTGTTTGACTAGCTTCAGGGTGCTTCTGTGTTTTTGAAGATTGATTTGAGCTCTGAGTATCACCAACTGAAGATTTAGGCTGAGGATGTGCCCAAGATGGCTTTCTAGACTCGTTATAGGCATTATGAGTTTTTGGAGATGTCATTCGGGCTTAGTAATGCCCCCGCAACATTCATCGATTTAATGAATGGGATATTCAAGATGTACTTGGATTCTTTTGTAATTGTACTTATTGATGACATTCTAGTATATTCGAAGAGTCGGGAGGATCATGAGCAGCACCTGAGAGTGGTTCTTTAGATTTTGAAGGAGAATGAGTTATATGCTAAGTTATCAAAGTGTGAGTTTTGGTTGAGTTCTGTGGCATTATTAGGGCACATGGTGTCCAAAGATGGGATTATGGTTGACCCTAAGAAGATATAGGCAGTCAGGGACTGACCTAGACCGACTTTCGTGATAGAGATTTGGAGTTTTGTGGGCCTTGCTAGCTACTATCGCCAGTTCATCAAAGGATTCTCTTTTATTGTTCTCACGTGATGTTTTTGACTCAGAAGTGGTTTCCTTTCCAGTGGTCTGATGAGTGTGAGCAGAGCTACCAAAAAGTCAAGAATTTATTAACCACAACCTCGATTTTGTCTATTCTGGTGGAGGGGAAAGACTTTACGGTATATTGCAATGCTTCTATGATTGGATTAGGTTGTGTGTTAATGTAGGAGGGTAAGGTTATTGCTTATGCATTGAGGCAGTTGAAGGTGCATGAGAAGAATTATCATGTTCATGATTTAGAGTTGGATGCCGTTGTGTTTGCTTTGAAGATCTAGAGGCACTATCTTTATGGTGTCCATTGTGTGGTGTATATTGATCATCGCAATCTTCAACACATATTTAATCAGAGGGACTTGAATTCTAGGTAGCGTTGGTGGATGGAGTTGTTGAAAGATTATGACATGATCATTTTGTATTATCTGGGCACGGCTAATGTGGTGGCAAATGCTTTGAGCCGAAAGACAGTTAGAATGAGGAGTTTATCTTGTTTGGCTGTCTCTGAGCGTCCCTTGGCATTAGAGGTTCAGACCCTAGCCAATCATTTTGTGAGGCTTGATCTTTTGAATCTGGGTAGGATTCTGGTATGTGTGGAGGTGATGTCGTCTCTTTTGGATTAGATTAGGATGCACCAGTATAATGATGAGCGGTTATGCAAAATTCAAGATAAGGTGATGAGTGGCGAGGCCAAGGAGGCCATGATTGATAGTAAGGGAGTTCTGAGGATCAGAGGTAGAGTGTGTGTACCTCGTGTGGGAGTTTTGATTTGATTAATTATGTAGAAGGCTCACAACGCTAGGTATTCAATTCATCCGGGTGCTACTAAGGTGTACAATGATTTGAAACAACACTACTAGTGGGTGACAAGGTTCTTCTGAAGGTTTCACCCATGAAGGGTGTGATGAGATTCGGAAAGAGAGGAAAGTTGAGTCTGAGATATATCAGACCATTTGAGGTTCTTTAGAGAGTGGGAGAGGTGTCATATGTGTTGGCTCTACCACTAGGTCTTTCAGGCGTTCATCTAGTCTTTCACGTGTCTATGTTGAAGAAGTAACATGCCGATGGTTCTTACATTATCCAGTGGAACTCAGTATTGCTTAATTAGAATCTAGAGTTTAAAGATGAGACTGTGGCTATTCTGGATAGGCAGGTGAGGAAGTTGAGATCGAAGGAGATTCCTTCAGTGAAGGTTCAGTTGAGGCATCGTCCTATTGAAGAGGCGACTTGGGAGATCGAGTCTGATATGCAGAGCAGATATCAGAGCTTGTTCAATACTTTTGGTATGTCCCGTCTGTTCATTTCTCCCCATTCGAGGATGAATGCTATTTTAATTGATATTTGATATAATGATCCGCCTGATCTTTTCTTGCTAAAGACCCTTATTTGTTTGTTTGACCCTTTCCGTGAAAAAGCCCATGTCTGGAAACTTAGAGTTGGTTAGGTTGAGTCAAAATTGACTTGTGGCTAGATGGGTTCGTTTCAGGGTTACGTCGCTTTTAGTAGTTCCTGAGGGTCATTTATCGATTCTCTTCCCGAGACAATCAGATGTATTTTGTGGCCTTATTTGTAAAGTTTGGATTTTGGTTTTTTCCTTAATGGTTCTTTAGAAAAATATGGCTAGGCTCAGTTATTTGAGGAATCTGAGGATACGAGCGAGTTCGTAGCACTTTTTACCATGGATGAGCATGTTTGGTTTGTGTTCGAGGGGTTCCGGGAATGTTTCGGGTGTCGGATGGAGCTTTTTGGCATTATTTCATTGTTGATGTCTGGTGTCCATCACGATGGAATCAACATCAGCTCCGGTGAGTTTGCCTTAGTAGAAGGTTGGCTCGCCAAAGCAGAAGTTGGGGAAATGGGAAGATTTGCCATATAGCAAAATCGGGTCCACTACATCGAGGTATGAGGTGTCAAGTGACATCTGCTACGGGAAGGCTTTTCTACCACAACGAGTCCGCTGCAGCGGAGTCGATTCCGCTTAGGCGAATCATGTTCAAGTGTCCACTTTATAATTTTAGGTCAGATTTTCTTTCCCAAAATAGTGAGTTCTCGATACCAGCGTATCATAAGGGTTACTTCAGAGCCTTAGGAACATTTCCCACCTTGAGGTAATAGATTCCTTCCCTTTTTGGTTTAATTTTATGATTCTAAGCTTATTGATGGTGGTTTATTTTATTGTTTGAATTGGGGAAGATGGATTTTGCATATTGTGAGTTTAAGAGAGTTGTATGGTTGGTTTTAATGGGGATTTATGGATTGAATGATGTTAATATCATGAGTTAGGAGCGGATTAAATTAGATTATCATGTTATAAGTATTAATTTGGTCATAGAAGCATGTTTTCAATTAGGGGAAAAAATTCTAGGGTTTTAAATTGGGGCTTTTTATTATTGTCCAATTGAGGGTTCAAATGTGAATAGATTTGCAATTAATTTAAGGATATGACTGTCTGGTATGTAATTTTGGCTTTTGTGTAATAAAGTTTGAGTCTTTGTGGTGTGGGCCAGGAATGTGTATTTAAATTCTTGCTTTTATTGTGTTAAGCTTATTATTAACTATGTAATATATGTGAATAGACGTTGATCATTGTGAGGCAAAAAGGAAGGGCAAGGTTGTATTTGAGACTTGATTTGGTAGTGCTTCCGCTCGGCTTTGAGGTAGACTATAGTTTAGCTATTCAAGACTCCGATAGAAGTGCATAATTAGTTATAATATTGAGGGGTATTAATTGTGTTTGGGGGTCCCACTCAACCGGTTATGATGAACAGTTGAGTGGGTACTGGTGTTGAACTATGATGATGGGGTTTGGGAAACCAACCTTGTGTTGGTTTCAACTGCTGTTTATTTGGGCTCGTCGCCATATGTGGTCTTGTTGCCATGTTTGCTATTATTTGGTTACTCATCACATATGTTTTCGATTGATATCCTGATTTGACTGGATTTTCTTATATGTTGTTGAATTCTTGAAAGCATGTGTATATCATCTCTATACTTGATTGCATCTCATTATATCATGATATCTTGCCTTGCATTGTCATTGCATTCATACACTTATGGTTCTATGATTTGATGTGAGAGTGGTATGGATATACTGTGGTCCAAGATTATGACACTTGAGATGATATTGATACGCGGGGAGCGGAGTTGCTTGCCTACAACATAATTGAGTCTAAAAAATGAGTCATGGGCTCTAGTCATATTCTTGTGTGGAATTTCGGCTGGCTAGGAGAGATATATGGACTTCACGGGTCCCATGGGTGTACGATCATAATTAAACCTTGACGTACTGTATACCTGGTTGAGAAAGGTACCTTGCATATTATTGCATTTATATCATACATTTTATGACATACCATTGATAAACTATGATTGAGACTTGCTATTGATTGATTATGAACATCTTGGTTAGATTTTGGACTTGAAAGAATTATTCAGGCCACATGATATTTGATATGTTGTTGAACTCTATGAAATATATTAGTGATTATGTGATATACTTGGACATTGATATGATAATGTAGAATTATTTGGTGTCAACTTGCTATTTATCTCTGATTATGTATCTTCCGTTGTTGTCGTCCTATGATGTCGATGGGGGTACGTTGTGTACTCATGCTACAGTTGTTGTAATTATAGTCATTATTAAAAATTCTAAGTGATGTAATTTCGGTCGAAATGTTTTAGTCACCACTCCAAGTGTCAGAATGAAGTAATTTCGCCCGAAAGGTTAAAGTCGTTCTAGCCGAAAGGTTGTAGTCGCCACTCCAAGTGTCAAAATGACGTAATTCTGGTCGAAAAGTTAAAGTTGTTATTCAAAAGCCCGAGTGATGTAATTCTAGCCGAAAGGTTGTAGTCGCCACACCAAGTGTAAGAATGACGTAATTCCGATCGAAAGGTTAAAGTCATTATTCAAAATTTTGAGTGATGTAATTCTAGCCAAAAGTTTGTAGTGTTTACTTCAAGTGTCAGAATGACATAATTCCGACCGAAAGGTTGCATTCGTTATTCAAATGATAGAGTGATGTAATTCCAACCGAGAGGTTGCAGTTGTCACTCCAACTATCAGAATGACGTAATTTTGGTCAAAACTTTGCAATTGTTATTCAAAAGTCTAAATGACATAATTCCGGCCAAAAGGTTGCAGTCATCACTCCAAGTGTCAGAATGGCGTGATTCCAACTGAAAGGTTGCAGTCGTCATTCAAAACTCTGAGGAAGTAATTCTAGTTGAAAGGTTGCAGTCGCCACTCCAAGTGTCAGAATGACGTAACTCCGGTTGAATGGTCGTAGTCGTTATTCAAAACTCTGAGTGACATAATTCCGCCTGAAAAGTTCCAGTCACCACTCCAAGTGTCAAAATGATGTAATTCCGAGTGAAATGTTGTAGTAATTATTCAAAATTCCGAGTGACATAATTCTAGCAGAAAGGTTGCAGTCGCCACTCCAAGTGTCAGAATGACGTAATTCCGGCCGAAAGGTTGCAGTCGCCACTCCAACTGTCAGAATGACCTAGTTCTGATCGAAAGGTTCCAGTCATTATTCAAAAGTCATAGTGATGTAATTCCAGCAGAAAGGTTGCAGTCGGCACTCCAAGTGTCAAAAGGACATAATTTCGGCCAAAAGGTTGCAGTCGTTATTTAAAAGTCCGAGTGAGGTAATTTCGGCCGAAAAGTTGCAGTCATTAGTCCAACTGTCTGAATGACATAATTCCAGCCACAAGGTTGCAGTCACTATTCAAAAGTTTGAATGACATAATTCCGACCGAAAGGTTGCAGTCGTCACTCCAAGGATCAAAGTGACGTAATTCTGGCTGAAAGGTTGTAGTCGTTATTCAAAAGTCTGAGCGATGTCATTCCGGTCGAAAGGTCGCAGTCGCCACTCCAAGCATCATAATGATGTATTTCCAAGCGAAATGTTGCAGTTTTTATTCAAAAGTATCAGGTGATGTAATTCCAGTCAAAATATTGCAGTCTTCACCCCACAGTCTTAATGATGCAATTCCGGTCAAAAGCCGCAATCTTTGTTCCCAAAAAATCAAACTAGAGGATCAACAACATCTACCAGCAAGAGCAAGACGATGTCACATGTGGCATTTGTTCGAACAAAGACTCCCCATCAAATCAACAGAGCCAGACGATGTCGCAGGTGGCATCTGCTCAAATAGAAAAAATTATGTAGAGCCAAACCATGTCGGAGGAGGCGCCTGCTCAAAAGAAATCACCCAGAAGGGTACATCAAACAAAGCCACGCAGGTACGAAAAATATAAAAATAATAATCAACACGCATGTCTCAGTATATGGAAACAGGTTAAAAGCCTATTTAAGTTAAGTCGCCATCATGCTCAGTTGAATATTTTAGGTTATGCATAGGTGTGATATTGTACTGTTTGTTGCTTATTCCTAGGCATCTCTTGTCTTCACAAAAAAACTAGTTTTAGTCTTTATATCTCAATGTCATGTGTGGTTTGTTTAAGTATATGTTGATGTATACCTCGGTATACAAGTTGTATACTGAATATACCTAGTATATGAAAGTATACAGGTTGTATATCACTTTGTATATCATTCATGAATATTATGACATTGGTGTTAGTTGGGCCTAGCCCATTTCTGATATGTCTTTTATGTTTCCCCTTCACGATTGTATATTGGGCTTGGCCAGCTGTTAGATATTTTTTTCTTTCCTTACATGCCACTGTTTAGTTTGGGCTTAGCCTAATTTTTCTAAATTAAATACAAGTTGTTATGGGTTGTTTGGTTTCCCCGGACCCCACGCATAGCGGGAGCTTAGTGCATCGAGCTGCTCTTTTTGCCTTTTTTATGGGTTTGGTTTAGTTTAATTTCCATTTGCATTAGATAATCCTGAATGCTCTCTAACCTAGGCTTTCTTTTTCCCCTTTGTGTGTTTCCACTGCATCATGTCGAGGTGGGCCTTCACAAAATCCATGAGATCGAGTTAGATTGCGTTTCATGATTAGCCGATTAGGATAAGGCCCAATCATACCTACTTTGGCCGAGATAAAAATGCAAAGGAAGCTAATATTTGCGTGAAGGCCCAACTATGGTAAAAATAGTTAACTGGTGGCCTTAGGTACGCCCACCAGCCTAAACTCATGCTGCCTTATTATTTTATTCATGTTGTATATTATATGTATATATATACTTGTAATGAAAAATACTTTGTGCTATGTATTAGAACCTTATTATGGTTATATGAATCTAGGATACGTAGATCATTTTAGTTTAGATCACCTATAAACGATTTCGAAGACATTGTTTTAAATTTGGAAAAGAACTAAAATAGCGGACTGGTTTGAGATAAAAGGAACTATTTTTGACATTTAAAGATGGAAATGAAAACTTGTTTCAAAACTGTTTCAAACCGATTTTGGACTTTGAAAACATGACTTGGGCTTTGCATTTTTGAAACTGAAAATGGTTGATATTGAAGGACCCAAATAATGGGTCTGAGTGACTAAAAGCATGTACATGGGCTGTTGAACTTTAACATGGGTTGAAAAATGAACATTTGGTAAAAAGTTTTGAATACGGGCTTAGCCCAATAGGTTAATAATATTGACATTAAAACCTTTCTTGGACTTGAATTTTGGTTAAGGATTTTGGAATTAGAATATGACTTGAGCCTTGGGAAATATAGCATGCAAAGAACAAAAATCATTTTTTTACCTCTCGTCCTGATCTGTCGTCTTGAAACTCTGCTCCTGTATCATGAAATGCAGGCCTCGACAAAAATGGATGTAAGTACATTTGAATTGTACTCGTATGTAAAACAACTAAATGAATATGCAGGCATATGAACTGAAAGAGTAACTTAAGCATGTGAAATATCTGGCATGAATATATAATAAAACATGGTAAATCATTATTTTTAAAGTGGGAGAGCCTTGGTATAACCAAAAACATGAAATCACCACGTGAGTACTTGGAGTCTGGTACGTGGCCCAACCAGCAGAGCAATCTCACACCTTGCCGAGATATGAGACTATGAGACATGAACATATCATGAATGTATCCAATCAATAAACATGAAGGAATCGTCCTAACTGCGTAGAGTGATCCTTATCCTACGGTGGCATACGTAGTTTCATGTATTAAACCTTCTCGACCAATCTATGCTACTCCCAAAAACATGAACATGGATATATTTGTCTTAGAAGCCCATGAATTTCATAAATATGATTTGTAAATATAATATAACATGTTTATAGATACGTAATATAGCTTGTATGAAACATGGGAACATGTATAATTTCATAGAATTGAGTAATATTGATTCATGACTTGTATTTACTAACCCATGGAATTCAAATTATGGGCAATCATGGATTACGTACAGATTCATAATAATAATAAAAATGAAATATCAAGAATACAATTGATGAATTTAATAGAAACATGGCATATAATAATACATGTAGTTAGATCATGAACTAGAACAAAATCCTAGACTTATGGAAATTCATATTTCATGGATAAATGTGGTGTGGGGAGTAACAATGATGTTCCCACACATGGATAGAAGCTCTACATATCTTAATCGCTCCAAAACTTGTATTAAAGTCTGAACCTTGAAGAAGAATCCCAAAGGCCTGAACTTTAAACCCTTGAGATGGGTTTTCTTGAAACCCTTAGGTTAGAAATCAATGATTTTGCTTAGTACCTGAGTATAATTGATTAGAATCGTGTGGAAACACATGTAAAGGACTTACCTTGAGCTATAAGGATGATGGGAGGAGAAGAACTTCATGTTAGGGCTTGGGAGAATGAAGAATGAAATACAAAGACTCAAAAATGCAATTTATATTGTTCAAACGTCGGGCTGATTTCATGACCCATATAATAATTTACTATATGTGAGAGTGATCGTGAATCGGTTCCAGTGAGTCGATTTTCCTTGACCTTTCTACGGTCTAAAAGTACGATCCGTAAAATATTCTATGGTGGAATTTATGATCCGTAAATCTTATAGGGCTCGTAAAACCCACCGTAAATCTAAAAAAGTAACTCAAATTCCTTGGTCAATCTGACGATACACTTACATGGCTCATAAATCATTTTACGGTCTGTGAATTTGAGTGTAAAAGTAAAGAATGATGATTTCGATGAATTTTTAATCCCAACATATCACACTTGATTTTTAACCCCTGAATCAAGAAAAATACTTAGTTCAATGCTACGAGGTGTTACAAAAGGCATCGATTTGAGGGTTCGTGGCTCGTGCTCAATTTTGAGGTAGGTTACAATTTACTTTTAGACTTTGAAGGGAAAATGTATATTGTTTATAAATATTAAAGAGGTATTGGGCGTGAAAAGGGGTCCTACCTAAGTGGTTGCGATGAACACTTGGGTGGGTTCTAGTGTTTACTGTTAAGTATTATTATAGTGATTATAGTATAATATGTCAGGGAATACATGATAGGCCTTCATACATGGTTATGGTGATAAATTCACTTAGGTTGGTATGACTAATGTTATGTGGGCTATGATAGCTAGATTGACTTGTACTTGCTATGATTTCTTTACTTCCTTCAGCGTTCTTCATTTCGTACAATTATGGGAGAGGATAAATTGAACATATGAGTTCTTACATGAACTTGTTGGCATAATGCATCCACGTCCTATACATTGATATTGTTGGCATAAGATATTATACATATTGCATTTATTCCACGCCTTATGATATTGTAGGTGATCTATGAAAGAATGAGTTCTGAAATGGTATAAGAAAGAGATGAAGGAAAGTTGATATTCTCACAGTCGGGCGGTACAGTGAGTGGTCACAGTCCGAAGGCCAAGGACCTCGGGCACTACAGTGGCATATATATATATACATGGTGAGTCCCCCATGGGTCATGATTATATGGAATGACCGCTAGCATGTGTATACTAGTTATTTAGATTGGCCAATGCATTGCACGTGTACATTTCATATGCATTAATTTTCCTTTCTATGCTCAATATGATTACGTGTTCTCTAATTGCCCGTGATTACTTGAATAATATTAAAGGTAGTAGCTGATTTCATAAAGTATTAGATTTAATATTTATTTGCTTTATACGTGTTTTCTTCATTGTCGGCCTATGATACCTATGAGTACCTGTGTTTTTACTCATACTACACTTGCTACACTTTTTGGTGCAGATACCGATCCTTGGATCCATCTCCAAACCTTGTGGTTGATCGCGAGGGAGTGCTATCGAGACTTCAGGGTGAGTTACATGGCTACCATGGCCTTTGGACTTTCCTCTTATTACTTTCAATACTTTGATTTCACACCGACAGTTCATTTTCGTCCTACGAGACATGTATTTCATCTTCTATTATTAGAGCTCTTGTACCTTCAGACTAGATTTTGGGAAATTGGTATTGGTTAACTTCCTAGTATTTATGACATTTTAAGTTTAAGATATTCTTGTCTAACTTTTATTTTCGCAATTTGAGAATTTATATCTTATGAAAGGGTGGAGTAAGAGTAGGTGTCATCATGACCACGATTTGGGTTATGACAGTTCGCATATAGCTTTGAAAATTCAAAGAGACAATTTCACTCCCTCCTTCAAATGTTGATCTTATTCTTGAGTTGGGGTATCTTGAGCGCAATACCAAAGAAAGAATACACATTTCTCATTATAGTCCTAATATTCAATATGATGTGAGGAGATATTATATTTCGATAGGGCCTTATCACTAAAAACCCGAAAGAATTTGCTAAAACACAGTTTTGGGACAAAATGCGTAAATTTAATCCTAAGTGGTAAAAACCTTCATATTCTGATTGGTTGGAATATAGCATAAAAATGATGTTGCATATTGTTTGTGTTGTTATTTGTTCAAGAATGAATTTGAAAATCATGGTAATGCGGGAGAGCATTTACAAAAGATGGTTTAGGAGTTGGAACCATGGTCTAGAGAGACTTAAATCACATGTTTGTGAAGTAAATAGTATTCATAATAAATGTTTCAATAGGATGCTAGATTTGAAGAATCAACGGCAATCGATTCAATCTTCTATAGACAATCAATATGAGAAAGAAAAAAATGATTATCGAATTAGCGTAAACACCTCAATTAATGTGGTAAGGTTTCTCCTAAGAAATGAATTATCATTTTGTGGTCATGATGAAAGTGAATATTCCGAATACAAATGTATTTTTCTTAATCTTTTGGAATTTCATGGAAATAACCATCTGGATGTGGGAAAGGTAATAATTTCATCATGCTCCAAAAAATTAATGATATGATGATTTGTTCGATAATTCAAAAGAAGATGGTGGACTCTTGTGCTAAAGAAATAATTAAAGCTATCATTAAAGACTTGGATGGTGATTATTTTGAAATATTAGTTGATGAATCAAATGGCATCTCACATAAAGAGAAAATGGCCCTAGTCTTGCAATATGTTAACAAAAGTGGGGAGTTGATAGAGCATTTTTAGGCATTGTCCATGTGAGTGATACATCTGCAAGATCATTACAGAAAACAACTTATTCTTTACTTGAGGATCACTCGCTATTTCTATCAAAATTATGTGGACAAGGTAACGATGGAGCTAGTAATATGAAAGGAGAAAATAATGGCCTAAAGTCTTTGATTTTGCAAGATGCTCCATCTGCATATTGTATTCACTTGTTTGCTCATCAGTTGAAATTGACAGTTGTGGCTCTTTCTAAAAAGCACTCGAATGTGAAAATTTTCTTTTATGTTGTCACTAATGTATTGATTCTATTGGAATATATTTTTAAGCGCAGGGACTTACTTCGACAACACCAAGTAGAAAAGTTGGAATAATTTCTTAAAACTGGAGAAATATTTACTGGGCAATGATTGAATCAAGAATATGTCCTCCAACGACCGGATGATACCCATTGGGAATCTCATTTAAGACCTTGAAAAATTTCATGATTATATTTTCTTCAATTGATAATGTGCTTAAATATATGAAAGAAGATTCCCCACATGATCTTGATAAACTTGCAGCAAGAATTTTTTTGAATAAAATTCATGAATTGGAATTTGTCTTTATGTTGTATTTGATTTTCAAGATGTTGCTTCTTACAAATGAATTGAACAAAGCTTTACAAAATAAAAATTAAGATATCGCCAATGTTATGGGATTTTTTAACCTTGCAAAGAGAAGATAGCAAACAATGAAAGAAAGTGATTTGGAGTCTTTGATTGATGAGGTTTATTCATTATGTGGAAAACATTATAGTTTGATCTCCAAAATGATGAAGACTATCCAAGGTCGAAGCATAAGAGGTCCGAAATTTCATATTTACATCACTTTCGTGTGGAAGTATTTTATGTGGTTATTTATTTGCAACTTCAGCAGCTCAATAATCATTTTGATGTAGTGAATTACTCCTTGATATGGATAGTTTGAATCCGATTGATTCATTTGCTAATTTTGACAAGAACAGAATAATAAAGTTGGTCGGGTATTACAAAAGTGAGTTTGGTGATAACCAACTTCGAGATCTCAGTTACCAGCTTGATAGTTTCATTTTCTATGCTCGATAGTGGGATATCAAGTTTCTCAGCTTGAAGGGGATTAAGGATGTTGCTATTGTGATGGCAACAAAATTGGATCAAACTAGTCTCTTGTTTATTTACTTGTGAAGCTGACATTGATTTTACCTGTTTCTACTGCAAGTGTGGAAAGAATAGTCTCCTCAACAAGCTTATAAAATATGATCTACGTAATAACACTGATGAAGAATTTTTGAGTGATTTTTTAGTTTGTAAGATAGAGTGTAAGGTATTTGCAATGTAAGTAATGATACTATCATGGTTCATTTTCAAAATATGAAGCCTCGTTGAATACAATTGTAAATTGATGATGTTTTTATGATACCGTTGTTTATAACCCAAACTCATTTTTGGATCTCATTAGCTCCTTAGTCTTATGATAGGCCCTTGGATTTTCCTGCTCTTTAGACTTATGAGAGGCTTTTGTTATCTCTGTATGAGCTGATATTTTCTCTTCTTTTGCAATTATGCATCTCCTTGATGCGTTTGTGATTATAAAACAACTTACTTCATCAAAAACTAATTAATGATCTTTTTCTCTCCCAGTTGATGTCACTATAAAAAAAATTATATCTTATCTTAAAAACAATTATGCATCCATCCTCTTGAAATCCTGGATTCACCTCTGATTATCCATCGTGATCGCGATAGGAGGCTTGCCACCCTGAAGAGAAATTAAGAGAATCCTCCTTTGTGAACGCGACATGACCCACGCGACTGCGATGCACTCTCAGGCCCTCTTATGCATCCGCGATCGCAAATCATTGTTGTTGCACCAGGAAAAAAACTAGTGTCACTTATAAGGGGTTTCAAAACTCACCCTAACTCCTCAAAAAGATCCCAAATTATAAATATGACTTGTAGAAAATCTCAAATCTCAAAATGGAGTGTTAAAATATAAATTTAGAGTTGTATTTTTACAGCTCTAAGCGTGTAGAATTTTTTTACCTCTGTTCCCCCATTTGTTAAGGCCAAACGTCTTTGCATTAGGAAGTGGAAGCCGCCAAAAGTAAAAAAGGCGCTTGAATTCAAATTTTGATGCCATGTATTCTCCAATGCGAGGAGTTTCTTGTAGAAATGTAACAATTGTGTCCATCCAAGTCTAGTATTCATTATAACTCGGCAAATGTTTTCTATCATAATTCAAGTTCTCAACCTTTTTTGGCAATAACTAACCTTGCTCTTACACACAAAATTTTGTACCATTGGAACTCGTCATGTTTTGTGAGCGATATTGTAGTGAGGTGAAAAATTAAAAGAATGTTATTTCTTTTGAGTGTATAGTGGTCTTCAGAGGATTGTACTCGGGACCACTAGTGTAAAGTTCCTCATTATAGTGGATTACTTTCCTCCTCTCAGGGCTGCGGTTTCTCCTTTATTCAGAAGAATCTTTCACGTGAAAAAATTGGTGTCATTATTGCTCTTTTGTTGATTACCGTATTTTGGTGCCACGTTATTATTCTGCATTTATTACCGTAAATATTATTTTTGTGGTAGATTTATTACCAATAACTGGTATCTGAGCACAAATTCTGTTCATTCACAAAAATACCATTACGGTCGATAGTACTATCTCAGCAAAAAATGTCTAGAGTAAAGTAGGAGGTAGAAAAAATCAATGGTGATAGCGGTTTTTCAACATGGAAGAGAAGGATTAGGGATCTGTTCATCCAATAATATTACACAAGGCACTAGGCAGCAAATTCAAAAAGATCGAATCCATGAAACGTGAGGATTGGAAATAAATGGATGAAAAGTCAGCTAGTGCAATCATGTTGCACTTAATAGATGATGTGGTCAATAACATCATCGATGAAGAAAGTGCATGTGGCATTTGGACAAAGTTAGAACATTTATATGTGTCCAAGACGCTGACAAATAAATTGTACCTAAAAAACACTTGTACACCCTACATACGGGTGAAGGTACCAATTGTTTTTCACATTTAAATGTGCTTAATGGACTAATCACGCAACTCGCAAACCTCAGAGTAAAGATCGAGGAGGAATATAAATCCATCTTGCTCTTGAACTCGTTGCCATATTCTTACGATTTTTTGGCAACAATCATCTTGTATGGTAAGGGCTTCATTGAATTGAAGGATGTTAGTCTAAAAAAAATGTAATTTGTTTTGATTGCACTGTGACAATCAGAACTCTTTTTATTGACATATGTTTATGATCTCAAGAATAATCATTTTTCATGTATTAGTGTAAGTTTAATTCATGTCTTACAAACTTGAAAATAAATTTTCAGTTTAATTAGATAACTATGATTCTTTTACTTTCTTTTAATTTTATGAGGTACATACATGTAATGTAGCGTATCTTTCGAAATACTTTTTTGTATATGAATTTTCTGATAAATATTCCTTTAATTTGTTTTGATTGCTCTATCATCATTGGACAATATTGACCTCCTTGATCATTCATAGAACTCCATGCGTCGTCTTCGAGATATCAAGTGATGTTTTCATCAGGGGGAGAAAAATACTCATTATAATCTTTTTTCCTTAATCAAGGTTTTGTCCCAATTGAGTTCTCCTGGTAAGGTTTTTAATGAGGCAGTCAAAATGCATATTATTAGAAATGTGTACTATTTTTTACTATAACTTTTCTTACTGGGTTTTCTCTAGTAAGGTTTTAACAAGACACATTATCTATCAAGTAGACATCCAAGGGGAGTGTTATAAATATTATTTATTTATTGTGAATGTGTATCTTTGGAGAAAAGTTAGGTTAATGAATTTGAGATCAAGTTAATTTGCCCTTATAAATAAAGGAATTCTCCTTCATTATAATCTGATCCCTCAAGAGAAATAAAGAATTCTCCTCATTTTTTTCTTTCTCTACAATATTCTTCTAATTGTATTACTTTATAACAGAAGAAAAATAATAAGCGAATAAAGTCACTTACTTTTTTAATAATAATAAAAAAATTGATTGCCAGAAAATGACTTGCTTCCTGAAAATGTTTACTTCATAGCAAACACACCCTATCTAAAAAAAATTACAGTATTAAATAATCTCTTTTAAGAGCGTGTAAGAACCAATATTAGGATCAAATATCCAAGATACTTCGTTGTCTCCACTTCCTTTCTTGCTTAACGTCTCATCAATAATTATATTAGTGTTATCCCCATTAGTGGTACCGCAAATTACATTGGACCAATGCACAACTCAACGAGCATTGGAGTTTGAATCCTTATCTGATGAACTGAAATTTCAGCACATTGTTCGTTGCTTCAAAACGTGTGATTTGATTAGCACTCGAACACGGTGCCTATAATATTAGGAGTGACAAAAAAGATACACTTTAGCTTCTAGCTCGCTTAGCTTAGTGTAGATCGTTTGCAAGACTTCCAATAGTTGGATCAGTCGAATGAAATTTCCAATCTAGATAGAAGGGTCGTTCACTCCCTATTCTTTGAGAGGTTGATTGCGATGATAGACTCCGCTCATCGGAGAGTAGATTCTTCATTACTGACTTTTCACGATTGATCGCACCTCGCACCTAAAGGAGTCAATCCTAACCCCCTGTTTGGATGATTGTTTCCCATGGTTAATTATTGTATTATTTTCTATGAAACTATGTCTATTTTTTAAGCTAAACCATCAAACTGATTGTTTAGCAAGTCTTTTATTAAAATCAAAAGGTTTTGTGTAGAAAATGAAAAACAAAAACAAAAGAAAACTAACTCCAGTTAAGCCACTGGAATTGAGTTTGTGGAAACTGAAACTAAAGTACAAACAAATAGCTTATCTATTGCATATCATTTGTCCTTTACTTAACACCATCCCACACGCCTACAGAGTTCTCACCAGGTGTTATGGATCAAAATTCTAGAGAAGTGAATTTCAGGCTTCAAGGATGGAGTAAAATTCTTCTTGTAGCTCTTCAGGTTCAGCAGGTTACTTCTTTGAATCAAACTGTATGATATGAGACATTTTTTCATAGTAGATTCAATGAAGTCACATTTGGGAATGTTACAACAGAATGAGCATGCATGCATGCTAATACAACACATTGTAACCTTGTCAAAAATACTTTCATTGATTTCTGTATTATGTGTGCATGGTTGTATTAACTCAGAACACTTTCTAGAACACTTTCGTGTGCTGCATTTTCTTGCTACTGCTACTAGTCTCCTGGGATATCAATCTTACTTTCCTTTATATTTTTTATCCTCATGTATGGTATATGAGCCTTCTCTGTATTAATTATTTGTCTTGCTTTGATAGGTAGTGCATTGAAGCTCTTGAATTGTTGGTCACCTGCAAAATCAAAAATATAGTTAGCTAAAAGATCTACCAGTCCATTTCCTTCCCTTAATATATGTTCCACCTGAACCTCTTTATCCATCATCAACCTTGTGATGTCTTTAACAATCATAGTTATACTCTAAGGAACATCCCATTGTCTTGTTAAGGTCATCTTCATAGTCATTGAATCAGTTTCCAGCACCACAAGGAGAAGTGTATGAGTCACAAAGTATTACAAACCCTGCCTAATTGCAATTGCTTCTGCTACTAAATTTGTAACATCAAGAACTCTCTCTGCCGCAGCATACACCAAGTTTCCTTCTTCATTTCTAATGCAAAATGCCACAGAACTAGGCTTTGGATTCCCTCTTGAAGAACCATCAGAGTTACATTTGTACCACCTTTCCCTAGGGAATTCCCATTTAACAACTTTACACAAAATTCTTGGCCTATATGCTTCAAATAACTGCATGATATGATATAGATATTTGATATATTTTGTTGCCATGGAAACCTAATTTTGTACAATAGATGGATATTCATGTTGATCTCATATCAAATCTTGTTGATGGACATTTTTCCTCCATGCAAAATAGTGTTTCTCCATTTTCATATCTGCCACATAATAATAGAAGGAGTAATAGGGAATGTTCTTATTGTATTTCATATATAATATGGAATGCTCCGAACACTGCTTTGAGTTTTGGAGGACATGCAGCATTTCACCAGGCTTGTACTACTTGTTTCACCAGCAAAGATGGTCCAGTAATGCCTGCAACAGCATTGAAGTATCTCCACACTTTTGTGGCTATTGTTCCTATAATATACAAATAGTCCACAGTTTTATACTGTCTAACAATACAACAACAACATCTTGCTTCAATATCCATCCCAATTCCTCTTAACACCTCTACAATTGGCAGTTTAAACTCCCACAATCTCCAAAAAATAACGATATTTTAAAAATCAAACCATTTAGCCACAAATTCTTAGAAACATCATATTTATGAGATTTCTTTCTTAAAAGTGTCCATGCACTCCAAACAGTGAATTTGCCAGAAGTTGTCATCATCCACCATAGTTTATCCCACTCCTCTGATGTTTCATGAATTTCCAACTTCTGTATGATGTGATCTACAATATCTCCACGAAAGAATTGTTGCAAATTACTCACATTCCATCTTCCATCCTCTATGAGTTCATGCACATCTTGTATACTTTCATCCACTTAGAAATTCTCGAAAACAACATAGTATAATGCTCCCAATTTTGACCAGTTGTCAAACCAAACATTTGTTGTACCACTTTTTGGTTCCCACCACATCTCTTATTCTATGTTGTTCCTAGCTTTCAGTATCATCTTCCAGACATGAGAGCCTCCTTTCCACTGCACAGTTTGAGGAAACTATTTTTTGCAATAATTGTTCCAAATAAAATTGGCCTATAGTGTGTTAGGGGTTCTAAACCTCCACCATAGTTTGGCACATAATGCTTTAGATACATCAAGAAATGGCCTAAATCTTATGCCCCCTTCATCTTTTGGTAAACACAACTTCAACCATGAAGACCAATGTCTGCTTCTGTCTTCTGCTTTGTTATTCCAAAAGGATATTGCAAAGATTTTATGTAGCTCAATGATGACACATTTTGGAGGCCATATTGTTGATAACAAATGTATTGGCATGCTCTGAAGAACACTGGTGACTAAAACTCCATTTTCCCCCAAATGATAGCAATCTCCCTTTCCAAGCTTGTAGTTTATTTTATACCTTCTCTATCAATTCATTATAATCAGCTTTTCTCCTTCTTGTATGTGTGATAGGTCATCCCAAGTAGGTAAAGGAAAAAAACATCCTGAGAAACCGGTAGCACCCTCCACCTGTTGTACTAGAACATTTGAAACTTTGTTATGCATGTAAAAGGAACTCTTTCCTTTATTGATCGTCTACCCATACATTTGTTCATACTCCTTCATTATGCCCATAATCAACACCAAAGATTTAAGATCATCATATGTGAATATGATGGTGCAGATGCTTAAATGATTCAGGTTGGCACTCCACTTTGGTATTCCGTAACTCCTATCGTCATTATGCTCAAATAAAGAGTTTAATGCTTTAGATATCACTTCTGCAGATAAGATGAATAAAGCTGAAGATAAAGGATCTCCTTGCTTCACTCTCCTGGTGGAATGAAAGAAAACATATGCTTGCCCATTCAGAAGAACTGAGTACCAATTATTTTATATTAATCTCCACTCCATATCTATATATACTTCTGCAAATTCCATTTTTCTCAATACCCTGAATAAAAAAGTCCAAGATACTCTATCATATGTCTTTGTCATATCAAGCTTGAGAACCACATTTGCTGGTTTACCTCTCAATCTATTATCAGTAACTATCTCATGTGTCAATAGAACATTTTCAATGATATTCCTCCCTTTTACAAAGCCAAACTGATTAGCATAAATCATAGAAGGTAAAACAACTTCCAGTTTATTTTGAACCACTCTTGATATTACCTTATTGATGAAATTACTAAGACTTATTGGCCTCATATCAGATAGAGAAAATCTCAATAATATTCTTCTTTGACAACAGAACCAGGTTGGTATGTGTAATGGATTTTGGCACCTGCTTATGCTACTGATGATGAACTCACTACGGCTATTCAACGTCAAATTCAGATTTTTTCCTGCTACATAGGCGACTAGAGTGAGAGAGTTATAGTTGAAAAGAGGATTCCTCACTTCTTTCTCTCATTCAAAACCGTGCATGCACCGAGAAAGATTGTCGGTAGGAAAGCTCTGTTATGCACCAATGACGGCCCCTTCTCTTTACCTTTCCAATGCCCTACCTCATTCGAACTTTAAAGAAATGTCATATAGGGAAAGTCCAGCTTCAAATCTGACTTCTAACTCCCTCATCAAAAGTATAATCGATAAAGACCTAAGGTTATGCAATTTTGGAATTCTGTTCAAATAGAAAGTTTTTTTGCTAGTTCAAGGTCAATCTTTTAGATTAACGCTCTAGAGAAGCGAACTTCAATCACAAATATTTCACTATACTACTTATTCTCGTTTCGAGATTAACAAACATTTTACACATCTCCACCAATAATAACCCAACACACCAAATAGAAAATACCAATCATACCATCTAGACCACCTGAGCTTTCACCTGATTGTTCAAACTGCTTTCTTGACATCTTCCAATATAGGCATGCTTGTAAGCCTTGCATTTTCCTCCTGAGTAATCATTGCTAGTACATGCTGAAAGAGAGTAAAATCAGATGGTTCTCTTTCTTGTGTAAATTTCTGTTGAAAGAACCTGATTGCCTCATCTACCAAGTGATCAGATCCTTCCTTGTTATTTCTGTTTTCAAGATATGTAACCACCTTGCCACTAGATAAAACTTTTGGCAAGTATTTCTACACAGGATATCTCCTTCTGAAACTTTTTATGTCCTTCTTGGTGTTGCTTACCCTTACTTTCTTCTGATTTTTCAGTTGCATCTACTATCTCTCCCTCCTTTGTATCTTCCTTTCTAAAATCACATAACTCGTGATGAAGAACTCTACATTCCACATTAGAATGGCCTTGCAACATACATTCAGTACAGTACTTTGGCAAGTGATCATACTGAATTCTCACTTTTACTGATTTGATCTCCTTTGTTTTTTCATCCTCTATCTCCATCATTACAAATTTTGAAAGATCTACTAAAAAGTCAAATTGAACCTTAACTGTAACATCCCATATTTTTGGATCATGGTTTGAATCGCTAGACATATGTAAATAGACCCGAGCATTGGAGTATTTTTGGTCATATTCACGTATGCAAATTAAGAGCTTAGTATATAAAAGGATAAAACCCCAAAATAATTTTGTAAACAAGTGTGACGATGGGAGTTAATAATAATAGTTGTATATCCCCAAAGAAGTTATGGACTAGTGTCATATCACAAAATTATGACATTGAGTATATGAAGATTTTATAAGTCATTAAGATTTAAGTGAATTGGGATCACAAAATTAAGACTTGTTGCTAAGCAATAAAGGGATGGTGCACGTGAAATTGATAAAATGGAAGCAAAGTGACACACACACACACACACATATATATATATATATATATATATATATATTTAAGGTGGTGGTGGCAATCATATAGGCTAAGTGATAAATGTGTTGACAAGTGGGGGGGGGGCACGTGTGAAGGGGAAAATTATTTCTAGACTTTCATCTCATTTCCTATTAAGAATTCATGGAAGGAAAATTGTTATACAAATACTTAGTGTAAGTGGGCAGCTACTTTTTCTTCCTAGGATTAGCAGCAACGTGAAATCATATTTTTTAGGAGTAACATATAACTCTTCTCAAGAACATTATATGTGTTTTGCTCACTACATCAACCTAATTGTTTCGTTCTTCACCATGGTAGGATTAGTTTTCATTTAAGTTGCTTGGGACTCATGGTACTAAATTAACTTGGATGAAGTTGGAGATTAGCTTGTAAGGAATATTGGTTTCCTCATCGTTAATAAACTATCGGAAGTAAAGGTATGTTGAGGCAAATTATTTCTTTCTTTTGGCATGTTCCATGTAACGAAATATAACTATGATATTGTTCCATAAATTATTTCACTCCTAGTAGTTAAGAATATTCATGTTATTGATTCTCATGTTAAAAGCATGTCTAAATATGTTCCTAAATCCTTATTGAGGTATATGGAAAAGATGTTAATATTCCCGATGTTAGCCGAAGGTATAAGGATATTATGTCATCCGATAAATTCAGAAAATGTTTTATTGTCATTCATGCATTTTCATTTACATTATATTCATTTATTACCCCCGGGCCCACATGCTCTATGCACACTACTATATGGTAAATATTATGCATATGTAGGGAATATGGGGAAAGGGAAGGCGTTATATACGCACACTGCCTGCAGTTGGTACATATTATCACGAAAGAGCCCGAAGAGGCCAATATAATATGATGCCCTTGTGTGACCAATATAATATGATGCCCTTGTGTGTCCAATATAACTTGATGCCTATAAAGGCGGTTGTGGGAAGGAAGATGCCCTTGTGTGGCCATTATTTATATGTATACCGCATTTGCATTGCGCATAACATTTATGCATATGTATTAGGGCCATCAGAGGCATTACTGCTGGTCAGCTGTTTCTGTGGCAGTTATTGTTATATCCCTGTTATGCTATTATTCATACCTGACATACTCAGTACATCAGTCATACTGACGTCCCTTTTGTCGGGGGACGCTGCGTTTCATGCCCGCAGGTTTACGTAGGCAAGGTGACGATCCACGTTAGTAGGTTGCTGACTCAGTGGATTTTAGAGTACTCTCATTGTTTCGGAGTGTCGGTCTAATCTTGGTATGGTATATTTTTGCATATACATATGGGTATGGAGGGGCCCTGTCTTGACCTTTTGATATCACATACTCTTTAGAGGCTTGTAGACAGGTGTCCTGTGTGTAATAGTTTTGTATGGCCTTGTCGGCCTTGGTATGGGTATGTATATATATAAGTTAGATTTCTGGTTTACTGTTTCTATATTTATATATGTCAGCGGAGTACTGAGTGATGGCCTTTGTGGCTGCGGACAATTACAAATAGATGTTAAATGTACGGCTAGTGGTACCCAGCGGGTAAGGTCCGGGTGCCCGTTGCGGCCCTCTAATTTGGGTCATGACAAACTTGATATTAGAGCATGTCTGTCCTAGGGAGTGTACAAGCCGTGTCTAGTAGAGTCTTATTTATGGGTATGTTGTGCACCACACTTATAAACAGGAGGCTGCAAGGCATTTAGGGATGGTTTTCATTCTTTCGTATCATAGATCATGCAGTAGAGCTGAGTCTTAAGAATTCAAGTTTAACCCGTGCTTAATGGTGAGCCTGGTGTTGGTAAAATAGCAGTAGTTGAAGGGCTAGCACAGAGGATCGTTCGAGGTGATGTTCCGAGTAATTTGGCTGACGTTAAGCTTATAGCATTAGGTATGAGAGCATGCGTTGCTAGAGAAAAATGCATAGGTGAATTTGAGGAAAGGTTAAAGGCTGTGCTAAAGGAAATGGAAGAAGCAGAAGGGAAAGTGATTCTCTTTATTGATGAGATACATTTGGTTTTAGGTGTTGGTAGGACTGAAGGGTCAATAGATGCTACTAGTTTGTTTAAGACAATGCTTGCTAGGGGACAATTAAGGTGCATTAACTTTGGAAGAGTATATGAAGTATGTGGAAAAGGATGCTGCATTTGAAAGGTGTTTCCAGTTCCTATTACTATAAGTATCCTTCGAGGGTTGAAGAAGAAATATGAAGGCCATTGCGGTATCAAAATTCAGGGTAGGGCTCTTGTCATTGCTGCCCAATTTACATTTTGATACATTACAGGTTGACATTTGCCAGATAAAGCTATTGACCTAGTTGATGAGGCTTGTGCAAATGTGAGAGTTCAACTTGATAGTCAACCAGAAGAAATTGGCAATATCGAAAGGAAAAGGATTCAGCTAGAAGTTGAACATCATGCTCTTGAGAAGGAAAAAGTCAAAACTAGCAAAGCTCAACTTAGCTTGATGATTTGAGGGACAAATTCCAGCCTTTGATGATGAGGTATAAGAAAGAGAAGGAAAGAATTGATGAGCTTCGCAGGCTTAAGGAGAAGCGCGATGAACTTATGTATGCTTTACAAAAAGCTGAAAGGAGATATGATCTTGCTAGAGCAGCAGATCTTAGATATGGTTCAATCCAAGAAGTGGAAGCTGCAATAACAAAGCTTGAGAGTAACTCAGATGAGAGTATAATGTTAACAGAGACTATGGGACCCGATCAGGTTGCGGACGTAGTTAGTCGCTGGACTAGTATTCCTGTCTCAAGGCTTGGTCAGAATGAGAAAGAGAAATTGATTGGTCTCGCTGATAGATTGCACCAAAGAGTGGTCATACAAGATCATGCAGTTAGAGATGTTGATGAGGCTGTGTTAAGGTCTAGAGCTGGATTAGGAAGGCAATAACAACCAACTGGTTCATTCCTTTTTTTTTTTGGGCCAACTGGTGTTGGAAACACTGAACTTGCTAAAGCTCTCGCTGAGCAACTCTTTGATGATGATAAGTTGATGGTCAGAATTGACATGTCCGAATACATGGAACATCATTCTGTTTCTCGATTGATTGGTGCTCCACCAGGTTATGTTGGACATGAGGAAGGAGGACAACTTACTGAAGCCGTGAGGAGGCACCCTTATAGTGTTGTGCTTTTTGACGAAGTGGAAAAACCTCATCCTACTGTGTTTAATACCTTGCTTCAAGTGTTGGATGATGAAATATTAACTAATGGTCAGGGTCGTACTGTTGATTTCACTAACATAGTGATCATTATAACTTCAAATCTGGGGGCAGAGTTTCTATTGTCAGGATTAATGGGCAAGTGCGCTATGGAGAAGGCTTACGAAATGGTCATGCAGGAGGTTATGATATCCAAAAGAGTGGGTGAGCACACAAAATAGCTTCATGATGCAGCATGTTACAATTCTAAATAACCTCTGTATAATGATAGGGGCAATTGAGGACGAGAATTATGGTACAATCGAAGAATGGTTGTAGAAATATGGAGATAGTTAATAAGTATAAATGAAACGGTATGATCAAGTATCAAGGCAGAAATATTTTTCATTTTATGACGAGTAGAATGAAGGATTACGACAAGAAGGGTGAATGTGAATGAAATTATAGTTATGCAGGTTTCACAAAGGTATGACTACTCTGGAATAGCGTAAGGACCAATGGTTGATGAGGGACAATAAGAACTCTTCGGCTAAATGTGACAAACCTCTGAGATTCAAGAAGGTATGAGAGATACTTTGAGATAAGAGATTTCCTCAAGGCAACTTCAAATGGAAAATAAAAAGGTAAGACGAGTGGGCACTCGGTCGATGGGAGATATAATAATGGTAAGACAGGAAAGCTAGACAAGTCATGGGATCATGGAACACCGTGGATTGGATCTAAACATATGAAGCATCGATTCCACAACATATGCAGTCATACATTTCAGAATGTGTGTAAACAAAAGTAACAGTGAGTAAAGCTCGAGATCAGCACCTAGATAGGTGAAAATTGACCAATGACGCCTATAGATACAAAGTAGACATTAAGGATATATGTCAAAGAGATAATGACATTATAATGAAGATAAAATGTCAGGAAAATATAGATGTCTATGAGCATTGAACTAACCAAAGGTTTTACGAGATAGATAAAGTAATGGGTTTATAGCTTAACAAGATCAAGGGAATCTTTTCTAAAGCACCATTAACGGAAAGAATAGCCATGAGGCCAGTAGAGGAATTCAAATCTAAGTACACTGACCAGGTTTGGATATAGTAGGTCAACATCATGTGATGTAAAATTCTTCAGAATCTTTCATGTACGGAATGAGGGAATAAATTAACAGCTCATCCCTTATGGATTGGTAACTCCAAGGATTGGAGTCAGGAGCAATGTTTAAGATTACATATGTATACAAGAATATATACTAAGAGGAGTACGACAAGTAAGAAAATGAGTGGACAAGTAGTAAAGAAAGGGAGTTGTTTATAATCATGAGTAATGAGAAAGTTTCAGACCATGAATAAGAGTTAACTACGATAATACGTGCACTTCATATTTGATGATATTTTCCATAAAGTGTTCACGATTGAAATACTACAAATATAAGAGTTTTCAACACACAGCTAGTAAATAAAGCTAGATGGACAATAGAATCATGCATCCTCAAGCGGCTGAATTAATGTTAGAATGAAGGAGAGAAGTTGACCTAAAGGAATGCATCATTTAGCTAAGTGGGAGTCCGATTGAAGGATTCAGATAGTGATAGCCCTATAAATCATAATACAGCAGGGTCATCCCTCATACGGGAAGAAAAATGAATGTCATGATGAAGATCCCATTGTTAGGGAAGATTGGGAAGGATATCTAACAAGAGAACCTCAATCTTCGAGTATAATGGGAGAGAGACCCCATATGGAAGGTCCATTTGTATATTCCTAATGTAGCAAGATTACGAAATAAGATTATGATGGAGGTCCATTGATCACAGTATTCCATTCCCCATAGATCTACTAAGATGTATTATGATCTCAAAGGTATGTATTGATGGAACGACATGAAAAGGAACATTGCGAAGTGGGTAGATCAGTGTCCTAATTGTCAGCAAGTAAAAGTAAAGCACCAAAAGCTCGGCGGCTTGACTCAAACATTGAAATCCTGATATGGAAATGGGAAATGATTAATATGAATTTCATTATGGGTTAGCTCGCTCTTATCATAAGTTTGATCTTGTTTGGATAATTGTTGATAGACTGACAAAATCAGCTCATTTCTTGGTGGTCAAAACTACCTACACAGCCGAGGACTACGTAAAGTTATACGTTAAGGAGCTTGTTTGCCTTCATGGTGTGCCTAGTTCTATTATATCTGACCGAGATGCGCAATTCACATCTAATTTAGGGAAATCATTCAAAAAGGTTTGGACACTCGAGTTAAACCTAGCACAGCTTTCCACCCTGAAACAGAAGGACATGCCAAGTGTACGGTTCAAACGTTCGAAGACATGCTATGAGCTTGTGTATTGGATTTTAAGGGAAGTTGGAATGATCATTTGTCCCTTATTGAATTTGCGTACAATAACAATTACCATATTGGCATTAACATGATTCCATACGAGGTTCTGTAGGGATTGGAATGTAAATCTCCTATCATATGGTTCGAAGTAGGCGAGTTAGAATTATTTGGGCCTGATGTGGTGCACCAAGCTATAGAGAAGGTGAATCTTATCCAAGAATGGTTGTTAACCGCTCAGAGTCGTCAGTAGCCGTATGTAGATGTGCGACATGCGGGACTAAAAGTTCCAAGTGGATGATTGGGTCATCTTGAAGATTTCTCCTATGGAGGGTGTAATGAGATTTGGGAAAAAAGTGAAAGCTTAGTCCAAGGTACATTAGGCCATATCACATAATTCAACGAATCGGCCAAGTGGCTTACGAATTGGACTTGCCTTCCAAGTTAGGGTTTGTTCATCCAGTACTTCATGTTTCTATGTTAAGAGCGTGTGTTGAGGATCCTTCCCGGATTATACCGATTGACGATGTAATGATGTGCGTTATATTATTTGGCCCCGTGAAAATATGGTTGTGTTTTCTGGCTATGTGACGGTGATTAGATATGTCACCCCAACATTCGAGGATGAATATTGCTAAGGGGGGAAGGATGTAACATCCCGTACTTTTGGGTCATAGTTTGAATTTCTAGGCATATGTGAAATCGCTAGGCGTATGTAAATAGACCCAAGTGTTGGAGGATTTTTGTTCATATTCACGTATGAAAATTAAGAGCTTAGTATATAAAAGGATAAAACCCCAAAATAATTTTGGACATAACAAGTGTGATGATGGGAGTTAATAATAATAGTTGTATATCCACAAAGAGGTTATGGACTAGTGTCATATCACAAAATTATGACATTGAGTATATGAAGGTTTTATAAGTCATTAAGATTTAAGTGAATTGCGATCATGAAATTAATTATGTATGTGATGAGTTAAATGTGGAGGGTGGCTTAAAGGAATTAATTAAGACTTGTTGCTAAGCAATAAAGGGATGGTGCGTGTGAAATTTATAAAATGGAAGCAAAGTGAGACACACACACACACACACACACACATATATATATATATATATATATATATATATATATATATATATCTTTAAGGTGGCGGCGGCAATCACATAGGCTAAGTATTAAATGTGTTGACAAGTGGGGGCCCTTGTGTTGCCAATATAACCTGATGCCCACATATGCGGTTATGGGAAGGAAGATACCCTTGTGTGGCCAATATTTATATGTATACCTCATTTGCATTGTGCATAACATTTAGGCATATGTATTAGGGCCCTTAGAGGCATTTACTGCTGGTCAGCTGTTTCTGTTTTAGTTATTGTTATATCCCTGTTATGCTATTATTCATGCCTAACATACTCAGTACATCAGTCGTACTGACGTCCCTTTTGTCGAGGGACGCTGCGCTTCATGCTCGCAGGTTTACGTAGGCAAGGCGACGATCCACGTTACTAGGTTGCTGACTCAGCGGATTTTGGAGCACTCCCCTTATTTCGGAGTGTCGGTCTAATCTTAGTATGGTATATTTTTGCATGTACATATGGTATGGAGGGTCCATGTCCCAACCTTTTGATATCACATACTCTTTAGAGGCTTGTAGACAGGTGTCCTGTGTATAGTAGTTTTGTATGGCCTTGTCGGCCTTGGTATGGGTATGTATATATAAGTTGGATTTCTGGTTTACTATTTATTTATATATGTCAGCGGAGTACTGAGTGACGGCCCTTGTGGCCGCGGACAATTACGGATAGATGTTAAATGTACGGCTAGTGGTACCCGGCGGGTAGGGTCCGGGTGCCCGTCGCGGCCCTCCGGATTGGATCATGACATTAACTCTAACACAGTTAGGTCTTGTCGTATTAATTGTAGCCAAATCAAGTTGGAGAGGTTTACCAACTAGTGTAAACAGAGACTCTTTGACAAAGAAAGTTTAAAGTAGGTTTGAAAAAGATATACAAGTCATCGCTATCGATGTTTCTTTATCTAGTTTGAAGTTTGAATTGTGAAGGTGATTTTTGTGTGATTGCGTATTTTATTTTCCCATTACACCACCACCACACCCACTCACCCACCTCCATTACACCCAAATCCACTAACCCCAACCTCCACCCTCTCACCCTCACCCTCCGCCACCCGTCCCGACCCCCACCACACCACCCTCCATCACACCCAAACCCGGACACCCCACTATCACCGCCACCACCGCCCACAACCCTCACCACCATCCACATCGACCACCCCCACCCCACACTAGCCATCACTCCACCACCTACTTAACCTTAATTTTATTAATATATATAAACTAATTTATAATTAAAGGTTAAGGATATTCTAGTAAACTTACATGTTATTATACAGTACCATACACTCAAACCAAACAATAAAAAAAATAGTAAACTACAACAAACAATATAGTCTATCCAAACATTGTATCCATTAATACAGTACAATACAATATTGTACTATATTATACTATACATTATGAAACCATGGGTAACGACCATCCAATCAGAATGTAAAGGACAAGAATCTCTCTTGTCGTCAAAAATGCTTACTCATGGTCTTTGTAACACACTATTTGTACCCTAGGGGACATTTGTACATTGTTCAAGATGTAGGATTAATCGTTGTCCTTCCCTCCATCCATTGTTCTTCTTCCGCAAAAAATATACAATACATATTTTACCTCTCACAAACTAATCACTATTTTATAGTGTAACATCCCGTACTTTCGAGTCACAACTTGAATCGCTAGGTGTGTGTAAAATCGCTAGGCGTGTGTAAATAGACCCGAGCGTTGGGAAAATTGATGTTATATTTATGTATGGTAATAAAGAGATTAGTATATAAAGAGATAAAACTCTGAAATAATTTTAGATGTAACAAGTGCGACAATGGGGATTAATAATAATAGTTGTATATCCCCAAAGAGGTTATGGACTAGTGTCATATCACACAAATTATGACATTGAGTATAAGAAGGTTTTATAGGTTATCATGATTTAAGTGAATTGGGATCAAGAAATTAAATTATGTGTATAATTGAGTAATTGTAGGATTATGGATTAATGTGAACTTTTCCACGTGGGACCATTACAAGAGACAAACAAATGACTCCTCCATTTCATTTATATCTATCACTTGTACGTGGTGTACCACTTCTCAATGCACGAATTAGTATTGAATTAGGTGGGCCCATAGTTCATTACATAGTGACAACAGGATCAATTTCACATGGAAGAGCAAAGAGTCTCTTAATAGTATATAAGGGCAGCAACCAATTCTCGAGAAACAGAGGCTAGGTAGCAATGGCATATCTCATAATTTACCTAAGCAAAATATGTAATACAATTTAGTTTAGAAGAGGCGACGTGATTTTAGAAGCAGCAACGTAAGATCAAATTTTGCGGAGGTAGTGATTCCTGATATACAAGGTCGAAATACTATACGGGGTGTATGTTGTGTCGGCGAATGATCCGACAAAAGGTATGTCAAGGCAAATTATTTTTTTCTTTTGGCATGTTCCATGTAACGAAATATAACCGTGATATTATTCTATAAATTATTCTACTCCTAGTAGTTAAGAATATTCATGTTGTTGATTTCTATGTTAAAAGCATGTCTAAATATGTTCCTAAATCCTTATTGAGCTATATAGGAGAAATGTTGATATTCCCAATATTAGCCGAAGGTACATGTTAAGTACTTCCAATGTTAGCCAAAGGGGCAAGGATATTATGTCATCCGATAAGTTTAGAATGTTTTATTGTCATTCATGCATATATACATATAATATATTGGATCGGGTTGCACGTTCCGCAACACTAACATATATTGGATAGGGTTGCACGTTTCGCAACACTAACACATATTGGATCGGGTTGCACGTTCCGCAACACTAACATATATTGGATCGGGTTGCACGTTCCGCAACACTAACATATATTGGATCGGGTTGCACGTTCCGCAACATATATATATATATATATATATATATACCGCATTTTCATTCTGCATAACATTTAGGCGAGACGACGATCCACGTTAGTAGGTTGCTGTCTCAGCCGATTTTTGGAGCACTCCCCTTGTTTCGGAGTGTCGGTCTATTTTGGTACGGTGTATTTTTGCATGTCTATATGGATATGGCGGGGCCCTATCCCGACGTTTTGATGTCCTGTACTCTCTTAGAGGCTTGTAGACATGTGTCATGTGTGTAGTAATCTTGTATGGCCTTGTCGGCCTTGGTATATATAAGTGGAGTTTTCTGATTCAGATTTTATATAGTCCTTTTTTGGCTTAGTCCGTATTTAGTTATGATTAGGTGTTGATAGTGTTATTGGTGGTACCCGGCGGGTAAGGTCCGGGTGTCCGTCGCGCCCCTCCGGTTTGGGTCGTGTCATTGGGTTTTGGAAAGAAATAAATAGGTTAGCTAAAAAAAAAAGAGAGAGAAACAGAGGATAGAGCACAAATGACACATACAATAGAAGTGTAAATTTCATCAGAACTACTATTAAATACACACAAACATACCTCAGCCCGTGGGAAACCATTAGAAGAAAAGCGTGAGAATATCTAATGCAATATGGCATTTCCTCGGGCACGTTAACTGCCTTCCAATACTCGAATCATTAAAGAACGAAATCTGAGCAAGTTCTCGAGTCATTTTCCTCAGAGGAGTATCACACATTTTATGACATTCATAAGGGAAGCTGGCAAGGCCAAAGGCTTATTTGCGGTCCACAGATTCCAAGCACAATTACATCTGAACCTTCATTATTACAAGAACTGGATACACAAACCAACTGTTTTATCTACATAATCCTATCGATAGGAATCAGCAACAGGACTCATAGCAGCTGCATTTTTGTCTCTAGGAAAGCTCTTCAGCTTGAATTATTGTCCTCAACATCTCTAAATTTAGATCTCCTACCATGACCTGAAGAACAAGAGAATACTGGATAAATTCTTTATACAATTTGATTGGTTGAAAAGAGACTAGAAAAAGCAATTTCCATATTAATTGAATGCCGACATGAGGGTCTAAAAGAACTGGCACATCTTTGTGCTGTAAAACTGAATCAACAGACAGTCCTATGCACAGATACTTTCAAGTGGCATCAAATGAGCAAGTGCGTCAATCTGTAGGTCTACTCAAAAGCCTTTTGGTCAACACGGCCAAGGCACCACATATCCATTTATAAGAGTTGCACTAGTTCTCCTGTGTAATGCTTTCCTTCATTGGCTAAAAAAGATTGTCAACCTTCTGGTGTTCCGCACTTCTCCGATCATTAAGTTTTAGACTTGAGAAATACCAGTTGAGAAGTTCAACAATTACAACTACCTGTGCATGAATTGTTTGGTAAAGGTATAGATCAGATCACAACCTAAACTCATTTTGACGAACCCATCTATTTGATACCCTATAAGATGGCCAATTTTAACCCCTAAAATTGTTACTTGTCCAAACTTAAGTTAGACGGAGTTGGTTGTTTGATGTTATTCCTACGCATCTGGACCCAACTCATTTTAGTCCAAGTAAAGTTTGATCAGCTAGTTCAAGACCTATTTATTAATTCATTCTTCACTCTGTGTTCATAGCTAACCAAGAGTGAGCTTATTCAAGCGGATATGCGACAACTCTCGCTAATCAGTCTTGGATGGGGGAAGAACATCTGATTCACCAATAGGTAACCATTTTGATTTACCAACTGAGTAGACCAGTCCATTTAACACCCTTAACTGCAATACCAGAAAAATAAAACTAGAAAAAAATCACTGCTGCTCAATATAACGTGAAGGTTAAGATGGTTTTATGAACTAAAAGGCAAGCAGAACTATTATTGATGGTGACCCGAGGGATGATGCAGCAAGATAGGAGAACACTAAATGGTTAGAATAACTCTCTTTTTTTTTTTTGGTTTGGGGTGTGGGGGTGGGGGTGTGGGGGAGGGATGGGAAGGAATTTGCTACATACCCTGGTCTAATCCCCAATACAAGGTAAGATACTAAAATAACAAAAATGGTGAAAGATATGTAGTGTGTTAGCAGAAGACGAGGGAAAGTTGTATCCGAGTCAAACACTACACTTATATAGACTCTCAAAGCTCAAACCACATATAAGAAATGGTTTACCAAGTTAGCATTACACCATGCTGATTACCATTACTTGCTACTAATATGCTCCTAGTATCCTGTTGATTTTCCTGGTCCTGTTGCTTCAGTCAGCTCTTTGAATTAGTGTAGAAACGCGCAAACAGGTAAAACTTCTGTATAACAAGCATTACTCACAAGGAAGTATCTGAAAGAAATAATCCCCTTGATTATTTTCATTGATTGAATAGATATATATACAAGTTACATATTTCCATAATAGGAAAATCCTTTTCCTATTCTACTTCTAAATCCTTATTTTACCATAATTCTACCTATACAATTATGGTAGGTGTATAACACTAATTAAGGTAACCTTTTATACTACAATATACTATAATATATATACCATATATACACTTATTTGTTTTGTAATAACTGGCCGAGAATGGGCTGCCACTGCTGGGCAGAATGGGCTGCCACTGCTGGGCATTCTCTGGCCGAGAATGGGCTTGCAGAATGGGCTGCTTTGTTTAACACACCCCCGCAGTCATAGCGGACGGTTTTGGCCGAGGCTGTCCCTAAAATCTTCAAAGAGAACCGCTGGTAGACCCTTTGTAAATATGTCTGCAATTTGATAACGAGACGGGACATGGCATACGCGAACGTGACCCTTTGCAACCTTCTCACGGACAAAGTGAATGTCCATTTCGATATGCTTTGTGCATTGGTGTTGAACTGGGTTACCTGAGAGGTAGATGGCACTAATGTTATCTCAATATACCAAGGTTGCCTTCTGAATGGGACAATGAAGCTCCAAAAGCAAATTACGTAGCCAACATGATTAGGAGACCACATTCGCTACCCCTCGACATTACGCCTCGCCTTTGACCGAGCGTGACAGAGTTGCTTGACGTTTTGCCAACCATGAGACCAAATTGTTGCCAAGGAACATACAGTAGCCAGAAGTCGACCGTCTGGTGTCGGGACAACCACCCCAATCAGCATCCGTGTAAGAGACAAGTGTGGATGTAGATGAAGGATACAAGTGCAAACCATAATCCAATGTCCCCTGAATATACCGTATGATGCATTTGATTGCATTCATGTGCTCAACTCGGGTCATGCATGAATAAACACACCGATGTAATGCATATGTAATATCCGGTCCTGGTAAAGGTAAGATCTTGGAGGGCCCTGCAAGGCTGCGATAATGGTCGGTCCTCGTATGGTGCACTCCGCTGTGGCACTTAGCTTTGGGTTTGCATCAATCGGCGTGGAAGTGGACTTACAGGATGACATCCCACTTTCGATGATCTCAAAGAAGATACTTCCGTTGAGACAGAAACAACCCATCGGAATGACGTTGGACGGCAATCCCCAAAAAATAACTCAAAGGCCCTAAATCTTTCATAGCGAACTCAGAACTGAGCATGGTCATGATAGACTGGCGCAAGGCATCGGAAGAGGCGGTCAAGATGATATCATCCACATACAACAGAATGTAGGCCAAAGAAGAACCACGACGGTAGATGAACAAGGAATTATCTGACCGGCTGTGAGTGAACCCAATAATGGAAACAAAGTCAGCAAACCTCGTGTACCAGGCCCTCGGAGACTGCTTAAGCCCATATAAGGACTTCTTCAACAAACATACATGATGAGGACGGTTTGGATCCCTGAAACCCAAAGGCTGATGCATATAGACTGTTTCCTTGAGATCACCGTGTAGGAAAGCATTCTTGACATCCAACTGATGAATTGTCCACGTCTTTGACAGAGCCAAGCTAAGCACAATGCGAATAGTAGCCGGTTTGACCACCGGACTAAACGTCTCACCACAATCAATTCCAACCTGCTGAGTCTTACCATCACCAACAAGTCGTGCCTTATGCCGAGCAAATGAGTCATCTGAATTCTCCTTATGAGCAAAAATCCACATAGACCTGATAACATTAATACCATATGGACGGGGCACCAACTCCCACGTCTTATTATCAATAAGAGCATTATATTCATCAGTCATAGCAATTTTCCAATTAGGGTCATTTAATGCGGACACAGGATTGCGGGGCAAGGGGGATTTAGAGACATCAGAATGTAAATTAAAATGTCTTTTAGGTGTAAAAATACCCCGCTGACTACGAGTGACCGGTCTATGACTCGAGGAAGAATTGAGGGAATTTTGGGAATTTTCTGGGCTCGGGACGGACTGGCCAGCAGGCAGTGGGCCTGCTGGCCCAAATCGGTAAAGGCTGGACTCGGTTTCTGGACCAGTTCCAGTGGCAGAAACTGCTGGATGTGGCGTTACTGTGGGGCCAGCGGGCAGTGGGCCCGCTGGAGGATTTTGGGTACGGGAGATGTCCGAAAAATTCCGAATAATATACGGGGATATTTGGTCATCCAAAAAATTATATGACTCAGGTTCGGGAGTATGAACTTTCGTAAATGGAAATTGAGTTTCATCAAAAATGACATGGCGATTGATTATGATTTTCTTGGAGGATAAATCAAAACACTTATAACCACGATGATTTGACGGATAACCCAAAAACACACACGGGGTAGACCGAGCCTGAAGTTTGTTAATTGTGGTGGATGGGAATAACGGATAACACAAGCACCCAAAAATTCGAAGGTGAGAATAAGAAGGGTTCTTATTATATAGGACTTTGAGGGGGGAAGAGTATGTCAGACCTTTAGACGGAATTATGTTCAGCAGGTAAGTGGCCATTTGTAGAGCATGATGCCAAAAATATGGAGGTATGGAGGCATGTATTAGGAGAGTTCGGACAATGTTATTTATGGAACAAATTTTGTGTTCGGCTTTCCCATTTTGTGAAGATGTATGAGGACATGAAAAACGAAAATTTATCCCATGAGTAGCATAAAAATCTCGAAACTCCCTATTGTCATACTCTTTCCCATTATCACATTGAATATTTTTTATTTCTCTTTCGAATTGAGTACGAATGAACGCTCTAAATTTTATGAAGACGGAAAACACTTGTGATTTATTCGCAATTGGAAACGTCCACAGAAATCTAGAATAATCATCTAAAAAGAGAACATAATATCGATGACCCATTGAACTAAGCACATGAGATGTCCATAAGTCGTTATGAATAATGTCAAATGGCATAGAAGTATGGGAATTAGAGTCTACAAATGGCAACTTAATAATTTTTCCTAATGAACAAGACTGACAAATTGGAGTACGACTTGTACCCTTACAAGAAATAAAGCTATTTTTATCTAAAGCTGATAAAATAGAAGATCCCGGATGACCCAGACGAGCATGCCACATGGAAGGAGAGATACGCAAACGCCGATGGCAAGGTGGACTCGATGGTGGCAAAGGGCATGATAGGATATAGATCCCCCTACTATCACACCTCATGAGATGACTCTGTCTTGAAATCCTTCACAGAGAAACCGAAAGGATCAAATTCAACGAAGCAGAATTGTCATTTGTGAATTTTGGACCAGACACTAAATTTTTAATCAATTTAGGAGCATGTAAAGTATTTTTCAAGAGGAGTGGTGGATTAGGAGGAGACAATGTTTTCGACCATACCCTAGAATTGGAATAGAGCGCCATTACCAACAATTATCCCCAGGGGTGCTCAAATTGGAATAAGATGAGAGAGTACACGATTCGGAAGTCATGTGAGTAGTGGCCCGGTGTCCATGTACCAATTTGGGTCGGTTGGGACAATCCCAACGTGTGCATCGCGACCTCGATATCGATCCGAGTAGGGCTCTTTGCATGATGGGCTTGCGGAGGACGGGGCCCAAGGACGCCATTCCGTGATCTTCTTTGGGCGTGAGTCTTTGGATACATCGCTTTGTTGGGCCCTTTGGTCGGTGGGCCGCCATCGCCGGGCGTTGGGCCTGGATTGGCCAGCCCACCGGGTACCGGAAATCGTGGCGGAGGTGCGGGTTCCACTGCCAATGGCCCCACTACTGGGCCCACGGTGGTGGTGGCCCACTGTACCCTGGATGGGACCCACCGCCTGCTTGTTGCTCACCGGAACCGCCACCAAAACCACCTCGTTTGCCCCCGCGGTTTTTGTTATTTTTGCGATTATTCTTACCGCCACCATTATTATGGTTTTGGCCCGAATTATTAACAAAACCCGAAGAACTAGGAGAGGATGCCACCATGACAACTGGGGCTTGCTCCGGTAGCCGCCTTTTTAGCCAAACCGGCTTCTTCCAACGTCAGCATGGAGCGGGCTTGATGAAAGTCGGGAAGAGGGTTGCTTTGGCGAAGGAGAGTTCCAACACCATTATAGGCCTCTGAAATCCCGGCAACCAACTGTAGAACCAGGCGATTATTTGTTACTGGTGCGCCAACATTACGGAGTTGATCCGCCAATTCCTTTAGTTTCTTGCAATATGCAGAAACGTTCGAAAATACGTCCATTCGAACGAGAGAGAATTCCTGCTCGAGTGTGACGATACGTGAATGTTGGTTGTCTTGGAATATGTCACGCAATCTATTCCATGCAGCCATAGCCGTGGTATCGGGCTCCATAATCGTCTGTAGAAGGTCCACTGAAATAGTGGCGTATATCCACCGAAGAACGGTAGCATCAAGTGTAATCCATACCTCAGGATCCTCCGCAGGAAGGGGTCTAGCGGGAGGAATGATGTGATGAAGAACTTGATAAAAGATAGCGTGAATTTTAAACAACTCCGCCCACATTGCATATTGAACGTTTTCCATCTCAAGGACAATAGGGACACTAAGCTTGATATTGGAAACCGTGAGGGCAGGGAGAAAATTGTTCTTAGACATATTGAAAGAACAAAGAAGGAGGGGAAATTTAAGAGAGGTTTTTGAGAGCGGAAGACGAAATTTTGGAAGAGAAAAACCCGAGAAGGGGGGGGGTCTCGGCCAAGGGGAGGCAAAAGTTTGAGAGAAAAACTTTTGTTTAGACCTAGTCTCTTGATACCATGAAAGAAATAATCCCCTTGATTATTTTCATTAATTGAATAGATATATATACAAGTTACATATTTCCATAATAGGAAAATCATTTTCCTATTCTACTTCTAAATCCTTATTTTACCATAATTCTACCTATACAATTATGGTAGGTGTATAACACTAATTAAGGTAACCTTTTATACTACAATATACTATAATATATATACCATATATACACTTATTTGTTTTGTAATAACTGGCCGAGAATGGGCTGCCACTGCTGGGCATTCTCTGGCCGAGAATGGGCTTGCAGAATGGGCTGCTTTGTTTAACAGTATCCATTCAAAATCCAAGTCGAGCATCAGCTTCACACAATTTAATTGCTTGGGCACTGCAAACATTATGGGAGAATTGAAAGTATATTTATGTCTTAGAGACAATCTATATTAGGACAAATGTACTTTACACACATTCATATTATTATTAATGAAGATTAATATTTTGGCATTTGCAATTATTGAATTATTAATTGATTGTTTATAATATTCTATAATATACATCCCTGGAGGTTACGCTGTTATTAATAATGTGAGATATTAATATTATAACGTAATTTTTAAAATAGCCTCGACTAATGATCATCGAGAATGGAATATCGATGATATGTGATAAGTCGACATGTGGTCTGCATGGATTCACTATTCCACTACATGATTTTACTCCGTTATCTTGAGAGCACTGTCAAGGTAAGTTTCATTGGAATATGCTCCCCCAACATTAACTCTATTAGGGGTAATCTCCACCCTAGATCCACTAGCCATTTCATAGTCACCACAAAAGCAATAACATTATAACATAATAAAATGTCAAGAACATGCACCTGAAAACTTGTTGTATCTCTCGCAAATAGTCCAGCCAAGTTCACCCATTGCAAAGTGGTCCCCAGTAAAAAGCACCTTAAGTGGTTTGTAGAGCAAGCATACTGACCCCTACCATTATGGTGGAACCACAAAACAGAGTTAGAATAGATAATTCAATAAGTCTGAACCATCATTTAGCAAAGATAACTAGAAAGAATCATTTAAGTCATTGTATAATGTTGAAATCACAATCACATTGATCCTTAAATTACACTGATAAACAGTGAATTTCATGTCAACTAACAATTGGTAATCTAAAAGTTTGACCCATGAATTCACAAAGATAACACGAATGAATCATCAGACACTGATAAAATGTTAAAATCACAATTATGTTGCTCCCTAAAGTAACAAGATAAACAATGAACTATATGTCGATTAAGAGACTAAGGTACAAGAATAATTTACACACTTCTGTATGTCCAGGTGTATGTACAAGTGTGACATCGTCACCTCGGTTCCATGGTTCACTCCCCTCCAGCTTAATCTCTACGGCAGCAGTTGAATGATCTACCTGAAATCAATTTAATGCCAATATCAGTATCTAGGGAAGGGAAGTCTTGGAGTAACTGGTAAAGTTGTTGTCATGTGACCTGAGGTCATGGGTTCAAGCCGTGAAAATAGTCTCTTGCATAAATGTGAGGCAAGACTGCGTACAATAGACCATTGTGGTCCGGCTTTCCCCGGACCCCGCACATAGCTGAAGCTTAGTGCACCGGGCTGCCTTTTTTATCGGTATCTAAGATTGCAAACACATCTTATAAGAGACATAAAAATCATTGTTTAAGAGTGCTATTTAAAGAAAAACAACTACAACTAGCAAAGAGAAACAATTCCCCATATGCATCGGAAGTGATGCAAAGGAGTCACGTAAAGGAAAGAAGAGAACAACTCACGAAGCACATTGTCTCTAGTATGACTCGCTTATCATAAATATTAGTTCGAGGTTATCACCAATGAAGAGGAGTCTTGCCATAACTGATAAAGTTGATGCCACGTGACCAGGAGGTCACAGGTTCGAGCCGTGGAAATAACCTCTTGCAAAAATGTAGGGTAAGACTGCCTACAATAGACCCTTTAGGTCCAGCCCTTCCCCAGACCCGCGCATAGCGGGAGCTTAGTGCACGGGGCTGCCCTTTTTTAGAGTAACACCAATAGGGATATAAACGAGTTGACTTGTTACTAGTCGAAAAGCTTGCTGATCTCGTCTCAGCTCAGCTCGAGCTTTTTTTTTTTTTTGAATAAATGAGTTGAGCTCCACCTAGCATTAAGCTTGAATATCATACAATCCAAGCTTGTACCCCCCTCATTTTTCCATGTTATGCCTTGGAAATCTCCAATGCTCTTGCCATATAAGATAAATGAGGGGTGGTTCGTGTTAACCATACATAATGTTGGTCCAAGGCTGTAGGCAACACACAAAGTTAAACACCTTATTTTCATCATAAACCTTCCAGCCACAAGGAACTTCACTGACATACTGTCACGATCCAAATCGTACGGCCGCGACGGGCACCCGTACCCCACCCGCTGGGTACCGCTAATCGTACAACCAACTTCTAATCACAATTGAATACGGACTAAGCCGAAAAATATTATAGAAAATCTTAACCAAAAATCCAATTTTCATATATACATACCCATACCAAGGCCGACAAGGCCGCACATGACAACTAACCACAGGACACCTGTCTACAAGCCTCTAAATAATATATGACATCACAAGGACGGGACATGACCCTGCCATACCCATATGCAGATGCAAAAATATTGTACCATGACCAACTGTAACTCTAAAACAAATAGAGTGCTTCAACATCAGCTGAACTAGCAACCTACTAGAGTGAACCGTCACCCTCTTTAACTGAACCTGCGGGCATGAAACGCAGCGTCCCCCGATAAAAGGGACGTCAGTACGACTGATGTACTGAGTATATCAGGCATGAACAATAGTACAACATGGATATAACAACAACTGAAACATAAACAACTGACCAGCAGTAAATGCCTCTGAGGGCCCTAATATATATGCCTAAATGTTATGCATAATGCAGTATACATATACATCAGCCTCTTCGAGCATCTTCCTTACCATAACAACCTCTGTGGGCATAATCATCTCATATCGGCCTCTGTGGACATAATATGCCTAAATATCATGCATAATGCGGTAAATACATATATACTGGCCATACAAGGGCATCTTCATCTCAATCATACATATATATATTTTGGCCCTTAATCAGGCATCTTCCTTCATTAAGCCACACATAATTTATCATTATCATATTCCAGCTGATCAGGTGGTCTGCGTATCCCGTTTCCCGTCCCCAATATACGGTCTCGGGTAAAACATGAATGCAATGCAAATGAAAATGCATGAATAACAACATCACATCCTGGGTGACACAATATCCTTGTACCTTTGGCTAACACTGTAAATATCAATATTTTCCCCATATACCTCAATAAGGACTTAGGAACATATTTAGACATGCTTTTAATATATGAATCAATTATATGAACATTCCTTAACTCACTAAGAATAGAATAAATTATGGAGCAATATCACGGTTACGTTTCATTACATGGAATATGCCAAAAGAAATAAATAATTTGCCTTAACATACCTTGAACCCAAGCTTTAACAGTAGAGAAAAACGTTGTTGCTCTTACCAAACTAGAACACTGCTACTCTTACCAAAAATAGGACGTTCTTACACCATTATACCTTGATGTGTATATATAATTCCAAAGGAAATAGATTTCTCCAAATATAATACTAATAATCGTGATAATTAGTTGTCGCCCACTTTCTTATGAAAATTTCCCCACTAAATAAATGGGATCTGCATGTATATTCTTTTAAGATGTCATGGGGTCCCATGGACCACTCTTATAATTATTGTTTTACCCTAAGGATGACACCATACATATAATACTACATAGTCACGTAGTGTTATGCTATCTTTCCCTACGTGAAGTGCACAAATTCTCACAAAGCTTATCCAGCAATTTTCTTTTCTTGCATAAAATTCCCATGTTTAACAAATTATATCCATAATTAATTCTTGATCCCAATTCACTTAAATCTTGATAACTTATAAAACCTTCATACACTCATTATCACAAACATGTGATATACCACTAGCCCATAGCATCGTTTGGAGCATACTAAATATTATTATTAATCCCCGTTGTCACATTTGTTACGTCCAAAATTATCTCGAGGCCTAATCCTTTTATATACTAACCTATGTATTAGCATACGTAAATAAAACATAATTTTTTCCCAACGCTCAGATTTATTTCCTTCATTTAGGTGCTCAAATTATTGTCCAAAATTTTGGGATGTTACATCTTTCCCCCCTTAGAAACATTCGTCCTCGAATATTGGGGTGACATATCTGATCATTGCCGCGTAACCAGCGAATACAACTACCTTCATACATCACTACATCAGAGCTCTCATACTCCCTTCCTGAACACCCGAGAATCGCCACCTTTGACCGAAGAGTTCTTTCTGTCCCTCATCCACCATTGATCTTTACGCCGTTCTAGAATAATCATACCTGTGTGAGACCTGGATTACCATAATCTTATTCACCTTTATCCTTATTATTGTAATTCTTCATTCTATTCGTTACTAAGCGGAAAATATTTCTACCTTGATACTTAATCATATCATTCCATTAACTATTTTTTTATTCCCTACCACCATTCTTTGATTATGCCATACTTCTCGTCCTCAATGGTCAGCATAACACTAGTATTTACACTCAATCCAACTTTAATCTCCCTGCTAATCACAATCCTTCTGGAAGAAGGTATTGCTGTAATCGTAAATATGATAAAGTCTACAAAGAAAAATCCTTACAATCTCCTGCGTTCTGATGCTTAATACTTCATTTAACTTACTAAACATTTCGCTTTCCAGGCTTGCATTATTTCTTTCATCTTCCGTATATGAGTGAGACAACTTCTCATAATCTTAAATTTTAACAATAATACTGCCCCTTCTGGCGTATCCATCGTCTTGGTAGAAATTGCTCAGTTACTGGCTACGAGTACAAACTAACCGAAGTCTTTTTTTGTAATCGGCATTACTGAAATGGTATAAGGCGGGAGTCAAACTTGAATTCCTAAGATTCAGCTCTACTGCACAATTTATGAGATGAAAGAATAGAAATCATCCCTAAATGTCAGATAGCCTCCTATTTATAAGTATGGTGCATAACATACCCATAAATAAGACTCTACTAGACACGGCTTGTAGACTCCCTACGACAGCCATGCTTTGATACCAAGTTTGTCACGACCCAAATCGTAGGGCCGCGACGGGCACCCAAACCCCACCCGCCGGGTACCGCTAATCGTACAACCAACTTCTAATCACAATTGAATATGGACTAAGCCAAAAAAGATTATAGAAAATCTTAACCAGAAATCCAATTTTCATACATATATACCCATACCAAGGCCGACAAGGCCACACATGACAACTAACCACATAACATCTGTCTACAAGCCTCTAAAGAATACATGACATCATAAGGATGGGACAGGACCCTGCCATACCCATATGCGGATGCAAAAATACTGTACCACGACCAACTGTAACTCTGAAACAAATAGAGTGCTTCAACATCATCTGAACCAGCAATCTACTAGCATGAATCATCACCCTCTTTAACTGAACCTGCGGGCATGAAACACAGCGTCCCCCAAAAAAAGGGACGTCAGTACGACTGATGTACTGAGTATGTCAGGCATAAACAATAGTATAATATGGATATAACAACAACTAAAACATAAACAACTAACCAGCAGTAAATGCCTCTGAAGGCCCTAATATATATGGCTAAATGTAATGCACAATGCAGTATACATATACATCAGCCTCTTCGGGCATCTTCCTTACCATAACAACCTATGTGGGCATAATCATCTCATATCGGCCTCTGTGGGCATAATATGCCTAACTGTCATGCATAATGCGGTAAATACATATATACTGGCCACACAAGGGAATCTGCCTCTCAATCATACATATATATATATATATATATATATATATATATATATATATATTGGCCCATAATCATGCATCTTCCTTCATTAAGCCACACCGATTTTATCATTATCATATCCCAGCTGATTAGGTGGTCTACGTATCCCATTTTTCGTCCCCAATATACGATCTCTGGTAAAACAGGAATGCAATGCAAATGAAAATGCATGAATAACAATAGCACATCCTGGGTGACACAATATCCTTGTACCTTCGGCTAACACTGTAAATATCAACATTTCCCCCTATACCTCAATAAGGACTTAGAAAGATATTTAGACATGCTTTTAACATAGGAATTAATAATATGAACATTCCTTAACTTACTAAGAATAGAATAAATTATGGAGCAATATCACGGTTATGTTTCATTACATGGAACATGCCAAAAGAAAGAAATAATTTGCCTTAACATACCTTGAACCCAAGCTTTAACAGTAGAGAAAAACATTGTTGCTCTTTTCAAACTAAAACGCTGCTACTCTTACCAAAAATATGACGTTCTTACACCATTATACCTTGATGTGTATATATAATTCCAAAGGAAACAGATTTCTCCAAATATAATACTAATACTCGTGATAATTAGTTGCCGCCCACTTTCTTATGAAAATTTCCCCACTAAATAAATGGGATCTGCATGTATATTCTTTTAAGATGTCATGGGGTCCCATGGACCACTCTTATAATTATTGTTTTACCCTAAGGATGACACCACATATATAATACTACATAGTCACGTGGTGTTATGCTATCTTTCCCTACGTGGAGTGCACAAATTCTCACAAAGCTTATCCAACAATTTCCTTTTCTTGCATAAAATTCCCATGTTTAACAAATTATATTCATAATTAATTCTTGATCCCAATTCACTTAAATCTTGATAATTTATAAAACCTTCATACACTCACTATCACAATCATGTGATATACCACTAGCCCATAGCATCGTTTGGAGCATACTAAATATTATTATTAATCCCCGTTGTCACATTTGTTACGTCCAAAATTATCTCGAGGCCTAATCCTTGTATATAGTAACCTATGTATTAGCATACGTAAATAAAACATAATTTTTTCGAACGCTCGGGTTTATTTTCTTCATTTAGTTGTTCAAATTATTGTTTAAAATTTTGGGATGTTACACATACTCTCTCAAGGAAGCTGTATGCTTCAACCTTTTAGGGACTCTAGAACTCACCAGAAGTGTTGCAAGGAACAAATGATTCCCTCCTTCAACACAAAAGTATGGATCTCCCAAACCTTAGCACAAACATCATTCAAAACAAGTTTCCGTCTCCATACATTAGCACCATTATACAAGTGCATGCTTGTCAAAATAGCATTCTCAAAACCAAGCATTGGACTATGTGTAACATCACGTACTTTCGGGTCATGGTTTGAATCGCTAGGCATATGTAAATAAACCCGAGCGTTGGAGGATTTTTGGTCATGTTTACATATGCTAATAAAGATATTAGTATATAAAAGGATAAAATCCCAAAATAATTTTGGATATAACAAGTGTGATGATGGGGATTAGAAATAATATTTGGTGTGTGCATAAAGGGGTTATGGGCTAGTGTCATATCATAAAATTATGACATTGAGTATATGAAGGTCTTATAAATCATTAAGATTTAAGGGAATTGGAATCACAAAATTAATTATGTGTGTGATTGATTAATTATGAGATAAGTTTAATTAAGAAGGGAAAGGCTTAAGCTTATGTGTCGAGTAATTAATCATCCAACATAGAGAGGGTGCCAGCGAACAAGCCATTTAGGACAACTTCATTTAGGATCAATTACACGTATAACAACACATGTCTTTGGCGAAATTAGGAGATAAAATGTTCAGCAAGCAGTGTATTCCAAATTCAGAAAATGCTATCCTATGTCTCACGAAAAATTAGGGCTAAGATTAGAGCAACTTTCATATTAATTTCATCCATAGCACAAAGATATATGCAGCAGTGGTTTGTCCTATTTTTAAGCTGAGATTCGAGTTATTAAGCTTGGATTCGAGGTATGTTAAAGCAAATTCTTCTTGTTCTTAAGTTTATACAAGTTGTAGGAGTGTTATTGCGAAGAGGTTGTATAGCAAATTCTTTGAGGAACTTGGAATTTGGTTGTGTGTTGTGAGCTGCTCGGTTGGGGCTGTTTGGTGATGATTAGTTGCTGGAAATTGTAGACTATTATTGATTGATGTATGAGGAAGATAAGGAAGTTCATTTAAGCTAAAGAAATTTCCTTGTTGATTAGTTGCCATTGTTATGAGTTATAGAAGCTCTACGCACATAGGATGTTTGATAAAATGTCTAAGTAAAGACTACCTTTTGTTATTGATCCGAAATTGATCCAAGTCATCCATATAATGTAGATAATTGTTCGTAGAGCTTACGAGGACTCGGGAAACTTGAGTAACTTTGATGACAAAGGTATGTAAGACAAATTATTTCTTCTTTTGGCATGTTCCATATAACGAAATATAACCGTGATATTATTCCACAAATTATTCTACTCCTAGTAGTTAAGAATATTCATGTTATTGATTTCTATGTGAAAATCATGTCTAAATACGCTTATAAATCCTTATTGCGGTATATGGCAAAGATGTTGATATTCACAATGTTAACCGAAGGTACAAGGATATTATGTCATCCGATAAGTTCAGAATGTTTTATTGTCATTCATGCATTATACACATATAATATATTGGATCGGGTTGCACATTCCGCAACACTAACATATATTGGATCGGGTTGCACGCTCCACAAAACTAACATATATTGGATCGGGTTGCATGTTCCGCAACACTAACATATTGTCACGACCCAAATCGGAGGGCCGCGACGGGCACCCGGATACCACCCGCCAGGTACCGCCATTCATATATTTAACATCTAATCGTAATTAATTACGGACTAAGCCAAAAAAAAATTATGAAAATCGGTAACCATCTTATATATACACACATACCCACACCAAGGCCGACAAGGCCATACAAGACCACAAACCATAGGACACCTGTCTACAAGCCTCTCAAGAATACATGATATCACAAGGACGGGACAGGACTCCGCCATACCTATATGTACAAGCAAAAGAACCGTACCAAAAATTAGACCAACACTCCGAACAAGGGAAGTGCTCTAAAAATTTGCTAGGCCCCGAAATCAACTAACGTGAACCGTCACCTTCCTTGATTGAACATGCGGACATAAAACGCAGTGTCCCCCGACAAAAGGGACGTCAGTACGACTGATGTACTGAGTATGTCAGGCATGAACAATAGTATAACAGGGACATAACAACAACTGAAACAGGGACAACCGACCAATAGAAAATGCCTCTGAAGGCCCTAATACATATGCCTAAATGTTATGCACAATGCAGTTTCCATGTACATCAGCCTTATCGAGCATCTTCCTTACCATAACAGCCTCTGTGGGCATCATTTCATATCATGCATAATGCGGTAAATACATATATACTGGCCACACAAGGGCATTTTCCTCCCCACAACATATATATATATATATATATATATATATATATATATATATATATATATATATATAGTTTGGCCCTTCATCAGGCATCTTCCTTCATTAGCCACACAGGCTTTATCATTATCATATCCCAGCTGATCAGGTGGTCTGCGTTTCCCGTTTCCCGTCCCCAATATATAGTCTTGGGTTAAACATGAATGCAATGCAAATGAGAATGCATGAATCACAATAAAATATCGTGGATGACTTAATTTCCTTGCACCTTTGGCTAACACTGTGAATATCAACACATTTCCTGTATGCCTTAATAAGGACTTAGGAACATATTTAGACATACTTTTAACATAGGAATCAATTATATGAACATTTCTTAACTCACTAAGAATAGAATAAATTATTGAGCAATATCACGATTATATTTTGTTAAATGGAACATGCCAAAAGGAAAAAATAATTTGCCTTAACATACCTCGTTCGCTAAACTGGAAGAAATATACTGTTGCTGCACTTGCACAATTTTTCTCACTCAGATTCCTAATACCAACGTGAATTGCTGCTTTGGTTTTATATCCACAAATTGTAGGCTTAAATTGAAATGTAACAAGTTGATGAAAATTTCAAAAGGCTTCCAAAGCCTTGAAATACATGTCCCTCACGTGAAGAGGCAATGATGGATAATCATTGTGTCCCCCTTAAGCCAAAACTTTGGCAGTGGGGAGCCCCAATTCGGTGCCACATTGCCCTCACATATGTGGTCACTTAATTAAGTGACTTGTCTCCGTAAAATTTATCAATCACATACATAATTAATTCTAGGTCCCATTTTATTTAGATCCTAAAAACTCATAATACCTTCGTATACGCAATGTCATAATTTGTATTATGATACCAGTCCATAACCTCTTCATGCACATACCAAATTTATTCCCGATCCCCGTCATCACACTTGTTGTGTCCAAAATTATTTCGGGGTCTAATTCTTTTATATACTAATCTCATTATTAGCATACATAAATAACATAAATTCCAAAGTTCGGGTATTCTTGCACACGCTTAGCGATTCAAACCGTGACCCAAAATACAGGATGTTACATCTTCCCCCCTTAGAAACATTCATCCTCGAATGTTGGGGTGACACATCTAATCCCCGTTACGTAGCCCAGAAATACAGCTCTTTCTAGTTCCACCAAATCTACTAGGGTCCAACGGCTACAAATTAATATCGCACAATTTCACTAGATCTGTATTTACAACACATCCATATTATGTAAAAAGACCGATAACGTACCTATAACGACATCAAGTGAGGATTCATGATCCTGTCGTCCCATCAATGCCTAAGTACAGTTCTGTCCCCCACCGAAATTAGTTTTTCTACCCCTACTTCCACCTTGACCGGATAACATGTGATGACTCTGCCCTAACGGGCGTACTGATCGTGATGAAGCTACTGCAGATCCGACCAGCTGAACTCCAACACTTTCGCCTTCTATCGAACAATCTCGCATAACGTGACCAGGATCACCACAAGAATAACACACATTTAGTCCCTGTCGGCATGGTCCTAGGTGGGTCTTTCCACACTGTTCACATCGAATCAATGGTGGCCTCCTCCGAATAGAATTTCCTCCGTAATAAGATCCTGACATGTGTGAACCCTGACTTGGTCCCGATTGAACAATTCGATCACCTCTTGTTCTTGAAAATGGCAATGATGCGCTAGCTACCGGATATGATAGGTATCCATGAGGTGGTGGCCTGGGCCCATCTCCGAAATCTTCCATGTTATCGAAGGATTGAGCCCTCTTATGCTGGCCCTTATCACGTTCTCGATCTTCCCGCTGTTGCTTCTTACGATCTTCCAAGTTCTGTGCATAAGCCTGAATGCGAGCCATATCCATACTCGGATTCAAAGAAGTCGTAGTACACTCATTAACCAAGTGCGGCCCAAGCCGGTAACAAACCTATGTACCCGGTCACTCATCTCTGCTACAATTATAGAAGCATATCGGGGCAACGAATTAAATTGCAAACTATATTCTTGAACACTCGGGTTACCCTGCTCAAGATGTAGGAACCTATCCTGCCTGGCCCGTCGAAGTTCGACTGGCAGAAAATGTTGTAAAAAGGCCTCTGAAAATTCTCTCCATCCAGTCGGTGAAGCACGAAGTCCCCTAGACTACTCTCATGTATCATACCAGGTTACTGCGACATCCCACAGTCTATAGGAAGCAAACTTTACCGACTCGGCATCGGTAGCATCCATCACCCACAAAGTGTATTGTACCTAATCCAGAAAATTATGCGGGTCCGCGTTCAAGTCTGTTCCTTTGAAAACCGGAGGTAGAGATTAATGAAATCCCGAGCTCTTTAGCTAGCAGCTCTAACAGAAGGACTAGGGACCTGACGTTGGGCCTGAGCGGCCACTAATTAAGTCAATAACTAAATCGCACTCCGCATATCAAGATCCACGTATGGAGTATCATGTAGAGGAACTAGGGGTGTTGCAGCTCTACTAATCTCATCTGATGATGATGTACCGGGAGAACCATACGAAGGAGTCGTACCAAGGGTCTCACTCCGGCCCTCGCTAATGGGTGGCAATCGGCTGATACCTTCGCCCGCCACCGTATCCAATGTCCTCATACTCTTGAACTTCTTCTTTGTTGTAGGCATCGCTGGAAATATAAATACGAAATGGATTAGGAATGAAATACTTATGACTCAGCTCTACTGCACGATTTCTGAGATGAAAGAATGGAAACCATCCCTAAATGTCAGATAGCCTCATGTTTATAAGTATGGTGCACAACATACCCATAAACAAGACTCTACTAGACACGGCTTGTAGACTCCCTAGGACATACATGCTCTGATACCAAATTTGTCACGACCCAAACCAGAGGGCCGCGACGGGCACCCGGATCCCACCCGCCGGGTACCGCCATTCATATATTTAACATCTAATCATAATTAATTATGGACTAAGCCAAAAGAAAATTATGAAAATTGGTAACCATCTTATATATATACACACATACCTACACCAAGGCCGATAAGGCCATACAAGATCACTAACCACAAGACACCTATCTACAAGCCTCTAAAGAATACATGACATCACAAGGACGGGATGGAACCCCGCCATACCCATATGTATAAGCAAAAGAACCGTACCAAAATTAGACCAACACTTCGAATAAGGGAAGTGCTCCAAAAATCCACTAGGCCCCGAAATCAACTAACGTGAACCGTCACCTTCCTTGATTGAACCTGCGGGCATGAAACGCAGCGTCCCCCGACAAAAGGGACGTCAGTACGACTGATGTACTGAGTATGTCAGGCATGAACAATAGTATAACAGGGACCATAACAAAAATTGAAACAGGAACAACTGACCAATAGTAAATGCCTCTGAGGGCCCTAATACATATGCCTAAATGTTATACACAATGCAGTTTCCATATACATCAGCCTCATCGGGCATCTTCCTTACCATAACAACCTCTGTGGGCATCATTTCATGTCATGCATAATGCGGTAAATACATATTTACTGGCCACACAAGTGCATTTTCCTCCCCACAACATATGTATATATAGTTTGGCCCTTCATCGGGCATCTTCCTTCATTAGCCACACAGGCTTTATCATTATCATATCCCAGCTGATCAGGTGGTCTGCGTTTCCCATTTCCCGTCCCCAATATACAGTCTTGGGTAAAACATGAATGCAATGCAAATGAGAATGCATGAATCACAATAAAATATCTTGGATGACATAATTTCCTTGCACCTTTGGCACTGTATAGAGCCAAGCCCGAGCCTAGGTTTTCTTTGTCTATCTACCTTTCCCCGGTTAAACTTGAAGAACATTTACTATTCAAGCTTATCTTATATAATACTCAAAACTCTAGCTGAAACATTAGGAGCACAATTGTACCTGCAAATCCATATTAGGGTTTATGGAAGCTTTACCAACTAGATGCGTTGTAAGCTGCAAAGTGAAACTATATAAGCTTAAATGTAGCATTCTTCTTACAGCCATGCTCTGCTTTCTGCAAACAGCTAAAATGGAGCACAATAACTAACATCAGAATCAACTGCAATGGCTAATAACGTAAAGTGTCAACCAGGGATATAAAATGCTAACTGCTTCAGGCTTCTAAAGGCTTGGCAGTCGCATGATTTCGAGGTGGAGAAAGTTAAAAATTGATCTTTTCTTATGAAACTAAAGTTAAACTTTGCTCTTTTCCAAGCTATAATGTAGCAGGAGATAAACATGCTCACAGCTTCACTTAATCCCAGATTTCAGGTTATAGACCAAATGATAAGAAAAGTTGTACTAACATTTGGTAGACGATACCAATCAAGTTCATAAAAAGATAACAATCAAGCAATACTTTGAGAAGTTCATATAAAGAACAAGTATCATATCCTGCTAATTGCCGACTTATTTGACAAACTTGGACAAGCCAAGTGCTTCACGAAGGTGGATTCAAGAGCTGCTACCAAGTCCGTATAGAAAAAGATAATGAGCCAAAGACCACGTATTACAAGATATGGTGCATCCGAGTGGCTAGTAATTCAATTTGGGCTTACCAACACCACGACGACTTTTGCACCCATATGAACAAAATTTTCCGTGCTTATCTTGACCAGTCATTGTCGTCTATATCAATGACATTGTCATACACAACAACACACTGGACGACAATTGGAGCATCTGCGGAAGGTATTCCATGTATGCAGGATCCTGAAGCCTCTATTGCACAATATAAAAAAACTAACAGCTGGAATATAACTTTTAGAAGACATTTTCATGTCTGGGAGATTGACAGTTTGCTGCATTTGATGGACAGGATAAAAGAAGTGCTGTCAAATGTAGGAATAGATGATTTATTATAGATAGGAGAAGCAGGTGGAAAATTTACAATAAGAGCAGGATGTAAATCTCTTATCAGAAGAGGTAATGAAGATTCATCCACGAGTGGCCTGTGGAAAACAAAAGTTCCACCCTGAGTGGCATGCTCTGGCTGGATAGCATTGCACGAAGCATGCTTTAAACAAGATAATCAAGCCAAAAGTGGTTTTGTCATTTGCAGATGTTACTTGTGTGAGAAGGATACAGAATCAGTGACTCAATTATTTATACACTGTATGGTAGCTAGGGAGTTGTGGAATCTGTTCTTAAACCTGCTCCATATTGTATCAGTCTTGCCAGAAAAAAAAAATTACAGCAGTAGGAAAAGAAACTCATATGACGATTGAAACCTACTCTATCGCTATAACTATATTTTGGATACTATGGAACGAGGGAAACTGAAGATGCTTTGATGGAGATAAAACCAATGTGCATCAGCCGTAATACAATTGCTTATACTTTTTTTCTGTTTGTTCCAATTTTGATGGTGTAAATAATATAAATCATCTGATAGATTTTGTCAGTTCCTTAGGAAGCTATTGGAGAACTCATCACTATGGTAAATATTCTGAAATATACACCTCCTGTTGCTTCTCGGCTTGTTAAGCATGGTCTCTTGAAGGTTTCATTCCGAAAAGGATGGTTTTGGGTTTTAGTCAACAATGGCATGCCAATTAGAAGAGTTGGTGTGAAAAAAAAAAGAGAAAAAGTGGTGTGGCTGCTAGGATGTTTTCCTCCTTTGATGTCAGCCATGACATCAAGAGGAGGTAGAAGCAAAATTGATGTTTGATTTTTTTGATGTCACTAATGACATCAATAGGAGGTAGTTTGATGTCATCAATGACACAAAGAGAAGTTTTACCCCTATAAATAGATGCACTCCTTTCTCTTGTAGAATTCATCCCAAAAATCATACAATTCATTGTAGTGAGTAGAGAGTTGAGAGAGCAATTCTCTTAGGTGTAATTGAGAAATTTCTCTTTCCTTTGTTAATAATATAAAGGCAATTGTTATCTAGTGGACATAGGATCATTTTTATCCAAACCACGTTAAATCTTGTGTTCTTTATTTTACGTTTTCGTTAACACATCCGTTCACCATATCTCTCTTCTATCTAACCTGCTACTTTTTTGTATGATCTTTTAGACTTCTAAACCCTTTTGCTTGAAAGAAAGATAACAATCAAGCAAGACAAAAGATAGCTTACACAACTACAAGATGTAAGCTACAACTGACAGAATCATCATCTCAAAATTCTGTCTTTATATTCCAACGGAATATGCGTTCAATTTAAGTTATTAATCAAACATGTTTTCAATGAATCTCGCGTCCAACAAAATCAGGAAAAGGAATAGTCCATAGGAAAATTGTTATTCTTTCCTTAAAACGGGAATGTAAAGGTGAAATACATTGTCATCTTATTAGTACCAAAAATATGCATAAAGGTGTAAGCATTGTGTTCTAGGGAAGCAGAAGGTCAACTTCAGCACTGGCAAACACAAGACAGGAGGGATGCTAGACTAAATATTTATGGGGTCCCTCTAAACTTCCATCGAAGGGCGGAAAGATGTATCTTCTCACTTTTATTGATGATTTCTCACGAAAAGTTTAGGTGCTTTCACTTTTTGAAGGCAAAAAGTGATACTTTTGAAGCATTTAAAGAGTGGAAGATTTTGGTTGAGAATCAAATGGAGTGAAAAATCAAATATCTTCGCACAGACAAAGGCTTGGAGTTTTGCAGCGAAGAGTTTAATGATTTCTGCAAGGTTCATGGAATCTCAAGACATAGGATTGTCAAGCACACCCCATAGCAGAATGGAGTTGCTGAGAGGATGAACAGAACTCTTCTTGAAAAGGTTCGTTGTATACGGACAAGATTTCGTTGTAGTTGTCTTCTTCATTGATCTTTGGTTGACCGCACCTTCTACGCTACGCTCGAATCCAATCTCTGAATAGAACTACAATCTCCAATGTGTCTCCCTCCAATGAATGTCTATGCTCTCCTATTTGAAATCTTCCAGCAGAAAAAGCGCTTTCAGGCGCTGTTGATGACGCTTGAATGTTCAACACATCTCGGGCCATCTTTGCTAGTGTCGGAAAAGTATTCTCATTCTGCCACCAATATTTCAGCAAGTCTTCATGTCCTTCATTATTGACAATTAATTCGTACGGTACAACACCCTGCAAAACATAAACATCTTCACACTTTGTTGTTGGTAATACATATATACTTGTTTGCATTCAATGTGTATGCTAGACATAACTGCTTCTTTAGTTGGTTTGTGAGTGGGTTCTTCAGTTGGGTCTGTTGGAAGTACTTCTATACAATCATAAATCATTTCTACAAGTGTTTTACAACCATCTACTTTAATAGTCGGATTTAATACAGCACCAATAATATAAATAGTGGGAATAGCAAAAAAAATTAAAATTTATAAAGATTTTTAATAGATGGAGCGTAAGATGATTTTTTCATATATTCATTAAGTAACAAAAATATTAGATCTATATAAAATAACATATTTGAAATAGTAGGATAATAAATACAGGAAAATTCTTTAGTAGCTTAAAAAAAATTCTCTAGAAATTCATTAAGTTCTACAAAAAATTCTCAATCATTATCTACAAGCATATCCCTTGGATTTTACTATGGTCATTAAATAATAAAGTTATAGGTTGTCTATAATCATAAGCAACAAGTAGTTGCTCATACAGAGAATTCCACCTAGTCGAAACTTCTTCTGAAATTTTTCTGTAAGGTAATCCACAATCATGACAAGTTTTTTTATACTCTTTGCGTCTTTGTATTTTATTACCTTTAAAAATAAAATTTATAGCAAATTGTATTTTATCAAGAATGCTTTCAAAAAGCTTTAGGTCATCCTTTACAACTAAGTTATAAATATGGCACACACATCTTATATGAAAATGATTAGGAAAACATGGAGTTAATCGAACTTTTAAAAGTCTTATAGCATAATCATTAGAAGTAGCATTATCTAATGTAATAGTCATAATTTTATCAATTATTCCATAATAATCACAAATTTCATTAATATGTTATGCAATAAAACTTCCAGTGTACCTATCATCAATATATTTATATGCTAAAATATGTTTTTGCATAGATCAATTTTGATCTATCCAATGACATGTTATCGTTAAATAATCATTATTGTTAGTACTACAGCCTATGTCAGAAATGATAGCCACTTTGTCATTAAAATGATACAATGCATAACGTAAATATTGTTGATATTCACTTGCAAATTTAAAAAAATCCCTTCTAACAGTTGATCTAGGAAAACCATTAAAAGCAGGATTATATGTTTCTCGAATGTAATGAATAAAACCAAGAGGAAGAAAATGAAAAAGGCAAACCCTCCACCGCAACTAATTTTTCCATATTTTCCCTATCTTTGTTTTTATCATATTTAGGACCAAAAAATCCCCCGTCGTCAGTTTAATTTGACCTTGTACTTGGTCGGGGACACTATGTGAACCTTGTCCCAAATTAGATGGCATTGACACACCCGATTTTTTAGCCTGGTATTGATTCCACCTAATTGTGTGCTCACCTTGTACATGACTCAATAAACCTTCTATCTTGACCTTTTCCGATTTTAAATTTATAAATATTTTTACAAATTTTACATCTAGCTAGTTGATTCTCTTGATCCCTATCAAACAAATACCATGCAGATGATTTTAATTTTTGTTGTGTAGGGCCTCGACTCATCCTAGGGGGAATATGAGACATTCCAGTTTGAGGTTGAGACTCAGTCTGAGCCTGAGATTGAGGTGCACTAGTGGGTGTGTCATCTAGATTATCGTCTAAATTAAAGTTTGGATCATATACCTCATCATCTAATGGTATATCATTAAAAAAAGTAGTTTCATCTATATGAGTGAAATCAATGAAATCACCGGGACTAGGAATAGGATTGCTAGAAGAAGTACATATGTCATTGTTACCCCTACTAGAAGAAGCACCCTTACCCTTAAACATACCTCTTAATCCTTCCATTTTAATTATGAAAAAAAATAATTAAAGATAATGAAATTAAGTGCGATAATTAAAATAAAGTAACAATAATAATTTAAAGAAGAAACGAAGGTACCAAACGTCGATGTAACGTCGACGTGTAATCGAGGTTGAAAATTGAAACTTTGCTCGATGGATGATCCTCAAGCTAGTTGTCAACTTCACTCCTAAATTTTTATCTTTGATATAAATGAGCAAAAAACCTATAATATCTAATAGGCAATGTAGAATTGTAGAGAGATAAATTGAGAGATAAGAGAGATGATAGGAAGATTTGTGAGAAAAATGAAGAGGAAAATGAGGTATTTATAGTTGAGAAATAGGGTTAAAGTGTAAATATATTAACATAGGGATTAAAAATAAATATTAAGGGGTAGGGGGGTTTATGGCTTTGGGGTGTAAAAATGGCCGTTATAGCAATTGCACAACGGCCAAAATCAAAATTTGGTCGTTGTTGCAACGGTATTTTTGTAAAAGGGGAGGGGGACTGGCGGGGCGGGATGGGGCGGGGGGGGGGGGGGGGCAGGATCGGGAATGGCCCAGGCCCCATCCCGAGTTCGAACCCCGACATTGACAATTATTTTTATGGGGGATTGGGGCTGGGCGGGTAGCGGGATGGGCCGGGTCGGGATCAGGATGACCTGGCCCACTGGACAACCCTAGTTGGAAGTCGACTCTACAGTCGATTGTCGCTTTGTCTACAACAGAAATAGAACACATGGCAGCAGCGGAGGCAGTAAAAAAAGCTATCCGGTTGAAAGGTTTGGTGGCAGAATTGAGTTTCATTCAGCAGGAATCAACTCTTAGATGTGATAGTTAGAGTGTTATTCATTTGATTAAAAATCAAAGGTTTCATGAGTGCACTAAACACATAGATGTCAGGTTCCATTTTATTCGAGATGTTGAAGAGGGAACTATCAAGATCGTGAAGGTTGTCACAGATGATAACGTTGCAGATATGTTGACCAAGATAGTCCCGCTCGCTAAGTTTGGATATTGCAAGGACTTGGCGGGAGTAGGCATCAATTGATGCAACTCCAAATAGAACAGTTGTTAGGTGAATGTGGTATGTTCAACATGGATTTGATCCTTCCTGTTTCTTACAACGAGGTTGCCCAATAAGCTTAGAAGATTTGGCCAGAGTTGTTCACACGCACGCTCAAAATGCAAACCAAGATAGAGATTGAAAAGATTGATTTTAGATTTAGTCAACAATGTCATGTCAATTAAAAGTTGTGAAAAAAAAAGACAAGAAGAAAATTGGTGTGGCTGCTAGGATGTTTTCCTCCTTTGACATCATCCATGACATCAATAGGAGGTAGAAGCAAATTGATGTTTACTTTCTTCGATGTCACCAATGACATTAATAGGAGGTAGTTTGATGTCACCAATGACATAAAGAGGAGGTTTTAAACCTATAAATAGATGCACTCCTTTCTCTTGTAGAATTCATCCCAAAAATCATACAATTCATTTTAGTGAGTAGAGAGTTGAGAGAAAAACTCTCTTAGGTGTAATTTATAAATCACCCTATCATTTGTTAATAATATAAAGGCAATTGTTCTTTGGTATACGTTTTCTCTAACAATTGGTATCAGAGCGTTAGGACTCTTTGAAGATCCAAGGAGGAAGAACAAGCAAAGATGAGTTCCATAAAGTTTGAAATCGATAGATTTAGTGGGCGCAACAATTTCAATATCTAGAATATCCAAATGATGGCGTTACTGCGGAGGGAAGGTTCAATCCATGCTATTCGCGGAAAGTATCACAATGGTACATTGACTTTCGACAATGAGAAGATTGAAGGGAATGCATTGAGTGTAATCCAATTGTCCATTGTACCTAACGTGCTTTGTGAAGTGAGTACAAGTACCGAAGAGACGGCCAAGTAGTTATGGTACAAGATACAAGGGCTTTACCAGGACCGATCAGTAATAAAAAGGATGTTGTTATAACGGCGCCTTCACACATTTAAGATGGGGTCAAGTACTTCATTACAAGATCATTTAGACGCATTCAATAAACTTGTCATGGACTTACAGATTGCAGGAATTAAAAAGGACGAGGAGATGCTTGCATGTGCTTTGCTATTTTCATCAACTTCAGGATATTGTTTCAAGTTGAGTAGGACCAAGACAGAGTACTTAGAGTACAAGTTCAGTAACGCACCGCATGAGACGGACGTGAAAGTGAGGCTTGGTACTCAGGTCATCCAGAAGAAAAATAATTTCAAGTATCTTGGGTCTATTATACAAGAAAAATGTGAAATTGATGATGATGTCACACATCGTATTGGTGCAGGATTGATGAAATGGAGGCTCGCTTCCTGAGTGTTGTGTGATAAGAAAGTGCCACCAAAACTTAAGGGCAAGTTCTACAAAATGGTAGTTCGACAGACTATGTTGTATGGAGCGGAGTGTTGGCCAATTAAGATCTCTCACGTTCAAAAGATGAAAGTTGCATAAATGAGAATGCTATGATGGATGTGTAGGCACACTAGGAGAGATAAAATTAGGAATGAAGTTATTCGGGAGAATATGGGAGTGGCCTCAGTGGAGGACAAGATACGGAAAGCGAGATTGAGATGATTTGGATGTGAATAGGAGAGACACAGATGCCCTAGTACGGAAGTGTGAGAGGTTGTCTATGGACGGCTTCAAAAGAGGTAGAGGTAGGCCAAAAAAGTATTGAGAGGTAATTAGGCAGGACATGACGCAGTTCCAGCTTACAGATGACATGACCTTAGATAGGAGGTTATAGAGGACTCAGATTATGGTAGAATGCTAATAGGTAGTCACGTTTATTCTTTCATTTATTAGTAGTCGCAATATCATTTTATAATTTCTTGTATTTTGATTTATTGTACTTCAATTATCCTATTTTATTTGTAGTAGTTATTGTCCCCTTTTCAAAATGCTTTATCAGGACTTAGTCTCTTTCGTTATTATCATTTCCATACTGCTTTGAATTGCTTTGAATTTCTTGTCCTTATTTGACCTCTTTTTATGGTTTATGCTTTCTCTTGAGCCGATCTGATATTTCTTGTACTTCGATTATCCTACTTTACTTGTGGTAGCTATTGTCCTTTTTTCAAACTACTTTATCGTGGCTTACTCCCATTCGTTGATGACATTTTCATATTGTTTTGAATTTTATGTCCTTATCTAACGTCTTTTTATGTTTTCTCTTGAGCCGGGAGTCTTTCGAAAACAGCATCCCTACCTTGGTAGGGGTATGGTCTGTGTACACTCTAACTTTTCCAGACCCCACGTTGTGGAATTTCACTGGATATGTTGTTGTATTGACTTCAGGATATCGAAAATTCAATGATGTATATAGAAAGGAGCCTATCAACCTTGAGCAAGTGCGGCAAACACTTAACTTAGAGATAGAGATGATCAGGCAAGTAGGCTCTTTGTGAGAGGCCGGACTAGACAATAGGGAAGAAGCAAATCAAAGTCTCGTGTGAACAAAAAGAATGCAGATTGTTGGACTTTCGGCAAGAAGGGGTACTTTGAACGAGATTGCCTAACGTCAAAGTCCAAGGAAAAGGCGAGTGCATCCACAGTTAAACAGGTACATGATTCTGATAATGATTTATGTACTTACAACATTGTGCAATAATGGAAGTTATGAAAACAAATGGGTGTTTGACTCTACCAGTACTCTGTATATGACGTTTCGAAGAGACTGGTTTAACAACAATGATAAAAGTAGAGGAACCATAGTAATGGACAATAATGCAACTTGTGCAATAGTTGGAATTGCTCAGTTTGGGTTCACTGTCATGATGGAGCCGTGAGTACTATTACACAAGTCCGTCATGTTCCAGATCTGAAGAAGAATTTGATATCTCTGGGTACTCTAAATGAACAAGGCTACTAGTACATGAGCGAAGGAGGAACTATAAAGGTGGCTAAAAAGTTCTTTAGTCATACTGAAAGGAAAGATAGAGGATGGCCTTTACACATTGGCAGGAAGCACCATTGTTAGCTATGCAAATGCATCTACAGTGCAGTTATCTAATGATAATAAGGAAAAATTATGGCACATGAGATTGGTTCATATGAGCGCACGTGAACTGGAGATGTTAAGCAACTGTAACCTTTTGAAAGGTGAGAAAATCAACACACTTGAATTTTGTGAGCACTGCGTTCTAGGGAAGCAGAAGAAGGTGAGCTTCAGCACTGGCAAACACAAGATAGGAGGGGTGCTAGACTACATCCTATCAGATTTATGGAGTCCCTCTAAACTTCCATCAAAGGGCGAAAAGAGGTATCTTCTCACTTTTATTGATGATTTCTCATGAAAGGTTTGGGTGCATTTTTTGAAGGAAAAAAGTGATGTTTTGAAGCATTTAAAGAGTAGAAGATTTTGGTTGAAAATCAAATGGAGCAAAAAATCAAATATCTCCGCATAGACCATGGCTTGGAGTTTTGCAGCGAAGAGTTTAATGATTTATGCAAGGTTCATGGAATCTCAAGACATAAGACTGTCAGGCACACCCATAGCAGAATGGAGTTGCCGAGATGATGAACAAAACTTTTCTTGAAAAGGATCGTTGTATGCTCCTACAAGCCAAAATGTCCAAAATATTTTGGGCTGAAGCAGTTCACACTGCTGCTCACATTGATAATTGATCTCCAGCATCAATGATTGACTTTAAGACTCCGAATGAGGAAACGAGAACGAGCAGGTGGAGCTTACCAAGAAAAAGGATCAAGAGACTAAGGTTGAAGACGAGTCAAAATATGTAGATATTAAAGAACATGATGTAAATGAACCATACACAATTGTGAAGGGAAGGGAGAAGAGGCAGACACGAAGATCGAAACGCCTTATAGATCAAGCAAATCTGATTGCATATGCGCTCGTAGCTGCAGAAAAAGAGATTAAAGATCTGGAGCCCTCCTCATATGTTGAAGCAACTTCTGGCAATAATGCAACACAATGGAAATTAGTCATGACTGAAACGATGGAGTCTCTTCACAAGAATCAGACATGGGTCTTAGTGAAAAGACTAAAGGGAAAAAGGACAGTTGGATGCAAATGGGTCTACAGAAAGAAAGAGGAAATTCTTGAAGTGGAAGATTCTAGATTCAAGACGAGATTGGTTGCAAAGGATTTCAGTCGGAAGGAGGGAATTGACTACAATGAGATTTTCTCTCCACTCATGAAGCATAACTCAATTCGCGTGCTACTAGCATTGGTTGCACAATTTGACTTGGAACTTCAATAACTTGATGTCTTACCTGCTTTCTTACATGGTGATCTAGAAGAGACAATCTATATGGATCAGCTTGAAGGTTTCCTAGCTGAGGAAAATGAAGATCTACACATGAATTATCAAAAAGTGCATTTGATAGCTGTGTGTATCATAAGATGTCTGGTAACTCAATGATTTATTTACTGTTGTATGTTGATGATATGCTTATTGATGTTAACAACATTACAGAGATAAATGATTTGAAGAAATTGTTGAGTAAGGAATTTGACATGAAGGATTTGGGAGATGCAAAGAAAATCCTTGGTATGAAAATTTCAAGAGATGTTGTACAACTTTCTCATAAGAGGTACATTAAAAGGGTTCTCGAGATATTCAATATGAATACATGCAAGCCTGTGAGTACACCATTAGCTCCTCATTTTAAACTTTCAGAGTTACAAATGTCTCAGTCCGATGATGAGGTGGAGCATATATCAAAGGTTTTTTATGCCAGCGCAGTTGGTAGCATTATATATGTTATGGTGTGTACACGTCCAGATACTGCTCAATTTGTAAGTATGGTTAGCAGATACATGTCCAACCCAGGAAAGAAGCATTGGGAAGCTGTCAAGTGGCTATTGAGATATCTCAAGGGAGTTTCTGATTTTGGTATAACCTATCGAAAAAGTGTTGGGAGGTATTTCTGTTCTCGATTATGTGGATCCTTACTATGCAGGGGATCTTGACAGAAGGAGGTCCACAACTGGATACATCTTTACTCTTATTGGTAGTGTTGTTAGTTGGAAGTCGACTCTGTAGTCAATTGTTGATTTATCTACAACAGAAGCAGAATACGTGACAACAGCGAAGGCAGTAAAAGAAGTTATTTGGTTGAAAGGTTTAGTGGCAGAATTTAGTTTGGTTCAACAAGAATCAACTCTTAGTTGTGATAGTCAGAGTGTTATTCATTTGATTAAAAATCAGAGGTTTCATGAGCACATTAAACACATTGATGTCAGGTTCCATTTTATTCGAGATGTTGTAGAAGAGGGAACTATCAAGGTCGTGAATGTTGTCACAGATGATAACGCTGCAGATATGTTGACCAAGATAGTCTCGCTCGCTAAGTTTCCATACTGCAAGGACTTGGCGGGAGTAGGCATCAATTGATGCAACTCCAAAGAGAACAGTTGTTAGGTGGAGGTGGTATTTTCAACAAGTGTTTGATCCTTCTTGTTTCTTACAACGGGGTTGCCTGGTAAGCTTAGAAGTTTTGGCCAGAGTTGTTCACACGCACGATCGAAACGTAAACCAAGGTGGAGATTGAAAAGGTTGGTTTTGAATTTAGTCAATAATGTCATGCCAATTGGAAGAGTTGGTGTGAAAAGAAAGAAAAAGACGAGGAAAAGTGGTGTGGCTGCTAGGATGTTTTCCTCCTTTGACGTCATCCATGACATCAAGAGGAGGTAGAAGCAAAATTGATGTTTGCTTTCTTTGATGTCACCAATGACATCGATAGGAGGTAGTTTGATGTCACCAATGACATAAAGAGGAGGTTTTACCCCTATAAATAGATACACTCCTTTATCTTGTAGAACTCATCCCAAAAATTATACAATTCATTGTAGTGAGCGGAGAGTTGAGAGAGTAATTCTTTTAGGTGTAATTGAGAAATTTTCTTTTTCTTTGTTAATAATATAAAGGCAATTGTTCTCTAGTGGACATAGGATCATTTTTATCCGAACCACGTTAAATCTTGTGTTCTTTCTTTTACGTTTCCGCTAACTCATTCGTTCCTCCATATCTCTCTTCTATCTAACCTGCCACTATATTGTATGATCTTTTAGACTTCTAAACCCTTTTGCTTGAAAGAAAGATAACAATCAAGCAAGACGAAAGATAGCTTACACAAATACAAGTTGTAAGCTACAACTGACAGAGAATCATCATCTCAAAATTATTCCAAGGGAATATGCGTTCAATTTAAATTATTAATCAAACAAGTTTTCAATGAATCTCGCGTCCAACAAAAATCAGGAAAAGGAAGAGTCCATGGGAAAATTGTTATTCTTTCCTTAAAACGGGAATGTAAAGGTGAAATACATTGTCATCTTATTAGTAACAAAAATATGCATAAAGATGTAAGTGAAGACAAACCATAAAGAATCTATTGTACAATTTCAAATCCAACTCTAAGATCTACTCTTATTTAACAGCACTGTTCTTTCAACTTGATAACAAACACTTCACGTCCTCAGGAATAAAAATTGAAGACAACTAGATAGATATAATAGACTGAACCAGAGCATCCAAAGCAAAATACTAATGCAATGGCGAGTAATTCAAGACCTTTAGAAAGAACTTTGCAAGCCCTTACACACCTACACAACTATAAAACTCAATATATTCCTAGACTATTTCATCCCAAAATATGCATAAAGAAACATGTAAGACCACCCGGTCAGAGAGCACTATTGCACAGATGCAAACCAGACTCTAGGTTTACCCCTTATTGATCAATGTTTTTTCAATTCTATAGAAGTCCATTCTCAGGATTGAGGAATACAAACCAATGAACATGAGTACATATAAAAAAACATCTTTGGAGATTGAAGAATACAAGAGCCCATAATAAAAGCATTGAGGTGTAGGCTTCAATGTCTACTTTACAGATTGTAGATTGATGGAGATAGGTATCTTCCGAGCCTCAGAATCAAGTTCTATAATGATCGATCATTCACACAAAAAAATAGACAGATTGAGTATATTACCTCAAGTGAACGAAGAATCCGCTCACAGCCTAAATGATTTGACCATTTTTCATGATCTGCAACATCATCGCTGGTAATTAAAATAATAATTAGTGCATGCTAGGACTGAAAAAGATGATATCACCATACATGTGGGTGAGGAACATGTAACGAGCTCCACCTAACATTTTAAGATTATTTTCCAATTTTGTTGTGTACCTTGGACTGCAAATGGGTCAGTGCCAAATTGATATGCATCCAAGTTCGAAAATTCCAGATATCTAGCACTTCCCAACTTCACCGGTATCTGATTATGTTGGAAATTAGCCTTTGGCGGGGAGATGCGTCCACCCATCTTTGATGAATTAAACACTTGTGTTCCGTATGTTGGAGACCTTGTCTCTTTACTCATGCATGATCTACGAAGTGAGTAGATGACCGTAGGGCCAAGAATCGTCTAATTTCGTTGAGAAATGAAAGAGATATTGGTCCACGAAGTAAGGTGTTTGAGACATGAAAATGTGGTGTGGGACAAATCTATCACATCGGTGGGAATAGGAAGAATTGCTCTCTATATAAGTCTCTAATTGGTAAAGGGTTTGGATCCCCAAGGGGTATCCCATGTGTTTAAAGGAGGGAAGACCTAGATGTGCTTGGGTTCAAGGCTAAGCCCACACGCGCGCCGCCGCCCGCCCGTCCCGTCCGGTTCCGTGTTCTCGGGCTCTGGGGTCGTCGGGTCGTGGGCTCTGGGGCATATATTATCTTTTTGGATCAGAGAACTCTGCCAGATGTACAGTTTGATCCCTGAAGTTTCATATGTACAGTTTGGACCAAAATTCTTTCATATGTACAGTTTGGTCCCTGAAGTTTTAATATTTACAGTTTGGTCCCCATAATTTCTGGAGGCTTTTTCTGCCTACCTTTGGACTGCGTTTTGGAGCATTAACCAGCCATTACTTGACTGATTAACTCTCCATTAACAGCCCATTACTTGGGCATTTGGGCAGCCTCTTTCAATGGCCTTAATAGCCATTACTTGGCTGTTTTAATGGCCTCCCTTAATGGCCATTACAGCCTTGTTTTGGCAGTTGGACAGCCCCTCTTGCATGCTATATATTGAGCTTCATTTGGCTTAATTCAGTAGGAAGAAACAGGCCAGAAAACAGACGAAAAATACTCACAAAACTAACTGAAAAACACAACATAAAAACAGTCACGAAAATACCACAAAACAGTGAGTAAAACTGTGTGGAAAAACAGTGAGTAAACACCCTCATATACACAAGATATACACTACAGAGACACACTATATACACAGAGACAAAAGAGAAGAGTAAAGAGAAACTCTTCCTTCCTATTCCATATCTTCAGCAAGTCAAGTCATATTTGTTTTCTTCGCCAGGCTCAACCTATTGGCTTTGTAGTGTTGAGATTAAAGTGTTGTTTTATCTTGGAAGACTATTGCCCGCTAACGTAAAAGCATATATACGGGGCAATCTTGTCTTAAGGATAGAGGGCTATCCTCGACTCAACACACAACGTTGTAACCATCCAGATTTAGTTGTTTCTTGATTTCAGGATATCAACATTCAAGACACAACAAACTTGCGGCAGTTCTCAACATTGGCTTTGCAAGGTGATCAAGATTCAAGACACAACACACATGCGGCAGTTTTGAAGATTGACCATTTATTTATCCTTTCGAACATTTGTAATAGTTATTACTTCCCGTACTGCTCTATAAAGTACCATATAGAATACCAACATATTATACCTCTATCATCTTCATTGCACTTTTTTTTACTCAGAATGGAGTGATGCATAAATCTCACGGAAATAGCATTTCAAAATATAGTGAGTAGAATAACAATACATCCAACAATTATGAGGAAAATATTTCTACTTTATAAAGAGCATTGCTGAGCATTAACGTCTGCAATTAATAAAACGTGACGCAAAAAATTTAAGACCACGTCATTTCTCTTCTTTTCCTTCTTATAGAGATGATAAAAAGATTATCCCCCAAGTTTATTTCAATCAAGTGCTGGTATCCTGACTGCAAGTTCCGTGGCCTTGAAAGAATTAAAGACCTCTTTATGATTAAGATCACCAAAAGCAAGTTTCCACGCATTGTGTGGTGTTACATGATGCCACTTAAGCAACATAATCTGCGAATTCAAAAGTTATTGACCAGTAAAATTAGAGCATACATCAAAGCAAATCCATCCTAGAACTGGATCTCATGTAGGTATGTGGAGTCTGGTACCTGGCCTGACCAGCAAAGCTTTTTCATACCTTGCCGGGGTATGAGACATGAACATGGTACGAAAGGATCCAATCTGCAAAATAAAGGTATCTACCTACCAAGGTAGAGGTAAGGTATGCGTACACTCTCCCCTCCCCAGACCCCACATTGTAGGATTTCACTGGGTATGTTGTTGTTGTTGTTGTTGTCCTCTGGCAGAGCGACCCTTGTCCTACGGTGTCATATGTAGTTTCAGGCTATCTGAGCCTTCTCGGTAAACTATGCAACTCCCAAAACATGTACTTGAAAATAATGGATTGTAAGCCCATGGTTTCATGAAATAATTTGTAAGCATGATCTGAGATAGTTTAACATTAACATAATTTCATAATATATATATCTTGTGAGAAACATGTATAATTTCATAGGTTAAGTAATAATAGTTCATAACTTGATAATTAAGAACTCATAGAAATCAAAGCATGAGTTCATGGATTACGGACAGGTTCATGACAATCACAATGACACATCATGAATATAATGAATGGCAACATGATATAAATATGTATAATTAAACATATATAAGGTTAATATGAACTTGAGCAAAACCCTAGGTTTCAATAATTCTTATTTCATGGAATACGTGTGGCGTGGGGAAGAACAATGATGTCCCCGCGTTGATAGAATCTCTACATACCTGACTTGCTTCCAAACTTGTATTAAGGATTCTGACTTTGAAGAAGAACTCCGAAGATTGCACCTTGAAACCTTAAATTGGGTTTATCTTAGAAATCCTAGGTTTAAGAGTAGTGGAATTCACTTAGGAATTGATTATACTATGTTAGAATCGCATGAAAAATCATGGAAAGGACTTACCTTGATGTAGGAGATGGTTGAGAAGAGAGAACCTTTGTTCTAGGGCTTGGGAATATGAAAAAATGATTTTTAGAATGAACACAGCGGATTAGAGGAGACAAGAGGTTCCACTCATCAAAGTGTGAGACGCAAGGCTTCGCCTGGAGATGAAAATACAGCCTGAAAAGGGATCGAAACAACGAGACCCTTTCTTTTTATGGTTGGGGCTATAACCCAAAAATATCCCTAATTTATACAGTATGTTGTCGGGGGATTTTGATGGGTCATTCGACATTTCTCGAATTATTGATGGTCTATGTCTGGGCAGTCAATATTTTGACGGTCCGTCAAATATTTTGACGGTCCATATAATTCACCGTACTGTTATTTTTCCTAAATTTTCATTCCTGAACTTTGGGGCTGGGGCACTGGCTGAAGATGGAGCATGTCCTAATGACCTATTTTTGAAGAATTGTATGCCTCCACCACCCCCATGACTGAAGTGACCTGAAGACTTGGCTTTTTTATTGAACTCATTATCCTTTCTTTCTGCAAAGCTTCCTCTTCTTTCAACCTGCTCTCATTACCCTGTACGAAAGCAACCATTTTTGTAATAGTCATCTCTTTGTCCTGAGCTGTGATATTTGATGCGTCGTACAAATGGGAATTAAGACCATACACAAAATGCCTAATTTTGGCTCTCATGTCTTGGACCATATGTGAAGCATATTTTTTCAAAGAGAAGAACAATGATGTCCCCACGTGGATAGAATCTCTACATACTTGACTTGCTTCCAAAACTTGTATTAAAGATTCTGACTTTGAAGAAGAACTCCAAAGATTGCACCTTGAAACCTTAAATTAGATTTATCTTGAAAATCCTAGGTTTTAGAGTAGTGGATTTCACTTAGGAATTGATTATACTATGTTAGAATCGCATGGAAATTCATGGAAAGGACTTACCTTGATGTAGGAGATGGTTGAGAAGATAAAACTTTTGTTCTAGGGCTTGGGAATATGAAAAACTAATTTTTAGAATGAAGTCCCGAATTTATATTGTTTGCTGTCGAGGGATTTTTGACGGGTCATTCGACGGTCCGTCGAATTATTGACGGTCCAATTTGGCGGTCCGTATAATTGATTGTAGTTATTTTTCTGAAATTTCCAAAGAGTTTAAAAAATGGAGTTCTGGGGACGGTGAAGGTTGACGGGCCGTCAATACTTTGACGGTCTGTAGAATTTACAACTTTGCCGTCAATTTCAAAAGTAAAATTGATGGTGCACTGTGACGGGCCGTCGAACAACTGACGGTCCGTACTTCTTGCCGTCAAATTTCACCTGTAGAGCTGAATTTAGTTTTTCGACTTAAACTCCCCGTTTTGATTTCCTACATTCTTAAGTCATAGACATGGCTTGGTTTAAAGGTACAAGATGTTACATGTACCAATATGTATTTCCTCATCTATGTAAGTGTTGGTTTATGTAATTTTATAAGAAAAGATATATTGTCATCTGAGATTTTAGAAAGACTAAAATCTTTTTCAAGAGATTCCCTCATTCTACATGACTGCATAATTAAATTTCTTTAATATGATTTCTGTGAAAATTACCAAGTGTAAGAGTATGAAAATTGAAAAAAAAAAAAATTGGTGAAGTACTATTCTTAGTTCATGCATTTGTCACCATCAAAATACATGTTTCTACTCGAACCTTTTAGTCGATTCTTTTTTGATACCTATTTCACAATTTACCACATTCATCACATCATCCATGTAGTAGTCGAGTTTTTTGGTAATTTTTACCATTTTCATTTTGCAAATTTAGGGGAGGATTTTGAAATTTGTTGGAGAAATAGAATGTAAAAAGGAAAATAATAAAAGAAGGAAGAAAGGAGGAACAGAAAACAGAAAAGCAAAAAAGACAAAGGGCAAAGTTACAAATATACTCTCAACTTTGCGATTTAAAGCAGATATACACCGTTAAAAAACTGGTGGATATATACCCCTTTCATTATAAAATGGTGCAAATATACATCTGTCGTTACACAAATGGTGCAAATATACCATTTTCGCTGATGGAAATTTTTTAAAAAACTGTTTAGCTTATTTTTTTAATTGAAAAAATTGTCTCGTCGCTTTTAAAAGAAGTACACTCATTTTTTTAGTTGACATATTTTTCTAAAATCACATGGTAATTTTTTTTCTTGTGGATCGGGTCTGACTTGCTTACAAAAATATCTCTGTGGCTTTAAAGAAAATAAGTCTACCCATTTTTTTAAATGAATCATACCCGATCCACCAGGAAAAAAATTACCATATGGATTTAAAAAATATGTCTACTCAAAAAAATGGGTAGACTTTTTTTAAAGCCCCATAACATTTGTTTAATTCAAAAATAAGATAAATGATTTTTAAAAAAAAATCTATCAGCAAGAAGGTTATATTGCACATTTGCACAAAAAAAAGTCGAAAAATCGAAGATAATGGGAGCAAATGGAAATCTGATGTGACTATACATTACTTGGTTCTCTTTCTTTTCATTTCTTAATCTTTTTATGACATTTTAAAGATAAGAAAAAAATATTTAAGTACAAATCCAAATATGTCTCCAAGCCCCATTTATTTATTGTTATCAAATTTTGAAATATGTCCTTAATTTATTTTTAAAAATGTGCAATTTATTTTTATTTCCAACCACTTGATCGAGATACTTTTTCATAGGTTAAGAGAAATGTTTGAAATCCTTAATATCACATCATTTCATGGGGAGAAGAAGTAAAATAATGGCGTCTTGAAAACAAGAATGCAATGGCTTGGGAATAAAACTTTAATTTTTTCATGAAATTAAAGTGGATTATTAATGTTAAACGGAGCAATATACATGTGATATACACCCAATATACAGCAGTGTATATCACAGGCCCAGCAGTGGACTGGACTGGCCCAGCAGTGGGCTCTCGGCAGTGCTGGGTGTTGGGCCTGGACTGTTGGCCAGCAGTGGCCCATTCTCGGATAGATTGAGGACAATACAATCTTGTATATATGGTATATATATTTGTAGTATATTGTAGTGTAAAGATTATCTTAATTAGTGTTATACACTTACCATAATTATATAGTTAGAATTATGGTAGAATAAGGTTTTAGAAATAGAATAGGAATAGGATTCTCCTATTATGGAAATATGTAACTTGTATATATAGCCTTTCAATTAATGAAAATAATCAAGGGGGTTATTTCTTTCATGGTATCAAGAGACTAGGTCTAAACAAAAGTTTTTCTCTCCCAACTTTTGCCTCTCTCGGCCGAGACACCCTTCCCCCCCCCTCTCGGGTTTCTCTCCCAAAGTTTGTCTTCCGCTCTCAAACACCTCTCTCAAATTTCCCCTCCTTCTTTGTTCTTTCAATATGTCTAAGAACAATTATCACCCTGCCCTCATGATTTCTAACGTCAAGAACAGTATCCCTATTGTCCTTGAGATGGAAAACGTCCAATATGCGACGTGGGCGGAGTTGTTTAAAATTCACGCTATCTCCCTTCAAGTTCTTCATCACATCATTCCTCCCGCTAGACCCCTTCCTGCGGAGGATCCTGAGTTATGGATTACACTTGATGCTACCGTTCTCCGGTGGATCTACGCCACTATTTCGGTTGACCTTCTACATACGATTATTGAGCCGGATACCACGGCTATGGCTGCCTGGAATAGATTGCGTGACATATTCCAAGACAACCAACATTCACGTGTCGTCACACTCGAGCAGGAATTCTCTCTAGTTCGAATGGATGAATTTCCGAACGTTTCTGCATATTGCAAGAAACTAAAGGAGTTGGCGGATCAACTCCGGAATGTTGGCGCACCGATAACTAATAATCGTCTAGTTCTACAGTTGGTTGCCGGTCTTTTGAAGGCCTATAATGGTGTTGGAACTCTCCTTCGCCAAAGCAACCCTCTTCCTGACTTCTATCAAGCACGTTCCATGCTTACTTTGGAAGAAGCCGGTTTGGCTAAAAAGGCGGCTACCAGAGCAAGCCCCGTCGTCATGGTGGCGTCCTCTCCTAGTCCTTCGGGTTTTGTTAATAATTCAGGCCAAAACCATAATCATGGTGGCGGCAAGAATAATAACAAAAACCGCGGGGGCAAACGCGGCGGTTCCGGTGGTGGTTCCGGTGGTCAGCAAGTCATCGGTGGGTCCCATTCGATGAAACGATGGCCCGCCACCCCTGGGCCAGCCGGTGGCTGGGGCAATGGGCGTGGGCGGCGACCACTACAATCAAGCATTGAATTCCGGCGATGGGCTAGCCTGATCCAGGCTCAACGCGGCGATGGCGGCCCGGCTGGCGATGGTCGGCGGCGACAGCGGCGGCTATGACCCAGCTCCATCACGGACAGGAGTTCTTGGGCCCCGACCTCCACAAGCCCATCATGCAGCATGCCCCACTCAAACCGATATCGAGGCCGCGATGCACACACTGGGGCTAACTCAACCGAACCTAAATTGGTATATTGACACCGGTGCCACTACTCACATGACTTCCGAATCAGGTACTCTCTCATCTTATTCCAATTTGAGCACCCCTCGAGGGATAATTGTTGGTAATGGCAGTTCTAATCCAATTTTAGGGTATGGTCAGAAAACATTGTCTCCCCCCAATCCACCCCTTCTCTTGAAAAATATTCTATATGCTCCTAAATTGATTAAAAATTTAGTGTATGTCCAAAAGTTCACTACTGACAATTCCGTTTCTGTTGAATTTGATCCTTTTGGTTTCTCTGTGAAAGATTTCAAGACGGGGAGTCATCTCATGAGGTGTAATAGTAGGGGGGATCTATATCCTATCATGCCTGATTTCAATCCGACTTGAACTTACCTTTAGAGCTTCCGGGGCTCTAGGCTCGACAACGTTCACTCTTCCATCTTCAGCTGGTCTATTCTGCACTCCCCTAGCAGCATTCGTCCGTCTGAACATTGGAACAGTAACTAGAAGAAAACTTTCTTTCTCTTTATGGATAACCAATTCATTTTCCAATATAGTTGGGAGACTTTACCCAAGAAATGGGTCAAAAAAATGGAAAGATCAGTCCATCGAGTCAAGCCTTGCCATCAGCTTTTGCGGCCATCTCTCCTTCCATGTGGCATGCTCGTCTGGGTCATCCGGGATCTTCTATTTTATCAGTTTTAGATAAAAATAGCTTTATTTCTTGTAAGGGTACGAGTCGTACTCCACTGTGTCAGTCTTGTTCATTAGGGAAAATTGTTAAGTTGCCATTTGTAGACTCCAAGTCTCATACTTCAATGTCATTTGATATTATTCATAGCGACTTATGGACGTCTCCTGTTCTTAGTTCATTGGGTCATCGATATTATGTTCTCTTTTAGATGATTATTCTAGATTTTTGTAGACGTTTCCAATTGCGAATAAATCACAAGTGTTTTCCGTCTTCATCAAATTTAAAGCGTTCATTCGTACTCAATTCGAAAGAGAAATAAAAAATATTCAATGTGATAATGGGAAAGAGTATGACAATAGGGAGTTTCGGGAATTCTGTGCTAATAATGGGATTAATTTTCATTTTTCGTGTCCTCATACATCTTCACAAAATGGGAAAGCCGAACGCAAAATTCGTTCCATAAATAACATTGTCCGAACTCTCTTAATTCATGCCTCCATACCTCCATATTTTTGGCATCATGCTCTACAAATGGCCACATATCTTCATAACATAATTCCTTCAAAAGGTCTGACATATTCTCCCCCCCCCAAAAAATCCTATATAATAATAACCCTTCTTATTCTCATCTTCAGATTTTTGGGTGTTTGTGTTATCCGTTATTCCCATCCACCACAATTAACAAACTTCAGGCTCGGTCTACCTCGTGTGTATTTTTGGGTTATCCGTCGAATCATCGTGGTTATAAATATTTTGATTTATCCTCCAAGAAAATCATAATTAATCGCCATGTCATTTTTGATGAAACCCAATTTCCTTTTATGAAAGTTCATACTCCCGAGCCTAGGTCGTATAATTTTTTGGATGACCAAATATCCCCGTATATTATTCAGAATTTTTCGGACATATCCCGTACCCAAAATCCTCCAATGCCCACCGCTCACCGGACCCATCGTACCATGTAATCGTTCGATTACAAGATCAGTCCCCAAAGACAATTGGGCTACCCAGCCATTCGAACTGGTCCAAATGATGATACAATTACCGATTTGGGCCAGCAGGCCCACTGCCTGCTGGCCAGTCCGTCCTGAGCCTAGAAAATTCTCAAAATTCCCTCCATTCTTCCTCGAGTCATAGATCGGTCACTCGTAGTCAGCGGGGTATTTTTACGCCTAAAAGACATTTTAATCTACATTCTGATGTCTCTAAATCCCCCTTGCCCAGCAATCTTATGTCCGCCTTAAATGACCCTAATTGGAAAATTACTATGACTGATGAATATAATGCTCTTATTGATAATAAGACGTGGGAGTTGGTGCCCCGTCCATATGGTATTAATGTTATCAGGTCTATGTGGATTTTTGCTCATAAGGAGAATTCAGATGGGTCATTTGCTCGACATAAGGCGCGACTTGTTGGCGATGGTAAGACTCAGCAGGTTGGGATAGATTGTGGTGAGACGTTTAGTCCGGTGGTCAAACCGGCTACCATTCGCATTGTGCTTAGCTTGGCTCTTTCAATCATTTAACCATTTTTTTTTGGCATCTTCGGGCTCTTTCGTGATAATCTGTACCAACTGTAGGTGGTGTGCGTATATAACGCCTTTCCCTTTCCCCATATCACCTACATATATAAAATATTTACCATATAATAGTATGCGTAGCACAAGTGGTCCAGGGTAATATATGAATGCAATGCAAATGAAAATGCATGAATGATAATAAAATCTTCTTTGAATTTATGCGATGACAATAATATCCTTGTCCCTTTGGCTAACATTGGGAACATCAACATTCTTTCTATATGTCTTAATAAGGACTTAGAAATATATTTAGACATGCTTTTAGCATAGGAACCAATAATGTGAATATTCTTAACTACTTAGAGTAGAATAAATTATGGAGTAATATCACGGTAATATTTCGTTACATGGAACATGCCAAAAAAAGAAATAATTTGCCTTAACATACCTCAATAAGAATTTATCAAAAGGATAAAAGTTTGCTGAAACGATTTGATTTCTGTTCCATAGTCACTTTGCTGTTTAGGACCAAATTCGATGGAAAGTTGTTTGGAAAATTAATATTGTTGCCACTGTCTCTTTAAGAAGTAATGTATTGAGAATTGCTGCACACATCTTAAGGGAATTTTCCTTGTGATAAGGCCAAAACGTGTCCACTTAATACACCATAATGTTTTTTGACTCACCCATTTAATCATGCCACAAGTGGGTTATGCCCACTAACCCCTTTATTCCACAATTAATTAATTATACACACAATTAATTCTTGATCCCAATTCACTTAAATATCAATAACTTATAAGTCTTTCATATACTCAATGTCATAATTTTGTGATATGACATTAGTCCATAACCTCTTTGTGCACGCACCAAATTTATTTCCGATCCCCGTCGTCACACTTGTGTGTCCAAAATTATTTCGGGGTCTCTTTCTTTTATATTCTAGTCTCATTATTAGCATACGTAAATAACATAAATTCCAAAGTTCGGGTCTTCTTGCACACGCTTAGCGATTCAAATCGTGACCTAAAAATACAGGATGTTACGTCTAAGGAAGATGCCCAATGGGGCCGATGTATATGTATACCGCATTGTGCTTGACATTTAGGCATATGTATTTGGACCCTCAGAGATATTTACTGCTGGTTAGTTATTTCTGTTTCAATTGTTGTTATATCCCTGTTATACTATTGTTCATGCCTGACATACTTAGTACATCAGTCGTACTGACGTCTCTTTTCTCGGGGGACGCTGCGTTTCATGCCCGCAGGTTCAATCAAGGAAGATGACAATTCACGTTAGTTGATTTTGGGTTCAGTGGATTTTTGGAGCACTTCCCTTGTTCGGAGTGTGGTCTAATTTTGGTACGGTACTTTTGCTTGTATATATGGGTATGGCGGGGCCATGTCCCGACCTTTGACGTTGTTACTCCTAGAGGCTTGTAGACAGGTGTCCTGTGGATAGTGGTCTTATATGGTCTTGTCGGCCTTGGTATGGGTATGTGTATATATAAGATGGTTAAATGATTTTCATAATTTTCTTTCGGCTTAGTCCGTAATCAATTGTGATTAGAAGTTGGTTGTACGATCAGTGGTACCCGGCGGGTGGGATTCGGGTGCCCGTCGCGGCCCTCCGGTTTGGGTCGTGACAAACTTAGTATTAGAGCATGTCTGTCCTAGGGAGTCTACAAGCCGTGTCTAGTAGAGTCTTGTTTATGGGTATGTTGTGTACCATACTTATAAACATGAGGTTGCCCAACATTTAGGAATGGTTTCCATTCTTTCATCTCATAAATCGTGTAGTAGAGCTGAGTCATAAGTATTTCATTCCTAATCCACTTCGTACTTATGATTCCAGTGATGCCTACCGCAAGGAAGAAGTTCAAGAGTATGAGAGAGTTGAATACAACTACGGATGAAGGTACCAGTCGATTGCCACCCGTTAGCGAGGGCCAGAGTGAAACCCTCGGCACGACTCCTTCGTATGGTTCTCCTGGTACATTACCATCAGAGGAGATTAGTGGAGCTGCGACACCCCTAGTTCCTCCACATGGTACTCCATATGGGGATTTTGATATGCAGAGTGCGGTTCAGTTATTGACACGATTGGTGGTCGTTCAGGCCCAACATCAGGTTTCCAGTCCTTCTGATAGAGCTGCTAGCGCAAGAGCTCGATATTTCATCAATTTAGACCCTCCGGTTTTTAAGGAACAGACTTGAACGCGGACCCGCATAATTTTCTGGATCAAGTACAACGCACTTTGCGGGTGATGAATGCTACCGATACCTAGTCGGTAAAGTTTGCTTCTTATAGACTGCGGGATGTCGCAGTAACCTGGTATGATACATGAGAGCAATCCAGTGGACCTCGTGCTTCACCGGCTGGATGAAGAGAATTTTCAGAGGCCTTTTTACATTATTTTTTGCCAGTTGAACTTCGACGGGCCAGGCATGACAGGTTCCTATGTCTTGAGCAGGGTGACCTGAGTGTTCAAGAATATAGTTTGCAATTTAATTCATTGGGCCGATATGCTTCTATGATTGTAGCAGAGATGAGTGACCGGGTACTTAGGTTTGTTACCGGCTTGGGGGTGCACTTGATTAATGAGTGTACTACGGCTTCTTTGAATCCGAGTATGGATATCGCTCGCATTCAGGCTTATGCACAGAACTTAGAAGGTCGTAAGAAGAAACAACAAGAAGATCGAGAACGTGATAAGGGCCAGCATAAGAGCGCCCGATCCATTGGTGATGTAGGAGGTTTCAGAGATAAGCCCATACCACAGCCTTATGAACGCCCATGCCACATCCTTATGAACGCCCATCCTACCCGGTGACCAACACGTCATTACCATATACAGGGTCAAGGGCTGATTGATTTATTCAATCGAGACCGGGTCAGAATTCACAAACGTCAGGGCCTTATTTTAGAAGGGATGCTATCCAAATGTGACCGCCATTAGCTCGGTGCGGGCAGTGTGGTAGGACCCATACAGGGTCGTGCCAGCGGGGAGTGAGGGTGTGTTACTCTTGTGGTGAACCTGGTCATTTTATGCGGGATTGTCTGACAGGAGGCGAAGGTGTTAGAGTTCAGCCTGTCGAATCTACAGCAGCTTCATCACGATCAGTACGCCCGTCAAGGCAGAGTCATCACACATTATCCGGTCAAGGTGGAAGTAGGGGTAGAGAAACTAATTTTGATGGGGGACAGAACCATACTTAGGCATTGATGGGACGACGGGATTGGAAATCCTTACTTGATGTCGTTACAGGTATGTTATCGGTCTTTTTACATAATGTGGATGTGTTGTAAATACAGACCTATTGAGATTGTGCAATATTAGTTTGTAGCCATTGGACCCTAGCGAATTTGGTGGAACTAAGAACAGTTGTATTTCTGGGCTATATAGCAGGGATTAGATACGTACCCCAACATTCGAGGACGAATGTTTCTAAGGGGGGAAAGATGTAACATCATGTATTTTTGGGTCACGGTTTGAATCGCTAAGCGTGTGCAAAAATGTAATGATTTCGTGTCGGCCCCGTTGGGGGCATCATATACATCGGCCCCGTTGGGGGCATCATATACATCGGCCCCGTTGGGCATCTTCCTTACCATAACAGCCTCTGTGGACATCATTTCGTGTCGGCCTCTGTGGGCACCATACCATGTAATGATTAATGAATGTATGCATAATGCAAATGAGGTATACTAAAGTCCACACATGAATCCTCACATAACCGTCTCTGTGGGCATCATGTTATATCACCACACAAGGGCATCACATCATATTGGCCTCTTCGGGCTCTTTCGTGATAGTCTGTACCAGCTGCATGTGGTGTGCGTTTATAACGTCTTTCCCTTTCCCCATATCCCCTACATATATAAAATATTTACCATATAGTAGTATGTGTAGCACAAGTGGTCCAGGGTAATATATGAATGCAATGCAAATGAAAATGCATGAATGATAATAAAATCTTCTTTGAATTTATGCGATGACAATAATATCCTTGTCCCTTTGGCTAACATTGGGAACATCAACATTCTTTCTATATGTCTTAATAAGGACTTAGAAATATATTTAGACATGCTTTTAGCATAGGAATCAATAATGTGAATATTCTTAACTACTAAGAGTAGAATAAATTATGGAGCAATATCACGGTAATATTTCGTTACATGGAACATGCCAAAAAAAAGAAATAATTTTCCTTAACATACCTCAATAAGAATTTATCAAAAGGATAAAAGTTTGCTGAAACGATTTGCTTTCTGCTCCATAGTCACTTTGCTGTTTAGGACCAAATTCGATGGAAAGTTGTTTGGAAAATTAATATTGTTGCCTACTGTCTCTTTAAGAAGTAATGTATTGAGAATTGCTGCACACATCTTAAGGGAATTTTCCTTGTGATAAGGCCAAAACATGTCCACTTAATACACCATAACATTTTTTTGACTCACCCATTTAATCATGCCACATGTGAGTTATGTCCACTAACCCCTTTATTCCACAATTAATCAATTACACACACAATTAATTCTTGATCCCAATTCACTTAAATCTCAATAACTTATAAGACCTTCATATACTCAATGTCATAATTTTGTGATATGACATTAGTCCATAACCTCTTTGTGCACGCAGCAAATTTATTCCCGATCCCCGTCGTCACACTTGTGTGTTCAAAATTATTTCGGGGTCTCATTCTTTTATATTCTAGTCTCATTATTAGCATACGTAAATAACATAAATTCCAAAATTCGGGTCTTTTTGCACACGCTTAGCGATTCAAATCGTGACCCAAAAATACGGGATGTTACAATTATCATCAATTTGATAACCTACTATAGCAGATAAGTATTATTTCATTTGTCCCAATTTATTTGAAGGTTAATCAGTTTATAGTCAAGCAACTCTTTATTTTACTATAATGTTTTTCAACTATTTTCATATATTGTGAATTATTAATTATGCAGACTTATAATACTTTTTATATAGTTTTCAAATATGTAAATTTTATTATAAAATACTAGAAGAATTTATGTTTAAATTTAAGTAAAAGAAAAAAGTTATTTGACTCCCAAATTGATCAACCTTCAAATAAATTGAGACAGAGGAAATACGTGATAGTGTAAAAAATAATACATTGTCGGTGTATAAAATTTGAACTTCCATCATAATATATAAATATATTGCGATGATACCGTGAAGAAAGAGTTTTGGGAAAAGGGATATTCGAGTAAATATTTTTGGTCAATTAGGTAAAAAGTGAAATTAGTTTAGAAGTGCGCATGAGCAGGTAAATATTTTATATTTTGCATTGTTTGTGTCCCATCCCTTCACTTGTTATACTTAGGGGTCGTTTGGTAGAGTGTATTAGAGAAATAATGCATGCATTAGCAATAGCTTGTTTGCCACAACTTTTCTCTTATGTATAATTATCCTATTTGATATTATGATATGCATTATTAATATCTAGCAAATCATGTTATTAGCAATGCAATAGATTTTAATGCATGCATTAGCATGAATAAAGACACAATTGTCCATAAAATCCCTCACATAGTATAACATAGAACAATGCATGTTATTTACAATACACCAAATCAAACGGTGAATAAAAAATAATCACTACATAACTAATGTCAGCATTAATAATACATTACTAATAAAACATATTTAACATTATTCTTATACTCTTTATCAAACGAGCCCTTAGGAGTTAGGATTAATATAAAAACCGTAAGAAACTGTAATACCTCAATAAGCTTCGAGAAATCTAGACCGTTAATTTGATAACATCTAACGGTATTTGGTGCCAAAATTTAGGTGGAAGAGATTAGATTTCATTCACCACTCTTCTACTCCCTCCCCCTTTCCTTTTCTCTGCGGGTGTGTAGTAAAATTCTTGAGAATTTATCTTTCATGGCTATTCTAAGCTTCAATCCTTCAAGAATCAGACACCCTTTACTTCAAACTCATAAACCCATTTCCAACTTCACTTGTTTAACTGAATTCCCCTTTCAGTCACTTGCAAAATCACCAAAAAACAAGTTAAAGTCTGTTCATCATCTTCCTTCATGTTCAGTTTCTGAAGCTTCCATTTCATCTACTTTGGATGCTGAAGATGATCCCACTGCTGAACTTGTCTATCTTGACCCTGAAATTGATCCTCAGAGCATCACTGAATGGGAACTTGATTTTTGCTCTAGGCCAATTCTTGATATTAGAGGCAAAAAGTTATGGGAGCTTGTTGTTTGTGATAATTCCTTGTCCCTTCAGTATACAAAATATTTTCCTAATAATGTTATCAATAGTATCACTTTGAAAGATGCTTTAGTCTCCATATCTGATGACTTAGGGGTGCCTCTACCCGATAAAATTCGATTCTTCAGGTTAGTTCTCTACTCCAACATTATCTATTTCTGTTGTATATATAGTTGTGATGGTGTTTTGAATCTTTTGAATTTTAGGTCACAAATGCAGACAATTATTACAAGAGCTTGCAATGAACTTGGCATCAAACCTGTTCCTAGCAAACGGGTATTTGCCTGATTGTTTTCCTTTTTTTCTATAGTTTCCAGATGATAATTGTGGTGAACAACTTTCACAAAGATTTTGCAATAGGAAATGCAAGAATTCAACTGCTTTAGCTATAAATGATCAATAATTGGTACGGAGTGTAGGACCAAAGGAAAAAAAAGGCAGCCCGGTGCACTAAGTTCCCGCTATGCACGGGGTCCAGGGAAGGGGTACACAACCTTACCTGCATTTCTGAAAGTATGACATTCTTTTTGGGACAAACTAAAAAGGAAAGTATGATACATAAATTGGCATAGAGGGAGTAATTGTTAATTTATTGGGTGCTTTTACAATTACCAATGCCAGAATAATAACCTAAAGGCTAGAAAATGAAGTTTGTGAAAACTAGTGTTGATCATACCATATTTTTCCTGTAAATCCATATTGATACAATTTAAATGTTTGCCTTCAGTTTGTTTTCTGGTGACTACTGGTATAAAGGTATAACTATTGCATGACGAATGAGCTTCTGTGATGTCCATGCTGGTTTCATTCAAATTGTGTAAACAGAGGTTCTTGGATGAACTACTACCTTCTGGATCAACTTTGTAAATTAGTTCCCTTAAATGGTTTTCTAAATTCGTATAGGAAGGCAAGTAAAGTAATTTAGCCTGTTTTATGCATCTATGACGTCTAGCATCGAGTCTTAATACAACCTGCTTTGATGTGTGAGAATGTCATTTTACGTCTAGCCGCCACGTTAGCATAACACAGGCTATCTCATCAGTATAACCCTGTGTCGACTTGGTTACAAATCATCCTGTATCTTGGATATGTTTTTCCTTTTCAAAAAAAATATTCAAGATTTGATTGTTCTGAATAAACTTGTTATTAATGGTTGTATTGGCTAAAGTTTTAGCAAATATAATTTTTTGGTTGAATTGACGACCCTTCTTCATTTTGACAAAAAGAAGCTAAGATGTTTTGAATCCTTATGTTATTCCCCCAATTAAAAGCTCGTCTGGAATGTATACCTGGAAACTGTTATTTGGTAAAAGTATGTTTGTTCCTATTTCCTCGAGCCTTTTCATCAATGCTACTAATAGTAATAATTCTTTTGTCTCATTGTACTAGTGCCAAATATTACCATTTTAATGATTTGTCATTTGAAAGTCTTTCAGATTACTTATGTTTAAAACGTTGAACTAGTAATGATTTTAACAATAGCCATGAGATTTTATGTCTTCATCAGTAAATTCAGCACTAGTAAATCATGTCAATGTACCTGATGGGCACAGGCAGGTGTTTTCCTCAGGGTATAGTAAAAGTAAGATTAACATTTGACAATCAATTTTGAAATTACCAAACTTTAATGCACGATTGTCTTAATTTGTGTTAATCTAAATCATTGCTCAATGCCATTTCTTCTATAGAAATATATTTTAATGTCTGCTGCTGTATTTCAGTGCTTATCACTTGTCCTTTGGCTTGAAGACCGCTATGAAACTGTTTATACTCACCATCCTGGTTTTCAAAAAGGAGCCAAGCCACTTCTTGCTCTTGACAATCCTTTTCCCGTGGAACTTCCTGAGAATCTGTATGGAGAAAAGTGGGCTTTTGTCCAGTTGCCTGTTTCAGGTACATTTAGTGAAACACTCTGGAGGATGAAAAACTAATCAAGGATCTCTAGTTTAGCTTCTGATGACTTGCAATAAGAATAAATTTCCTATTCTTTGTCTGGAATCTGTAATGCAACTTGTCATATTTCTCACTGGAATTTCATTTTGAGAAGATAGACTTGGATTAGAACCAATATCAAGTTGGAAATGAATTTCTGATATATTAATTCATATTGTACCTTCAGAATTATGGACTTACAGTTCATTTTGTTTGTAGCTGTTCGTGAGGAAGTATCTAACCTGGAGACTAGGTTGGTTTTTGGCGCAAGTTTAGACTTAGATCTTCTGGGGATCGAAATTGAGGACAACACATTGATTCCCGGACTAGCGGTTGCATCCTCACGTGCAAAACCATTAGCAGGTATGATAGTTGTACTGATCTTTTTTTTACTGGACTGTTTTAATTGATTATTTTGTGAGTATGCACGAGCACAGGCACTGTTCCTAGATTGACAAGTTTCCATCATAGTTCTATTAACTCTCATATGCTCCATCAGTTTACTTTGAAGTACTTTCCGTTTTCATCCTTTTTTTGTTTTGAATAAAATCCAAATTCACTTAATTAAATCAACATCAAAATCATTACTTGCTAGTTCATAAAGCCAATGGACCTGTTCTAGTGTGCAACAATTTGTCATGACCACAATGTTAGGGGCAGGGTGTTTAAGGGTTTAATTGTTCAATAAGCAGAGTACTTTACCAATTAGAATTTGCAGAGAAGGGGGTTGTGGGCCCAAAACCCTGAGGCCTTTGGTTAAACCCTCCTGTAGCAGGATTAATTAAAATTCTTATTTTTCCCTGATGTGGTTTGTTTGAATTTCATTACTTCTTTCAAATGGTCTGATGATGTTAAAGAGAAAGAGTGGAGAAACGTGTGGTCAAAGCTCTATTGATAACTGCTATAGAATTTGTTCAGTCTTCTTGGAGTTGTGGCTCAAAAACGCACCTTTCTTGGAGTTGTGGCTCAAAAACGCACCTTTCTTGGAGTTGTGGCTTCTTGAAGAAAAGATGGTTCTGCTCACAAATTGATGAGATAACTGTCATCATTGATGAAAACAGAGGCCAGGCCTCAAATACTGCATGTTATTGTCTAGTTGTTAGATGATCGAAAAATATAACGCCTTTGAAGATATGACTCTTCAATTTACCAATATGTGATTGAAGCGTTTGTTGTTAGCCCTTTCCAAAAGTTAATTTATTTGGGGCTTCACAAATTGATCAATCTCATTCAAAAACACGTCTGTTGCACCCAAAGCTTTCCCATATTTTCTAAGGGCAGAGTGTCTATCCACCCTAAGTACGGTTTCCACTAGTTTAGATTTGAAATCTATCTATTTGCTGGGCACTAACAAACAATAAGTCTATGTCCAAATTTGATTGATGCACTTTCCATTTTTATGCATCCCCAATCATTCTACCCCTTTCCTAATGTGGAAATTTTCTTGTCCTCACGAATTCAAACTAATAAATTGAAATTATTTCACATTAATTTTTTTCTTTGAACAAATCTCGTCTCTGTTGGACACGACTTCTCTACCTTCCATGGTAGGGACAAGGTCTACGTACATTCTACGCTCCCAGACCCAACTTGTGAGATTACACTAGGTATGTTGTTGTTGAACAAATCTCGTCTCTCCTATTATTTTGAATATATCTCGAATTAATTTCTGTATGTTAATCCATTCAATCTCTTTTATTTCCTAATCAAATTTACTCATATAAGCTTGTCTAAATTGGGATAGTGTAACTGGACCAACAATATGATGATCACAGTAAACTGTTAAAAACTTTTTGACATCAAACTATAGCATCTGAAAACATATCTCAAAAGTCTAGGGGGCATATATAGGTAGACTAAGTTGTTAGGATTTGAGTCCCAAATTCGACCTAATCAGAAAACGGTAAATAAGTGAAAAACAAATAACACACAGATTTATAGTGTTTCACTCTCAATGCGAGAGCTACGTCCACTTTGCCGCTGCAGATTTCACTATAATCGAATAGGGAGTTTGTGTTTACAATTCTCTCTTGCTCACATACAAAGAAAAACGGCGCCCCAGAATATATAGCGAAAACTAGGGCGAACATAATACAAGCCCGAAATTTCCAAAATATCCTCTACTAAATAACCTTACATTATAAAAAAATTCAGGGGGCTCCGCCCCCTACTCCCCCGGGAGGGCGTTTACCACCCCCACATTGACTTGACCGCCGACATATCTCAAAAGCTAACTTTTTTCATCTTCCTCTCTTTCACTTTTTCTCCTCTAGAATTCCACTCTACACTCTCTCATTTTTCCCTAGCCGCCATCGACGATATCAACTGGGTAACAATGAAAGTAATCTTATCGGATCAGCGTTCCACACTCTACGTAGGGTTTTCGTAGTGTCGGCGATGAATTAGGCTCCAACTCAACATAAGTACCTTCGTTGAGGAATGCTGGTTTAAGGTCGAGTTTGGTCAACCCATTTGTATACTCATGCTCCTGTAGCCAGCAGTACCTTTGGATAATTCTAGGCTTTGAATGAGACATTTAACGCTGAATAATGTGTATTCTGGAGATGTTTTTATATGCAATCATATACAATGCGCGCGAAGATACTTCCATCTTCTTTTGATTGTGTTCTACTACTACAGCTTGGATGAATGGCTTGGAAGTCTGTTCAATTGAAGCTGATGTTTCCAAGGCTTCCTTAATTTTGTCCGTGGGTATCTCTACCCGCTACATTTATGCCACTTACAAGAAAAACCCTGTGTCCACAAGTGAAGCTGAAGCTTGGGAAGCAGCAAAGAAAGCCTGTGGAGGTTTGCACTTCCTTGCTATTCAAAATGACCTGAATTCGGATGATTGTGTTGGATTCTGGCTTCTGTTAGACTTGCCACCTCCTCCTGTATAACTTAATAAATAGAATACAAAGTGTTCCTTTGTACATTCTCATTTCCAGAATGTAGAGAGATCAGCTTGCAAGGCATCATAGCAATTAGATTGTATTCGAGTCTCGTCAAAGTAGAGGGAGAATCTCTGAAACAATTATAGTCATTTTGAGCATTTTCGTAATATACAGTACATGGGACGTTGATTGAGAAAAGTGGCAACGTTTTTGCTCTCTCTTTGCATTTACTTGTTATTAATCTGTCTTCATATGCAGTTTGTAAATAACAGTATATGTCTTATAACTAGAATCGAAAATACTTTATCAGAATTGTAGATGAAACAGAAAAAGTATTCCGAGCCCACAAAATTCTCTGTCTCCTTGAAGAATTTAATCGCCTTAATACAAATTGTAAGTGACCAACAATGATTACATTCTTGATATTTAAACGAGCGTGACTCGTCCTTTTTTATGCAATGAACTGGGTGGCCAATACAGGTAACTTTGGGTGCGCATCAAAGTAAATAAGCATGCTCGAGTAAATATTTTATCTTTGGGAAATTATGTAGTTTTCCCTTAAAAATAAGCTTAAAACCTGCAGATTTCAAAAACACATTGCCTATACTTTTAAAAATATTTTTTTTGAGCGGATTCCCTTCATATGGACTAGGGTTTAATTATTTCCCCTCAAATAACTGGTTTTTAATTTTTGTCCCTACTTTCCATTTAATAAAAATTTGTGGCCCAAAGTACCCTTATTCGTTGGTCTATGAAATCAGAGATTCTGGGTTTAAACCCTGACCGAGTAAAATAAATAAATAATTTTGTAAGATAAGATTTCATAGAAATTATGCTTATTCAGGGCAAAGTTGTATAGAAACTATGCCTTATCCGGCATAGTTATGTAGGATAATTTAATTTCTACATAACTATGCCAGACAAGACATAATTTCTATGCAGTTACATAGAAATATGTCGGATAAGGCATAGTTTCTATGCAGTTACATGGTTACATAGAAACCAATGTCGGATAAGGCAAAGTTTCTATGTAGTTACATAGAAACTATGTCTTAGGGCATAGTGTTGTAAGATAACTTAATTTCTACCGACTATGTCGGACAAGGCATAGTTTCTATGTAACTTTATCCCGAATAGATATAGTTTCTATGAAACCTTGTCTTACAATTTTTTTTTACTTTACTATGATTCTAACCCAGGATGCGAATTTCTTTTTCTGATATCAGTGGTATTTTCAGCCACTTCTTTATTACTTAAAACGTGGAAGGACAAAAATTAAAAACCTGAAATTTGAGGGGCAAACGAGTTACCCTTTTAAAAACAATTTGGGCCATAGCGTACTTAAATAATTTTGGCCTCTTGCCAAAACAATTTAGGGAAAAGGACATGGTATAGTCACCGGTAAAAAGAAAAGGTTCAAAAAGATCCACCTTTAAGTAATGATCAAAACTATCCCTTAGGCCCAAAATAAACGACAATTTTCAACCAATTTTGTCTCATTAACCCTTTTCTCTTGTCCTCTTCTTTTTTGAGCCTCAGTGCTTCCCTTTTTACTCTTCAATCCTCAACCAACCTTTATTGCAGTTCGGACTATGGCTGGCCAGTGGGTCGGGTCGGTCCGGTCCCGCCCCGATCTCGGCCTGAACCTAATTTTTTTTTAAAAAAAAATTGCGGTATCGGGACTCGAACCAGGACGGGACATAGTCTCGACCCGACCCGATCCCGTCCTGTCCCGATCCCGCCCGAAACCCTCCTTTGCACAAATATCCGTTGCACCAACGACCATTTTACATTTTGGCCGTTATGCAACGGCCATTTTTGGCCTCCCCCTCCCCAACCCCCCTACCCCCTTAATATTTATTTTTAACCCATAAGTTATTATATTTATACTTTAACCCAATTTTTCAACTATAAATACCTGATTTTCTCTTCATTTTTCTCACAAATCTTCCTACAATCTCTCTATTATCTTAATCTATCTCTCTACAAGTCTACATTGTCTACTAAATATTGAATTTTATTTATTCATTTGGGAGTGAAGTTGGCAACTAGCTTGAGAATCTTCCATTGAGCAAAGTTTCAATTTTCAACCTCTCGATTACACGTCGACGTTAAATTGAAAAATGACTACAAAATAGAATTATTTTGAAAAGTCTAAAAGATGACTTTTAAGATGTTTGGGTCATCCGATGTCAATAGTTTCACCCGAATGACTAATTATGTCATTTTCTCAAAAAATATATTGGGAAAACCACACGAATTGCCCGCCCAACCCAAAATATTTACGCAAGCCTACCCCTTTTCCAAATATTTTAAGGATATGGCCAGCCCATAGTAAACTATTTATCCGCCCTATATGTAATATTTCATAAATTCAGGTTAAGTGTGAATGAATTAAATGAGTGTTGACGTATCGTATTTTAGCTATGTTAATCCTTTAGGGATCAATATGGGTGAAAGATCGTCATTTTGAAGTCAAACCAAATGGTGAAGTTCGTAGGAGCTCTTAAATTCGTCTAAGTCTGAAGTATGTTTCACTTATGCCCAGTTTTCGGGTCGTTTCGTTGGGAATTTGAGAAAAATCATAAAAGGAAGTTGTATGTCTTTGAAATAACTTTCCATCCATATATGTACTATCTCAATCGAAGCTCTATGCGAGGAGTTATGTCTATTTTACTGAATATTATCGGCGCAGTCAAGATTAAGCCTGGCGCGAGGCGTGGCCCTTGAAGGTGGGCGCGGGGCGCCATGCATAATTTTGAAATTAGCCTTGCACGGGGCACCACCCTTGAACGTGGGCGCGGGGGGGCAGGCCAATTTTGGCTTGTCATGATTTTACCCAAATTTTATATACCTCAAACTTCTTAAAACCTACCCCACTTCATTCTAACCCGTATTTTAGAGAGAAAACACTCTAGAGCCTTCTCTAAACCTCTAAGGTAAGTTCTTACTCAAATGTCATGATTATTACCTCAATCTAATAAGGATTATCACTAGAATCCTCATCTATTGTATAGATTGTGAGAATTCGATTCAAGAACGGTTGAAAAAAAGAATCATTGAGAACTCATCGTGAGAGTGATTGTTGAACCTCAGAAAACCTGTTTTGTAGTGTTTTAGCAGAAATTGAGGTATGTCTCTTTTGAAAACTTTTTTTTAAAGTTTGTCTATTTTAGAAATCCTTTTCACTATAAAGATGATTTATATGTCTCTTTTTAAAATCCTTTTTGACTATAAAGATGATTTGTATGTCTTTTTATAAAATCCTTTTGATTGTAAAGATGATTTGTATATCTCTTTTCGAACATACTTTTTCAACCTTTAAAAATGGTTTCTTTGGGAAGGTTTCATATGCGTGAGGGACATGCCCTTATGGAACCTTAGGTGTATCATACTATACATATTAATTCGTGATTTGTTTCTATCAAAGGATTGTTGAAACTGATTTATAAAACTTTGAACTTTGAACATGATTTACCCGTATAAGAGACGTTTTAACTTAATTTCGAAAGCTTGGATATTTTGTGTACACTCTATCCTCCCCAGACCCCATGGTGTGGGATCTCACTGGGTATGTTGTTGTTGTTGTTGTTGGATATTTCGTGTGTTTTTCCCTATGAACGTGCTTTGATGAAGTTGAAACTTATCTAATGACTTGAATATGATTTCTAAACCTATTAATGACTTGATGTACCCTTACTAATGGGACGATGAACATAATTCATAATGAACAAATCTGCTTCCATGCCATGATTTGTGATTCGACTAATATGCCATGACTTATATTTGTTTGTGTTTTAGGCTTGTATGGGCAAGTTGTGCTAGTCCAGAGGATGATTAGCCGTTATGGATCCTAACGTATTGCTTTGACCATTGTTATGTCAGTCTAGAGGACGATTGACCTCTGATGCATGTAGCCCGATATATCTATTGTTGTGCTAGTCCAGAGGAGGATTAGCCTCCGTGGGAAAATAGCCCTGGTGCATCTATTGTTGTGCTAGTACAAATGATGATTAGCCTCCGTGGGAAAATAGCTCTGATGCATCTATTGATGTGCTAGTCCAGGACATTATAGGTTTTTCTCATTCTTCTTGATTCTAGATTGTGCTATAGATCTTGAACTTCCTTTAGGATTGTTATGACATGTTCATTACTCCTGCCTCGTGGAGATTACTTTAACTCATGTTGTAGTTTCTAACCTATTGAACAATGGTGCTATAAGGTGCACATTTGTGATGTTTTATAAGTCGATTGATGATACAAAGCCATTTGGAATTCTGTAGTAGGTGTTTGATGGTGATTGTAAGGTGTGGTCGTTGATCTTTTGAGATAAGTATTCTCACTATTTATTCTCTTGATGCGTATTCTTGGATAGATTCGAGTTCGAATATTATTTTTTTGACTTCGTGCTTGTCCTTGATTTTAGTGTGGAACCTAAACAATTGTTAGAACCATTTTTTTGTGAATACCCCTGCTAGCATCTCTGTTATTTCTTCTCGGATCTATAGAGACTGTATAGTGTAGTTAAGAGTCGTGAGACTACCGTTAGTTTGTTTGAATTAAAAAAGGTGAACTTTGACGTGATTATGGGGATAGACTGGCTTTCCAAGTGTTATGAAACTCTGGATTTGCAATCAGAATAGTTAGGCTTGAATTTCCTGATGAACCTATTATACAGTGGATGAATGATATTCTTAAACCTTGAGGTAGACTTATTTGGTATTTTAAGACTCACCAAATGAATAAGAAGAGTGTAGTTACTATTTAGTTGTTGTTAATGACACTCATGCCATAATACCCTCACTTATTTCCTATTCCAGGAGTGTATTGAATCTTTCGGTTACTTAATTCTTGAGAAAGTATAGATTAGAGGTATAAATCCCTCACTCTTGTTTTTAGGCTTCAATTATCTAATTCTTGTGTGGTTAGTCGTATGTTGTCCTTGGGGAGAACTCACTTTGCTAAAGAACTCTAGGAATTTTGAAAATTTGAGGTTTAGTGAAAAATCTTAAGCCATGACCTTCATTCGGGGACGAATGATCCTGAGCGGGGAATAATGTAATATTTCATAAATCTGGGTTACGTGTGTGTTACACCCCGTAGTTTCATGTTCCGTCGTGTCGTTGAGCGGTATCGATGTCCCGAAAAGAGGTATGACCTTAAAAAATGATAATAAAGGTTTATAACTTGTTTATGAATGTTCTGGAGTATATGGAAGTTACACGGATCAAAGGAAATACGTTTCGATGAAACTGGAAAGTTGGGCAAAGATTGACGGACCGTGAAAGAGATTGACGGACCGTCAAAGTACCAACTTGAACCGTCAAATGTCCTACATTTTTTAGATTTCAGTGGTGGTTTGACGGACCGTCAATTAGACCGTCAAGTTGCGGCGGTGAAATTTTTTAGTCGGTTTATAACGGGTTAAGTTGAAATTGGAGCTCATTTCCACCAAAATCAGACCCTAAGTTCCTCCTAAATCCTCTCTAAGGATTCCGTAACACCCAAGATCAATCCAAAGGCAAATCACGCAAGATTAACGTGATAATCCACACGGTAATCGTAGAAATCATATTCCCCGTAGTGAAGTGATTTTGGAAACCCTTGATATTGAGGTAACTTGCTGTTTTTAGAGGGTTTTGATACATCGAGGTAAGATTAACCATCTTCTATCTAAGTTTGTGATTTATGGATGATTTGGAGTATTTGTGAAAGGATTTTCGTAATTGAAACCCGTAAACCTATGGAATCATGGTGATATGAGTTGTGGGCTGTTTTGCTTGAATTATGAGTTGATATTGATAAGTAAATTGATTGTTGGTATTGTGAAACTAAGAAGGAATGGTTCTGAGGATCGTGAGATCAAATTAAATAAGTACCCTTTGTTAAAGAGTCTAAGAACCCTTTATGTTTAAGCTTATCGATAAGATGCCTAAATGAAATTTCTCTATTGAATATGGATTCGATTATAATATAAACCCTTTGAATGTTATAGATAAACATCCATAAGGGATACGGGGGATTATAGAACGACTTGTAGCTTCGTGGACAAGGTATGTAAGGCTATTCCTTTCTTTCAAAAGCATGAAATCCAAAGAGTTATCGTTTTCGAAAAGAAATGTCAAGAGCTTCGTTCTATTGTATATTGAAATATCTTGTCAAGAAGTATTCATTGATTATTCCTATTCTCATAATTATTATTTTTGGTTACTGGTTTATCTTATCATAAGCTTCGAAAAGAAGAATTTCCAAGAGTTAATCATCGAGTCGACCAAGAGTCATGTCAAGGCAAAGTAAAAGAGTTTATGAGTTTCAAAATAGGCCAAAGAGCCATTGTTATCACAGTATGTTGTCCACACCACCGATTCCCATTGGTGTTGATATATTTTTCATTGACATTTGATATCATTTATACAATCATGATCATACATTTGGATCGGGTTGTACATTCCGCAACATATACATATATTGGATCGGGTTGCGCGGTCCGCAACACATACATATATATTAGATCGGGTTATGTGCCGCAGCAGGTACATGGACTTCGCAGTTCCCCATGGGTCATGACTACCGAGGCGTAGAGGTATTCCGCCTAGAGCGTGTGTGTACATTGCATTACATATCCACACATACACCTTATAGTATACTTGTGGGTAGTAACATGTTACACACCTCGCACTATAAGACGAGGGTAGTTTATACATCAATTGCCTATCCAGACATATTGTATTTGAGTTTTAGAGTTTCATTAATCTCCTCATATGGCATCCAGGTTGCTTATGCTTTCATTTACAACTTATTACTTCATGTCGCTCTTATGCCTTTCTTTACAACTTACATATTTATATTGTTATTCATGCTTTATGTAGTAGTACATTTCATAAATACTGACGTCCCTTTTGTCGAGGGCGCTGTGTGTTCATGCCACAAGTTCTGATAGAGACTCTACTAGGCCACCATAGTAGGAGCCGTCAGTATGTATATTTCACCTTTCCCGGTGTCAGATATGGAGTATGTTTTGTAGGATTATGTACAGTATGGGTAGGTCGGGGCCCTGTCCCATCCATATGTTAGTTTAGTTACTCGTAGAGGCTCACATACTTATTTTTGTATGTATAGTGCTGATGTATAGACTTGTCGGCTAAGTTGTCTTTTGTTGAACCATGTTGTGACCTTATCAGTCTTGTTGTGTATATATGTTGGGCTAATCCCTCTTGTTCAGTGTTGTTATTGGTTTATATTCCAGTACGACCTTATCAGCCGAAAATTCTACTCATATAGAAGACTGGTCATCAGAGTGGTACGCTCGGGCCAGTAAGGCACCGGGTGGTGGCCATTCCCCCTAGTTTGGGGTGTGACAAACTTGGTATTAGAGCAGGTCAGTCCTAGAGAGTCTATGAGTTGTGTCTAGTAAAGTCTTATTTATGGATGTGTTGTGCACCACACTTATATACATGAGGCTGCCAGGCATTTAGGGATGGTTGTTGTTCCTTAACTTCCTAGATCGTGCTATAGAGCTGAGTTACATGGTTATGAGTCTAATTCATGCTCTAATTCCTTTTTAAGTTATGCTGGTTATTACAAGAGCTAGTGCTAGTAATTGGGTCGGTGCTGATAGGGGTGAAGGTACCAGTATTGCCCCGCCAAGCCAAGTTGATATAACTGAAGCTTAGGGAGAGTCATATTCCCATGTATCACCAGTTTCACCCCCTCAAAAGAAGATTAGAAGAGGTGCAATGCCTTTAGCTCCTCAGGACACAGTTCTTCCAGTTTAATAGAATTCGGTTCCTCCAATTCCTCCACCTGAGTCTTCTAAACAAGGAGTGGAAAGTGTCGTACAATTATTAGCACAGATAGTAGCTACCTAGCAACGTTAGATAAGGGCTTCTACAGACACTAGGTCTTTTGATGGTATTGGGAGTTCTAGGACTCGAGAATTCCTTGAGTTGAGTCCGCCAGTATTCACTGAGGCTAATCCAAATGCAGACCCCCAATACTTTATTGATCAGATATTGCAAGTATTGCGAGTATGGCTGGCCAGTGGGCAGGGATCGGTTCCGTCGGGTCGGGACCGACGGGATCGGATCGGGTCGGTTCGGGACGGGGGGAGGGGAGGGATCCCGTCGGGTCGGGACATGTGGGATTCGCCGACGTCCCATCCCGTTTTTGATCCCGTCGAAATCTGGTTAGGGCGGGATCAGGCTGGAGCGGGATTGGGATCGAGATCGGGGCGGTATTTTTTTTCCACTTAATTCAAAAAATAACATATATATAAAAAACTCTATAATTAAACAAGATAATGTAATAAAAACATTCCAAGGCTGTTTTTGTGCCTCTTATATTATTTAATAGACATATGATTTTTTTTTGTAATACAAATACAATTGTCAAAATTGCAACATTGTGGTGTTGTTCAAAAGTTGCAAATTACATAGTAAAATTGCAATTAAAAAAATTACATTTTGAAAAAAACCTGTTCTAGTTTCTTGATAATTTCCTGTGGTTCTTCGGTTGGAATTGGTATTTGTTGATCAAATTACACCACGTCGCTTCCACCACATTCGGATAAGATTTCGTTGTAGTTTTCGTCTTCTTCGTCGTTGATCTCCGGTTGACCACACCTTCTCCACTCTGCTGGTATCCAATCTTTGAATAATACTACAATCTCTAAGCTGTCTCCGGCTAATGAGTGTCTGTGTTATCCAATTTGATTATGCCGGCAGAAAAAACGCTTTCAGACGCCGTTGATGACGCTTGAATGTTCAAAACATCTCGGGCCATCATTGAAAGTGTCGGGAAGGTCTTCTCATTCGCCCTCCAGTATTTCAGCAAGTCTTCACGTCCTTTTTCATTGAGAACTGCTTGGTACGGTATAGAACCCTGTAAAATAAAAATATCAAACTCACTAATTTGGTTAGTAGTGGTACGGCCGCACATTCTATTTTTGAGGCTTTCAATACTAACCGCAGAAACAACATGTCTTTTATGAGGTTGTGTTAAAGAAGAAGAAGATGGTATGGAAGCCGGTAGGTTGCTAGCACTTTCTTGTTGGTAAAACCTATATACTTTTTTGCATTCGTCTTCTACGCTAGACAACACTTCTTCTTTAGTTTGTTCAATAGGTAGTGGGTGATTTGGATTTTTGGGACTTGGAGGTGGTAGTACTGATATACAATCGTAAATAGTTTCAATAAGTGATTTAGTACCGTCTATTTAATAGTCAGATTTAATACATCACCAATAATATAAATAGTGGGAATATGAATAAAATATTTTTTTATTTTGATAAACATTTTTTAATAGCTGGTTTATCCATATATTCATTAAGCAGTAAAAATATTAGAGCTATATTAAACAACATAGTTAAAATAGTAGGATAATATATTCTGGAAAATTCTTTTGTTGCTTGAAAAAATTTCTCTAAAAAATACAATAAGTTTGGAAATTTTTCCCCAATCGCTATCTACAACAATATCGACTGGATTTTGATTATGAGAGTTAAAAAATAAAGTTATAGGTTTTCTATAGTCATAAGCAACAAGTAGTTCATCGTATAAAGAATTTCATCTAGTGGGTACTTCTTGTGAAATTTTTCTATAAGGTAGTTGGCAATCGTGACAAGTTTTTTCATATTCTTTTCTTCATTGTATTCTATTATTTTTAAAAATAAAGTTTATAGCAAATTGTATTTTACTAAGAATGTCTTCAAAAAGTGATAGACCAACATTTACAACTAAGTTATATATATGACACACACATTTTATATGAAAATGATCTGGAAAAGATGGAGTTAAACTATTTTTTTAAATTGTAATAGTATAAATGTTAGAAGAAGCGTTATCTAATGTAATAGTCATAATTTTATCAGTTATTCTGTAATAATCGCACACTTGATAAATATTTTCTGCAATAAAAGTACCAGTGTGCCTATCATCTATATATCTATACGCTAAGATATGTTTTTGCATAGACCATTTATATTCTATCCAATGATAGGTTACCGTTAAATAATCATGGTCGTTAGTACTACGGCCTATATCAGAAGTGATAGCCACTTTGCCATTAAAATGATATAATGAATAACGTAAATACTGTTGATATTCATGTGCAAATTTAAATACATCTCTCTTAACATTTGATCTAGGAAAACCGTTAAAAGCAGGATTATACATATCTCTAATGTAATGAATAAAATCGGGAGATGAAGGAAAAAACCCTCCACAATAACTAATTTTGCTATTGCTTCCATATCTCTATGTTTATCGTATTTAGGGCCTACAATTTCCCCCGTCATATAGTTAATTTGACCTTGTACTTGGTCCAGGACAGTCTGTGAATCTTGTCCCGATGGAGCACACGTTTGCGCACCCGGTTTTGAAGCCTCGTATTGGGAATACCTAGCTGGATGAGCCCTTGCTACGTGTCTCATTAAACCCCCCGTCCCACCGTGACCTTTTCCAGTTTTAAATTTTAAAACATCTTTACAAATTTTACATCTAGCTACTTGATTCTCTACGTCCCTATCAAAAAATGTCCATGCATCTGATTTTAATGGTCGTTTTGTTGGACCCCGTCTCATACTAGGGGGAATATGAGGTATTTCAGTTGAAGGTGCACTAGTGGGTGTGTTGTCATCTACATTAGTGGGTGTATCATCGTCTAAATTAAAGTCTTCTTGAATTTCAGAAAATAGCTCCTCGCCTAAATCTAATGGTATTGTAGGAAAATGTTCAGTATCAACAAAATCATCTTGTGTAGGAATAGGATTCTGTCTAGAAATAGGATGACTAGAAGAAGTATCATTGCCCTTGTTGCCCCTACTAGAAGAAGCATGACCCCTACCCGTAAGCATACACTTAAATCCTTCCATTATAAATTTATAATTATACTAATAAATAATTAAAGTAAATAAAATTAAGTGCGCTAAATAAAATAAACAAACAATAATAATTTAATGAAGGAACGAATGTACCAAACGCCGACGTAATGTCGACGTGTAATCGAGAGGTTGAAAATTGAAACTTTGCTCGATGGAAGATCCTCAAGCTAGTTGCCAACTTCACTCCCAAATGAATAAATAAAATTAAATATTTAGTAGACAATGTAGACTTGTAGAGAGATAGATTAAGAGATTAGAGAGATTGTAGAAAGATTTGTGAGAAAGATGAAGAGAAAATGAGGTATTTGTAGTTGGAAAATTGGGTTAAAGTGTAAATATAATAACTTATGGGTTAAAAATAAATATTAAGGGGGTAGGGGGGTTGGTGGAGGGGGGAGGCCAAAAATGGACGTTGCACAACGACCAAAATGTAAAATGGTCGTTGGTGCAACAACTATTTGTACAAAGCGGGGTTTCTGACGGGATCGAGGGCGGGACCGGGTCTGGCATGGCGGGATTGGGGCGGGACGGGACGAGACCATGTCCAGTCCCAGTTCGAGTCCCGATACCACAATTTTTTTTTTAAAAAAAGTCAGGATCGGGCCGAATCGGCCCACTGACCAGCTATAATTGCGAGTGATGCATGCTTTGGATACAAAGGCGGTAGAGTTGGCTTCTTTCAGGTTACATGATATGGTTGTTCTATGGTATGAGGCTTGGGAGCGGTCTCGAGGACTAGGTGCATCTCCAACTATGTGGGAAGAGTTTCAGAAGCCTTCTTGGATCACTATTTTCCATTGGAAGTACGAGATGCTAAAGTGGAGCAATTTTTAAACCTCAATCAAAAGGGCAAGTGTGTAAGGGAATATAGTTTGCAGTTCGATTCTCTAGCTAGATATGCTCCAAATATCGTGGATACGATGAGAGCTCGAATTCATCGATTTGTGGTGGGCTTAGATCTACACCTGATTGGAGAATGTACTACAGCCTCGCTGAACAGAGATATGGATATTGCTAGAATACAAGCATATGCTCAAGGCATTGAGGACCACAAGCGGCAGCTTCGAGAGGATAGAAGTGCATAGATGGATTTGACTAAGAGAGCTAGGTTAGTTGGGTCATTCGGAGAAGCATCAGGTAGATCTAGGCAATAATTTTCTAGACGTCCGCCTCGGTTTGGAGGGAAAACACCCTAGAGCCTTCTCTAAACCTCTAAGATAAGTTCTTACTCAAACGTCATGATTATTACCTCAATCTAATAAGGATTAACACTATAATCCCCATCTATTGCATAGATTGTGAGAATTCGATTCAAGAACTGTTGAAAAAAAGAATTATTGGGAACTCATCGTGAGAGTGATTATTGAACCTCGGAAAACCAGTTTCGTAGTGTTTTAGTGGGAATTGTGGTATGTCTCTTTTAAACACCTTCTTTTGAAGTGTGTCTCTTTTAAAAATCCTTTTAACTATAAAGATGATTTGTATGTCTCTTTTTAAAATCCTTTTGACTATAAAAATGATTTGTAGAACATAGATTTGTATATCTCTTTCCGAACATGCTTTTTCAACATTTAAAAATGGTTTCTTTAGGAAGGTTTCATGTGCATAAGGGACAAGCCCTCATGGAATCTTAGGTATATCATACTATATATATGTATTCGTGATTTATTTCTATCAAAGGATTGTTGAAACTGATTTATAAAGCTTTGAACTTTGAATATGATTTACCCCCATAAGGGACGTTTTAACGTGATTTTGAAAGCTTGGATATTTCATGTGTTTTGCCCTTTGAACGTGCTTTGATGAAGTTAGAACTTATCTAATGACTTGAACATGGTTTCTAAACCTATTAATGACTTGAGGTACCCTTAATAATGGGGTGATGAATATAATTCATAATGAACTAATTGGATTCCATGCCATAATTTGTGATTTAGTTAATATGTCATGACTTATATTTGTTTGTGTTTTTGGACCTGTATGGGCAAGTTGTGCTAGTCCAGAAGACTATTAGCCATTATGTATCCTAACGTATCGCTTTGAGCATTATTGCATCAGTCCTGAGGACGATTAGCCTCAATGGAAAAATAGCCCCGATGCATCTATTGTTGTGCTAGTCTAGAGGACGATTAGCCTCCATGGGAAAATAGCTCGGTGTATCTATTGTTATGCTTGTCCGGAGGATGATTAGCCTCTGTGGGATAATAGATACACAAGTTTTTCGCCCATGAGTTGGCATGTGTTGATCTGTGAATAGTTTGTTGATGTTTCTGAGTTCATGATTGAAAAGACTAAATGTGATAAATGACATAATGCGTTGAAGTTTATTTATTTCTTCTTAAATGATTCCATTTAATGGGAACTTCAAATTGCTTTAATTGACACGATCTTACCGATTCTTCTTATATTATTTTGTTATATTAATTATTGTTTCGGAGACACTCACTGAGTATCCAGTACTCAGGCATACTATTGTTATTTTTTATGGTATGTTATGTAATGAAGAAGAGCAGGTTCGTGATACGAGTACGTAGTAGGAGAGCTTGCTATTTTCCAAACTTATTGGTGAGTCCACACCCTTGACGTTCATTTGTTTATCTTAGAAGCTCCATAGATAGTTATCAGATTGTGGGTAGTTGTTGAGGTCTCGTATGACTTATTGAGGTTTGCCAAGTTTATGACTAACTATTTATATTAAACTTTCACTGATTTTTATTAGTATGAGCATGATATATGTTAGCCTTAAACGACTTATTTTATACAAATACTGAAAGATTATATAAAGATATTCGACGTTTATTGATTTTATAAGGTGTTTCTAGTGTTATTCATAGCATCGGATGCCTATTGCGTCCAGAGTGAGTTTTGGAGTGTGACACTATCCCTCCCCCAAGTAGGCCCAATTTTGCCTCTTCCCCGATCCACGTTCTGCAATGTCCAAGCCCTAGCCCCTTACCCATTTACACATAATCTTCTCATGTCTTCATCGTCATCTTTGCGAATTTTTTGAAATTGAAAAAGACAACTTCCATCTTCAAGACGTCCATTTTAATAGGTACACGATTTTATCCTTCTTCTTTATTTGATTTAATTTTTTGTTTTGATATAACTTTGTAGTTTGTTTCATATATTTTTGAACTTTTACATAGTTTTTTGTCAGTACAAATTTTTGTAGTTCTGTGTGTACTTTTTGAGTGTGTTTTTGCTAAGGTTTTAGTAGTGCGTGTGTTTTTTGTGTTTATGTTGGTTGTATTTTTTTGATATATGGGTTATAAGCATCGTGCCGAGGATAGATGATGGGGTCATCATCCTTGAGACTGGGTGGATGATATTGACTTAAACCATTCTATATACGAAGCAGTAGGTACATAAGAAGATTCTGTTGTGTCAATCTCGATGTCGGCCCTAAATTTTTCATTGCATGTTGATGTGTCGCCATCGATTTCTGTTCGTAGTCCAGACATCCGGCGTGACACAAAAAATTAACAATCAGAGGATGTTGTTGAAGCTATTGTGGAAAAAGATCTTGAGAATGTGAAAAAAAAAGGAAAGGGAAAACGGTAGCGGATGGTTCAGGTGATGAGAATTTAAGGAAGAAACTAAAAACTACGGTTGAATCACAGGATATTCCTTGTGAATCAATCCCTGAAACAGTACCCAATATAGCACCTGCAACACCCGATGATCTTATTAATACGATGGTAACTTATTTCGTGTTCATGAAGTAATGGTTTTTGTGTGTTTGGAAGTGATGAAAACTTTCCTCTATTAGCATATATATATATATATATATATATATATATATATATATATATATATATATATATACTATGTCGGCATCATATAAAAGTTAATAGCAGTTAGGCGAATCAATGTATGATCACCTATGATAACCTTTCATTATATTTATATATAATGGAGGTATCATATAACATTTTTTATTCATATAGTATGTAACATAACAATAGGTATGTGTGTATATATATATATATGTATATATATACTATGTGGGCATCAGAGAATACTATATGATACATACTAATTGAGTATCATTTGTGTTTTCAGGTTGTAGATTTTTATATCAAGATGGATATTTACTATAAACCAAAATTTGAATGCAACACCAACTGCAAGATTATTAGTGAGTTGCATTTGAAGTTGTCGGAAGAGCAACTTAAAATGTTCAGAAGTACTTGTTTTGGTTATTTTTTGGACATGCCTTCAATTATGGTGCAAGGACGAGTTTTGCACAATTTGTTGATGAGGCAGGTGCATTTCTTGGATTATAATGCATCGCATTTTGTGGTGAGTGGGGCATGCTGCATTTTAGGTTAGGTGAGTTTGCTCTTGTTACTGGGTTGAAATGTAAAGGCGGGACTTCGTCTCGGTAAAATCATTTCTCAATAAGTTGGTGAAAAATACTTTAAAGGTTCCGCTAATGTGACGTTGGCTCAGCTTGAAGACTATTTTATTAATACAAGATGGAGGTCCGATGATGATGCTGTGAAGATTGCAATTTTGTACTTTGTCAATACTTTCTTGTTTGCTTCGTTGAAGACCAAATATATTGACATGGCACACTTTTATTTGGTTGAGAGTGGTGAGGTCAATACCTATACATGGGCGATAGATGTGTTTAATGTGACTGTTAAAGTGTGCACAAACAATTTCAAGACAAAGCCCACATTTTATCAACATGGTGAATTCCCTTTGGCGCTGCAGATTTGGTTGTATGAGTGTTGTCCAGCTTTGGAAGGTCGTTTTTCTTAACATGTTTCTGGCCTAACCCCACATATTCTAAATTAGAAGACAGATAAAAATTTAGGTCATGGTTATGTTTGTTTGCGAATGCTTAGCTTAGAATCTGATCAGGTTTATCATTTAGTCTTATTACATATCAGTGTTTGTTAGTTTTGACACTATATTTTTGTATAATCTTTGAACTTTTGTTAACTGTAATTGCAGCTGAGGAATATCTTCCCAACTGACGATGAGAGGATGGTATTAGATTTAGAAGGTTTAACGTTTGAAACTGCCACTGAGGCTTCTCAAAGTCAGCGCATGAGTGATGAATTCCTCTACACGCAAGTGCTAAAGGGAGATATGGGTCAGAGTAGTCATGTCGATAAGAATTCAGCAATGCTGATATGAAAAAAGAGTTTGATTCATTTCGGCTTCAGGTCGATTCAAATTTTAGAGAGATCCTTCAAGCTATTGGGGATTTGGCGAAGAAAGTAGATGAAAAAAGTGATTTTCCGGTATGGTTCATTCTTTTTTCCTCTTCTTTCTTTCTTTTTTGGCTAGTATGTGAGATACACTTTAAGCTATTTTTTGTGTTATGTGTGTCTAATCAGTAGTGAGGCTTGAACTTTGATCCTCTATGATATTCTTCGTCAGTATATTTATAAACCATGTGGGTATCATAGTGAGATTTTGTGAGGATTGAACATTCATCCTCCCTGATACCCACATGGTATATAAATATACTGAAAGTGTATCATTTAGGATAAAGGTTCACATGTGATACTGACTTTGTATATCTTATATACTTTCAGAGTATCATATAGTATTTTTGAGTAGTGTTTTTAATACCAGTCCCTTTTCTTAAGCTTGTGTTTATAATTGCGCATTTTGTACACAACTATTTCATGATTAAAAAAAAAGATGATTTTGCTGACTATGGTGGGTCATAACCAGTTTTTATATGGATGACAAGCAATATGGGGGTGATGTTCGTGCTGGTAAAGATACAATGAAGGATGTCAATGTGAATGTTGGTGTATGTGGTAGAGAGAGTATGAAGGAGGTGGTTGGTGACCAAAATGATTCTCAGGGTGACTTTATTTTTGTGTCCATAAGAGAGTTGGCTATTGCTGCCATAACACAAAATTATCATACCAATAAGATAGTTCAAAATGAGAAGGTACCCGACTTGAGTCATCAAATTCTGGAAATTTGTTGGATGATGATTTTTTTGTGAATTTGAGTGATTCTGTTATAGCAACGATTACACAAGCTGCAAAAGTTGGTGCCTCATCAACTAAAGGTGAAGACGATGAGCAAGCTACAAAAGATGCCACTCTTGAGACCATTAACGTTAATGCAGGTGTGAATGACCAAGCTAGAGAAGATGGGTTACCTCAAGGAGGAGATATAGTTGCTGAGGGTAGTAATTAGTGGCGGAGCCAAAATTTTTACTAAAGGGGTTCAACAATATAAATAAATAAACATACGATGAAGCTAAGGGGGTTCAACGTCTACTAAATATACATAAAAAATTTAACCTTGTATATACAGTGTATTTTCTTGCCGAATGGGGTTCGGATGAACCCTCTCGGCTAGAGATGGCAGTGGATCCTGGATCCGGTGGATTCAGATCCGTTTTATAGGATATGGATCTTCAAAATTTGGACCCGACGGATCCGGATTGGACCCGGATCCATTTCTGACGGATCAGATCTGGATCTTGTATTTGAGATCCGTATCCGGTCCAGATCCGACATGTGGATCCATTTTTTATTAAATATATGCATAACCTAGAATGTAATTTTATAAGTATTTTCTTAATTTTTTTCATAATTTATGTATTTTACATTCATGTTTGGAGTAATGGATATTGGAAGTTTTAGGAAGAATTGGCTGGAACAACAACTTTATTACTCCACTAATCACCGTCAGCTTCCATTCTCACACCTCTTAGTTTCCTTGAATAAATAAATTAACAGACCTCTTAATTTATTGAATTCTATAGATATAAATTAGTGGTGTAATATATTTACTTTCCATGTTTGCTTCAATGTGACTTTAATGCCTTTCTACTCTAAAATGGTTAAATGAAACCGCTTCTTTAAATACCATGCATTCTTTAACATACTCAAATTATATCTTGTTTACTTATTTAATTTTCTATCTATCATACTGAAAAATGCATTTTGTTATAAGTATATGTACATGTTTCTCAGATTTAATTAGGTCTTTATCATTTTATGAGGCTTCCTAATTTTTTTTTGCTGTTATAGAATCAAGGAGACATTCATTTGTGTACAACAATATAGGGAGGCCAAAGATGTCATTGTCCAATTCTTCATGTGCAGCATGCAAATTATTATGTCAAAAATGCACTCAAGAATGTGGATCCAGATCCGATCCGTAGATCCGATGGATTCGGATTTGGATCTGATTTTTATGGACCCGATGGATTTGGATCCAAATATGAAAAAAGGATCTGGATATGGATCTAGTAGGATCTGGTCCAGATCCGATCCGTGGCCATCCCTACTCTTGGCCCTTACTAGCTCCACCCCTGGTGGTAACTTATCTATAGATATTGCATTGTGAGCACATAATGTGGTTACTGAGTCTGTAGTTCCCCCGCCACCAGAAGATGATATTATGCGTCCTCATGCTGGACAAGTGGCAGAAGATATTGTGCGGGCTGAATCTGATCCGGTGGCAGAGGAGGTTCCTGCTAATGCAACAGGTGGTGTTAAAGATTCTGAAGTTTATCGAGTGTCATGCTCTAAAACCGACCCTGGATGCAACAGGCATCCCATGCTATGAACAACACTGGAAGCACCTTATAGAATTAATAAACGTTGAATCTCTTTTAATAATATTTTAGCATTTATTTAATACAAACATTTAAGGCAAACTGAAATCATGCTCATACTAATAAAAATTAATGGAAGTTTAATATAAATAATAAATCATATAACGTGGGAAAATGTCCAACAAGTCATATGAGACTTCCACAATCTACCCATACATCTGACAACTGTGTATGGAGCTTCTATGAGAGATATATAATAGTCTCACTTCGAGACATAGCCTGGAAACTAAAGCAGTAAACTAGAAAGATAGGGTGTCCCACGAACAAGGGTGTAGGCTCGCCAATAAGTCTAGAAAGCAGGAAGTTCTCCTACTATGTACACGTACCACGAACCTGCTCTTATTCGTTACCTAACATACTATCAAAAATAACAATGGTATGCCTAAGTACTGGGTACTCATTGAGTGTCTCCGGAACAATGGTTAATAGCAAAATATATAAGTAATAAGTGTAATTAAAAACAATGTTGAGAAACATTTCAAAACAAATGATAACATCTCATTAACATCCAGTATAATTCAATGAAGAATATATAATCACTTTGAATCCTCAAGTCGTTCTCATTACCTTAAGTTCTTTAAAAAATAATTCGAAATCCCAAAGATAGAGTTAAGCCTGTAACCTTAGTAAAATCACCAGTAATAGCAAATAACATAGAAGTACATAAATTTCAACTTATCATATTGTTCATAACGTTAAGTCCTTTCAATCATGAACTCAATATCATCAATAAGCCACTCCCAGACAACCAAAGTATAATACATGTCAATACAGACCCAAATCAATGTAACGAAGGGATGACCATAAGGTTCCCTAAGACCGCATAGAAGCACCACATCGGGGTTGTCACCCTCGATGGCTATCCTTCCTCTCGAATATCTAGGCAAAATCATATCGGGGTTATGAATCCTCGATGGCCACTCTTCCTCCGAAATGGCTAGGCAAACCACACCGAGGTTATTTGCCTTCGGTGGCTATCCTTTCTCCCAAATATCTAGGTAAAACTACACCTGGGTTATTTACCCTCGATGGCTATCCTTCCTCTCGAATAGATAGGAAAGATATACTAGGATCCGCAATGACTACCCTTCCTCCCGAGTATCTAGTCCAAACACAAATAATAGAATCATGGCAAAATAGCCAAATCACAATCATAACATAGAAGTTGAATCACTTATTATGAATTATGTTCATCATCCCGTTATTAGGGGTACATTAAAACATTTATGGGTTTAGAAACCAAGTTCAAGTCACTATATGAGTTTTGAATTCAACACAATCCGTTCATAGAGCAAAACACATAAAATATCTAAGCTTTTCGAAATCAAGTTTAAGCATCCCTTATGGGGTAATCCATGTTCAAAGATTAAAGCCCTATATTTCAGTTCCAATCATCCTTCAACAAGGAAAAAACTATGTATACATATATATAATATAATACACATAAAGGTTTAATGCGGGCTTGTCCCTCACGCATACAAACCTTGCCAAAGAATCACTTTAAACGTTTGAAAAACATGTTCGAAAAAGAGACATACAAATCACCTTTATGGCCAAAAAGGATTTTAAAAGAGACATACCTATAATACCACTACAATGCTACCAAACGGAATATCCCAGGTTCAACAATCACTCTACAACAGATTTAGAAAAGAAAGATTAAAACTTTAGTCAATTCTACGAGTTTTTTCACTAATTAAATAACTAGGGCTTTTTCAAGCCTTGAAGCTTGTTCTTGAACCTATTAAGAACCATTCGTAGATCATAATCCCGTAATATACTTTATAGTAGACTAATAATCCTTAATAATATCAGAAAAATCAAAGGTCTTACCTTTTAGATGAAATCTCACACACCCCTTTTTCTCCTTCCTTAAATTTTCAAGAATCTAGGGGTTGGAAAGAAGGACTAGTGTCAAACAAGATTGATTTTGGAGTATAATTGATATACATGGATTAGAAACTCACCTTAGGGTTTGAGAGAGGTATTTAGGGTTATTTTCATCCAAAGGTTCGTCCAAAATGAAGTGGGAAAATTATGACGAGGTATTAAACTTATAAAATTAGAAACCAGCAAAACAGGTCTTGCTATGTCCGTGCGTCACATGTCCATATATCAAATGGGGTCGCTTTACGCTTGTGAGTCGCACACCCATTGCACGTGCCTCTGAGAGTGAGATTTAGAGACACGTTTTCTGCGTGATGCTCGTGCGACACGTGAGGACTCTGATACTCGGTAAAACAGTCATAAATCCTAGATTATAGCTCCTATTGAGCTCCACCATATATGGTTGGAAAGGTATTTCAAATATCTACAACTTTCATATTTTGGGTTTTCTCACATTCCCAACGTAACTACCCAAACATGGTGCATAAGTGAAAACTACCTCAGACTTACACAAATTTAAAAAACTTTTACGAACTCCCTTATTTGGTTTGACTTCAAAATGACCATCTATCACCCGTATTCATCTCAAAGGGATTCAATAACTAAAATAACACATCAATACTCATTTAATTCATTCATACTAACCCGGATTTATGGAATGTTACATCGAGGTAGAATTTTGTTACAATTGTCATTGTGTGTGGACATGACAACTCATCCACTTGGACCATGCGACATGTTCAAAAAAAAATTGTAGAGACATAATGTGTTTCATTCGACCATCAATTATTGAGTGGACAAACTATGTTGAAGGCACGAGTTGCATTATTATTGCAAAGAAAACTACAATAAGCTTTAATATTATATCTCACCAACATCATTTGTGATGCTTTGATGTTTACAGTCAATACATCCTCATACTTTTTGCTCAGTGTGGTATTTACATTTTTGGCAGTAGCACCATTACTGTAATTTTATTTATGCACCAAGTTTGTCATATAGTCTAGCAAATCGGTAACTGAGAGCTCTCTTGCGTGTTTGGTTACTGAATTTATTGATTTTATGATATTTGATGTTATTGTTGTTGTTCCAATAGCTGTGCAATGTGCTCGGGACCATTTGTGGTATCCAACTTCTTGCAAGTAGAGTTTTACTCGGGGATCAATATCATCTAACTCTTTCATAAGGGTGTTGAACTCTTGTATTGTGTATTCTCTTGACAATGCAAAGTAAATGTCTTTAATCAGTTTTTTGTCCTTTTTGAAGTTTTCTTTGATGTTGTTCCACACGTGTCACATACAAACACAGTGATGGACTATTGGATAAGCAGTTGCAGCCTCCTTCGCTATGATGTCGTGTCTATCTGAGACAATACACATTTTATGCATATCCCCATACACCTCTTTGAAACGTGTGAAGAAATACTCGCAAGAAGCATCATTTTGTGTTTCACTTACCCACCTCCATTAAAATTACAGGAACTGGGCTCAGCCCATTTATGTGTTTTATCTTCTAGTTTTTACCTTTCTTTGTTTGAAGACCAGTTTAGTGGGCCTATCTCGCTGGTTTATCTCCTTCTTGCATATCGTCGCCTTTTTTTAACTCCCTTGCTTTGTTTAACTTAGCCTGATAATGTGATTACCTCCTGTGTGCTGATTAATTCATGTTAGGTATATGATAAGTTTGGGGTACTTCTAACTTGGCTCTTTTTTCCCCTTTTCCTTGCATCTGTCCTAATACGCCGAGATAAGCCTCATCTTCATTCAACTCAGTTTCATTGCCTTTATTTCTTATCAAGTTGGGCTGCAGTCCAATAAAGAAACATACTCATTGATCGAGTCTGGAAAGGAAAGCTAATATTTGCATGAAGGTCCAGCTATGGGTGAAAATAATCAACTGGTGGGCTTCAATAGGCCCACCAGCCTAAACTTTTCCTTTTCCATTTCTTTGTATTATATATATATATATATATATATATAGAGAGAGAGAGAGAGAGAGAGAGAGAAAGAGAGAGAGAGAGATACCAAACTTAGGCCGAGGATCTGAAGGGGATAACAAAAAAGAAGGAATCGAGATATAAGAGATTGAAAAATTAAAGGATAATTGAAATATGTAGAAAGTGAATAAAGACTAACTTACAATTCAAGGTTCCAGTTATGGAAACCATAAATCACAAGGTTCTGCAGGAATTTAAATCATTTAAAAGCATGAATTATTTAAAAGATTAGGAGGTAGTACCGTCTATAATCATATTCATTTAAAATAGGAATTTACAAAGTAAATTATCAAGGAGATAAACCTTGAGAATTTCTGGGGTATATTGTATCATATGATATGAGTCATATGATATGGGTCATATGAACTGAATCATATGGGTATTTGAGGGGTATTTTAATCTAACCTAAAGGGGGATTTCTGTAAGAGCTCTCAACTTCTCTCTAGTTGTAGAAAGAGAAAGACTTACTAAAAATGAACTTATGAAAAAAGAACTTCTGAAACTAGGGGAGAGGGAGCCTCCTTTTATAGGAGTTTTACATGGCATTTTCGTAATAAAAAGAGAATCTAACTATTCATTCGAGTGGAGAATCACTATTCATCATAGTGGAGAATCACTATTCATCCTTTTGGCATTTTCTCGAATTATTGCGGAAATCTTTGCTTTTGCTTTTTGCTTTTTTGAAAGTAGCTTTTTTGAGCACTTTCTTTTGTCGGAATTTTGTCTGAACTCTGCTCCGGGTATTTTGAATTCTTTTGGCAACTTTCTTTAGAATCCACTGTTGCCAAAAACCGGACTGTCTTCAATATCAATTTCTGGTTCTTCTTCTTCTGATGAAGACCCTTGTTTTGAGGAAGACAGTGTAAATTTCAGATTTATGTCTTGCATTTCTGCTGGATTTTTGGCCGCTGCAAGCATTGAGGCCATCTGTGATTTTCGTGAAAGGAACTGGGTGTGCTCCGGTGTTTGTAGTGGTGCCAGTGGTTTTTGTGGAGGTGCCTGTAAAGGAATGGGTTTTTGGGTGTCTAACCATTCCTGGACTTTTTGTGGTGCAAGGTTTTTTGGTATTTTAAAGTTGTCCCACCATCGGATTTTAAATCTTCTTCGGATAACAGGGATTTTATCTTCCGAATAATCTACGAACCATGTAAATACCCATGGTAAGTGGAATTTTGTGTGAAAAAGGTGTAGGGGCACAACTCATTTTTCTTCCTCAGAGGGTTTGAATTGGGATTTGAAGAGGCTGAAAGATTTAGTGACTTCTGGTTTTTGTATGTCTAGGGTGGATCCAAATTGTTCCCACCATGAATTCCACCATGTTGGAAATTGTGATGGATCACATGAGGTATCAAAATGGAAAAGTCAAGTGTGGCTTTGGCTGGTATTTTGAATGGAAAAAAAATTGAACCAAGCTTGTTGGTAAACCTAGTAATTAAAAGGAATACAAAAAAATGGTTCATTTTTGTGGGTATCTAGGAAATTTAGGAGTTGAGACAGGTCATTTCTCCAATCCATAGGAGCAATTATGCTAAGTATTTTGCAAATTAAATAAAAGGGTTCTGAGTTATTTTTGTGAAAATTAATTTTAATTGTTGCTGATCCTGATATTTCAAGGATAGCTTGGTAAAAATATGGGGTTTTTAAAACATCCCATGATTTATAAAACCATTTTTGTCCAAAATAATTTTGTATTCATTTTGCACTATTTCGATGTATGACCTTTTTTGTGACATTTGTAACACGTAAGGTCCTTGTATTTTGAATCAGCTTTTTTGGTATTTGGTTTTCTAAAATGATGAGTATTTTTGTAGGGTTTTTTGTAATACTCTTCGTTGGTCTTGCTGAAATCTCTCTTTTTGTAACCTCTTGAAATACTCTTAAGGGATTTGTGAGTCTTGCTACAGTTTTCTGTACAACTAGAAGAAGGTTTTGAGAAATTCGTATCAAACTGTTTGCAAAATGTTCCAAGTTCGCACTTAGTTCTCTTTAGCTCCAGTTTGAGGTGTTTCTGTAATTTCAGGTCTTGACAGATCTTTAGACCTTCCTGTTGAGTTATACTGACAAGATGTCCGTATGTAAACTCACTGTAGGGTATAATCTGTTTACCGCAATTTTCTTTGATTTTGTTCCTAACCTTTTCTCCTAAAAGGGTAGGTAATCCGGCCAGGAATTTCTCTTTCCAAAATGGCTGGTTGGAATCTTCCCTGAGCATAACTCTCGTTAAGAAGGTATTTTTGTACCATTGGAAATCACTGAGTTTCTTGCATTTGAGGTTGGAAAGTAATTCGACATTTTTGTCTTTCAAGTGTGAAGAATCTCCTATGAAATTTAAAGAGATTCAAGGTTGCTACGGCATCTTGTAGGGGTTCACCTTGTTCGTCAAGGATTGGTAATCATTCTTCGTCAGTTTTGATGGAATTGAGGATATCTTCCTTTTGTTGATCAGCGAGATAATTATCCCACCAACCTTTTAATTGACCAGAGAATCCTGCGATGAGCAGTTCTGTATTGGTCTTGTCTTGCGTACCGTTTTGGATTTTGTAGGCATTTGCAGCCATGGTCATTTGTTGAACAAAAATGAGAATATTGTATTCGGTCATCCCATCTATGTTCCAATCGTAAATGGAAGAGGCATTGAAACGGGATTGAGCTAGGGGTTTGACTATTCCTAGGTCAGGGACTGGAATAATTTGTAATTATTGTTGGACCTGTTGTATTGGTCGTTGCCAATCCATATGGTTAACAAAATGTTTTTTTGTTTTGGAATAGTTTTGGAGTATCACTGTCGTCGGAGTCGTGTGTTAGAGCAGTGATTTTATTGGAGGATTGTGGAGTATCTGGAATAACGTGATATGTGTTAGAACTGTTGGTCGTCCCAATTCTACTCAATTGATCCTGAATAGCCTAAATAAATTCAGACTTGTTTTGCTGGATATTATTGACACCATCTTTGGACACCTGAAAGGGGTTTAAAGATAGGTTTTTGGCTTTTCGGTTTCATATCCTTAGTCGCACCTGTGGAATCTATGGTGACTAAAGGGTTGGTTTTTATGTGTTTTTCTACCTGATCGAGTTGTTTTCCTAGGGTATTCAAACTGATATTGGTGAAATTATTTTGAGCGAGGATATTCTTGGTGTTTGTTTTCTCATCCTCTATAGGATTCTTAAGAGGAATTGCGTCTACAGGGAAGCCATGAATATTAAGCTTGATGCCTTGTAAAGGAGGGTGTTTGGACTGGATTTTCCTAGAATCTGCTAGGGTTTCCCACTCTTGCGATTTGTTTCTAGTCGTTACGGGATTTACCATACTGAAAAAGGGATAATCAATGAAATTTTGGGAGGAATAATAATCGAACCAGCCAAAGAAAAGGATGTTTATCCTATGTTCGTTAACAAACTCGTAGAATTTTTCCTGTATCTGTGTCCTAGTTTTTGAAAAGGTTTTGAAGAACCAAATTCGTTTTTCTAGGTTGTATTTTTCATAAAAATATTTTTGTAGGAATTTTTTATCAACTTTGAAATCCTATTGTAAAACACCAAGTTCGTTTACTAGGTTCTCTGCGATAGAGGAAAAAGTCAAACTAGTATGTTCCTGGTCCTCTATCTTTTCTCTAATAATGGGATTTTCATAAACGGGTTTCGGTATTTCGTTGGAGTAGTCTACGTTTCGTAGATTGGGTATATCAGACGTGGAACGTCTCGGTTTTGCTTTGTAAGGAGTATTTATGACTGAAGGAATTTGTGAAACTCTTCCTAAGTCCAGAGTTTCTACGGAACTAGAATTATGTATCTACTGCTCGTAGATTTTCTATGGAACGATAGACTGACTCTACCATCCTGGTATTGGGTTATTTCTCTGAGACGAGTATTTGGTTGGGAAGTCTCAAGAGGTTCAGGTTTGACAACACCTTCTAAGATCCATTCGTCTGGTAAGGAAATATCCTTCCATCTCATAGGTCTCGGTATAACGGTGTTAGATCTGAAAAGATCGGTTTGTAAAAGAAGGGGTTCACCTTTCTTACTATGGTATATGACTTTTGTGCCAAAAGCTGAAGTCATAGCTTTGTAATGGATTCGGTAATTATAGCTACGGGAATCGATCCTTCAAGCATTTGGTAATTGTGAGTCTTGATTTGTAAGACAAGGAATTTTTGGATATTTTTGTCATTTAAAGAAACTAAGAAATTTGTTTGTTGTTGTGGTGCAACAACATATTTATTTATTGGTGGAGATATCTCTTCTTTTCTCTTTTGGAGCAGTGCTCCACACATTGTATGGTAACAATATTTACCTTTTTGGATATTTTTTCTCTGTAACCTGGACATTGGGGCAAAGGACAGTGATAGGACATTTCTTTGTTGTAACTGGTATTGAAAATCTGTGGATTTTTATAGGGATAGTGATAGGATATTTCTGTGTAGTAACTGGTATTGGAAATCTGTGGGCCTATTCTCCTGTTTTTGAATAAACCACTAGTTAAAAGATTTTTAAAGTAAAAATTGTCAGAAATTAATTTGCAGAAATTATTTTTGAAGGCAATTTTCGAAAATTGTTTTTGATGTTGTAAATTATGCTTCAATAATTTTTTTGTATGCAAAGGAATCAATTAATTGGAGGGAACGTGTATCACAGTTTCTAGGAGACTCGGAATCCCGATCTAAAAAACTATTTCTTAATTCGCCTAGATGACAAGAATAAGTTTTAATCAGATTGAGGTCGCTAGCTAGAAGGAGTTTATTCAAATAGTCTTTTTGATGTTTGACATTTATGTGTTGAACCATCTCTAACATGAATTCTTGATCCTTGGTTAAAACACAAATAAGTTTTCCCGTACCCTTATCAGAATTTTCAGAAGAACTGGTTGTAAGCAATTCATCTATTTGAAGGGCTTTGTTGTCTTCAGAAGACAGAAAAGTAGTCAGGTTCTGACTCGGCATTTGAATCGGAGGAATCAATGAGAAGATTTGATATTTTTTGGGTGACGTCATCGTCGAGCTTCAATTCTTGTAATTTTGTATTCATTTTGCAGTATTTCGATGTATGTCCTTTTTTGTGACATTTGTAACACGTAAGGTCCTTGTATTTGAAATCAGCTTTTTTGGTATTTGGTTTTCTGAAACGATGAGTATTTTTGTAGGGGTTTTTGTAATACTGTTCGTTGGTCTTGCTGAAATCTCTCTTTTTGTAACCTCTTGAAGTACTCTTAAAGGATTTGTGAGTCTTGCTACAATTTCCTGTACAACTAGAAGACGGTTTTGAGAAATTCGTATCAAACTGTTTGCAAAAGGCTCCAAGTTCGCACTTAGTTCTCTTTAGCTCCAGTTTGAGATGTCTTTGTAATTTCATGTCTTGACAGATCTTTAGACCTTCCTGTTGAGTTATACTGACCAGTTGTCCGTATGTAAACTCACTGTAGGGTATAATCTGTTTACCGCAATTCTTTTTGATTTTGTTCCTAACCTTTTCTCCTAAAAGGATAGGTAATCCGGCCAGGAATTTCTCTTTCCAAAATGGCTGGTTGGAATCTTCCCTGAGCATAACTCTGGTTAAGAAGGTATTTTTGTACCATTGAAAATCACTAAGTTTCTTGCATTTGAGGTTGGAAAGTAATTCGGCATTTTTGTTTTTCAAGTGTGTAGAATCTCCTATGAAATTTAAAGAGATTGTGAGAATCAAGGTTGCTACGGCATCTTGTAGGGGTTCACCTTGTTCGTCAAGGATTGGTAATCCTTCTTTGTCTATTTTGATCCTTTTGTTGATCAGCGAGATAATTATCCCACCAACCTTTCAATTGACCAGAGAATCCTGCGATGAGCAGTTCTGCAATGGTATTATCTTGCGTACCGTTTTGGGTTTTGTAGGCATTTCCAGCCATGGTCTTTTGTTGAAGAAAACTAAGAATATTGTATTCGGTCATCCCATCTATGTTCCAATCGTAAATGGAAGAGGCATTCAAATGGGATTGAGCTAGGGGTTTGACTATTCCTAGGTCAGGGGCAGGAATAATTTGTAATTGCTGTAGATGGACCTGTTGTATGATTGTTGCCAATCCATATGGTTAACAAAAGGTTTTTTGTTTTGGAATAGTTTTGGAGTATCACTATCATCGGAGTCGTGTGTTAGAGCAGTGATTTTATTGGAGGATTGTGGAGTATCTGGAATAACGTGTTCTGTGTTAGAACTGTTGGTCGTCCCAATTCTACTCAATTGATCCTGGATAGCCTGAATAAATTCAGACTTGTTTTGCTGGATATTCTTGACGCCATCTTTGGACACCTTAAAGGGTTTAAAGATAGGTTTTTGGCTTTTCAGTTTCATATCCTTAGTCGCACCTGTGGAATATATGGTGATTAACGGGTTGGTTTTTATGTGTTTTTCTACCCGATCGAGTTATTTTTCTAGGGTATTCAAACTGATATTGGTGAAATTCTTTTGAGCGAGAATATTCTTGGTGTTTGTTTTCTCATCCTCTATAGGATTTTAAGAGGAATTGCGTCTATAGGGCAGCCATGAATATTAAGCTTGATGCCTTGTAAATGAGGGTGGTTGGACTGGATTTTCCTAGAATCTGCTAGGGTTTCCCACTCCGGCGATTTGTTTCTAGTCGTTACGGGATTTACTATACTGGAAAAAGGATAATCAATGAAATTTTGGGAGGAATAATAATCGAACCAGCCAAAGAAAATGATGTTTATCCTATGTTCGTTAACAAACTCGTAGAATTTTTCCTGTATCTGTGTCCTAGTTTTTGAAAAGGTTTTGAAGAACCAAATTATTTTTTCTAGTTTGTATTTTTCATAAAAATCTTTATGTAGGAATTTTTTGTCAACTTTGAAATCCTTTTGTAAAACACCAAGTTCGTTTACTAGGTTCTTTGTGATCGAGGAAAAAGTCGGATTAGTAGGTTCCTGGTCCTCTATCTTTTCTCTAACAGTGGGATTTTCATAAACGGGTTTCGGTATTTCGTTGGAGTAGTCTACGTTTCGTAGATTGGGTATATCAGACGTGGAACGTCTCGGTTTTGCTTTGTAAGGAGTATTTATGACTGAAGGAATTTTTGAAACTCTTCCTAAGTCCAGAGTTTCTACGGAACTAGAATCATCGTATCTACTGCTCGTAGATTTTCTATGGAATGATAGACTGACTCTACCATCCTAGTATTGGGTTATTTCTCTGAGACGAGTATTTGGTTGGGAAGTCTCAAGAGGTTCAGGTTTGGCAACATCTTCTAAGATCCATTCGTCTGGTAAGGAAATATCCTTCCATCTCATAGGTCTCGGTATAACGGTGTTAGATCTGGAAAGATCGGTTTGTAAAAGAAGGGTTTCACCTTTCTTACTATGGTATCTGACTTTTGTGGCAAAAGCTGAAGTCATAGCTTTGTAATGGATTCGGTAAATTATAGCTACGGGAATCGATCCTTCAAGCATTTGGTAATTGTGAGTCTTGATTTGTAAGACAAGGGATTTTTGGATATTTTTGTCGTTTAAAGAAACTAAGAAATTTGTTTGTTGTTGTGGTGCAACAACATGTATATTTATTGGTGGAGATATCTCTTCTTTTCTCTTTTGGAGCAGTGCTCCACACATTGTATGGTAACAGTATTTACCTTTCTGGATATTTTTTAACTGTAACTCGGACATTGGGGCAAAGGACAGTGATAGGACATTTCTTTGTTGTAACTGGTATTGGAAATCTGTGGATTTTTATAGGGATAGTGATAGGATATTTCTGTGTAGTAACTGTTATTGGAAATCTGTGGGTCTATTCTCCTGTTTTTGAATAAACCACTAGTTAAAAGATTTTTAAAGTAAAAATTGTCATAAATTAATTTGCAGAAATTATTTTTGAATGCAATTTTCGAAAATATTTTTTGATGTTGTAAATTATGCTTCAAAAAAATTGTATGCAAAGGAATCAATTAATTGGATGGAACAGGTATCACAATTTCTAGGGGACTCGGAATCTTGATCTAAAAAACTATTTCTTAATTCGCCTAGATGACAAGAATAAGTTTTAATCAGATCGAGGTCGCTAGCTAGAAGGAGTTCATTCAAATAATCTTTTTGATGTTTGACATCTATGTGTTGAACCATCTCTAACATGAATTCTTGATCGTTGGTTAAAACACAAACAAGTTTTCCCTTACCCTTATCAGAATTTTCAGAAGAACTGGTTGTAAGCAATTCATCTATTTGAAGGGCTTTGTTGTCTTCAGAAGACAGAGAAAAGTAGTCAGGTTCTGACTCGACATTTGATTCGGAGGAATCAATGAGAAGATTTGAGATTTTTTGGGTGACGTCATCGTCGAGCTTCAATTCTTGTAATTTTGTATTCATTTTGCAGTATTTCGATGTATGACCTTTTTTGTGACATTTGTAACACGTAAGGTCCTTGTATTTGAAATCAGCTTTTTTGGTATTTGGTTTTCTGAAACGATGAGTATTTTTGCAGGGGTTTTTGTAATACTCTTCGTTGGTCTTGCTGAAATCTCTCTTTTTGTAACATCTTAAAGTACTCTTAAGGGATTTGTGAGTCTTGCTACAGTTTCCTGTACAACAAGAAGAAGGTTTTGAGAATTTCGTAACAAACTGTTTGCAAATGGTTCCAAGTTCGCACTTAGTTCTCTTTAGTTCCAGTTTGAGGTGTCTTTGTAATTTCAGGTCTTGACAAATCTTTAGACCTTCCTGTTGAGTTATACTGACAAGCTGTCCGTATGTAAACTCACTGTAGGGTATAATCTGTTTACCACAATTTTCTTTGATTTTGTTCCTAACCTTTTCTCCTAAAAGGGTAGGTAATCCGGCCAGGAATTTCTCTTTCCAAAATGGCTGGTTGGAATCTTCCCTGAGCATAACTCTCGTTAAGAAGGTATTTTTGTACCATTGTAAATCACTAAGTTTCTTGCATTTGAGGTTGGAAAGTAATTCGGCATTTTTGTCTTTCAAGTGTGAAGAATCTCCTATGAAATTTAAAGAGATTGTGAGAATCAAGGTTGCTACGGCATCTTGTAGGGGTTCACCTTGTTCGTCAAGGATTGGTAATCCTTCTTCGTCTGTTTTGATCCTTTTGTTGATCAGCGAGATAATTATCCCACCAACCTTTCAATTGACCAGAGAATCCTGCGATGAGCAGTTCTGCAATGGTATTATCTTGCGTACCGTTTTGGGTTTTGTAGGCATTTCCAGCCATGGTCATTTGTTGAAGAAAACTAAGAATATTGTATTCGGTCATCCCATCTATGTTCCAATCGTAAATGGAAGAGGCATTGAAACGGGATTGAGCTAGGGGTTTGACTATTCCTAGGTCAGGGGCAGGAATAATTTGTAATTGCTGTAGATGGACCTGTTGTATGATCGTTGCCAATCCATATGGTTAACAAAAGGTTTTTTGTTTTGGAATAGTTTTGGAGTATCACTATCATCGGAGTCGTGTGTTAGAGAAGTGATTTTATTGGAGGATTGTGGAGTATCTGGAATAACGTGTTCTGTGTTAGAACTGTTGGTCGTTCCAATTCTACTCAATTGATCCTGGATAGCCTGAATAAATTCAGACTTGTTTTGCTGGATATTCTTTACGCCATCTTTGGACACCTTAAAGGGTTTAAAGATAGGTTTTTGGCTTTTCAGTTTCATATCCTTAGTCGCACCTGTGGAATATATGGTGACTAACAGGTTGGTTTTTATGTGTTTTTCTACCCGATCGAGTTATTTTTCTAGGGTATTCAAACTGATATTGGTGAAATTCTTTTGAGCGAGAATATTCTTGGTGTTTGTTTTCTCATCCTCTATAGGATTTTTAAGAGGAATTGCGTCTATAGGGCAGCCATGAATATTAAGCTTGATGCCTTGTAAATGAGGGTGGTTGGACTGGATTTTCCTAGAATCTGCTAGGGTTTCCCACTCCGGCGATTTGTTTCTAGTCGTTACGGGATTTACTATACTGGAAAAGGGATAATCAATGAAATTTTGGGAGGAATAATAATCGAACCAGCCAAAGAAAAGGATGTTTATCCTATGTTCGTTAACAAACTCGTAGAATTTTTCCTGTATCTGTGTCCTAGTTTTTGAAAAGGTTTTGAAGAACCAAATTATTTTTTCTAGGTTGTATTTTTCATAAAAATCTTTATGTAGGAATTTTTTGTCAACTTTGAAATCCTTTTGTAAAACACCAAGTTCGTTTACTAGGTTCTCTGTGTTCGAGGAAAAAGTCGGACTAGTAGGTTCCTGGTCCTCTATCTTTTCTCTAACAATGAGATTTTCATAAACGGGTTTCGGTATTTCGTTGGAGTAGTCTACGTTTCGTAGATTGGGTATATCAGACGTGGAACGTCTGGGTTTTGCCTTGTAAAGAGTATTTATGACTGAAGGAATTTGTGAAACTCTTCCTAAGTCCAGAGTTTCTATGGAACTGGAATCATCGTATCTACTGCTCGTAGATTTTCTATGGAACGATATACTGACTCTACCATCCTGGTATTGGGTTATTTCTCTTAGATGAGTATTTGGCTGGGAAGTCTCAAGAGGTTCAGGTTTGGCAACATCTTCTAAGATCCATTCGTCTGGTAAGGAAATATCCTTCCATCTCATAGGTCTCGGTATAACGGTGTTAGATCTGGAAAGATCGATTTGTAAAAGAAGGGTTTCACCTTTCTTACTATGGTATCTGACTTTTGTGGCAAAAGCTGAAGTCATAGCTTTGTAATGGATTCGGTAAATTATAGCTACGGGAATCGATCCTTCAAGCATTTGGTAATTGTAAGTCTTGATTTTTAAGACAAGGAATTTTTGAATATTTTTGTCGTTTAAAGAAACTAAGAAATTTGTTTGTTGTTGTGGTGCAACAACATGTATATTTATTGGTGGAGATATCTCTTCTTTTCTCTTTTGGATCAATGCTCCACACATTGTATAGTAACAGTATTTACCTTTCTGGATATTTTTTAACTGTAACTCGGACATTGGGGCAAAGGACAGTGATAGGACATTTCTTTGTTGTAACTGGTATTGGAAATCTGTGGATTTTTATAGGGATAGTGATTGGATATTTCTGTGTAGTAACTGGTATTGGAAATTTGTGGGTCTATTCTCCTGTTTTTGAATAAACCACTGGTTAAAAGATTTTTAAAGTAAAAATTGTCAGAAATTATTTTTGAATGCAGTTTTCAAAAATTGTTTTTGATGTTGTAAATTATGCTTTAAAAAATTTTTGTATGCAAAGGAATCAATTAATTGGATGGAACGGGTATCACAGTTTCTAGGGGACTCGGAATCCTGATCTAAAGAACTATTTCTTAATTCGCCTAGATGACAAGAATAAGTTTTAATCAGATCGAGGTCGCTAGCTAGAAGGAGTTTATTCAAATAATCTTTTTGATGTTTGACATCTATGTGTTGAACCATCTCTAACATGAATTCTTGATCCTTGATTAAAACACAAACAAGTTTTCCCTTACCCTTATCAGAATTTTCAGAAGAACTGGTTGTAAGCAATTCATCTATTTGAAAGGCTTTGTTGTCTTCAGAAGACAGAGAAAAGTAGTCAGGTTCTGACTCGGCATTTGATTCGGAGGAATCAATGAGAAGATTTGAGATTTTTTGGGTGACGTCATCGTCGAGCTTCAATTCTTGTAATTTTGTATTCATTTTGCAGTATTTCGATATATGACCTTTTTGTGACATTTGTAACACGTAAGGTCCTTGTATTTGGAATCAAATTTTTTGGTATTTGGTTTTCTGAAACGATGAGTATTTTTGTAGGGGTTTTTGTAATACTCTTCGTTGGTCTTGCTGAAATCTCTCTTTTTGTGACCTCTTGAAGTACTCTTAAGGGATTTGTGAGTCTTGCTACAGTTTCCTGTACAACTAGAAGACGGTTTTGAGAAATACGTATCAAACTATTTACAAAAGGTTCCAAGTTCGCACTTAGTTCTCTTTAGCTCCAGTTTGAGGTGTCTCTGTAATTTCAGGTCTTGATAGATCTTTAGACCTTCCTGTTGAGTTATACTGACAAGTTGTCCGTATGTAAACTCACTGGAGGGTATAATCTGTTTACCGTAATTTTCTTTGATTTTGTTCCTAACCTTTTCTCCTAAAAGGATAGGTAATCCGGCCAGAAATTTCTCTTTCCAAAATGGCAGGTTAGATTCTTCCCTGGGCATAACTCTGGTTAAGAAGGTATTTTTGTACCATTGTATATCACTAAGTTTCTTGCATTTGAGGTTGGAAAGTAATTCGGCATTTTGTCTTTCAAGTGTGAAGAATCTCCTATGAAATTTAAAGAGATTGTGATAATCAAGGTTGCTACGGCATCTTGTAGGGGTTCACCTTGTTCGTCAAGGATTGGTAATTCTTCTTCGTCTGTTTTGATCCTTTTGTTGATCAGCGAGATAATTATCCCACCAACCTTTCAATTGACCAGAGAATCCTGCGATGAGCAGTTCTGCAATGGTCTTATCTTGCGTACCGTTTTGGGTTTTGTAGGCATTTGCAGCCATGGTCATTTGTTGAAGAAAACTGAGAATATTGTATTCGATCATCCCATCTATGTTCCAATCGTAAATGGAAGAGGCATTGAAACGGGATTGAGCTAGGGGTTTGACTATTCCTAGGTCAGGGACAGGAATAATTTGTAATTGCTGTTGTTGGACCTGTTGTATTGATCGTTGCCAATCCATATGGTTAACAAAAGGTTTTTTATTTTGGAATAGTTTTGGAGTATCACTATCGTCGGAGTCGTGTGCTAGAGCAGTGATTTTATTGGAGGATTGTGGAGTATCTGGAATAACGTGTTCTGTGTTAGAACTGTTGGTCGTCCCAATTCTACTCAATTGATCCTGGATAGCCTGAATAAATTCAGACTTGTTTTGCAGGATATTCTTGACGCCATCTTTGGACACCTTAAAGGGTTTAAAGATAGGTTTTTGGCTTTTCGGTTTCATATCCAGTCGCACCTGCGGAATATATGGTGACTAACGGGTTGGTTTTTATGTGTTTTTCTACCCGATCGAGTTGTTTTCCTAGGGTATTCAAACTGATATTGGTGAAATTCTTTTGAGCGAGGATATTCTTGGTGTTTGTTTTCTCATCCTCTATAGGATTCTTAAGAGGAATTACGTCTACAGGGCAGCCATGAATATTAAGCTTGATGCCTTGTAAATGAGGGTGGTTGGACTGGATTTTCCTAGAATCTGTTAGGGTTTCCCACTCCGGCGATTTGTTTCTAGTCGTTAGGGGATTTACCATACTAGAAAAGGGATAATCAATGAAATTTTGGGAGGAATAATAATCGAACCAGCCAAAGAAAAGGATGTTTATCCTATGTTCGTTAACAAACTCGTAGAATTTTTCTTGTATCTGTGTCCTAGTTTTTGAAAAGGTTTTGAAGAACCAAATTCATTTTTCTAGGTTGTATTTTTCATAAAAATCTTTATGTAGGAATTTTTTGTCAACTTTGAAATCCTTTTGTAAAACACCAAGTTCGTTTACTAGGTTCTCTGTGATCGAGGAAAAAGTCGGACTAGTAGGTTCCTGGTCCTCTATCTTTTCTCTAACAGTGGGATTTTCATAAACGGGTATCGGTATTTCGTTGGAGTAGTCTACGTTTCGTAGATTGGGTATATCAGACGTGGAACGTCTCGGTTTTGCTTTGTAAGGAGTATTTATGACTGAAGGAATTTGTGAAACTCTTCCTAAGTCCAGAGTTTCTACGGAACTAGAATCATCGTATCTACTGCTCGTAGATTTTCTATGGAATGATAGACTGACTCTACCATCCTGGTATTGGGTTATTTCTCTGAGACGAGTATTTGGTTGGGAAGTCTCAAGAGGTTCAGGTTTGACAACACCTTCTAAGATCCATTCGTCTGGGAAGGAAATATCCTTCCATCTCATAGGTCTCGGTATAACGGTGTTAGATCTGAAAAGATCGGTTTGTAAAAGAAGGGTTTCACCTTTCTTACTATGGTATCTGACTTTTGTGGCAAAAGCTGAAGTCATAGCTTTGTAATGGATTCGGTAAATTATAGCTACGGGAATCGATCCTTCAAGCATTTGGTAATTGTGAGTCTTGATTTGTAAGACAAGGGATTTTTGGATATTTTTGTCGTTTAAAGAAACTAAGAAATTTGTTTGTTGTTGTGGTGCAACAACATGTATATTTATTGGTGGAGATATCTCTTCTTTTCTCTTTTGGAGCAGTGCTCCACACATTGTATGGTAACAGTATTTACCTTTCTGAATATTTTTTCTCTATAACCCGGACATTGGGGCAAAGGACAGTGATAGGACATTTCTTTGTTGTAACTGGTATTGGAAATCTGTGGATTTTTATAGGGATAGTGATAGGATATTTCTGTGTAGTAACTGTTATTGGAAATCTGTGGGTCTATTCTCCTGTTTTTGAATAAACCACTAGTTAAAAGATTTTTAAAGTAAAAATTGTCATAAATTAATTTGCAGAAATTATTTTTGAATGCAATTTTCGAAAATATTTTTTGATGTTGTAAATTATGCTTCAAAAAAATTGTATGCAAAGGAATCAATTAATTGGATGGAACGGGTATCACAATTTCTAGGGGACTCGGAATCTTGATCTAAAAAACTATTTCTTAATTCGCCTAGATGACAAGAATAAGTTTTAATAAAATCGAGGTCGCTAGGTAGAAGGAGTTTATTCAAATAATCTTTTTGATGTTTGACATCTATGTGTTGAACCATCTCTAACATGAATTCTTGATCCTTGGTTAAAACACAAACAAGTTTTCCCTTACCCTTATCAGAATTTTCAGAAAAACTGGTTGTAAGCAATTCATCTATTTGAATGGCTTTGTTGTCTTCAGAAGACAGAGAAAAGTAGTAAGGTTCTGACTCGGCATTTGAATCGGAGGAATCAATGAGAAAATTTTAGATTTTTTGGGTGACGTCATCGTCGAGCTTCAATTCTTGTAATTTTGTATTCATTTTGCAGTATTTCGATGTATGACCTTTTTTGTGACATTTGTAACACGTAAGGTCCTTGTATTTGGAATCAGCTTTTTTGGTATTTGGTTTTCTGAAATGATGAGTATTTTTGTAGGGGTTTTTGTAATACTATTCGTTGGTTTTGCTGAAATCTCTCTTTTTGTAACCTCTTCAACTACTCTTAAAGGATTTGTGAGTCTTGCTACAGTTTACTGTACAACTAGAAGACGGTTTTGAGAAATTCGTATCAAACTATTTGCAAAAGGTTCCAAGTTCGCACTTAGTTCTCTTTAGCTCCAGTTCGAGGTGTCTCTGTAATTTCAGGTCTTGACAGATCTTTAGACCTTCCTGTTGAGTTATACTGACAAACTTTCCGTATGTAAACTCACTGTAGGTGATAATCTTTTTACCTCAATTTTCTTTGATTTTGTTCCTAACCTTTTCTCCTAAAAGGGCAGGTAATCCGGCCAGGAATTTCTCTTTCCAAAATGGCTGGTTGGAATCTTCCCTGAGCATAACTCTGGTTAAGAAGGTATTTTTGTACCATTGGAAATCACTGAGTTTCTTGCATTTGAGGTTGGAAAGTAATTCGGCATTTTTGTCTTTCAAGTGAGAAGAATCTCCTATGAAATTTAAAGAGATTGTGAGAATCAAGGTTGCTACGTCATCTTGTTGGGGTTCACCTTGTTCGTCAAGGATTGGTAATCCTTCTTCGTCTGTTTTGATCCTTTTGTTGATCAGCGAGATAATTATCCCACCAACCTTTCAATTGACCAGAGAATCATGCGATGAGCAGTTCTGCAATGGTCTTATCTTGCGTACCATTTTGGGTTTTGTAGGTTGTAGCCATGGTCATTTGTTGAAGAAAACTGAGAATATTGTATTCGGTCTTCCCATCTATGTTCCAATCGTAAATGGAAGAGGCATTGAAACGGGATTGACCTAGGGGTGTGACTATTCCTAGGTCAGGAGCAGGAATAATTTGTAATTGCTGTTGTTGGACCTGTTGTATTGATCGTTGCCAATCCATATGGTTAACAAATGGTTTTTTGTTTTGGAATAGTTTTGGAGTATCACTATCGTCGGAGTCGTGTGTTAGAGCAGTGATTTTATTGGAGGATTGTGGAGTATCTGAAATAACGTATTCTGTGCTAGAACTGTTGGTCGTCCCAATTCTACTCAATTGATCCTGCATAGCCTGAATAAATTCAGACTTGTTTTGCTGGATATTCTTGACGCCATCTTTGGACACCTTAAAGGATTTAAAGATAGGTTTTTGGCTTTTCGGTTTCATATCCTTAGTCGCATCTGTGGAATATATGGTGACTAACGGGTTGGTTTTTATGTATTTTTCTACCCGATCGAGTTATTTTCCTAGGGTATTCAAACTGATATTGGTGAAATTCTTTTGAGCGAGGATATTCTTGGTGTTTGTTTTCTCATCTTCTATAGGATTCTTAAGAGGAATTGCGTCTACAGGGCAGCCATGAATATTAAGCTTGATGCCTTATAAATGAGGGTGGTTGGACTGGATTTTCCTAGAATCTGCTAGGGTTTCCCACTCGGCGATTTGTTTCTAGTCGTTACGGGATTAACCATACTGGAAAAGGGATAATCAATGAAATTTTGGGAGGAATAATAATCGAACCAGCCAAAGAAAATGATGTTTATCCTATGTTCGTTAACAAACTCGTAGAATTTTTTTGTATCTGTGTCCTAATTTTTGAAAAGGTTTTGAAGAACCAAATTCATTTTTCTAGGTTGTATTTTTCATAAAAATCTTTTTGTAGGATTTTTTTGTCAACTTTGAAATCCTTTTGTAAAACACCAAGTTCGTTTACTAGGTTCTATGTGTTCGAGGAAAAAGTCGGACTAGTAGGTTCCTGGTCCTCTATCTTTTCTCTAACAGTGGGATTTTCATAAACGGGTTTCGGTATTTCATTGGAGTAGTTTACGTTTCGTAGATTAGGTATATCAGACGTGGAGCGTCTGGGTTTTGCTTTGTAAGGAGTATTTATGACTGAAGGAATTTGTGAAACTTTTCCTAAGTCCAGAGTTTCTACGGAACTGGAATCATCATATCTACGGAACTGGAATCATCGTATCTACTGCTCGTAGATTTTTTATGGAATGATAGACTGACTCTACCATCCTGGTATTGGGTTATTTCTCTGAGATGAGTATTTGGTTGGGAAGTCTCAAGAGGTTCAGGTTTGACAACACCTTCTAAGATCCATTCGTCTGGTAAGGAAATATCCTTCCATCTCATAGGTCTCGGTATAACGGTGTTAGATCTGAAAAGATCGGTTTGTAAAAGAAGGGTCTCACCTTTCTTACTATGGTATCTGACTTTTGTGGCAAAAGCTGAAGTCATTGCTTTGTAATGGATTCGGTAAATTATAGCTACGGGAATCGATCCTTCAAGCATTTGGTAATTGTGAGTCTTGATTTGTAAGACAAGGGATTTTTGGATATTTTTGTTGTTTAAAGAAACTGAGAAATTTGTTTGTTGTTGTGGTGCAAGAACATGTATTCATGGCTGGTTCGATTATTATTCCTCCCAAAATTTCATTGATTATCCCTTTTCCAGTATGGTAAATCCCGTAACGACTGGAAATAAATCGCCGGAGTGGGAAACCCTAGCAGATTCTAGGAAAATCCAGTCCAACCACCCTCCTTTACAAGGCATTAAGCTTAATATTCATGGCTGCCTGTAGATGCAATTCCTCTTAAGAATCCTACAGAGGATGAGAAAACAAACCAAGAATATCCTCGCTCAAAAGAATTTCACCAATATCAGTTTGAATACCCTAGGAAAACAACTCGATCGGGTAGAAAAACACATAAAAACCAACTCGTTAGTCACCATATATTCCACAGGTGCAACTAAGGATATGAAACCGAAAAGCCAAAAACCTATCTTTAAACCCTTTAAGGTGTCCAAAGATGGCGTCAAGAATATCCAGCAAAACAAGTCTGAATTTATTCAAGCTATCCAGGATCAATTGAGTAGAACTGGGACGACAAACAGTTCTAACACAAAACACGTTATTCCAGATACTCCACAATCCTCCAATAAAAACACTGCTCTAACACACGACTCCGACGTTAGTGATACTCCAAAACTATTCCAAAATAAAAAACCTTTTGATAACCATATGGATTGGCAACGATCAATACAACAGGTCCAACAACAGCAATTACAAATTATTCCTGCTCCTGACCTAGGAATTGTCAAACCCCTAGCTCAATCCCGTTTCAATGCCTCTTCCATTTACGATTGGAACATAGATAGGATGACCGAATACAATATTCTCAGTTTTCTTCAACAAATGACCATGGCTGCAAATGCCTACAAAACCCAAAACAGTACGCAAGATAATACCATTGCAGAACTGCTCACCGTAGGATTCTCTGGTCAATTGAAAGGTTGGTGGAATAATTATCTCGCTGATCAACAAAAGGAAGATATCCTCAATTCAATCAAAACAGACGAAGAAGGATTACCAATCCTTGATGAACAAGGTGAACCCCTACAAGATGCCGTAGCAACCTTAATTCTCACAATCTCTTTAAATTTCATAGGAGATTATTCACACTTGATAGACAAAAATGCCGAATTACTTTCCAACCTCAAATGCAAGAAACTTAGTGATTTACAATGGTACAAAAATACCTTCTTAACGAGAGTTATGCTCAGGGAAGATTCCAACCAGCCATTTTGGAAAGAGAAATTCCTGGCCGGATTACCTACCCTTTTAGGAGAAAAGGTTAGGAATAAAATCAAAGAAAATTGTGGTAAACAGATTATACCCTACAGTGAGTTTACATACGGACAGCTTGTCAGTATAACTCAACAGGAAGGTCTAAAGATCTGTCAAGACCTGAAATTACAAAGACACCTCAAACTGGAACTAAAGAGAACTAAGTGCGAACTTGGAACCTTTTGCAAACAGTTTGTTACGAAATTCTCAAAACCTTCTTCTTGTTGTACAGGAAACTGTAGCAAGACTCACAAATCCCTTAAGAGTACTTTAAGATGTTACAAAAAGAGAGATTTCAGCAAGACCAACGAAGAGTATTACAAAAACCCCTATAAAAATACTCATCGTTTCAGAAAACCAAATACCAAAAAAGCTGATTTCAAATACAAGGACCTTACGTGTTACAAATGTCACAAAAAAGGTCATACATCGAAATACTGCAAAATGAATACAAAATTACAAGAATTGAAGCTCGACGATGACGTCACCCAAAAAATCTCAAATCTTCTCATTGATTCCTCCGATTCAAATGCCGAGTTAGAACCTGACTACTTTTCTCTGTTTTCTGAAGACAACAAAGCCCTTCAAATAGATGAATTGCTTACAACCAGTTCTTCTGAAAATTCTAACAAGGGTAAGGGAAAACTTGTTTGTGTTTTAACCAAGGATCAAGAATTCATGTTAGAGATGGTTCAACACATAGATGTCAAACATCAAAAAGATTATTTGAATAAACTCCTTTTAGCTAGCGACCTCGATCTGATTAAAACTTATTCTTGTCATCTAGGTGAATTAGGAAATAGTTTTTTAGATTAGGATTCTGAGTCCCCTAGAAACTGTGATACATATTCCATCCAATTAATTGATTCCTTTCATACAAATTTTTTTTGAAGCATAATTTACAACATCAAAAACAATTTTCGAAAACAGGAGAATAGACCCACAGATTTCCAATACCAGTTACTACACAGAAATATCCAATCATTGTCCCTATAAAAATCCACAGATTTCCAATACCAGTTAGAACACAGAAATGTCCTATCGCTGTCCTTTGCCCCAATGTCCGGGTTACAGAGAAAAAATATCCAGAAAGGAAATGAGAGAATCTGGACAATACTGTTACCATGTAATGTGTGGAGCCTTGCTCCAAAAGAGAAAAGAAGAGATACCTCCACCAATAAATACACCTGTTGTTGCACCACAACAACAAACAAATTTCATGGCCCCCAAAAAACCAACAAAAGAAGAAAAAGAAAAATTCTCTGCCAAATCCCCCACTGGAAAACCCTATCGTGGTATGATGCAGTAATGAAAGAAGAAAATGAAAATACCACAGCATCCGTGCAAAAAACACCAGCACAGGAGATAACTGCCGAAAATCTTCTGCAACTCCTGGCGAAATCCCCAGAATTACAACAGGCATTGATACAACTTCAAATTCCCAAACAAGAAGTTGCTCAAAGCTCAGGAGAGGAAAAAACCTCTCAAAATTTTACAAAAATCGAGAAAGGAGAATCTTCAAAAACCCTTTCTCAAAAATAATTTTCAAAAAACCAACTTGTGGTACCACATGTCCCCAAAAGACCTGCTCCTAAATACTTCATAAAATTGTTTTTTCAAAATATTACTACTCTTGAAAATGATTTTTTAATAAAGACCCTTTTTTAGGAGAGGGAGCCTCCTTTTATAGGAGTTTTACATGGCATTTTCGTAATAAAAAGGGAATCTAACTATTCATTCGAGTGGAAAATCACTATTCATCCGCGTGGAGAATCACTATTCATCCGCGTGGAGAATTACTATTCATCCGAGTGGAGAATCACTATTCATCCTTTTGGCATTTTCTCGATTTATTGCGGGAATCTTTGCTTTTGCTTTTTGCTTTTTTGAAAGTAGCTTTTTCGAGCACTTTCTTTTGTTGGAATTTTGTCTGAACTCTGCTCCGGGTATTTTGAATTCTTTTGGCAACTTTTTTTAGAATCCACTGTTGCCAAAAACCGGACTGTCTTCAATATCAATTTCTGGTTCTTCTTCTTCTGATGATGATGACCCTTGTTTTGATGAAGACGGTGCAAATTTCAGAATTATGGCTTGCATTTCTTTTGGATTTTTGGCCGCTGCAAGCATTGAGGCAATCTGTGATTTCCGTGAAAGGAACTGGGTGTGCTCCTTTATTTGTTGTAGTGGTGCCGGTGGTGTTTGTGGAGGCGTCTGTAAAGGAATGGGTTTTTGGGTATCTAACCATTCCTGGACTTTTTGTGGTGCGAGGTTTTTTGGTATTTTAAAGCTATCCCAGCCTCGGATTTTGAATCTTCTTCGGATAATTGGGATTTTGTCTTCCGAATAATTTACGAACCATGTAAAAATCCATGGTAAGTGGAATTTTGTGTGAAAAAGGTGTAGAGACACAAATCGTTTTTTCTTTCTTAGAGGGTTTAAACTGGGATTTGAAGAGGCTGAAAGATTTAGTGACTTCTGGTTTTTGTATTTCTAGTGTGGATCCGAATTGCTCCCACCATGAATTCCACCATGTTGGAAATTGTGATGGATCACATGAGGTATCAAAATGAAAAAGCCAAGTGTGACTTTGGTTGATATTTTGAATGAAAAAGGAATTGAACCAAGCTTGTTGGTAATCCCAGTAATTAAAAGGAATATCAAAAAATGGTTCATTTTTGTGGGTGTCTGGGAAATTTAGTAGTTGAGACAGGTCATTCCCCCAATCAATAGGAGCAATTATGCTAAGTATTTTCCAAATTGAATAAGAGGGGTCTGGGTTTTATTTGTAAAAATTATTTTTAATTGTTGCTGATCCTGATATTTCAAGGATAGCCTGATAAAAATATGGGGTTTTTAAAACATTCCATGATTTATAAAAACATTTTTGTCAAACATAATTTTGTAGTGCTAAAAAAGGGTCTTTATTAAAAAATCCTTTTTCAAGAGTCACAATATTTTGAAAAAATGGTTTTATGAAGAATTTAGGAGCAGGTTTTTTAGGGACTTGTGGTACCACATGTTGATTTTCTGAAAATTATTTTTGAGAAAGGTTTTTTGAAGATTCTCCTTTCTCGATTTTTGTAAAATTTTGTGAGGTTTTTTCCTCTCTTGAGCTTTGAGCAACTTCTTATTTGGGAATTTGAAGTTGTATCAATGCATGTTGTAATTCTGGGGATTTCGCCAGGAGTTGCAGATGATTTTCGACAGTTATCTCCTGTGCTGGTGTTTTTTGCACGGATGCTGTGGTATTTTCATTTTCTTCTTTCATTACTGCATCATACCACGACATGGGTTTTTCAATGGGGGATTTGGCAGGGAATTTATCTTTTTCTTCTTTTGTTGTTTTTTTGGGGGCCATGGAATTTGTTTGTTGTTGTGGTGCAACAACAATTGTATTTATTGGTGGAGGTATCTCTTCTGTTCTCTTTTGGAGCAAGGCTCCACACATTGCATGGGAACAGTATTGTCCAGATTCTCTCATGTCCTTTCTGAATATTTTTTTCTCTGTAATCCGGACATTGGGGCAAAGGACAGTGATATAACATTTCTGTGTTGTAACTGGTATTGAAAATCTGTTGATTTTTATAGGGATAATGATCAGGTATCTCTGTGTTGTAACTGGTTTTGGAAACCTGTGGGTTTTTTCTCCTATTTTTGAGTAAACCACTGGTTAAAAAATTTGTAAAGTAAAACTTTTCAAAAATTAATTTACAGAAATTATTTTTTGATGCAATTTTTGAAAATTGTAATTTATGTTTTAAAAAATCTTTGTATGCAAAGGAATCAATTAATTTGATGGAATGGGTATCACAGTTTCTAGGGGACTCGGAATTCTAATCTAAAAAACTATTTCTTAATTCGCCTAGATAACAAGAATAATTTTAATCAGATCGAGGTCGCTAGTTTTCGGTTTTGTCAGAAAAGGGAATTTTAGATTCTTTTTATTGGAATCAAAAGAAATGAAATCATTATCTACCTTATAAGGAGTGATAAGATTTATAAATGGTGTTCCTAAGATAACGGAGTTGTGAATGTCTCTACTAAGACAAAGGATGTCGCGATAGAAACTCCATTAATAATAACGGACGCATTGGTTTGGGAATTGATTTCTAGCTTTTTGTTATTGGCCGCCACTAGAGTTTCCTGGGTATTTTCATGAAATTTATTAGGTATTAGACCTGTTTTTATGCAATTCAGATCTGCACCGGTGTCAAAAAGAGCAATAGTAGTAATTCTAAAATTGCTTGAGAATTTAAGGGTTATTTGAACAAGGTATTTTTTGGACGTGATCTGTCATAAGACAGCAAGGAATTCTTGTGGAACCTCTTCAAGGAAAAGGTTGTCGGGAGGTTCTCCTGGATCTTCAGAGTCAGAATTGTCTGACTCAGAACTGGATTCAGAATTATCCTAGGTTTTTGAAAGGACTGTTTTTAGAAGAAGAGAGTCTTGATCTTGTTTTTCTCGTAGAGACTTGATCTCTACTTTGATTTGTTTCACCTCCCTCTGGAGTTCCAGAACTAGGGTTTCTTTGGATTCTTTCATCTATTTACCCTTTTTCAGGATTTTTGTCAAATCGTAGGTATTTTTGGAGGTGTTTGGCAAAATAGAATATTTGAAATATTTTTTCTCATCAGTAAAGGATTTGAGGAATTTATTCAAATAATCTTTTTGGTGTTCGGCATCTATGTGTTGAACCATTTCTAACATGAATTCTTGATCCTTGGTTAAAACACAAACAAGTTTTCCCTTACCCTTATCGGAATACTCAGAAGAACTGGTTGTAAGCAATTCATCTATTTGAAGGGCCTTGTTGTCTTCAGAAGACAGAGAAAAATAGTCAGGTTCTTACTCGGCATTTGAATCGGAGGAATCAATGAGAAGATTGGAGATTTTTTGGGTGACGTCATCGTCGAGCTTCAATTCTTGTAATTTTGTATTCATTTTGCAGTATTTCGATGTATGACCTTTTTGTGACATTTATAACATGTAAGGTCCTTGTATTTGGAATCAGCTTTTTTGGTATTTGGTTTTCTGAAACGATGAGTATGTTTGTAGGGGTTTTTGTAATACTCTTAATTGGTTTTGCTGAAATCTCTCTTTTTGTAACCTCTCGAAGTACTCTTAAGGGATTTATGAGTCTTGCTACAGTTTTCTGTACAACTAGAAGAGGGTTTTGAGAAATTCGTATCAAACTCTTTGCAAAAGGTTCCAAGTTCGCACTTAGTTCTCTTTAGCTCCAGTTTGAGGTGTCTCTGTAATTTCAGGTCTTGACTGATCTTTAGACCTTCCTGTTGAGTTATACTGACAAGCTGTCCGTATGTAAACTCACTGTAGGTTATAATCTGTTTACCGCAATTCTCTTTGATTTTATTCCTAACCTTTTCTCCTAAAAGGGTAGGTAATCCGGCCAGGAATTTCTCTTTTCAAAATGGCTGGTTGGAATCTTCCCTGAGAATAACTCTGGTTAAGAAGGTATTTTTGTACCATTGGAAATCGCTGAGTTGCTTGCATTTGAGGTTGGAAAGTAATTCGACATTTTTGTCTTTCAAATGTGAAGAATCTCCTATGAAATTTAAAGAGATTGTGAGGATAAAGGTTGCTACGACATCTTGTAGGGGTTCACCTTGTTCATCAAGGATTGGTAATCCTTCTTCGTCAGTTTTGATGGAAGTGAGGATATCTTCCTTTTGTTGATCAGCAAGATAATTATCCCACCAACCTTTCAATTGACCAGAGAATCCTGCGATGAGCAGTTCCGCAATGGTCTTGTCTTGCGTACCATTTTGGGTTTTGTAGGTATTTGCTGCCATGGTCATTTGTTGAAGAAAAATGAGAATATTGTATTCGGTCATCCCATCTATGTTCCAATTATAAATGGAAGAGGCATTGAAACGATATTGAGCTAGGGGTTTTACTATTCCTAGGTCAGGAGCAGGAATAATTTGTAATTGCTGTTGTTGGACATGTTGTATTAGTCGTTGACAATCTATATGGTTAACAAAAGGTTTTTTGTTTTGGAATGGTTTTGGGGTATCACTGTCGTCGGAGTCATGTGTTAGAGCAGTGATTTTATTGGAGGATTGAGGAGTATCTGGAACAACATGTTCTGTGTTAGAACTATTGGAGGTCCCAATTCTACTCAATTGATCCTGGATAGCCTGAATAAATTCAGACATATTTTACTGGATATTCTTGACGCCATCTTTGGACACCTGAAAGGGTTTAAAGATAGGTTTTTGGCTTTTCAGTTTCATATCCTTAGTCGCACATGTGGAATCTTTGGTGACTAAAGGGTTGGTTTTTATATGTTTTTCTACCCTATCGAGTTGTTTTCGTAGGGTATTCAAACTGATATTGGTGAAATTGTTTTGAGCGAGGATATTTTTGGTATTTGTTTTTTCATCCTTTGCTAGATTCTTAAGAGGAATTGCGTCTACAGGGGAGCCATGAATATTAAGCTTGATGCCTTGTAAAGGAGAGTGGTTGGACTAGATCTTCCTAGAGTCAGCTAGGGTTTCCCACTCCAGCGAGTTGTTCCTAGTCGTAATGGGATTTACCGTACTGGAAAATGGATAATCGATGAAATTTTGAAAGGAATAATAATCGAACCAATCAAAGAAAAGGATGTTTATCCTATGTTCGTTAACAAACTCGTAGAATTTTTCTTGTATCTATGTCCTAGTTATTGAAAAGTTTTTGAAGAAATAAATTCGTTTTTCTAGGTTGTATTTTTCATAAAAATCTTTTTGTAGGAATTTTTTGTCAACTTTGAAATCCTTTTGTAAAACACCAAGTTCGTTTACTATGTTCTCTGTGATCGAGGAAAAAGTCAGACTAGTAGGTTCCTGGTCCTCTATCTTTTCTCTAACAGTGGTATTTTCATAAACGGGTTTCGGTATTTCGTTGGAGTAGTCTACGTTTCGTAGATTGGGTATATCAGACGTGGAACGTCTGGGTTTTGCTTTGTAAGGAGTATTTATGACTGAAGGAATTTGTGAAACTATTCCTAAGTCAAGGGTTTCTACGAAACTGGAATCATCGTATCTACTGCTCGTAGATTTTCTATGGAACGATAGACTGACTCTACCATCCTGATATTGGGTTATTTCTCTGAGATGAGTATTTGGTTGGGAAGTCTCAAGAGGTTCAGGTTTGACAACACCTTCTAAGATCCATTCGTCTGGTAAGAAAATATCATTCCATCTCATAGGTCTCGGTATAACGGCGTTAGATCTGGAAAGATCGGTTTGTAAAAGAAGGGTTTCTCCTTTCTTACTATGGTATCTGACTTTTGTGGCAAAAGCTGAAGTCATAGCTTTGTAATGGATTCGGTAAATTATAGCTACGGGAATCGATCCTTCAAGCATTTGGTAATTGTGAGTCTTGATTTGTAAGACAATGGATTTTTGGATATTTTTGTCGTTTAAAGAAACTGAGAAATTTGGGTAACAGTCAAAGGATATTGGCTATGTGCAGAGACTAGACTCGACAGAACTCAATAAGGAATCTTCGAAATTTGTGAATATGGCATCACGTAAGATAGCAAGGATTGAGGTGTTTAATCCTTCCTTCGTGAGGGTTTTATCCCTACTTGGACTAATCCAATATGGATGTATTTGTAATTTCTTTCTCGGTGTCTTTTCAAGGAACTTTGAGAAAGTAATTGGATGTTTTCAAAAGGTTGAGATAATTGGATATCTCTTTCCTCAGTTTTGATTGTGAAATCGGTTTTGAATAACTGGTACTTGGAATTTTTGTAAATCTGGTCTCGATTTACTCTCGGTATTTCCCAATTATCAATAGATTTTTCAAAATCTTGTATCAAGATTTCTTCGGATTTTATTATCTTCTTTGAATCCATGGAAGAAGATGAACCAAAATCACGTGAAGTAGATCTGTTGAGAAACGGATCCATGTTATGGAACTCCTATTAACAGAGCGTCCGAACTTTCTTCCTTGCCTAGGTCTTTCCGTGGGTATAACTACTTGCGTTCGTTGAGGACTTACCGACCCTGGACCACCCTAACTCAGAAGTCTCCGTAACCTCTAACAAGGAATTCAACATCTGATCTGGACACTATCCTTTATAAGGAATCGTTGAGGACTTACCGACCCTGGACCACCCTAACTCGGAAGTCTCTGTAACCTCTAACAAGGAATTCAACATCTGATCTGGATACTATCTCTCTCTATCTCTACCCTTTATGGCTTTGATACTAAACTTAGGCCGAGGATCTAAAGGGAATAACAAACACAGAAGGAATCGGGATATAAGGGATTGAAAAATTAAAGGATAATTGAAATATGCAGAAAGTAAATAAAGCTTAACTTACAATTTAAGGTTCCAGTTATGGAAACCATAAATCACAAGGTTCTGCAGGAATTTAAATCAAATAGGCGGTAGAACCAGCCAAGTATTTTATGCAGGAATTTAAAGAATTTAAATGCATAAAGTATTTAAAAGATTAGGAGGTAGTACCGTCCATAATCATATTCATTTAAAATAAATAAATTGGAATTTACAAAGTAAATTTTCAAAGAGATAAACCTTGGGAATTTCTGGGGTATATTGGATCATATGATATGAGTCATATGATATGGGTCATATGAATTGAATCATATGGATATTTGAGGGGGTATTTAGGAATTTTAAATCTAACCTAAAAGGAGAATTTCTGTAAGAGCTCTCAACTTCTCTCTAGTTTAGAAAGAGAAAGAAAGAACTTATGAAAAAAGAACTTATGATACTAAGGGAGAGGAAGTCTCCTTTTATAGGAGTTTTATATGGTATTTTCGTAATTAAAAAGGAATCTAACTATTCATCCGAGTGGAGAATGACTATTCATCTGAGTGGTGAATGACTATTCATCCTTGGCATTTTCTTGAACTATTGCTGGAATCTTTGCTTTTGCTTTTGCTTTTTTGAAAGTAGCTTTTTCGAGCACTTTCTTTTGTCGGAATTTTGTCTGAATTCTACTCCGGGTATTTTGAATTCTTTTGGCAATTTTGTTCAGAATCCACTATTGCCAAAAACCGAATTGTCTTCAATATCAATCTCTGGTTCTTCTTCTTCTGATGAAGAGCCCTATTTTGGTGAAGACGGTGCAAATTTCAGAATTATGGCTTGCATTTCTTCTGGATTTTTGGCCGCTGCAAGCATTGAGGCCATCAGGGATTTCTGTGAAAGGAACTGGGTGTGCTCCTTTGTTTGTTGTAGTGGTGTCGGTGGTGTTTGTGGAGGCGCCTGTAAAGGAATGGGTTTTTGGGTATCTAACCATTCCTGGACTTTTCGTGGTGCGAGGCTTTTTGGTATTTTAAAGCTATCCCACCATCGGATTTTGAATCTTCTTCGGATAATTGGGATTTTGTCTTCCGAATAATCTACGAACCATGTAAAAACCCATGGTAAGTGGAATTTTGTGTTAAAAAGGTGTAGAGGCACAAATCTTTTTTCTTCCTCAGAGGGTTTAAACTGGGATTTGAAGAGGCTGAAAGATTTAGTGACTTCTGGTTTTTGTATTTCTAAGGTGGATCCGAATTGTTCCCACCATGAGTTCCACCATGTTGGAAATTGTGATGGATCACGTGAGGTATCAAAATGGAAAAGCCAAGTGTGGCTTAGGTTGGTATTTTGAATGAAAAAGGAATTGAACCAAGCTTGTTGGTAATCCCAGTAATTAAATGGAATATCAAAAAATGGTTCATTTTTGTGGGTGTCTGGGAAATTTAGTAGTTGAGACAGGTCATTCCCCCAATCAATAGGAGCAATTATGCTAAGTATTTTCCAAATTGAATAAGAGGGGTCTGGGTTTTATTTGTAAAAATTATTTTTAATTGTTGCTGATCCTGATATTTCAAGGATAACCTGATAAAAATATGGGGTTTTTAAAACTTCCCATGATTTATAAAAACATTTTTATCAAACATAATTTTGTAGTGCTAAAAAAGGGTCTTTATTAAAAAATCCTTTTTCAAGAGTCATAATATTTTGAAAAAATGGTTTTATGAAGAATTTAGGAGCAGGTTTTTTAGGGACTTGTGGTACCACATGTTGATTTTCTGAAAATTGTTTTTGAGAAAGGTTTTTTGAAGACTCTTCTTTCTCAAGTTGGAGTTTTGAAAATTCTTTTTGAGAAAGGGTTTTTGAAGCCTTTCTCGATTTTTATAAAATTTTGAGAGGTTTTTTCCTCTCCTGAGCTTTGAACAACTTCTTGTTTGGGATTTTGAAGTTGTATCAATGCTTGTTGTAATTCTGGGGATTTCGCCAGGAGTTGCAGAAGATTTTCGACAGTTATCTCTTGTGCTGGTGTTTTTTGTACAAATGCCGCGGCATTTTCATTTTCTTCTTTCATGACTGCATCGTACCATGACATGGGTTTTTTTAGTGGGAGATTTGGCAGGGAATTTTTCTTTTTCTTCCTTTGTGGGTTTTTTGGGAGCCATGGAATTTGTTTGTTGTTGTGGTGCAACAACATGTATATTTATTGGTGGAGGTATCTCTTCTTTTCTCTTTTGGAGCAATGCTCCACACATTGTATGGTAACAGTATTGTCCGGATTCTCTCATGTCCTTTCTGGATATTTTTTCTCTGTAACCCGGACATTGGGGCAAAGGACAGTGATAGGACATTTCTGTGTTGTAACTGGTATTGGAAATCTGTGGATTTTTATATGGATAATGATAGGATATTTCTGTGTAGTAACTGGTATTGGAAATCTGTGGGTCTATTCTCCTGTTTTTGAATAAACCACTGGTTAAAAGATTTTTAAAGTAAAAATTGTCATAAATTATTTTGCAGAAATTATTTTTGAATGCAATTTTCGAAAATTGTTTTTGATGTTGTAAATTATGCTTCAAAATTTTTTGTATGCAAAGGAATCAATTAATTGGATGGAACGGGTATCACAGTTTCTAGGGGACTCGGAATCCTGATCTAAAAAACTATTTCTTATTTTGCCTAGATGACAAGAATAAGTTTTAATCAGATCGAGGTCGCTAGGTAGAAGGAGTTTATTCAAATAATCTTTTTGATGTTTGACATCTATGTGTTTAACCATCTCTAACATGAATTCTTGATCCTTGGTCCCAATTCTACTCAATTGATCCTGGATAGCCTGAATAAATTCAGACTTATTTTGCTGGATATTCTTGACGCCATCTTTGGACACTTGAAAGGGTTTTAAGATAGGTTTTTGGCTTTTCGATTTCATATCCTTAGTCGCACCTGTGGAATCTATGGTGACTAAAGGGTTGGTTTTTATATCATTTTCCAGGTTGTATTTTTCATAAAAATCTTTTTGTAGGAATTTTTTGTCAACTTTGAAATCCTTTTGTAAAACACCAAGTTCGTTTACTAGGTTCTCTGTGATCGAGGAAAAAGTCGAACTAGTAGGTTCCTGGTCCTCTATCTTTTCTCTAACAGTGAGATTTTCATAAACGAGTCTTGGTATTTCGTTGGAGTAGTCTACGTTTCGTAGATTGGGTATATCAGACGTGGAACGTATGGGTTTTCATAAACGAGTCTTGGTATTTCGTTGGAGTAGTCTACGTTTCGTAGATTGGGTATATCAGACGTGGAACGTATGGGTTTTGCTTTGTAAGGAGTATTTATGACTGAAGGAATTTGTGAAACTCTTCCTAAGTCAAGGGTTTCTACGGAACTGGAATCATCGTATCTACTGCTCGTAGATTTTCTATGGAACGATAGACTGATTCTACCATCCTGGTATTGGGTTATTTCTCTGAGATGAGTATTTGGTTGAGAAGTCTCAAGAGGTTCAGGTTTGGCAACATCTTCTAAGATCCATTCGTCTGGTAAGGAAATATCCTTCCATCTCATAGGTCTCGGTATAACGGTGTTAGATCTGGAAAGATCGGTTTGTAAAAGAAGGGTTTCACCTTTCTTACTATGGTATCTGACTTTTGTGGCAAAAGCTGAAGTCATAGCTTTGTAATGGATTCGGTAAATTATAGCTACGGGAATCGATCCTTCAAGCATTTGGTAATTGTGAGTCTTGATTTGCAAGACAATGGATTTTTGGATATTTTTGTCGTATAAAGAAACTGAGAAATTTGGGTAACAGTCAAAGGATATTGGCTATGTGCAGAGACTAGACTCCACAGAACTCAATAAGGAATCTTCGAAATTTGTGAATCTGACATCACGTAAGATAGCAAGGATTGAGGTGTTTAATCCTTCCTTCGTGAGGGTTTTATCCCTACTTGGACTAATCCAATATGGATGTATTTGTAATTTCTTTCTCGGTGTCTTTTCAAAGAACTTTGAGAAAGTAATTGGATGGTTTCAAAAGGTTGAGATAATTGGATATCTCTTTCCTCAGTTTTGATTGTGAAATCGGTTTTGAATAACTGGTACTTGGAATTTTTTAAAATCTGGTCTCGATTTACTCTCGGTATTTCCCAATTATCGATAGATTTTTCAAAATCTTGTATCAAGATTTCTTCGGATTTTATTATCTTCTTTGAATCCATGGAAGAAGATGAACCAAAATCACGTGAAGTAGATCTGTTGAGAAACGGATCCATGTTATAGAACTCCTATTAATAGAGCGTCCGAACTTTCTTCCTTGCCTAGGTCTTTCCGTGGGTATAACTACCTGCGTTCGTTGAGGACTTACCGAACCTGGACCACCCTAACTCAGAAGTCTCCGTAACCTCTAACAAGGAATTCAACATCTGATCTGGACAATATCTCTCTCTATCTCTACCCTTTATGGATTTGATACCAAACTTAGACCGAGGATCTAAAGGGGATAACAAACACAGAAGGAATCGGGATATAAGGGATTGAAAAATCAAAGGATAATTGAAATATGCAGAAAGTGAATAAAGACTAACTTACAATTCAAGATTCCAGTTATGGAAACCATAAATCACAAGGTTCTGCATAAATTTAAATCAATTAGGCGATTGAACCAGCAAGGTATTTAATGCAGAAAGTAAAGGAATTTAAAGAATTTAAAAGCATGAATTATTAAAAGATTAGGAGGTAGTACCGTCCATAATCATATTCATTTAAAATAAATAAATTGGAATTTACAAAGTAAATTATCAAGGAGATAAACCTTTGAAATTTCTAGGGTATATTGGATCATATGATATGAGTCATATGATATGGGTCATATGAACTGAATCATATGGGTATTTGAGGGGGTATTTAGGAATTTTAAATCTAACCTAAAAGGGGAATTTCTGTAAGAGCTCTCAACTTCTCTCAAGTTTAGAAAGAGAAAGAAACAACTTATGAAAAAAGAACTTATGATACTATGGGAGAGGGAGTCTCCTTTTATAGGATTTTTACATGGTATTTTTGTAATTAAAAAGGAATCTAACTATTCATCCGAGTTTGAGAATGACTATTCATCCGAGTGGAGAATGACTATTCATCCTTGGCATTTTCTTGAATTATTGCTGAAATCTTTGCTTTTGCTTTTGCTTTTTTGAAAGTAGCTTTTTCGAGCACTTTCTTTTGTCGGAATTTTGTCTGAATTCTACTCCGGGTATTTTGAATTCTTTTGGCAATTTTGTTCAGAATCCACTATTGCCAAAAACCGAACTGTCTTCAATATCAATCTCTGGTTCTTCTTCTTCTGATGAAGAGCCCTATTTTGGTGAAGACGGTGCAAATTTTAGAATTATGGCTTGCATTTCTTCTGGATTTTTGGCCACTGCAAGCATTGAGGCCATCAGGGATTTCTGTGAAAGGAACTGGGTGTGCTCCTTTGTTTGTTGTAGTGGTGTCGGTGGTGTTTGTGGAGGCGCCTGTAAAGGAATGGGTTTTTGGGTATCTAACCATTCCTGGACTTTTTGTGGTGCGAGGCTTTTTGGTATTTTAAAGCTATCCCACCATCGTATTTTGAATCTTCTTCGGATAATTGGGATTTTTTCTTCCGAATAATCTACGAACCATGTAAAACCCCATGGTAAGTGGAATTTTGTGTTAAAAATGTGTCGAAGCACAAATCTCTTTTCTTCCTCTGAAGGTTTAAACTGGGATTTAAAGAGGCTAAAGGATTTAGTGACTTCTGATTTTTGTATTTCTAAGGTGGATCCGAATTGGTCCCACCATGAATTCAACCATGTTGGAAATTGTGATGGATCACATGAAGTATCAAAATGGAAAAGCCAAGTGTGGCTTAGGTTGGTATTTTGAACGAAAAAAGAATTGAACCAAGCTTGTTGGTAATCCCAGTAATTAAAAGGAATATCAAAAAATGGTTCATTTTTGTGGGTGTCTGGGAAATTTAGTAGTTGAGACAGTTCATTCCCTCAATCAATAGGAGCAATTACACTGAGAACTTTGCAAATTGAATAGGAGGGATCTGGGTTTATCTTGAAAAAATTATTTTTAATTGTTGCTGATCCTGATATTTCAAGGATAGCCTGATAAAAATATGGGGTTTTTAAAACTTTCCATGATTTATAAAAACATTTTTGTCAAACATAATTTTGTAGTGCTAAAAAGGATCTTTTTTCAAGAGTCACAATATTTTGAAAAAATGATTTTATGAAGAATTTAGGAGCAGGTTTTTTGGGGACTTGTGGTACCACATGTTGATTTTGTGAAAATTGTTTTTGAGAAAGGTTTTTGAAGACTCTTCTTTCTCAAGTTGGAGTTTTGAAAATTCTTTTTGAGAAAGGGTTTTTGAAGCCTTTCTCGATTTTTATAAAATTTTGAGAGGTTTTTTCCTCTCCTGAGCTTTGAACAACTTCTTGTTTGGGATTTTGAAGTTGTATCAATGCTTGTTGTAATTCTGGGGATTTCGCCAGGAGTTGCAGAAGATTTTCGGCAGTTATCTCTTGTGCTGGTGTTTTTTGCACAGATGCCGCGACATTTTCATTTTCTTCTTTCATGACTGCATCGTACCATGACTTGGGTTTTTTAGTGGGAGATTTGGCAGGGAATTTTTCTTTTTCTTCCTTTGTTGGTTTTTTGGGGGCCATGGAATTTGTTTGTTGTTGTGGTCCAACAACATGTATATTTATTGGTGGAGGTATCTCTTCTTTTCTCTTTTGGAGCAATGCTCCACACATTGTATGGTAACAGTATTGTCCGGATTCTCCCATGTCCTTTCTGGATATTTTTTCTCTGTAACCCGGACATTGGGGAAAAGGACAGTGATAGGACATTTTTGTGTTGTAACTGGTATTGGAAATCTGTGGATTTTTATAGGGATAATGATAGGATATTTTAGTGTAGTAACTGGTATTGGAAATATGTGGGTCTATTCTCCTGTTTTGGAATAAACCACTGGTTAAAAGACTTTTAAAGTAAAAATTGTCAGAAAATAATTTGCAGAAATTATTTTTGAATGCAATTTTCGAAAATTGTTTTTGATGTTGTAAATTATGCTTCAAAATTTTTTGTATGCAAAGGAATCAATTAATTGGATGGAACGGGTATCACAGTTTCTAGGGGACTCGGAATCCTGATCTAAAAAACTATTTCTTAATTCGCCTAGATGACAAGAATAAGTTTTAATCAGATCGAGGTCGCTAGGTAGAAGGAGTTTATTCAAATAATCTTTTTGATGTTTGACATCTATGTGTTGAACCATCTCTAACATGAATTCTTGATCCTTGGTTAAAACACAAACAAGTTTTCCCTTACCCTTATCAGAATTTTCAGAAGAACTGGTTGTAAGCAATTCATCTATTTGAAGGGCCTTGTTGTCTTCAGAAGACAGAGAAAAGTAGTCAGGTTCTGACTCGGCATTTGAATCGGAGGAATCAATGAGAAGATTTGAGATTTTTTGGGTGACGTCATCGTCGAGCTTCAATTCTTGTAATTTTGTATTCATTTTGCAGTATTTCGATGTATGACCTTTTTTGTGACATTTGTAACACGTAAGGTCCTTGTATTTGGAATAAGCTTTTTTGGTATTTGGTTTTCTGAAATAATGAGTATTTTTGTAGGGGTTTTTGTAATACTCTTCGTTGGTTTTGCTGAAATCTCTCTTTTTGTAACCTCTCGAAGTACTCTTAAGGGATTTATGAGTCTTGCTACAGTTTCATGTACAACTAGAAGAGGGTTTTGAGAAATTCGTATCAAACTGTTTGCAAAAGGTTCCAAGTTCGCACTTAGTTCTCTTTAGCTCCAGTTTGAGGTATTTTTGCAATTTCAGGTCTTGACAGATTTTTAGACCTTCCTGTTGAGTTATACTGACAAGTTGTCCGTATGTAAACTCACTGTAGGGTATAATCTGTTTACCACAATTCTCTTTGATTTTGTTCCTAACCTTTTCTCCTAAAAGGGTAGGTAATCCGACCAGGAATTTCTCTTTCCAAAATGGCTGGTTGGAATCTTCCCTGAGCATAACTCTGGTTAAGAAGCTATTTTTGTACCATTGGAAATCGCTGAGTTGCTTGCATTTGAGGTTGGAAAGTAATTCGCCCCTCTCATCCCGTACGAACTCACCATAAGAAGCCGATAAGATCACTTCCACTAGGCTAAAACTTATTATAATTGGAAACAAATCTATATCTAAATTTGGAAGAACAAACGTAAATCTTATTTGGCATGTTGTCTTGGTAGGATTGGAGTTCTTGGAGTAACTGGTAAAGTTGTTGTTATGTGATCAGGAGATCATTGGTTCAAGTCGTGGAAATAACATCTTCCAAAAATGTGAGGTAAGCTCGTGTACAATAGACCCTTGTGGTCCGGCCCTTCCCCGGACTCCGCGCATAGCGGGAGCTTAGTACACTGGACTGCCCTTTTTTACATGTTGTCATGGTAATGAAAGACTACCACGGTATACACGGTCAAAACCGTGTATATGGTGTGTATATTTTGTATATTCCTTACCATAATTATTAGAGTTCTTGTACATGTATAATTATGGTAGTAGTCTTGTATTATGAAAAGGTAGATTTAATTTCCATGATTATAAATTGTATATCATGTATATATATCTTCTCATTAATGAAAATAATCAGGGGATTATTCTCTTTCATGGTATCAACAGTCTATGTCAATATTTCCTTCTCCAAAACCTAGCTTCCGCCCCCCTAACTTGGCAACCTCTCGGCCACCGCCGACCGATAACCCCCTTCACTCCCTTAATTTTTTTTCCAAATCCCTAATTTTCATCTTGTTCTTCTATCATGTCTACCACAAAGAACACTTTTCATCTTGCCCTTGCAGTCTCCAATATCAAAACAACATTCATGTTGTTCTTGATATGGAAAACGTCCAATACGCGATGTAGGAAGAACTGTTTAAAATTCACGCCCAGTCTAATAGAGTCCTCCATCACATCGTCCCATCGGCGACAGGCAAGAAGAATGTGTCTTCCACGGATGATGAAATTGAGATGTAGGCAACTCTTGATGCTATGGTCCTTCAATGGATCTATTTCACCATCTTTATGGACCTCTTACAGACAATTATCGAACCCGACTCTAATGCAATGGAAGCTTGAAATAGGTTGTGTGATATATTTCAAGACAACAAAAATTCTCGTGTCGTGACACACATTAATATGGAAGATTTTCTGAATAACTCAGCCTATTGTCAACGGCTCAAGGAGTTGTCAGATCAACTAAAAAATGTTGGTGCGCTTGTCACTAATGATCATCTTGTTCTTCAGATAGTTGCAGGCCTCTCCGAGGTGTATAATGACGTTGGGACTCCTTCGTCAAAGAAATCCTCTCCCGCCATTCTACCAAACACGTTCTATGCTCACATTAGAAGAAGCAGGATTGGCTACAAAGACGGCTACCAGAACCAATTTCGCCATGATAGTGGCCACGTCCCGTGAAACTGATGACTCTCAGTCATTCTTTGAAAAGTATGGTCAAATCCTTAACAACGGGGGTGGAAAAAATGGTCAAAACCGTGGGAAAAATTCGGCGGTGGATATGGCGGCGGTAAGGGTGACGACCGCGGTGGCAGTGGTGGCAGACCGGCAGGGGGTGGCGGCAAGCAGGGGACCGGTCCATTGAACCCATGGCAGTAGGCTTGGGCTGCTGGGCAGTGGCCCTGGACCATGTCGTGGGCCAACGGATAGTGGCCCATGCCCCCCTGTCCATTTCCTTTACCCAATTGGGCTATGCCTAACGCTGGCCAGCAGAGGCAGAAAACAACTGGGCCGGTAAACAATTCCTGGAAGTAGGTTGGCCTGCTTGGGCCTCGGCCTCAGCAGGCCTTTGCTACTGCCGACCCAGCAGCGGTGGCCGCGACACTTATGGATATCGAGGCAGTGATGCATACATTTGGATTAAATCCCTCGAATGTAAATTGGTACATGGACACCGGTGCTACTTCTCACATGACATCCGCACCAGGTAATCTCTCGTCTTATTTCAATTTGAACAAAAATCGCGGCGTAGTTTTTGGTAATGGTCATTCAATTCCAATTCGTGGTTATGATCACACAAATTTATCTCCCCTAAACCCACCTCTCGCCTAGCAAAATGTCTTTCATGCTTCTCACTTAATTAAAAATTTGGTGTCTATTCAAAAATTTACAACTGATAATTGGGTTTCTGTTGACTTTGACCCTTTTGGATTTTCTGTGAAGGGGTTTTCGATGGGGATACCTAAAATGAGATGTGATTGTCGGGGTGAGCTTTATCCCATCACCATTTCCACCATCACCACCACTAATCAAGCCACACCTCAACGTTTGCCGCCTTAGCACTTTCCTTATGACATACACGTTTGGGTCATCGTGGGGTGTCTGTTATTTCCTCTCTTAAAAATAATAATTTTATTGAGTGTAATAGTACGCGTAGTATTAATGTTTGTTTGTCTTGTTCGCTTGGAAAATATGTTAAATTACCATTTGTTGCTTCCAATTTTAATACTTTGATGCCGTTTGATATTATTCATAGTGATTTGTGGACATATCCCATTTTGAGCTCTTTAGGCGATCGTTACTATGTGTTATATTTGGATGATTATTATAATTTTTTGTGGACTTTTCTATTGTCTAAAAAGTCTCAAGTTTATTCCATTTTTCCATCGTTTAGAGCATTCATTCGTACCCAATTTGAACAGAAAATTAAAACATTCAATGTGATAATGGGCCATTTCGGGATTTTTGTAATAATAATGGCATATTTTTCAGTTTTCTTGTCCTCATACGTCCTCACAAAATGGGAAATCCGAAAGTAAAATTCGTACCATTAATAATATTATTCGTATTTTACTAGCCCATGCTTCATTACCACATTCTTTTTTGCATCATGCATTACAAATGGCTACTTACCTCTTTAATATACTCCCGAGCAAAGGACTAGCATACCAATCTCCACTCCAAACTCTTTATCATAAGGATCATTCATATTCTCATCTTAGGATATTTGGGTGTTTATGCTATCCTCTCTTCCCATCTACTGCAATTAACAAACTTCAAGCTCGTTCTACTGCTTGTGTGTTTTTGGTTATCCGTCTAATCATCGTGGTTACAAATGTGTTGATTTATCCTATAATAAAATCATAATTAGTCAGCATGTCATTTTTTATGAGACCCAATTTCCGTGTGCTAAATTGTATAATTTCATGTCTAGTTCTTATAATTTTTTGGATGATGAGCTCTCATCATATATCATCCACCATTGGGCCCAACATTCCCGTGACCCAATTCTGCCAACAGGCCCACTACCTGCTGGCCCAAATATTCGCTGTCCAGATCTAGTTTCTCAGCAATAGGCCTACTGCCTGCTGACTCATCTAGTCTTGGTCTCAGTCTGGTTTCTCGGCCATCAAGCCCACTGCCTGCAGGCCCATTGTTGACACCCAATTGTGTCCCGTATTTTCCAATTTATTTGTAATTTTAAATATTTTTAACACCTCAAAAAAATTTTAATCTATATACATACATGCATATATATATATATATATATATATATACCAAACTTAGGCCGAGGATCTAAAGGGGATAACAGACAGAGAAGGAATCAAGATATAAGGGATTGATAAATTAAAGGATAATTGAAGAATGTAGAAGGTAAATAAAGCTTGACTTACAATTCAAGGTTCTAGTTATGGAAACCATGGATCACAAGGTTCTGCAGGTATTTAAATGAAATAGGCGGTTGAACCGGCCAAGTATTTAATGCAGGAATTTAAAGAATTTAAATGCATAAAGTATTTTAAAAGATTAGGAGGTAGTACCGTCCATAATCATATTCATTTAAAAATTGGAATTTACAAAGATAATTATCAAGGAGAGAAACCTTGGGAATTTCAGGGGTATTTGGATCATATGATATGAGTCATATGATATGGATCATATGAACTGAATCATATGGGTATTTAGAGGGGTATTTAATCCTAACCTAAAGGGGAATTTCTGTAAGAGCTCTCAACTTCTCTCTAATTGTAGAAAGAGAAAGACTTACTAAAAGACTTAGTAAAAAATGACTTATCCTTCTAAGGGAGAGGGAGTCTCCTTTTATAGGAGTTTTACAGGGTATTTTTGTAATAAAGGGGAATTTAAACTATTCATCCGCATCACTATTCATCCGTGTCACTATTCATCCGCGTCACTATTCATCCGAGTGGAGAATCACTGTTCTTTCTTTTGGCATTTTCTCGAATTATTGCGGGAATCTTTGCTTTTTTGAAAGTAGCTTTTTCGAGCACTTTCTTTTGTCGGAATTTTGTCTGAATTCTACTCCGGGTATTTTGAATTCTTTTGGCAATTTTGTTCAGAATCCACTATTGCCAAAAACCGAACTGTCTTCAATATCAATCTCTGGTTCTTCTTCTTCTGATGAAGAGCCCTATTTTGGTGAAGACGGTGCAAATTTCAGAATTATGGCTTGCATTTCTTCTGGATTTTTGGCCGTTGCAAGCACTGAGGCCATCTGGGATTTCTGTGAAAGGAACCGGGTGTGCTCCTTTGTTTGTAGTGGTGCCGGTGGTGTTTGTGGAGGCGCCTGTAAAGGGATGGATTTCTGGGTATCTAACCATTCCTGAACTTTTTGTGGTGCGAGGCTTTTTGGTATTTTAAAGCTATCCCACCATCGGATTTTGAATCTTCTTCGGATAATTGGGATTTTGTCTTCCGAATAATCTACGAACCATGTAAAGACCCATGGTAAGTGGAACTTTGTGTGAAAAAGGTGTAGAGACACAAATCTCTTTTCTTCCTCTGAAGGTTTAAACTGGGATTTAATGAGGCTAAAGGATTTAGTGACTTCTGGTTTTTGTATTTCTAAGGTGGATCCGAATTGTTCCCACCATGAGTTCCACCATGTTGGAAATTGTGATGGATCACGTGAGGTATCAAAATGGAAAAGCCAAGTGTGGCTTAGGTTGGTATTTTGAACGAAAAAAGAATTGAACCAAGCTTGTTGGTAATCCCAGTAATTAACAGGAATATCAAAAAATGGTTCATTTTTGTGGGTGTCTGGGAAATTTAGTAGTTGAGACAGTTCATTCCCTCAATCAATAGGAGCAATTACACTGAGAATTTTGCAAATTGAATAGGAGGGATCTGGGTTTATCTTGAAAAAATTATTTTTAATTGTTGCTGATCCTGATATTTCAAGGATAGCCTGATAAAAATATGGGGGTTTTTAAAACTTCCTATGATTTATAAAAACATTTTTGTCAAACATAATTTTGTAGTGCTAAAAAAGGGTCTTTATTAAAAAAATCCTTTTTCAAGAGTCACAATATTTTGAAAAAATGGTTTTATGAAGAATTTAGGAGCAGGTTTTTTGGGGACTTGTGGTACCACAAGTTGATTTTTTGAAAATTGTTTTTGAGAAAGGTTTATTGAAGACTCTTCTTTCTCAAGTTGTAGTTTTGAAAATTCTTTTTGAGAAAGGGTTTTTGAAGATTCTCCTTTCTCGATTTTTATAAAATCTTGAGAGGTTTTTCCCCTCCTGAGCTTTGAACAACTTCTTGTTTGGAATTTTGAAGTTGTATTAATGCCTGTTGTATCTCTGGTGATTTCGCCAGAAGTTGTAGGAGATTTTCCGCAGTTATGTCCCGTGCTGGAGTTTTTTGTACGGACTCTGCGATAATTTCATTTTCTTCTTTCATGACAATCTCATACCATGACGGTTTTTCAGGGAATTTTTCTCTTTCTTCTTTTGTGGGTTTTTTAGAGGCCATGGAATTTGGTTGTTGTTGTGGTGCATCAACAGGTGTATTTATTGGTGGAGGAGATATCTCTTCCTTTCTTTTTTGAAGCAATGCTCCACACATCGAGTGGTAACAGTACTGTCCAGATTCTTTCATGTCCTTTCTGGATATTTTTTCTTTGAAACCCGGACATTGCGGCAAAGGACAGTGATATGACATTTTTTTGTTGTATCTGGTATTGGAAATCTGTGGATTTTTATAGGCATATTGACAGGGTATTTCTGTGCTGTAGCTGGTTTTGTAAACCTGTGGGTTTCTGCTCCTGTTTTCGGATAAACCACTGGTTAAAATATTTTTAAAGTAAAAATTGTCAGAAATAAGTTCGCATAAATCATTTTTGAATGCAATTTTTGAAAATCGTTTCAAAAGTTTTTTGTATGCAAAGGAATTAATTAATTTAAAGGAACAAGTATCATAGTTTGCAAGGGACTTGAAATTTTGATAAAAACTATTTCTTAATTCTCCTAGGTGGCAAGAATAAGTTTTAATCAAATCAAGGTCGCTAGCTTTTGGTTTTTTCAAAAAAGGGAATTTTAAATTTTTTCTATTGGAATCAAAAGAGATGAAATCATTATCGACTTTATAAGGAGTGATAAGATTAATAAATGGTGTTCCTAAGATAACGAAATTGTGAATGTCTTTTACTAAGACAAACAACATTGGAATAGAAACATCATTAATAATAACAGACGCATTGGTTTGGGAATTGATTTCTACCTTCGTGTTATTGGCCGCTGCTAGAGTTTCCTGGGTATTTTCATGAAATTGATTAGGTACTAGACCTGTTTTTATGCAATTCAGATCTGCACCGGTGTCAAAAAGAGCAATAGTAGTAATCCTAAAATTGCATGGCAATTTAAGGGTTGTTTGAACAAGGTATTTTTTGGACGTGATTTGTCGTAAGACAGTAAGGAATTCTTGTGGGACCTCTTCAACGAAAGGGTTGTCAGGAGGTTCTCCTGGATCTTCAGAGTCGGAATTGTCTGACTCAGAACTAGATTCAGAATTATTCTGGGTATTTGACAGGAGTGTTTTAAGTAAAATAGAGTCTTGATCCTGTTTTGCTCGTAGAGCCTTGATCTCTACTTTGATTTGTTTTACATCTCTCTGGAGTTCTAGAATCGGGGTTTCTTTGGAGACTTTCATCCCTTTACCCTTTTTCAGGATTTTTGTTAAATCGTAGGTATTTTTGGAGGTGTTTGGCAAAATAGAATTTTTGAAATCATTTTTCTCGTCAGTAAAAGACTTGAGGAGTTTATTCAAATAGTCTTTTTGGTGTTCGGTATCTATGTGTTGAACCATTTCTAACATGAATTCTTGATCCTTGGTTAAAACACAAACAAGTTTTCCCTTACCCTTATCGGAATATTCAGAAGAACTGGTTGTAAGCAATTCATCTATTTGGAGGGCTTTGTTGTCTTCAGAAGACAGAGAAAAGTAGTCAGGTTCTGACTCGGCATTTGAATCGGAGGAATCAACGAGATGATTGGAAATTTTCTGGGTGACGTCTTCATCGAGCTTCAATTCTTGTAATTTTGTATTCATTTTGCAGTATCTCGATGTATGGCCTTTTTGTGACATTTGTAACACGTAATGTCTTTGTATTTTGAATCAGGTTTTTTGGTATTTGGTCTTTTGAGACGATGAGTATTTTTGTATGGGTTTTTGTAATACTCTTCGTTGGATTTGCTGAAATCTCTCTTTTTGTAACCTATAGAAGTACTCTTAAGGGATTTATGAGTTTTGCTAGAGTTTTCTGTACAACTGGAAGAGGGTTTTGAGAAATTCGTATCAAACTGTTTGCAAAAGGTTCCAAGTTCGCACTTAGTTCTCTTTAGCTCCAGCTTGAGGTGTTTTTGTAATTTTAGGTCTTGACAGATCTTCAAACCTTCCTGTTGAGTTATACTGACCAGTTGTCCATATGTAAACTCACTGTAGGGTATAATCTGTTTACCGCAATTATCTTTGATTTTATTCCTAACCTTTTCTCCTAAAAGGGTAAGTAATCCGGCCAGGAATTTCTCTTTCCAAAATGGCTGGTTTGAATCTTCCCTGAGCATAACTAGAAAGGTATTTTTGTACCATTGGAAATCGTTGAGTTGTTTGCATTTGAGGTTTGAAACTAATTCGGCATTTTTGTCTTTCAAATGCGAAGAATCTCCTATGAAATTTAAAGAGATTGTGAGGATCAAGGTTACTACGATATCTTGTAGGGGTTCACCTTGTTCATCAAGGATCGGTAATCCTTCTTCGTCGGTTTTGATGGAATTGAGGATATCATCATTTTGTTGATCAGCGAGATAATTATCCCACCAACCTTTCAATTGACCAGAGAATCCTGTGATGAGCAGTTCTGCAATGGTCTTGTCTTGCATACCGTTTTGGGTTTTGTAGGCATTTGCAGCCATGGTCATTTGTTGGAGAAAACTGAGAATATTGTATTCGGTCATCCCATCTATGTTCCAATCATAAATGGAAGAGGTATTGAAACGGGATTGAGCTAGGGGTTTGACTATTCCTAGGTCAGGAGCAGGAATAATTTGTAATTGTTGTTGTTGGACCTGTTGTATTGGTTGTTGCCAATCCACATGGTTAATAAAAGGTTTTTTGTTTTGGAATTGATTTGAAGTACTACCGTCGTCGGAATCGTTGAGAAGAGTAGTAATTTTGTTGGAAGATTGTGGAGTATTAGGAACAACGTGTTCAGTATTAGAACTGTTGGACGTCCCAATTCTACTTAATTGATTTTGGATAGCCTGAATAAATTCAGACTTATTTTGCTGGATATTCTTGACGCCATCTTTGGACACCTGAAAGGGTTTGAAGATAGGCTTTTTGCTTTTTGGTTTCATCTCTTTAGTCGTACCTGTGGAATCTATGGTGACTAGAGGGTTGGCTTTTATGTGTTTTTCTACCCTGTCGAGTTGTTTTCCTAGGGTATTCAAACTGATATTGGTAAAATTATTTTGAGCGAGTATACTCCTGGTATTTGTTTTCTCATCCTCAGCTGGATTCTTAAGAGGAATCGCGTCTATAGGGCAACCATGAATAACATGCTTGATGCTTTGTAGAGGAGGGTGATTGGATTGGACCTTTCTAGAATCAGCTAGGGTTTCCCATTCCGGTGTTTTGTTCCTAGTCGTAACGGGATTTACCGTTTTAGAAAAGGGATAATGAATGGAATTTTCAAAGGAGTAAATTTCAAACCAGTTAAAAAATAGAATGTTTATCCTATGTTCATTAACAAAGTTGTAAAATTCTTCCTGTATTTTTGTCCTAGTATTTAAAAAGGTTTTGAGGAACCAAACTCTTTTTTCTAGGTTGTATTTTTCATAAAAATCTTTTTGAAGAAATTTTTTGTCAATTGTGAAACCTTTTTGTAAAATGCCAAGTTCGTTTAATAGGTTTTCTATAAGAGAGGAAAAAGTCGGACTAGTAGGTTCTAGGTCCTCTATCTTTTCTCTAACAGTAGGATTTTCATAAACGGGTCTCGGTATTTCGTTTGAGTAATCTACGTTTCGTAGATTGGGTATATCAGACGTAGAACATCTAGGTTTTGGTCTGTAAGGAGTATTGATGACTGAAGGAATTTGTGAAACTCTTCCTAAGTCGAGAGTTTCTACGGAACTGGAATCATCGTATCTACTGCTCGTAGATTTTTTATGGAACGATAGACTGACTCTACCATCCTGGTATTGGGTTATTTCTCTGAGACGAGTATTTGGTTGGGATGTCTCAAGAGGCTCCGACTTGACAACACCTTCGAAGATCCATTCGTCTGGTAAGGAAATATCCTTCCATCTCATGGGTCTCAGTATAACGGTGTTAGACCTGGAAAGATCGGTTTGTAGAAGAAGGGTTTCACCTTTCTTACTATGGTATCTGACTTTTGTCGCAAAAGCTGAAGTCATAGCTTTGTAATGAATTCGGTAAATTATAGCTACGGGAATCGATCATTCAAGCATTTGGTAATTGTGAGTCTTGATTTGTAAGACTATGGATTTTTGGATATTTTTGTCATTTAAAGAGACTGAGAAATTTGGGTAACAGTCAAAAGATATTGGTCCTGTGCAGAGACTAGACTCAACATAACTCAATAAGGAATCTTCAAAATTTGTGAATCTGGCATCACGTAAAACAGCAAGGATTGAGGTGTTTAATCCTTCCTTTGTGAGGGGTTTTATCCCTATTTGGACTAATCCAATATTGATGTATTTGAAATTTCTTTCTCGGTGTCTTCTCAAGGAATTTTGAGAAAGTAATTGAATGGTTTCAAAAGGTTGAGATAATTGGATATCTCTTTCCTCAGTTTTGATTGTGAAATCGGTTTTGAATAACTGGTATTTCAAATTTTTGTAAATCTGGTCTCGATTTACTTTCGGTATTTCCCAATTATCGATAGATTTGTCAAAATCTTGTATCAAGATTTCTTCGGAGTTTATTATCTTCTTTGAATCCATGGAAGAAGATGAACCAAAATCACGCGAAGTAGATCTATTAAGAAACGGATCCATGTTATGGAATTCCTATAACAGAGCGTCTGAACTTTTCTCTTTGCTTAGGACTTCGGCCTATTGGTATAACTGTCTGCGTTCGTTGAGGACTTACCGAGCCTGGACACCTAACGTCGAGATCTCCATAACCTCTAACAAGGAGTCAACATCTGGTCTAGACCATATTCTCGCTATATCTACCCTTTATGGCTTTGATACCAAATTGTAAGTCAAGCTTTATGGCATATGGTATCAAAGCCAGAAAATTTCCAATCTTCTCGTTGATTCCTCCGATTCAAATGCCGAGTCAGAACCTGACTACTTTTCTCTGTCTTCTGAAGACAACAAAGCCCTCCAAATAGATGAATTGCTTACAACTAGTTCTTTTGAATATTCCGATAAGGGTAAGGGAAAACTTGTTTGTGTTTTAACCAAGGATCAAGAATTCATGTTAGAAATGGTTCAACACATAGATACCGAACACCAAAAATACTATTTGAATAAACTCCTCAAGTCTTTTACTGTCGAGAAAAAAGATTTCAAAAATTCTATTTTGCCAAACACCTCCAAAAATATCTACGATTTAACAAAAATCCTGAAAAAGGGTAAAGGGATGAAAGACTCCAAAGAAACCACGATTCTAGAACTCCAGAGAGACGTAAAACAAATCAAAGTAGAGATCAAGGCTCTACGAGCAAAACAGGATCAAGACTCTATTTTACTTAAAACACTCCTGTCAAATACCCAGAATAATTAGAATCGATTACGAGTCAGACAATTCCGACTCTGAAGATCCAGGAGAACCTCCTGACAACCCTTTCGTTGAAGAGGTCCCACAAGAATTCCTTACTGTCTTACGACAAATCACGTCCAAAAAATACCTTGTTCAAATAACCCTTAAATTCACAGGCAATTTTAGGATTACTACTATTGCTCTTTTTGACACCGGTGCAGATCTGAATTGCATAAAAACAAGTCTAGTACCTAATCAATTTCATGAAAATACCCAGGAAACTCTAGCAGTGGCCAATAACACGAAGCTAGAAATCAATTCCCAAACCAATGCGTCTGTTATTATTAATGATGTTTCTATTACAACGTCGTTTGTCTTAGTAAAAGACATTCACAATTTCGTTATCTTAGGAACACCATCTATTAATCTTATCACTCCTTATAAAGTCGATAATGATTTTATCTCTTTTGATTCCAATAGAAAGAATTTAAAATTCCCTTTTTTGAAAAAACCAAAAGCTAGCGACCTTGATTTGATTAAAACTTATTCTTGCCACCTAGGAGAATTAAGAAATAGTTTTTATCAAAATTTCAAGTCCCTTGCAAACTATGATACTTGTTCCTTTAAATTAATTAATTCCTTTGCATACAAAAAACTTTTGAAACGGTTTTCAAAAATTGCATTCAAAAATGATTTATGCAAACTTATTTCTGACAATTTTTACTTTGAAAATATTTTAAGCAGTGGTTTATCCGAAAATAGGAGCAGAAACCCACAGGTTTACAAAACCAGCTACAACACAGAAATACCCTGTCAATATGCCTATAAAAATCCATAGATTTCCAATACCAGATACAACAAAAAAATGTCCTATCATTGTCCTTTGCCGCAATGTCCGGGATTCAAAGAAAAAATATCCAGAAAGGACATGAAAGAATCTGGACAGTATTGTTACCACGCAATGTGTGGAGCATTGCTTCAAAAAATAAAGGAAGAGATACCTCCTCCACCAATAAATACACCTGTTGCTGCACCACAACAACAACCAAATTCCATGGCCCCTAAAAAACCCACAAAAGAAGAAAAAGAAAAATTCCCTGAAAAACCGTCATGGTATAAGATTGTCATGAAAGAAGAAAATGAAATTATCGCAGAGTCCGTACAAAAAACTCCAGCATGGGACATAACTGCGAAAAATCTCCTACAACTTCTGGCGAAATCACCAGAGATACAACAGGCATTAATACAACTTCAAAATTCCAAACAAGAAGTTGTTCAAAGCTCAGGAGGGGAAAAAACCTCTCAAAATTTTATAAAAATCGAGAAAGGAGAATCTTCAAAAACCCTTTCTCAAAAAGAATTTTCAAAACTGCAACCCTATAGACGCGATTCCTCTTAAGAATCCAGCTGAGGATGAGAAAACAAATACCAGGAGTATACTCGCTCAAAACAATTTTACCAATATCAGTTTGAATACCCTAGGAAAACAACTCGACAGGGTAGAAAAACATATAAAAGCCAACCCTCTAGTCACCATAGATTCCACAGGTACGACTAAAGAGATGAAACCAAAAAGCCAAAAGCCTATCTTCAAACCCTTTTAGGTGTCCAAAGATGGCGTCAAGAATATCCAGCAAAATAAGTCTGAATTTATTCAGGCTATCCAAGATCAATTGAGTAGAATTGGGACGTCCAACAGTTCTAATACTGAACACGTTGTTCCTGATACTCCACAATCTTCCAACAAAATCACTACTCTTGTCAACGATTCCGACGACGGTAGTACTTCAAAACAATTCCGAAACAAAAAATCTTTTGTTAACCATTTGGATTGGCAACAACCAATACAACAGGTCCAACAACAGAAATTACAAATTATTCCTGCTCCTGACCTAGGAATAGTAAAACCCCTTGCTCAATCCCTATTCAATGCCTCTTCCATTTATGATTGGAACATAGATGGGATGACCGAATACAATATTCTCATTTTTCTCCAACAAATGACCATGGCTGCGAACGCCTACAAAACCCAAAATGGTACGCAAGACAAGACCATTGCAGAACTGCTCATCGCAGGTTTCTCTGGTCAATTGAAAGGTTGGTGGGATAATTATCTCGATGATCAACAAAAGGAAGATATCCTCAATTCCATCAAAACCGACGAAAAAGGATTACCAATCCTTGACGAACAAGGTGAACCCCTACAAGATGCCGTAGCAACCTTGATTCTCACAATCTCTTTAAATTTCATAGGAGATTCTTCGCATTTGAAAGATAAAAATGCCGAATTACTTTCGAACCTCAAATGCAAACAACTCAGCGATTTCCAATGGTACAAAAATACCTTCCTAACCAGAGTCATGCTCAGGGAAGATTCAAACCAGCCATTTTGGAAAGAGAAATTCCTGTCCGGATTACCTTCCCTTTTAGGAGAAAAGGTTAGGAACAAAATCAAAGACAATTGCGGTAAACAGATTATACCCTACAGTGAGTTCACATACGGACAACTGGTCAGTATAACTCAACGTGAAGGTTTGAAGATCTGTCAAGACCTGAAATTACAGAAACACCTCAAGCTGGAGCTAAAGAGAACTAAGTGCGAACTTGGAACCTTTTGCAAACAGTTTGATACGAATTTCTCAAAACCCTCTTCCAGTTGTACAGGAAACTGTAGCAAGACTCATAAATCCCTTAAGAGTACTTCTAGAGGTTACAAAAAGAGAGATTTCAGCAAATCTAACGAAGAGTATTACAAAAATACTCATCGCCTCAAAAGACCAAATACCAAGAAATCTGATTCCAAATACAAAGACATTACGTGTTACAAATGTCACAAAAAATGACATACATCGAGATACTGTAAAATGAATACAAAATTACAAGAATTGAAGCTCGATGAAGACGTCACCCAGAAAAATTCCAATTTTTAAATGAATATGATTATGGACGGTACTACCTCCTAATCTTTTAAAATACTTTATGCATTTAAATTCTTTAAATTCCTGCATTAAATACTTGGCCGGTTCAACCGCCTATTTTATTTAAATACCTACAGAACCTTGTAATCCATGGTTTCCATAAATGCTACGGGCGCATTTGTGTGTCCAAATGACATCACTAAGAACTCGAAGTGCCCATACCTTGTCCTCAAAGACGTCTTCGGAATATCCTTCTCCTTAACTCTTAACTGATGGTACCCTTAACTTAGGTCGATCCTTGAGACCCTGCGTTACCCACTTCGGCTTATGTTATAGATACTAATTCCGACAAGTCAGATGAGTTGACTGGAAACAATGATAACACCATACTAAAGAAGCATATTTGCACACAAAAATCTTGACTTCAAACATTCACAGTATAGCGCTATGCCATCGATCACACTACCACACGTCATCGTTCATCATCATAATCGGTACTACTGATTCACATCATCGTCTGCCTACATAAGTTCGCTAATTAATCTCGGGAAAGGAAAGCACTACAGAGAATAATAATAAGGGTTTGATGTTTCATAGAAATTATATAAGGTATGAGAAGGGAAATTATCATACAAACAGATAGGACCAGACTCACCAAGAGAAATATCGCTTTTGAATAACATCATACACGTTGTAACACAAATTAAGGGACTCCGTTGCGGTGGATAATCCGTTCATCGAGACGCTTCTGCACCCACAGAACTTGGTTCACTGAAGTGAACGACTGGGAAGAGACAACTTTCGTTGGAACAGCATATTCATCCACTTATTATGACTCGTTGGGGTGGATAAGGGTTCTACCAGGGCAGAAGACACGAAGTTTCATATATTTCCCCCAAAACTGATTAGTCCCCCATTCCCTTCCACTTTCTCAACTCCCAAAACTCCCAAACCCATTTCCAACTCTCCCCATTCTGAGTATCCTGCAAAACATTTCCATAAACTCTACTCAGACAAAATCACTCTTTACTCTCATCCATAACTCCTCCATACCACTGCCCCGCTTCCCTTCCGACTCGCTGGAGCCCACCCATGGCAGCACACACCCCAAGGCTATCGAATCTCACTCTCAACTCTTACCACTCAAGTTCTTCCCTCAATAAGTTCCCAAAACTTTGTATTACGTGTTATTGAGCCATAAACTAGGATAGAAGTATAGTAGTGGGTGTATAAATTTCATAAACCTTGAAAATCTTGGGGTGGGTATTGTCATGTTGGTAGACTCACAGATAGTATAAAATAAGGTTGTAATAAGGTTATACACTTCATGTAAACACATACACGCACCAAGGGAGTGAGTTTTCAATCCTAAATAGAGTGGATTTTTCTAAAATATTCCGACTGGGTTACCTGGGATAACAATCTCGCTCTAGTAGATGCCCTTTCCATTGGAGCAGATTCGCAAAGGCGTAATAGGGGCTTGCTTAAGCGGAAAGGAGGGGAACACAATGATTCTTCCGAAGTGGACACATTTCTCGCTGGGGAAGATTTACTCCAGTTGAAGGTTGTTCCACTGAAGCGAAAATAACATAGCAACTATGCTAAACTAGTAGCTTTGCATAGACCTACTCGAGTTGAATTTTATTAGTTTCTTAGGCTTGTTGGGAACGTAATAACATGACACATAGACTCCTAACACCGAACTGACATAGCTTTGATACTTTCAGGTGTAACATATCAAAATCAAATGGAAAATCTCACTCAACAACATGGACTTATTGATGAGGAGACAACGGGTGACTATAATGTGTTCTGATTCATGTCTCGGGGCTGCCAGATTCATTATATTTAGGATTTGAGAAACAAAAATTTTCTAAAGGAAAGAGGCATAGACTTGACCGGTGTGAAAGAGTTTATTCCCTACTTTCACACCCGACTAATACAGACAGGCTGGATGTGCTTTGCTCCAGCACCTTGCAAGGCCAACGAGGACTGGGTAAGAGAGTTTTATGGAAACTTGAAGAAGGTGAGGTTGTCGAAGCCAAATCTTGTGATAAATATTCGAGGCAAAATGGTACCAATTGGGGCCAAAGTGATTAATGATCTTTATGGGTTGCCCAACCACCTACCTGAGCTCATGAGGGCCAAGTTAGATTGTGGTAATTGAGAGTGTCTAGTTGTAGAGGAGCATCGGAACAAGATTACATGGGCTAATAAGAAATCGAGGATCACAAATGAGTACTTCACGATAGAGGCAAAAAGGTGGCAAAATTATCATTGTCAGCAGGGTGAGACCTTATAGCAACAAGTCCAGATGCGCTTACATTCGCGCCTTTATGGTAGCATACATTCTTGATGGTGTCCCGGTGAATGTGGGCTATCACATCATTCATGAGTGGAAGGATTATTTGGCCAACGGAGGGTCAACTCTGAAATTCCCTTCTCTGATTCCCGAGCTATGCCGGACGGCGGGTGCGATGTTTAAGCCTGATGATAACTGGAGAGATCCTGATGGTGTATTCTACCCCTTGAGAGTGTCAAGGGAGGGCACACTAGTGAAGGTAAAAGGAGGAGGGTAGAACTGAATGTGAATAGTGAGGGTACTGATGATAGGTTGCAGTTGCATTTGCAATCGCAACATCAAGGGCCACTTGGTGCTATAGGTTCGTAGTTACAGAAGATTAGAGACTTAAATGTTGGACTTCTTAGGATTTCTGTCGAGGCTAGTTCTTTGGGTGCTCTTGTTGACAACTTGTCCCGCAAGGAGATGAACGAATTTCTTGAGTCACATAAGGCTCTACAGACCTCAGTTGGTGCACTAGAGATAATGTACAAGGGATGGCCATAGACCATAGTAGTCTCTGTATGAAATTCAAGAAGGAGAAGAAAAGGAACAAATCCCAGGCCAAGCTTCTCATGAAGGTGTGGAGAGGCATCAAGGGTTGGTTCAAACACTTGGAATTCAAGGACCCCCTTCCCATGGAGAATGAGCATGATGATGAGGACTACTCTTTCCTAAATAGGGCAGATGATAGCAGCACTGAGGGGAGGTGAGGATGTGTCTAGCTCGATGAGACATCATTGAGCCCATGTTTGGTATTTGCAGTTAGCTCATGTTAGGCTTGTTTCAAATAAATTTTTTTTCCTGGTGTTTATTGGATGTGTTGGATAATTTGTTTTGGCTTGATTGCCTTTATTTTCTATTGCTTTGGTTTGGTGAATGCTTGGATTATTTTAGGATATTCCTAGTTAGTTTCTCATCTTTATTTGGTAGACATCATCGGATATTGAGTATTTTGGCTATCTAAAATCTCTTTGCTAGTTTTTCTATGATTTTATTGGTGGTGGTATATATTTATCAATGCACAAGTGTAGAATCTCCAAAATAGAGGCATAACTCCCTTGTTTTTGCCCAATAATTCCACTAGGGCGGAGATGAGATCCGCTATGGTGGGCTCACTGTCACACCCAGCACACGGTGCCCTAAGGCTCGAGCATACCGATCCTCATACTTGAAAGATAGACAACAACTCATGGCCGAACAAGGCCTTTGATACATACTCAACTGAATAAGGACATAGCCACCTGCACTCAGAAAAGGCCCAAACCATACATATATATATAGTAATGCCGACAAGGATGACATAAGAATAATAAATCTATTAGAGAGGCCTACGAGGCCACACATAACTGTCACACATACACAATTGTTTACAAGCCTCTAAGGAGTATACTAACAACAACTGGTCGAGACAGGGCCATGCCATACCTAACTATATCCATATGCATAACCATTATACCTATCAACTTACTATACAACTTCAGAAGAATGGAGTGTGACGACCTCTAGCTGAGTCGAGTCTTATTGTGAGGAAATCATCTGTATCTCTATCTGTACCTGCGGGCATTAAATGTAGTGCCCCTGAAAAGGGGCATCAGTATGAAAGATGTATTGAACATGTAAGGAACATAACAAATGTAGATAGAAGACATATCATAAGAGCTGAGGGTACAGAAGTTAACTTGAAACTCATAAGAAGCCTCTGAGGACCTACTTGTCCCAATCAAGGAAACGTATATATGTCTATAAAATTCAACCCACTCAGTGGGGCCATATAATGTAATATCCCACCTCACTTTGTGGTAATCATATCATAATACATATATATCATACCCGACCTCGATGCGGACTCGGTCGTACCCAGCCTAGATGTGGGACTCGATAATATCAAAACCAACAACAGTTGGGTGCATATCTACGTTACGTACCTGGCCAATAATAGCGCGTCGCGATAAGAAAAAAATACATATATATAAGTGCAATGCAATACAGACTCTGAGGGGCCTTATGAAACCAATCATAGTGACTCAAGGTCGTTATCCTCCGATTATCGTTATGTAACTGTGTTTGTATTACTAAATGAGAGTCATCAATGATCATAAGAAAAATAAGGTTCAAGAGACTATCAAGTCGGGAAAATGCTTCCAAAATAGAACAACAAGAGTTATAAATTGTAACAATATGATACGAATGTAATCACAAGCTTTAAACTTAAAAGTAGAGTTCCTTTTGAAGGGACATCGTTATAGTTATGCTTATTCATCGATCATGCCAAAAGAATAAAAGAGTATGCCTTAACATACTTGGTCCTCATCACCACAATTATTCTACAAGTCCCCGCTCCCCTTATGGACGATCATCTATACCACAAAAAAGTTGATATCAATATTGAATCCAAATTCCATAGAAAAATTCATGTAGGTATCTTATCAACAACTTCGAACACCTCGGATTCTTATAGTCTTTTACAAGAGATGCTTATGTAGTTTGATCACGTAGTTCTCCAAACATAATTTCCACAGAAAGCTCATGTAGGTGTTCTTCAACAATTTTTAAGCATAAACGATTCATTATGCTTTTCTTATACGGTAAGTCTTATATTCTATTTCAGAATCCTTCAAACCATGTTCTTATTAATCCATAACGTACATAATTAATACAATTATCCAATTCCATTCATACTTAGAGTAAAACAACCCAAAACTCTCACCACGAAGATATCATAGGTTGCGAAGTTTTAATTATGCAAACTCTTTCATAACTTTCTCTAAACCATCAATACATGATTATAAGTAGATATGGGAAAGACTTACCTTTACGTATCAAAATCTCGCCAAGTATCCTGCTCCAAGAAATTTCAAAGATCAATTCCTCAAGAAGATGGAAATTCCTACGAAAATCACGGGTATTTTTGGTAAACCCTAATTAGTGCAAAATTATTATTATTTGAATTATTTAGTGTTTGATAAATGATCATATAGTTTTGGATTATTGTAGAATATTACTGTTGTGGATTTAAAGATTGTATTGATGGAGAAATTTCTTAAAAGAAAGTTTGCAATGGTTGATTCTTCTAAATCAAATGCTCAAATGAGACCTTCAAATGTTGAAATTGACTTCGACAATCTTCCGGCAGACCTTGGAAAGCGAACAACAATATGGAGTCAATAGTTGAGTAACATTGGAGTTAATAGTTGCCTTTCTCTTACCCTTTAGATTCTTCTGAGTAACATAGTTCACTTTAGAACTAGAAGCATCATTCAAAACCTTCTCACGATTTCGAGTTTCCTCTTCAATTTGTAAGTGTTTCAGAATCTGTTCTAAAGTGAACTCCGCAGAAGTGTGCAACAACTTCTTCCTGTAATTATTCCAGGAAGGTGGCAATTTGGGAATAATTCCTCCAACAATTAACTTGTCCGGTATGGTTATGTCCAGGTCTTTAAACTTAGAAATCAGTATCAGAAATTCATGCACTTGATCAAGTATAGAGGTGCCATCAACCATAGAAAATTCAAAGAACTTAAAAGTATCTGCCCCTTGTTTTTCTGCATCATATTTGAACTGCAGGGCCTTCCACAGCTCCTTTGCAGACTGAATTGGAGTGTAGAGATCATACAGACGATCAAAGAGGGAGTTCAGAATAAACCCTCTGCACATCGTTTCATCTTCGACACGCTTCTTGCGTTCTGCTATCTTTTCTTCAGTGTCATCGTCTGCTGGTTCTGCCAAAGCCCCCAAATTCGGATCTAGAATATAGAAGATCTTCAAAGTAGTGAGTAGGAACGACATCTTCTCCTTCCAACATAGGAAATTGGTTCCATTAAAACGATCTAGTTTCACAGTATCATTACCAAACATCTTCATAGTGTTCTCCATAATATTATACTAAGATTATTAGAAAAAGAGATCTGTATGATAAGAAATGAATTGTAGAAACTAGATTAGGACGAGATGATTCTCTTTCCTTAGGATAATATTAGCCCCCACTATATTGCTGATGGGATTAACTTGCTAATTACCCCCAGGATTACCTAATCTTAAGAACGAATTTTACAGCAACTTATTCGTTCTTCATGAACATGAATTGCTTGAAAGAAAGAAGGTTTTCTTAGTTGGAAGATATAGATTGCAAGTGATATTTTAATCATGTGACATTCCATATTTAAAGAAATCAAGTACCCTTTCATGAACAATTGTAATCTTTCATGAACAATTGTGACTTTTCATGAAATCAACGTTCTTCAAAACATCAAAAGATTAAATGATATTTAAGCTCGTGTTCGTGCACGTGCACGTGCAAAGTGCTAAGTTCTAGTCTTTGATTAATAATATATTAGCATATTATTAATCCAATTATAAGCACATCCAAGCCCAATGCATGTTTGGCCCAACTAAATGAACTCTTTTCAATTTAATATACCAAGTACAAAAGTACTTATAAACACATCAAGCTTTTCTTATTCTTCCAATGTGGGACAAACTCCCATATGCATCTTCCTAACAAATATAATTGAAGACTATATACAAAAATCCCCCACTTAGTCTTCAATTTAACAAAAGTGCTTAGATGAAAGTATCTTGCGATTTGAACTTTCACTTAGTTACAGTTCTTCAAAATCCTAACGAAATTAATGGCGGCTTAAAGCGTTTGAGCCAAAATTCCTTATGCTAGAATCGGAAGACTGAACACACAATTATTCTTTTCCATGTTCATATCGAGGTAGCACCATTATGGCCATGTGCTCCACCTGGTTTTATAGACATTTACAAAAGTTTGACCCAAAACTCTTGTTAGAAGCGGCACCACTTCTTATGTCTATATAGGTAAAATTCTTCCATTACCTGAATTTCATTAAGAATATATTACTCACCTTATAAAACATACACTAGAACAATAGTTACACTAGTGTGACCTAATCAGTCATCAACAACTTGTTATTACCACATTGAACCTTTTAACCATGGGTATTCATAGAAAAAGGTTGGATTTCCATTGTTGCTGATTAATTCAAACTGGTCGCAAGCCCATTTCTTGACTTGTTCCATAAATCATTTCTCTTGGAAGTCCTTTAGTAAAAGGATCTGCCAAATTGTTACAAGACCTTACATAAATCAGAGTTACAATCCCGTCGGATATTAACTGTCTCACATACGCATGTCTCAAACTGATGTGTCTAGACTTACCATTATAAATCTTATTATAAGCTCTAGACAGAGTTGCCTCACTATCACAGTGCAAAGAAATGGCTGGCATCGGTTGACTTTATATCCAATAACATATTTCTCAGCCACTATGCTTCTTTGCCTGCTGCCCCCAAAGCTAAAAATTCAGCTTCCATGGTAGAATGTGTGATACATGTCTGTTTCTTTGAGGCCCAAGAAACAGCACCACCACCGAGCATAAAAATCCAACCACTCGTGGATTTATTATCTCCATCACTAGATATCCAACTAGCATCTGTATATCCCTCAAGTACAGCTAGAAAATTTCCATAATGCAAAGCATAACTTTTGGTTCTTTTCAAATAACCAAAAATTCTTCCAATTGCTCGCCAATGTTCTGTACCCGGATTACTAGTAAATCTAGAAAGTTTGCAAACTGCAAATGCAATATCAAGCCTAGTACAATGTGTAGAATACATGAAGCTACCTATTGCACTAGCATACTCTAGCCGAGCCACAGATCTTCCCCTGCTCATACTAAGTTTGCATGATGTTTCATATGGAGTGTTATCTTCCTTGAAGTTCAAATGTTCAAATTTCTTAAGCATCTTCTCAACATAATGAGACTGACTCAAGGAATAACCCCCACTATTTCTTCTAACTTTGATACCCAATATGGTATCAACCTCATTTAAGTCCTTCATTTTGAAACAGGAACTCAAATAGGCTTTGACTTCATTTATGCCATTTATTTTTGTTCCAAAGATTAACATATAATCTACATAAAGGCACAAGATTACACCATAATCTTTTGTAAACTTAGAATATATACACCTGTCAGCAGAGTTATGGGGACGAAATATATATGTATAGCTATATATATATATAGTCAAGCGCTACTGTAAGGAATATATTGATCAAGTTGCTTTTGGTTTTCTTTTTGACAAATAGCTCCACTTAGAATGTATTTGTTTTAGCTAAATTTATTTCATGGTGGATTCTTACCTAACCTTGGAATAGAAATGATTTACAATATTATATTGGATTGTTGGTTGCAGGAGTACACCATCCTTATCCTGTCCGTGTCAATCAAATAGATCCTATATAGTAAAATTCATCAAATACTACTTGCCATGGTCCCACGTGGACATGGAATTCCTACATTTATCCGCAAAATTCAAATTAATACCGTAATTAATTTTTTGATCTCACTTCACTTAACCATGAATCACTTTAAATCTGCTTCCTATACTCAATAACATAATCATGTGATATAACACTAGTCCACAACCTCTTTTGGGATACAGAAAAATTATTATTAATAATCCCTATCGTCACACTTGTTAAATTCTAAATCATATACCAAGCCTCTTTATTTATTTTCATACGTGAATATGACCAAAAATCCTCCAACTCTCGTGGGTTATCAAAGTCCATTTACTTTGATAGATATGTTACTTGTAGAAATACAAGTCATAATGAGGGAGATAATTTGTCACGACCCAAACCGGAGGGTCATGACGGGCACCCGGACCTTACCTGTCGAGCACCACTCTTTACAGACTTACCATCTAACCGAAATCAATCATGGCCACAAGGGTCGTTACCAAATATTCTGCTGACACATACATCACAGCCGACAGGGCTATATACAACTACGATACACCGGACAACTGTCTTCAGGCCTCTAAAGTGTACATGACATCATAAGGATGGGACAGGGATCCGCCATACCCATATACATATGCCAAATATCATATTGAGACTAGACTGCAACATTGGAACAAATAGAGTGCTCCAACATCAAATGAACCAGCAACCTACTAGCGCGAACTTTCCCACTGTTTACCTGAGCCTGCGGGTATGAAGCGCAATGTCCCTCGACAAAAGGGATGTCAGTATGACTGATTTACCAAGTATGTCAGGCATGAAGTATATCATAACAGAAATACAAGAATAAACTGAGACAGAAACAGCCGAACAGTAGTAAATTGCCTATGAGGACCCTAATATGCCTAAACCCAAGTTAAACCCAAGCTAATGTCCCTTTGGTGTATGTATTGGTTATAACTTGTGTGATATAATCAAACCCAAGCTTAAGGTACCCCCTAAGTGCGAGTGGACGTTGGAACTTATGTGATCCAACCAAGCCCAAGCCTAGTGTGTATCTTAAGGTTATCGGCCACCCTCACTTGGTTAGTACTCGAGCTTCTACTTAGAAACCTCGGTCTAGTCTAGTCCTTGTCCAATTGACAATACTCTACTTGGTGTCGACTCGAGCATTAAAACCCTTATGTCATTATCCTTATTTATATCGACCGTCTTATGCTTGGTTTGTACTCGGGTTTGCACTAAGCATCCAATGTTCATTCCTTGCGATAGCTTTCCGACATAATTACCACACATAACCATATACCAATTTGAATCAAGTAGATACAAATTTGAATCAACCAAGTATAAATTGTAAACGAGTAGGCACGTTAGGAGTGAAATAAGGGAGTAATTCCCAAAAGTTCTTCATAGTCTCTAGGATGGATACAGATGTCATCGTACCAATTCGCGAGACTCTACTACGCACTATCCTTGTATTTGTGAGACCGGTGAAGAACCTAAAGTTCTGATACCAACTTTGTCACGACCTAAATCACGAGCCTCGTAGTGACACCTACACAATCCCCTCGATAGGCGAACCATTTTCCTATCCAAATTTTAAAAGGGTTTAAAATAAATATGGAATAAAATCAAGTTACATTCGTGAAGAATTTCATTAAATAATAAGAATAATAAATTCTTACAACAACCTTGCATCCCTAAAATTTGGTATGACTTATACAAGGACTGTACAATACAATATATGAATGCGGAAAATCCAACACTATCCAAATGAAGAACAATTACATAAGATAGAAACCAAGGCCACTGGATAAGATAATCTGCCTCAGGTTCCCATGCTCCAATCTGCAACCTAATAGATCGAATACCTGTATCCAAAACCAAATTCTGATCAGGATGATCGGTGGATCTTTTCATCATCTATATACCCCTAGAGGTTAGAACATAGATGGTAATTTGTTTTATTAATCATTTTTCAGAGTTAATCAAATAATAATCATGCAATAATCTTTGGTTCGATTTCATTTTTTAATAAAGCGTCTATAATCTCCTGTCAACATTAAAACATCATAGTATAATCTCTTATCAATATCTAGATTTTATGTTTGTGTACTATTCATTAATGCTATGTACATTCCTAAATTCCAGTCTGTTATTCTTCTTCCTACTTCTTGTTCATCGTAAACATTATCTAAGTCTAAAAAGTATCCATTATAGTTTACTCCTTGGGTCATTGATCCTACAAATTCTTTAAATTCAGCTTGTTGTCCAATGGGTATATGAGCTGGTAATCTAGTTCTTCTTCTTGTTATTACTTCTAGATTAGGGTCTACTAATTCTTCTTCGGGATAATCATCTGCATCTTCATTAATTATATTTTTTGATTCAATCTCTGTTTCTACCTGTCCATTATATTCATCTTCTACATCGCTATCCGGTTCATCTTCTATTATCGCGTTTACTCTTTTCATATTTTGCAAAGCTTCTATTATTTGGTTGTTTTCTTTTACGATTTCTGTGTTCTCAGAATTTTCTTCTATGAATTCTACCACTTGTAGCTCTTGAATAGTTTGTTCTCTATTATCTTCTTCTGTATTACTATCTGAGGTAGTTTCATCGCTTACTCTAATCTTTCGTATTTTTGTTTTTCCTTTTAATCTTTTTAACTGTTCTGTTAGGATTTGTATTTCTTCTCTGAGTTCCAGTAACTCTTGTTTTGCTTCTTTATTTGATAATTTAGCTAGGTCTCTTTTTATCACGTCATCACTTATTAAATTAATCTTTGTTCTGCCATTTGTACTAGTAGTATCAATTATATTTTCATGTTTATGTGCTATATATCTTATTTCCTTATTATTCCTTTCAAACCATTTTGTTTTAAATATCTTTTTTACGGATACTTCTTCTTTTTCATCTTGAATCTTTTGATATGTATCGGGTTTTACTGTTTGAGTTGTTCCTCCTTCATAAGTATTCATTTCATAATATACTTCCTTTGAATCTGTTTGTATGTCTTTTCCTTTATCCATATTTTAATAAATCTAAGTATTTATATTGTTTTTCTAGTCGTTTTATATCATTTTCTAACTTTATTTCTTTTGCGCTGTATTCTAATTATTTTAATTGGGAATATATTTCTCTTGATAAGGCCGTCTTTATAGTCTTTAATTTTTGTTTTTTCTTTATTATTTTTAGCTGTACGTTCATATTTTATTTATGAATCTAGTTTTACTTTGGTCATTTATTTCGATTCCGCTATTGTTTATCTTGTAGTTTATCATAGTCAAAAAATCACTTCCTAATAATAATTCATTTAAGCTATCATATTCTATTACTCCTATATTTATCGTATATTCTAAATCTTGAATTTTGAATCTTAAATTTATACTTTTGGTAATTATTATTTCTCTTTCATTTTCAGGGTAATTATAAGTTTGTGGTTCTATTATATTACACTCATGTTCATTTATCTTGCTTATGTGTATAAAACTTTTAATTGCTTATTTGGTAAACTATTCTGTTGCGTTATTAGCGATCCTCTGGTTATACTTAATCTAGATCCTTATATTCTTGGTATTAATCTTCTTGAAGGTGTTAATGTTCTTGTTTTAAAATCCATGAATATTTCTTCTGGTATTGTTATCTTAGAGTTTTCCTTATGCTCAATTTGCTCAAGTAATAGTAGTTATAATCCGGGGCTTAAATGTACATATACAACTGCCCACCTGCTATTAGCTCAGTGATGTAATAGTATATTGTAATAGTAGTATTGGCACGTATGACCCTTTTTGTAACTCATGATTCCTTAACTTTAGTTTGGAACAACTCATGGTCAACTCACGTCTTTTGACAACTAATTTGGAAAACAATGTACGTTGGATTCATGCATTTGAATGGAACGGGTTAGACCTACATACCTTGTCGTCGTAGCTATCGAATTTCTACAAGTCCTCGTACGCTCTACGAATGATTTTGTACATTATATGAATTATTTGTATCAATAATGGATTTGTATCTTGCAAGAAAGTTCATTTGAACATTTTGTCGAACCCCTTATATGCATTGATTTATATGCTCTTCTACAAGGCAACAAAAACATGAAACAACACAATCATATTTCCTATTCCTCCTACTCAACTTCCACCATATCAAGAAGATCACAACTACATACTTCATAATTTGTATTACCCCACCCTTCAACTTCTAGCCATGAACATCTCAAAATTTAACCAAGAACAATCGAAGAATCATAGCAAGTCTTTCATGTAGTTTAACTTGACTAACAGAAGTTGTCTTCACCAATACAATGAACAAAGCTTATAAAAAGTTAGAAACCATCAAAGGATAGTAAAATATTACCTTCACACGGCCAAGATGACCTGCACTACAAGCTCTTTTGAAAGCTCAAGAAGATTCTCAACTTCACCTTGCTACTACGGAGATTTAGAAGATATTATGGATCATCTAAGGGAGATTTCTCTTCAAACTTGTGTGGGAATGTTCTTGGATGATGGAGGAGAAATATAGAGAAAGAAAAGAAGAGAGAACTACGTTATAAATTGGTAAAAGACGGGTAGGGATTTTGGATTTATTAAAAACTTTTAATGAGTACACAAATGAATAGTCATAACCAAAAAAGGAAAAAATGGAAATTCCTTATCCTTCATTCCACTCTCCAAGAGCCCTTTAGCTCATTTTCCCGAGTGATCGGATGGTTTCACGCAAATTTGTTATAATGTATGCAACATTTCCAATGGCACTTTTTATTACAAAGGAGATAGGGCAAAAGAAAATGGGGAGGGGATTACAACATGAGGATTCGAACCCTCATCAACAAGGGAAAAGTTTAGGTAATAAGGAGGGGATTGTATGGTTAGGTTGTTCAGAGTTGGGTTGTGACCGGGTGGAAATGAAAATTGAAGTGAAATGGAGGTTGGCGGGTTCCGGGCAGTGATTGTTTTGTGGGAAGGGTGCGGGTCGGGTGGATTCAGGTTGAAGATTAATGTTGAAGATTTTGGAGTGGAAGTTCTAGACATGTTGCGGGTTATATTGGTGGTTGGGTGGCGGAAATATGGCGAAAAATGATCGGGTTAGCAACCCATGGGAGGTGATGCAGGGTAGTCGACATAGAGTTGTACGATATTTTATTAAGCAAATGCAAAGGTTACAAATAGATGTCTTGCAATGACTAAGTTTGTGTTACCTAGATTTTGTGGATATGCCATGAATGTCAAAGCATATGTACGCATTAAAACTAAGAAAGGAAAAGTAGTGGCTTCCCATTTAGGAGGGTTAAATCGATGGCAAGGAATGTAGGACGTATGGGATTAAGAAAGGAAAGTATGGAGATTAATTAGAGGAAAAAACATATGTAGGCTGGGGAGGAGTATTTTGAATTTACGATAAAGAGGAAAAGTCGTGTTTCATCAAGAAAGGATATATGCGGACACCCAAGAAGAAGACGAGCTGAACAGCCGGATAAACCATCTGACTTTGCAAATTTTTATTAAGCAACGGTCTTAGCACCCGAGGCTTTGATCTTACAAGCAAGCAACAAATATGAAGATAATGTGATAGAATTAATTAATCATAACTTTCTCGAAATCATCAATTAATCATAATCATAAGTAGAGATGCGATCTCATCTTAACATGTCACAATTTAATTAAAACAAAGCATTTAATTAAAACAAAGCATGGAAGTAAAGCATTGCCATATGTAGTTGTTAAAAATGTAATTGAATTGGGGAAAAAGTAGTTGTAAATTGTAGAAACTTTAAATGGTCATAACATTGCGCTCGGATGTCCGTTTGACCCGATTTTTTTTTTGATTTTGGTTATTTTTTCGAGACGGAGCCGGACCAAACCGCCGTAAGGCGGTTTGGCGAGGCCAATTTTCCGAAGAACGTCCGTTTTCCCAATCAATTTGTGTTTTCGCCCAAATCGACGTCTAATTTTTCTTTTTCTTTAATAAACATCTCACGATACACAATAGATTTCAACGTAAGAATTTTATGATAGTGTAGGTGTGAATGTCAATTTCTGTTTTGGTAATTCAATTTTAAAAAATAAAATAAAATAATAAATGCTCGACCCGACCCGACCCGACCCGACCCTGTCCATGGTCGGATTTTTTTTTAAACATAGGGTTCGTGTTCGGCGTGCGTGGTTAGGTTGATCCTCGCTGCAGCGACCTTCCCGCCCCGCTGCCATTTCGCCGTGGGCGAGCGCCGGCCGGGCTCGCCGGCGGGTTTCGTGGCCGCATACCGATGGCATTACGACGCATTTAACGGTCGCGCTTTTCGGCCCTCTGCGGCGCTGGCTGAACCATAGTCGCCTCGCATCCCACGCCTTCGCTGCCCGCCGCGGCGATGGCGTGGTCCGCGTGGCGGGCGGTTCGGACTCGGATTCGTAAACGCAGCGGCACGGGTCACGACCTCCTATCCGCCTCGGACGGACGGACGACGCCCTTGAGAATGACGGTCGCTGGCCGCCGGACTCTTCCGCGCTCGCCTGGGCCGGTCGGGTCATGTGCGGGCGCCGGCGCCGGGCGAGGGATGCTACCTGGTTGATCCCGCCAAAGAGTCATATGCTTGTCTCAAAGATTAAGTCATCCATGTCTAAGTATAAACAAATTCATACTGTGAAACTGCGAATGGCTCATTAAATCAGTTATAGTTTATTTGATGGTAACTTGCTACATGGATAACTGTGGTAATTCTAGAGCTAATACATGCTGAAAAGCCCCGACTTCTGGAAGGGGTGTATTTATTAGATAAAGGTCGACGCTGGCTCGCCCGCTGTCGCGATGATTCATGATAACTCGACGGATCGCACGCCATCGTGGCCGGGCGACGCATCATTCAAATTTCTGCTCTATCAACTGTGGATGGTAGGATAATTGCCTACCATGGTGATGACGGGTGACGGAGAATTAGGTTCGATTCCTGAGAGGGAGCTCGAGAAACGGCTACCACATCCAAGGAAGGCAAAGCAGCGCCAAGAAATTACCCAATCCTCGACACGGGAGGTAGTGACAATAAATAACAATACCGCTCATTGAGTCCGGTAATTGGAATGAGTACAATCTAAATCCCTTAACGAGGATCCATTGAGGGCAAGTCCTGGTGCCGCAGCTCGCGTAATTCCAGCCCAATAGCGATATTTAAGTTGTTGCGCTAAAAAGCTCGTAGTTGACTTTGGGACGGGCCGCCGGCCGCCGCGTGTGCACCGATCGCCTCGCCCTTCGCCGGCGATGCGCGCCTGGCCTTAATCGCCGGGTCGTGCCTCCCAAGGCCGTTACTTTGAAGAAATTAGAGTGCTCAAAGCAAGCCTACGCTCAGATACATTAGCATGGGATAACATTATAGGATTTCGGTCCTATTACGCTGGCCTTCGGATCGGAGTAATGATTAACAGTGACAATGGGGCATTCAGATTTCATAGTCGAGGTGAAATTCTTGGATTTATGAAAGACGAACAATCGCGAAAGCATTTGCCAAGGATGTTTTCATTAATCAAGAACGAAAGTTGGGGCTCAAGACGATCGATACCGCCCTAGTCTCA